>OY757905.1:36142202-36302202 GCA_963585895.1 Sepioteuthis lessoniana | reverse complement strand
CATGGTTCACCAACTTTATGATGTAACACACACACACACACACACATATATATATATATATATATATATATATATATATATATATATCACTCACATTTATTTATTATCGGTCTCATATCTGTCTAAACCATGCGTCTCATATACCGCGAAATAAAATTAACAGTTATATATATATATATATATATATATATGCATTTCGACAACATTTACGTATAAGATACTCCTTTACTATAAAGAAGACACTAAATTCACCAAAATTCAGGAAAACATAACATTACATCCATGTTAAAAACTATGATGATAGGAACCTCTAAATATCTTTAACACAAATTAGATAATCGAGAACTACTCCATTCCAGTTACAAGCATTGACGCAAACATAGAATAATAATAATAATAATAATAATAATAATAATAATAATAATAATAATAATGAATACACGAATGCTGCCAATTAGCGTAAAAAGAGTGAGTATAAGACGAGACACAACTGCGTGAGGAAGGTGATCCACTAGGAATTGTGCAAGAAATTCAAATTTGACTATGCGAACAAGTGGCAAATCCACAACCCAGAATCCGCCTGGGTGAATGAGACGAACAAACTTCTCCGGGATTTCGAGATACCAGTGGAACACCTAATCTCAACCGGACAACCAATCCTAGCGTTAGTCAACAATAAAAAAAAAACCTGGCGAATAATGGACTTTGCTGTTCCAGCAGACCACAGAGTAAAATTAAAAGAAAGCGAAAAGAGAGATAAGTACCAAGAAATTGTAAGAGAACGAAGAAAACATGAAATATGTAGATGAAGGTTATACCAGTTGTGATTGATGCACTTGAAACAATCCCCAAAGGATTGATAAAGGGACTAGAAAACTTAGAAATCAAAGAACAAGTGGAGACCATCAAGACGACGGCATTTTTAAGATCGGCCAGAATACTGAGAAGAGTCCTGGAGACTTGCTGAGACTCACTGCCACTCACACTCTCGTAAGAAACCATCAACTAACACTGGCGTGAAAAACTCTCAAAAGAGTAAAATAATTTGACCATACTGACAAATGGTGTATGCTAAAATCAGAATCCATCCCGTTGAAAGAGAGCAAAAAAATTATCTTGAAAATAAAAAGAGATTACCTTCCCAGTCAGAAGACCAAACCAAGTGCTAATTAAAAAAAAGGTGGGGGGTGGAAAAAGAGTGAGAGAACTTGGTGTATCGTGGATTTTGCTGCTTCGGAGTCAAAATATAATCACTCTAAAGAGGAACAATTACTTGAACCTTGCCAGAGAACTTAAAAAAACATGTGGAATATGAAGGTGAAGGTGCTACCATATGTAATTTGTGCATTTGGAACGATCTCTAAAAGACTTGAGGAATTGGTAATCAAAGGAAGAATCAAGACCATCCAAACCAGAGCATCGTTAAGATCAGCTAGAATGCTCAGAAAACTCCTGGGGACCAGTGAACACATGGTTTCATTAAGACTCTAGTGAAATCCCACTTATTCTCGTGTAAAAATCTCACAAAGAGTAAAATAATAATAATTTTAATGAACTAATGATAGCAATATATCGTCTAGTGGATTTTACTGTGCAAGGAGATAACAGTTTTAAACTGAAAGGAAGTGAAAATCTAGACTTGGCCAAAGAGTTGAAATATGAGAGTGTAGAGGTTTGTCTAACATTCCACCGTATCCGAGTGTGGCACAAGGCGGTTTTATGGTGGAGACCGCACACATATCGAGACACACACACAGCAGTTTAAAAAATTTCTTGACTCGGTCGGCATTCTCCAGAACGGGCACCTCAGACACCAAGCAATAAACTTAGTTCCGCCGAAGAGGGCAAAGATCTGAGGGGTGCTCTCCCCCTGTGGTTGTAGTATGTACACAACCACTATGCACGAATGCCAGGGGGCTACCCAGAAGAGCGTGTGAGTAAGATTTAAAATATGCAAGAGACAGTGATATCATTAATAGTTCGAACCCTCGAAACAGTCTCCAAAAACTTGAAAAAGATCGATGAATTGAAGACTAGAAAAAGAATCCATCCACTACTTCAATTGACTAGAATATTAAAAGGGTCCTTTATATTTGAGAAGAAAACTAGCTTCAGCTGTAGGGAAAAGCTGGTTTGAGCCAGCCTGAAAAAGTTGAATGGAGTATGACAATAATAATAGTAATAATGTACGTTCATCAGAAACAATACTGACAACATGATGGATAACAGAATGACAATAACTAGGAAATAAAAATGGGAAGGAAAACAACTCTATGGACGTTTTAAACGACTAATAAACAACATATCACACGACAAAACCTGGATATGGCTAAGAAAAGGAAACATTAAGAGAGAAACAGAATCTCTCCTGATGGCAGCACAAAACAGCGCCATAAGAATCAATCATATCAAGACGAGGATAGATAAGACGCAACAAAACAGCAAATGTAGGCTATGTGGTGACAGAGATTAAACTATCAATCACATAATAAGCGGATGCAGCAAATTGCTTCAGAAGGAGTACAAGGCTAGACACGACTGGGTTGGCAAGGTGATCCACTGGGAAATGTGCGAGAAAATTAAATCTGATCATGCCAACAAATGGTATATGCAAAACCCAGAACCTGTCCTAGAAAATGACACACGCAAACTCCAATAGGACTTTAACATACAAACGGATCACCTACTCTCGGCCAGAAGACCAGACCTTATAATAATCAACAAAAAAAAGAAAATCTATAAAATTGTCGACTTTGCTGTCCCGGCTGATCTCAGAATAAAACTGAAAGAATGTGAAAAGAGAGATAAGTACCTTGACCTTCCTATAGAATTGAAAAAACTGTGGAACATGAAGGTGACAATTATACCAATTGTGATTGGGGCATTTGGCACGGTTACTAAAGGATTATTAAAGGGCCTGGAGGATCTGGAAGTTAGCGGCCGAGTGGAGATCATCCAAACAACAGCATTGTTGAAAACGGCCAGAATACTGAGAAGATTCCTGGAGACTTGAGGAGACTTGCTGTCACTCAATCTCCAGTGAAAGTCCATCAGCTAACGCAGATGTGAAAAACTCTAATGAGTAAATAAATAATAATAATAATAGAACCTGCCGAATAATGGGCTTTGCCGTTCTGGCTAACCACTAGGTAAAACTGAAGGGAAGCGAAAAGAGAGACAAGTAGCAAGACGTTGCAAGAGAACTGAAAAACAGTGGAACATGAAGGTGACAGTGATGCCAATTGTAATTGGCACACTCTCTATGGTCACCAAAGGACTGGTACAGGGACAGGAGAATATGGAAATAAGAGGACAAGTGGAGACCATCCAAACTACAATATTGTTGATCCACTGGGAATTATGCAAGAAAGTGAAATTTGACCACACTACTAAATGATGTATGCACAAACCAGAATCCGTCCAAAAAGATGAGACCCATAAAATTCTTGGTGATTTTGAGATACAAATAGATCAATTCATCTCAGCTATAAGACCAGACCTAGTGATAACTAAAAAAAAAAAAAAAGAGAAAACTTGTGACATTGGGGAATTTACCGTTCCAGCGGACCACTGAGAGAAAATCAAAGAAAGCGAAAAGAGAGATAAGTACTTGGACCTTGCCAGAGGACAAAGAAAGGTGAGGAACATAAGGTTTATGGTAATACCAATAGTAAGTGACACACTTGGAAACTTCTCCTAAGGCTTGGAAAGGGAACTGGAAGAGTTCGACATCGGCGGACAAATCGTGACTACAGTATTGTTGAGATCAGCCAGAATACAGAGGCGAGTTTTGGAGACCTAAGGAGATTTTCTTTCACTCAGGCTTCAGTGAAAGACCTTCAGTAAATGCAGGTATGAAAAACTCTCTAAGATTATTATCAAAGTCTTATCTAAACTATCAGAATCTACTGCCAACATTTAGAAACGCAGCATAAATATAATCAAAGGAATAAATACCTGAACAGTCCCATTTTTAAGCAACTCTGAAACCTTCATATTATAAACAAAGGGAGGAACTCAGTTATACAGATAAAAGAAAAGCTGATTATAACAATATCAATAAAGAAAAGTTAAGGACAAATGGGTAAACAATAATAAAAAATCTATAAAATAAAAATTTGAAAAAAGAAAATAACTGTACGTATTGTTTAGGCAACAAGCTAAGAAAAAATCATATAGACTGATCTAAAAAGAAGAAAATAATTCTTTATGGATGAATTATATCAAAGCAAAAATTTATAATCCCCACCAAAATGCAAGTGAAGAAAATTACTTAACACGAGATCTTCGAAAAAGAAAAAAATACAAACTCTTCAATATTCTTTAACATTGACCAAATTTCTTATCATCGAATGCCGTAGAAAATCTTCGATTTACATAAATACAAACGCCTACTCTAACTTTCACATGTCAATCAGGCTGGAAATCAACAATCCCTGATGATGACCTAAGACAGAAACTGATCGGGATTAATAACAAAATAATAGAACTCATTTATTCATGTTTGTCAGTGAATTTCTTCGTTCGTGCACCCATTCACACATGCACATACATATACGCACAAACATCTCTCTCTCTCTCTCTCTCTCTCTCTCTCTCTCTCTCTCTCTCTCTCTCTCAAATAGTTATATTACAACTCCCTGTCTTTCTGTTGATCAATTCAATATTTAATAGTAGCATACATCGTGACCGATCATGACTGTCTAACTTATTTTTTTTAGGTTTTTTACAACGCCTATTTGAAAAATAGAAGATCATGGAAGATAATTTTGCAAATTGAATATCTTGTAGACAATCTTCAATTCAATGATAAATATTTTGACATGTGAGTTAAACTTCGCTCTGAATAAACGAGACGTCTGTCATTATGTTATGACAAGTTTTTATTGTTGTTTTATTCTTAATAATAATAATAATAATAATAATGCACTAACTAGACTCTGTCGTAGAAAATGAGTTGCATTAAATAGTCTTGGTCTTTGATATACGAACGGATCACCCAATTCTGGCCACAAGGCCAGATCTGGTGTTAATTCAAAAGAAAAAAGACCCTGTCATCAGGTGGATTTTTACTGTTCCTCAGAGCGAAAACAAAAGAAATCTAAAAGGTAGACAAATATTTTGATCTTGCCAGAAAAAGACGTTGTGTATAAAGGTGACCGAGATACAAATAATAGTAGGTGCACTAGTGATATTCCCCAAGGGGTTGGAAAAGAGACTGGCGAAATTGAATCGAGACCATACAAACCACAGGATTGTTGACAATACTCTGAAGAGTCCTTGAGACCTGAGGAGACTTGCTATAACTCAGACTACAGTAAAAGACCACCTGTACACACTGATGTGAAAAATACACCAGAAGTGCAATAATAATAATTAATATAATAGGGATTCCAAGATAGAAACAGATCACTTAACCTTGGTCAGATGACCAGACCTAGTGATTGTCAACAAAAAAAGAGAACCAGCCAAATAGTAAACTTTGCCGTTCCGGCTAACCACGGGATAAAACTGGAGGAAAGCGAAAAGAGATATAAGTACATAGAATGTAAACATTTTTTTGGCTGGCTTCATATATCGGGTGCAGAAGCAAAATATGGAATAAATTTTAGAATGTCTATTTTGGTCTGATAAGTCCAAGTTTTGAAAAAAAAAAAAATAACTAAAAAAAACAAAAAAAAAACCAAAACCGATAAACCTAAATTTTCATGATTAGCTCTATTATTCAAGCACTTTTTAAAATTAAAAGTCAGCCAAAATATGAGTGAATAATAATAAAAAAAAAAAACGACAAAGAATCTATGATTTGCTTAACGTCGAAACCAAGCCAAAGTTTCTTTGTTTCCCGTATACAAACCAAAGAAAACTTTTATATACAGAAAAAGAGCTTTTTAAGGAAAAGGGAGAGTGGAAGATTGAACAAAAGACGAAAAGAAGACTTTTTTAACTGCTCTCGCTAAAGTCTTTAAGAAGGACTCCACAATGTCAAAAAGAAAGCGGACGAATGAATTGAAAGTTCACAAGAAAACTGTGAAGTCAGCAATTTAACAAGATTTAAGCCCATACATTAACTCCCTTGATTACGCTCTATGTGGCGTTTTAGAAAACAAAATAAACGCAACTTCTCATCTAATTGTTGGTTCGATTAAGACAGCTGTTGAAGAGGAACAGCATAAAATGTCTGAAGAATTTATTTTGAAGGCATGCAAATCGTTTTGAAGGCGTGTTGATACAATAATTGAAAAAAGGAAGGATGGCCATATTGAGTAAATTTTCTATCTTCTTATTTTGTTGTTTAGTTTGTTTGTTTTAAATTAGAATTAATCTTGTTTTATAATAGAATCGTTTACAAGAAGATTCTTAATTTTGCTTCCGCATCTTGTACTTTGAGTCTCGGTACAGTAAAAATTAGGAACAAGTCCTTTACGATTTTTAAGACTTAATTTGAATTAATATGATGATAGGAAAAATGTTCCTAATATATTGAAGTACCTTTATGATATGATTTCAAAGACTCCTCAGTTTACCTTTCCAGTCATCACATTCAAGGGATCTTCCTTGGGTGATCTCCAGAATATCAGTTCTATTTTTGTAATAAAGACAATCCCATAGAACAAGTTGTTTTTTTTTAATTTTTATCAACAGTGCAAGATTGTGTTGAATATTTTCAATGCCATCAAAATACTCCGAAGCAGGTGTTTCCTAATTGATTGATGAGATATGTTACTAACATGTACTGTAGCATACAAATTAAATCCTTAACCGTTAAACTTGGGGAAAAACATAGCAAATTTAATGTGTATGATTGTCTGCTATTGAACTCGAGGTCAATCTGGATGTTTTATATCCGATGATCCTAGAAGTTAGAAATGAGTTAGTAAGTAAAAAACGCTCATCTCTAGAGGTTGAATGCTCCATCTGGCTCATTAATTCTCTGCAGATCACTGCGGGTTATGAAAGGAAAAGTCGCTTAGAAATAGAGTTAATATGTGCACTTGAAATATGGCTGCGTTGTTATACATAAACCCGGTAGAGAAGAATTTATTAGAAAGGGGGACGACGCCAGAAGCAATGAACGAGTACAAATATGGCGACACCTGGTGATCGAAGAATGAAGTGAAGTAAAGTAAAGAGAAGGGTGTTGATCGAACATAGGGCGAAGGGCAATATATCATAATCCAAAAGACAGACAGACAGACAGACACACACACACACACACACACACACACACACACACACACACACACATATATATATATACTACTCGAACGGGTTATATAATACAAGTATTAACCTTTTTAAATCACCCTGTATATACCAGAAATGAAATGAAAATCTCATGTCACGGAGTAGAAGTAAATATATTAAACGAAGAGATTTCCTAAGTTAAAGAAAATTTCTTTTTAAAGTTTTGAAGTCGAACATGATAGTAGAAACATGGTCTGTCGCCTTTTGAAGACATTTATCTTTTCTTTTCTCTTTTTCGCTTGCTAGGCTAAAAAGTACGAGAAAAGACAACCCATGAAGAGAAGAGTTTTTTTTTTCCTTCTTTTTTATGTGTGTGTGTGGGTTTTTTTGTGGGGTTTCAAAGGGAGTTAGAAAGCTGATACCTTTCGGTAATGAAGAGGTTAAAACGCGCGCGCGCGCACACACACTCACACACACACACACACAGACGCACACATAACAAAGTTTGTCATATGATACATAACGGTGCTTTTCAAATCATGGCTGACATTCAATTTTCACGTTGCTTTCTTGATTCTCTCCTTTTTTTTCTCTAGGGTTCAATTTTTTAGATTAACTTTTACGTTAATAACTACTCCATACCTATCTGTAACATCTCACTCTCTCTCTCTCTCTCTCTATATATATATATGTCTTATGGATTTCCGTTTTCATGTATTCCCTGTATCTCTTCTTTTATCTATCTATCAATTATCTTATTATAAATGTCACTCTATCTATCTATCTATCTATCTATCTATTTCTTTGTATCACTTTTTTAACAATCTATGAATTGGCATATACAAAATTTCTATCAATCTATCTATATATCTATCAATAAGTTCTTGTTCTCATATTCCCACTTTATTTCTTTTTTATATACCAATCAATCAGATTATTTAAGATTTTGCTCAGTCTACCTATCTATTAATCTGGGCACATCTGGTGGGTTAAGCTAGAATAGCAAACCTACACAAATAAGTTCGAGTCTCATTGGGTGCCGCATTCATGCCACCTTGTGCCATATCTGAGCAAAACGCTTAGTAAATTACTATCTATCTGTTCTGCCTAGAAAATAGAAACTGAATATTAATCAGGTTAGCATCCCTGATTTATCATCATCTGGTCAATTTTGTTCCTGAACATGAGGGAAAATATTTGTTTGCCTCTCAAAATCCGTGTCCATCTAAATAAACTGAGATTATTACGTGACAACTTGGTTAGGTTTAATAACTACTATCTAAATATGATCCTATCTATCTATCTATCTATCCAGATAAGATCCTATACATCTATCTTCTTACGTATATCAAATTTCAACTTTTTCAAGCGAATCATTTTTATCTTTCTTTATACAAACACACTAACGCACACGCGCACAGAGTAAGAGAAAACGAGAGAGAGAGAGAGAGAGAGAGAGAGAGAGAGAGAGAGAGAGAGAGAGAGAGAGAGACGGAGGAATATTTCTGCAGTGTTTCTTTTATCACAGAGATTATTGAACATGAGCAATCTAAGTATTGTTTTCATGTATTTATTACTTTCTTTATCTCTTTTAGACACACACACACACACACACACACACACACACACGCACTATATATATATATATATATATATATATATATATATATATAACGGAGTGTTAAGAAATTAATCACGTATTACTGGAGAGGTTAAAAAAACCAAATGTTCATTCAATTATATATCATCAGAAAAAATAATTCTAGCTTAACGGAAAGGCAAATTTCCGATTCCACGTTTAAAGAAATCTGAAGTTTTCACTAAAAAAAATATTGAACGAAGATTTTTTAACTTCCTTGATTCTCAATGTTCTGCCTCTGATGAAATGTCCTCGTGATCAAAACATAATGAAAATCTGAAGATGCTTAATCTGGTGAGTATTGAAGATGTGATAGATTCTACAATTCTAACGTATTGATATGTTAGGTGACAGTTGTAGAAAATGAAAATTGCTTCTTTTTTTAATGACAATATTAAAAAAAAATGAACATAACATTGTTTTATTCAGTGATTGTATAAAAACAATGTTATGCTAATTTCTTTTTAATATTAAAAAGAAACAATTTTCATTTTCTACAACTGTCACCTAACATATATATATATATATATATATATATATATATATATATATATATAATAACAGTGTTGGTAGTCACTAAATCCCTTAGTGGGTTTGTGTCGAACCACGTGCAATATAATATGGAGAGTGCTCAATATCCAGGATAGAGCTATTATATAATAATAATAAATAAATATATATATCTAATATATATCTATTTATTATATATATCTAGTATATATATATATATATATATGCCAAACCCTGCACGAGCAGGATGTGACACAAGGTCAATTTTTCAGCGGCATTTATAGGGTTTAAATTCTGTGTTTTCCTTTTCCTCGACTGGTTGCCATACCAACGTTAAAAGTTCAGTCTGCCCTACTATTTACCAAGAGCTAAAAGTAGATAGTTGGATTCATACCTTTCCAAAAGACATTAGCCCTAAGTGAAATGCAAACTGCTTCGTTCAGCATTTGAACCCCAGTCATCGTATCCATTTACCAAGAGGAGGGTAACCATTTCATCAACATATATATATATATATATATGTGTGTGTGTGTGTGTGTGTGTGTAAAGCATCGATTTACAAATTCATAAATTTTATTTCTTTGAATTAAGCAAAAACTTTGTTGAAAAACAGAAGTTACAAAGTCTTTTCTTGTAAGTAAATATAATTTTAGACCGTACATATTTTAAAAGAGAAAGGGAAGATTTTTGGTGCTGTTATTGTTTGTTCAAATGAGAGAACGACAATGTAGAGTGAAAAATATATTCATTTCTTAAGCATATCATCATCATATCGTGCTGGCAGCACGGATATCCCTGACCCTCTCTCGCCACTCCTCCCTATCGTTCATCGCCCTTGGTAGGTCTTCAGGACAACATCCTGTATCCTCACATAGCTGCTGAATGTACGTTCGAGCTGGTCGTCCTGCTTTTGCGCGGCCATGTGTGAGGATCCATAAGAGTACATCTCTTATGAGTTCATCTCTGCTTCTCCAGCAGTGTCCTGCATGTCTGGTTCGTCTAACTTGAATAGTTTTCGTGATAGGGGGCAGGTGGCCGTACAGTTGGTGTCTTGTGGGGTGTTGCTGCCAGGACTTGTTCAGGATTGCACGCAGCATTCTTGTGTAATTGCGATCTAGTTTCTTCTCCAGCCTTTTTGTTAGCGTCCATGTAGTGCATCCATATAGCAGTATCGATGTGACCGCTGCCTGGAAGAAACTGCGTTTCATTTTATCGGTTAGGTCTGATTTCCATATAATCGATAGCCTATTGATAGCTGTCCATGCTTTCGTTAGCCTCGTTTCGATGTCCTTTTCGGTTGATTCGACGCTGCTTCCTAGGTACGTGAATTTGTCTACTAGTTTAAGTGGGGTTCCTTCTAGAGTGGAGATGTCCCCCGTTTGGTTATAGCACATATATTCCGTTTTGTGTGCATTGACATAGAGGCCTATGCTTGCTGCTGCTCGTCCCAAACTATGCAGAAGTGTTTCGGCTTGGTCAGGTGTATTTGCCAGTATCGCTATGTCAGCGGCGTAGTCGGCGTCGGTAATTGTTGTTGCGGGGTATCTTCTGCTTCTTTTCTTCGTCAGTTCGAAGCCATTCTCTTTGATTTTGTCAATCGATGTTCTAAGTACGTAGTCTAGACAAATGATAAAGAGGTACGGGGCCAGCGTGTCCCCTTGTAGTACTCCTGCTACAATGTCAAAGTATTCTGTGCCTCCATCCGGTGATCGTACTTTTACTTTAGTGTTTCTATAGAGAATCGTTATTGCCGCTACGGTTTCTTTAGGTATGCCGTACGCTAGTAGGATTTGTTCCATCTTTCCTCTGTGAATGGATTCGAAAGCCTTGGTAAAGTCGACAAATATTAATGTCGCTTGTAGGTTCTTTGCCCGTACACCTTCAAGGATTCTGCGGATGGTTAATATTTGTGAGGTCGTGGATCTATTTCTTCGGAAGCCATTTTGGTTTTTTCTAAGTATGTTGTCGATTTTGGGTTCTATTCGGTTTCGTAGTAGGGCATTATAGATTTTGGCAGCTATGGATGTAAGTGTTATGCCTCGGTAGTTTTTGGCTAATCCGAGGTCCCCTTTTTTAGGGAAGGGGAGTATGCATCCCTTCATCCATCTATCTATCGGATTTTGATTGTATACTGCGTTGCAGTGTCGGAGAAGTATGTCATCGAATTGTCTGGTCTTCCATACTTCCGGGGGAATTTCGTCCAGCCCTGCAGCTTTCCTATTTTTAATTTTTCTGAGAACCGAGTCGAGTTCTTCTTGTGTGAACGGTCCTAGTTTAATGTCTAATTGTTTGCTAATTATTCTGGTGATTGGTTCATATGTTATTTTTGGTGGGTTTCCAAGTAAGTTTTCGAAGTGCTGTTTCCACAGTTTTATTCTTTCTTGTTGGTTTGCTGCTTTAAGTTTTGCTTTGGCTGTGTTCTTTCTTCTGCTCACTTCGTTTATTGTTTGCCAGGCTATTCTAGATTGTCTATCTTCCACCGAGTCTCTAATCTTATCTATCTGATTTTGAATGTATTCTGTCTGTTCCTTTATAAATATGCCTGCTAATTGATATTGTGCCGTTTTTAGTTTTAAGGCATTTGTGTTTGTTGGGTTTTTTTCGATAGTTTTTGGAGGCTGTTTTCACTTGTGCACGTTTTTCTCTCACCGCTAAAGTTTCCCATGGGACTCTATATTTAGTTTTAATTTTTGTTGGAATGTATTTTGCTGCTGCCTCGAGGTGTGCATTGACGAAATTTTCATATTCGTCGTTTGGTGTACTTTTTTCCGTCTTTTCTTGTAGTGTTTCGAATCTGTTTTTTAATTCTAATACGTATTTATCTCTTATGTCTTTGTTGTTTAATAGGGCCCAGTCATAGTGTTTGGTGGTCTCTGTTCGTTTGGCGTTTTTTCGTAGGCTTAACCGTATTTTCGTCGTGACTATTCGGTGATCGGTGGACACACCGTCAAAAGAGGTGTATGCCTCGCAATTCAATGCACTATTCTTCCATTTCTTGTTTATAAGGACGTAGTCTATCTGAGCTTTAGTATTGTTTGCGTACGTGTATGTCCATAGTTTGCCCTCTCTTTTTTGATAGTTTGTATTGAGGCATGCTAATCTATTTTCTATCATGAAATCTGTTAGATGTTGCCCATTCCTATTTGACGTGTTGTGGAGGCTGTATTTGTTGTTTCCGTTTTTCCCGATTTGGGCATTCATGTCTCCGCCAATGACTAACATGTTGTGTTTCGGGATGCTACGCACTAATGAGGATAACTCATCGTAGAAGGTGACTCGTTCATTTTCTTCACTAACATTGGTGGGGCTGTAGCATGAGATGATTGTTGCTCTGGGGTTTCCGTTAAATGTAGCTGCCATCATTCTAGGTTGTATTTTCTCAACGCTATTAAGCGTTTTTAGTGCTCTAGGTCCTATAAGTAATCCTACCCCTCCTACTGCGGCGTTGACAGAGTTTTTCCATGCGGATACAGTGGCGAGCGACCAGCCATTGCCAGTTTCGTGATATTTGATATCTTCTGTGTGCGTGTATCTGTGTTCTTGTATGCATATTATATCTATCTTATGTTCTTCGGCCGATGCGATTAGCTCTGGGAGTTGTCCTATTCTATTTAAGGTTCTTACGTTAAATGTGGCTATTTGTAGTGTTTGCTTGCATTTTAGTAGTTTTGATTGTTTGAGCTCTGTAGCTGATTTTTCGAACACCGATGCCAGGGCTCCAACCTCAGCAGGACGCGCCCCTTTTTTACCCGCGCGAAGAGCGATGCGGTTTGTGTAAGTGGTTTGAGTGTGGGTCATGGTTATCTTTCGATGGCTGTTTTATTCTCTTCTATAGAAGCCACTCTTATAGAGGAGCAGCAGTAGTTCCCCGATCGAACTAGCGATCCTGAGCGTAAAGTCGTCAAACTCACGTCTAGGACCCGTTTGGGTATTGAGTTTGGTCGTCCATGGGTTTATTCAAATACGTTTACGTACATCACGCTGCTTCCCATGTGTACGCAAAAAAAAAAAAAAAAAAAAAAAAAAAAGCAGGGGGTAATTTTGGTTTAAGTTTTAAGTTTTAACTTAGTTAAAGTCCAACATTAAGGTACTTTCGTATGACTTTCACTGGTGCTGACTTGTGCTTTTTTTGCTGTATTGGGACTTTTCCTAGGTTTTTCATTTTTTTTTTTTTTTTTTTTCTTTTACTACAGTTGGGAACCTAGCAGGCTTTAGGACTTATGGAGCTTAACAAATTTTTTTTTTTCTTCTTGGGGGGGGCTGTGGTAGCATTAGGTGTTTTAGGCTTTTTCTTTTTCTTCTAAACTACTGTTAGGGCTTTCTTTACGAATTTTTAAATTATTCGATAGAAGATATTCAAAAACATTCTGCCTTGTTCGCTGACATGTGGAAAGGCTAACATCAATTTGGCTTTATAGTAGAGTAAGCGTGTCTTTACATTTAAAACGCATAGTTTAAGCATTATTTCACAAACAAAATACAGCATAACATTTTGTAAAATTCAGCATTTTAAATTGATAGGGCTTAAAGACATACTGACCAATATTGACATATTTCTTCCACTTGGCTCCTGAGTTCAAATGCTTCTTCTTCGTTTGGACTTTTATTTACTACTGAAATTTTAGGTAGCTTTGGAGGCGGTCTACTGGCGGGGGGGAATTCATTTCGTTTTTTTTTCCTTTTTTTTTTTCTTTTTTTTCTTTTTCCCTTTCTCTTGGGGGGGCTGTGGTAGCATTAGGTTTTTTAGGCTTTTTCTTTTAAACTACTGTTAGGGCTTTCTTTACGAATTTTTAAATTATTCGATAGAAGATATTCAAAAACATTCTGCCTTGTTCGCTGACATGTGGAAAGGCTAACATCAATTTGGCTTTATAGTAGAGTAAACGTGTCTTTACATTTAAAACGCATAGTTTAAGTATTATTTCACAAACAAAATACAGCATAACATTTTGTAAAATTCAGCATTTTAAATTGATAGGGCTTAAAGACATACTGACCAATATTGACATATTTCTTCCACTTGGCTCCTGAGTTCAAATGTTACTTCTTCGTTTTGACTTTTATTTACTACTGAAATTTTAGGTAGCTTTGGAGGCGGTCTACTGGGGGGGGGGAATTCATTTCGTTTTTTGGGGCTGAAATTGTAACTTTCATCATCTGTAGTAGTAGTAGTAGTAGTAGTAGTAGTATATACCTCTCTGTAAACAATAACATATTCGTCGAATTTAAGATAATCAAGCGATGTTCAAAATAGTACATTTTTTATAAGGGAAAGAAATATAGATTGTCACTGAAAAGATATAAACCAAAAGTTGGGTAAATAGAGAACAATTCATCACCTACAAAAGAAATATTTATTTCTTCGATTATTTGTAAGATTAAGGTTGGCTCGAAATTAGATTTTAAAAAAATGTTGTATTTAGGATTCTGATTAATTAAAAAGTGGATTTTTACAATCTAGGAAGAAAAAACATTTTCAGTTATTTCGGATTTTTATCCGTCAAATTTTTGCTGCAAGTCAAATATTGTCGTCTGGAAGTATGTCTTAAATTTTTTTTAGCTAACAGGAACACGCTGATCATTCAATAAAGGCAAAAATGCTGATACAAAAAATAGTTTCTCGAGACTAATTTTTAGTGTGAAAATCTGTTGATTGCCGATATATATATATATGCATTCCGCAACCGGTTGGATTTTTACTCTGAGTTAAGTGATGAGTACAGGAAAAAAGCGAATGTGAATTTAGCATTTCGGTTTTCACATTTTGTTACTATGATGAATGGAACAAGATATCGTGAGTAGATCGAGGGTTAAAAGATAGGTATTAGGGATCAGGGCAGATTAGATAATCTGAAATTAGATGAGATCGTTTTAAGATTTTCATCAGAAATTAGTTTAAAATTAAAGTTAATACTCATAGCTTCCAAAAACCATATTGCCTAAGAAATCATATATATATATATATATATAATTAATGGCGCATTACATATCGTGCAGTTTAAAACAATTTTTTGATGGAACAGACTAGTTTACAACAAAGACATTAACCGGAATATTCTTTTCACAGACAAAGCGAAGTAAAAATTTGTATGAATGCCCGTCAAATTTTTATTTCATATCTATTGCCAACTTGCTTTTCTTATTTTTGTTTTGATTTATGCTTTTCCATTGAAAATTTTTAAAAATAACCTGATACTTGGAACTGCTACAAACGTCGGAGGAAATCTCTTGACCTAACATATATCGTTCAAACTCGTTTTTTTTAAATTTGAAATCCTGTCCGAATTTTGTTGTGTTCTAAAGAATCATGAGTCTCACACACACACACACACACACACACACACACACACACACACACACACACACACACACATATATATATATATATATATATATATATATAATTCATAGTAATACTTGTTTTAAAGAAAAGTAAATTGAAAAGTGCGCGATGCTTTTGTAATTAAGTTAGTTTAAAACAATTCTTAAATTACATCTCTCGTTTCTCATGGTTTCCCGCATCAACACAGTTATAAAAAAAACCTGATGATAGATAGATAGATAGATAGATCAGTCAGTTGGTGCTGTACACCGACCATATGTCTGCAGAGAGTGTCCTGCATATGACTATAAACAATCTGTGGATTAGGCTCCAGTAATGCTTTGTGGAATGCAGGGTGCCCTTTCATTGCCATTGCTCGAAGTTCTAATCTGGCCCGGAGTGGTAGCACCTAATAAACGTTCTATCAATGGGTTAAATAGAAACGTCCAGATTTTTTCGTATGGGCATTTAAAATAGTCGTAGACTCTTGAATATTCGGTACGTTATTGCTATACATCTTATGAGATGACTGACTAATTTTTATGATTTCAGGTTCAAATGAACAGCTACAGCAGCAATTGGAATACACCCTAGTAAAGCCTGATTGTCACTGCTGGTGAATTTCAAAAATGGAATCTGACATTTTAGAAGAACGATATCCAATAAAATTCTGTTTTAAACTTGGAAAACATGCCACAGAAACGTATGGAATGCTCCAGACTGCTTTTCGACAATCTTGCATGAATCGAGCATCAGTTTTTGAGTGGCATAAGAGATTCAAGGAAGGCAGGGAATCTGCGAAGGATAATGAGAGGTGTGGAAGGAGTAAGGAAGTCAATACACCAGAGTTGATTGGCCAAAAGGTTAGGGTTAGGGTTAGGGTTAGTATGTTGAGGTTTTAAGGGAGTTCTGGGAGAGATTCCGTTGGAAGAGGCCAGCACTTTTCAAATCGGGTCAGTGGCATTTCCACCAGAACAATACACCAGTCCACAACTCCTTCCTTGTCACAGACTATTTGATCAAGATGGGCATCAAGACTGTTGCTCACCCTCCCTATAGTCCAGACCGTGCTCCCTGTGAGTTTTGGTTATTCCCTAAGCTCAGAGGCTGTCATTATGAGACAATTGAGGAGATGAAAGAGGCTGTGACAAAGGTCATTGACACGCTCACACATGAGGACTTTCATGGGGCCTTCCAGAAGTTGTTGGAACGGTACAACAAGTGCATTGCAACTGGAGGAGATTGCCTCGAAGGAGACTAGAGTTTCATGCGTGTACTATCAATAAAAGTGTCCATACGAAAAAAGTCTGGAAACTTATTGTATGCACCTCGTATGCGAAATCGAATTGTTTGAAAAGGAAAAGTTTGATCATTTACCTCTGTATAAACAAATAACTGATATTTAATAAAATTGGTAGTGATATATAGCAATACTTGGAACCATTTAACTTCGTCGACTTATGATAGATTGAATTGTTATAGATACTGTCTGGTCATTTAACTGTAAGTATCTACGAAATGTGTTTTCACAAATCGTGTATTTAATATATATGTAAAAACAGGATTTGGCAATAAATAACCAAAAATGGTTTATATGCCATAAAACAAAAAAATCCAACCATATATATATATATATATATATGTGTGTGTGTGTGTGTGTGTGTGTGTGTGTGTGTGCGTGTGTGTGTGTGTGTGTGTGGTTATAATAAAGCATCAGGTTTTATTGTGCCATATTTGTTAAAGGTAACAAACAGAAATTCATTGTAAATTTTATGGGCCTATTTTAGTTAGCATGTCAGATGTTGCTTCTGCGGATTAAGGCAGCTTAAAAATTGTTTGAAGTTATCACACCTCCAGATAGATAGATAGATTGATAGATAGATAGAACTGTATATATGAAACCACTATGAGTTATAAATATATATACATACATATATATATATATATATATATATATATATATATATGTAAAGGAGTAGCGCCCTCCCCTACACCTTGGTGTAGTAGCTATCGAAAAAGGAGCCTTCGGTTCACCCTCGACTACGGTCGCCAAATTTACTTATATATATATATAACGGGTATAGTGTTGATTTATTTTTTAAAAAGTTTCTAGCGTCTTTCAACTTACATTTTACAGCTTTAGAGGTTGTGGTAGCTCTCTGTAAGAGAAATGATGTAGGGTAACAAAAAAGTTGGAAGGTAGTTGGATTAAAAGACGAGGAAATAAAAGTGACACTTTACACTTCCTGTGAGGATCAAATGGTTGGATAGGTGATGAGAAAATAAAATCAAAAATATAAAAAAAGCAGGAGATATATCATTTGTAAAGAGATATTTGCAGGATTTCATTCTAAAGAAATCTTCCCTCAGAGTATATTCATAAAAAAGCCATGGTAGATATATAACATTGCTTTTCGTGCCTCAAAAATCCAGATGTAATCATTTTTCTATTCTATATATATATATATATATATATATATATATATATATATATATATATATATATATATATATATAATGCATTATATAATGCTATAAATATCGATTCGAAATTCCAATTCCGTAGAGTAAAACTATCGGTGAACATTTGTAAAGTAATCACCGAAGATTCGACGATAAGGCTTCAATATCAAATACACCGAAGCATTAAACTATTTAAGGGGATTAAGAAACCGATATTTTTTCTCAACTATCACAAACTAAATTTAATATAGCATCAAATTAATGCTGATAACGGCAGTCATTTTAGTCGTAAAATTTCTATTAATTCAATAAAACATAAAATAGAAGCAATCTCATAATATATCCAATATTTTTGTATCATTTTGTTAATATTATCTTGTATCTTTCTTTCTCAATCATGAAAGAGAAATTAACGTATTTCAAGGGTCAACTTCATACGTTCTATAAAGTAGATATTACGTTCTAATGTCACATTCTGACCGACAAAAATTCAAAAGTTTCATTTAAAAAAAGTTTCATTTAAAAGAAGCGTCTTTTAAAGACTCTTTTAAATACTGGAGAACAAAACTTGTACCAAGACAAATTATACTTTACTAGACTAAATATGCCGATTACGAATTTATATTCAGAATATTCTTGCAAAAACTGAAATATATGGCAGCGAATGTTTTAAAGAACAAATATGAAGAATATATTTTTGAAAACCCAGTTCCTTATTTAAAGGGTCAAATATTTCCAGTGTAAGTTTTCGGGGGGTCGAACGCAAATAAAAACAATGATTTCGAATGCAGATTTTCAAGTCTGACAAAACTTCTCAACTTAATAGATTGGCGGATAACAATATCCTCGTTCTTCTCAGTAAGTTGGTTTTGAGCTGTAAGGAAATATATATATATATATATATATATATATATATATATATATATATATATATATATATATATATATAAATATAAAAGTTCCTCTTATTCATCGAATGACTTTTGTATATATATATATATATATATATATATATATATATATATATATATATATATATAAAGGTCATTTAATGAATAAGAGGAACTTTTGGGGGTAAAAAAAAAAAATTTTCAGAAATTTTTCCATAAATGTGCTACCTGTATTGCTATTTTAGCAAAAAACATTTTAATCGCACAAATATATTTATATTAACGTAAAATAAAACAGAGTGCTCCAGGCTTGCATATAGGTTAGTCATTAAACATTTGGCGGCTGAAAAGTACAAACCATGTGAAAGTCACCAAAGAATATGTGATTTGTATGGAGAAGCACGTTTAAGTCAACAACAACGTTTATTAATGTGCTATACATGTGTTTGCCTCTACGATCCAGAGTCGAAAAGACAGTCAAAGGAATAGAAACACACTGACTTCCCAGTTTCGGGCGCTGTTGCCAGTTAAGAAGATCATGCTAACATACTCCTCGAACATAAAAAAAACCGTCACTAATGATTTCCTTGAAAAAGATACAACTATAAACATTGCTTTTTGTTATCAATTCCTTAGACAAAATTCACCTGATTTATTGAATGACCTTCATATTTAGAAATATTCTAAAAAACACAATAAACACACAAAAACATCTTTTAAGTAAAACAGGTGAAAAGAAAAACTCTTGGAACAATAAAACTGCTCTCGAGATAAATCATACTATACTGCATTAAATTGGGCCGTCTGGCATTCGTGCCGGATGGGCGCTCGAAACCAAGAGCAGACTCGGGGCCGAATAGGCCCCCAGCTTCGGCTGGGCAACCTTCGGGTGGGCGAGCTGCACTTTTGTCCCCTTTGTACGGCACTAGACCAAGTGTCTAGTTTAAGCCGTTAACTGGCATACGTGCCCGGACCCACATTTGGGTTCGTGAAACTGCTTGCCTCATCAGGCTCACATTGCACTAAGTGAGCCGATGAGCAGCACAGACAAGCAGGGTTCGAGTCTCGGCTCCTTCCCGACCTTCCCTCCCCTTTATCCCCACTTTAATTGGCCTTCGGGCTTTTGACCTTGTGTCAAGTCGTGTCTGGTGGGAGGCAGCGACAAATACTAAGGTGTGATACGCATGTGAGTTTGACCGGGAGAAGAAATCTTGGGAAGACCAGTTTGGTAACCACGTGTAACGTTGCACAGGACTTTTTTGAGAGTCACCAAGAAGGTAGCGAATAAGCTATTTCACCTTCTACAGCCATTAGGAATTAAAAATAAGATGTGGTCCCAAGATATCCTATCCGAGGTTGAGCGTGGAAGAGAAGGACATGGTAAATTTTACTATTAAGTGATAAGCCTACCGTTATTGGATCACATGTCTTTCCCGAATATCATAACAGAAATATTAGTTAGATGAACTGTTATCCGGCTTTCTACGTCTTTTGTTACCTACTTTTACAAGACAATTACACCGATATTTCGTTTCGCTAGTACCGGCAAAGCAACAATAGCATACTAGTTATATTCATGGTCAAGATAAAAACTATAACAGTATAATAGTATACTAATATACTATAACTATAACAGTATAATAGCATAACAGTATAACTATACTAACAGTATACTATAACTATTTTTTTTTCATCATACAACGTGTGAAAGCACGTGCTATACCATATCCTCATCAGCCGCCATCCAGGGGTGATAACACAGTTTCGGTAGCTCATTTTTTCATCATACAACGTGTGAAAGCACGTGCTATACCATATCCTCATCAGCCGCCATCCAGGGGGGTGTTATCACCCCTGGATGGCGGCTGATGAGGATATGGTATAACTATACTAACAGTATACTATAACTATAACAGTATAATATCATACTATAATACTATAACAGCAAAATAGCATACTTTAACAGTATAATAGCATACTATTATATTTATGGTCAAGATAAAAACTATAACAGTATGATATTTTTACTGTTTATATGATATTTATGGTGAAGATAAATATATCAGTATAACATTTTATTTTAGGATAATTATACAGTCACAAATGTACACGAGTTATATCAAAGATTAAGAATATGATAAAGAGGAAAAACTGTGTGACCGTAACAAGTCATTATCTCACTATTTATTAGGTTGTCTGTACACAACAAAATTTTTTATACGTCTATGTGGGGTTTAAAAACAAGCTTGCAGACGGCTAATGATGACTCATTTTACCATAACAACGGAATTTCTTATCACTCTGTCCTAAATTCAAGTCAACTATCGTTACTACTGAAAGTCAGTTGAATATCAAATGTTTATAACTATGACATTCCCAAGAAATTAAACTTTTATATAAACAAAAAAGGAGAAATGAAACCTGATGTCTATCCATATTTACCCAACCCCTCCGCTCGGGCAGGATATGACACAAGGTCAAATTTTAAGAGGAGTGTAACAGGTTTGAATTCAGAGTTTTCCTTCTCCTAGACTACTTGCCCAAAGAACCTAGTCTGCCCTACTATTTATCCAGAGCTGGAAGGAGAATAATTGGATTCATACCTTTCCCAAAGGTATTAGTCTCGTCCAGGATTTGAACTCGTGTCGCTGTGTCCATTTCCTACGACGATAACCATTACACCACAGGCACCTCCATTAAATCAGATCTCTATCATGACAACAGTTAACAATACTCTATCCGCATTTGTACGAATTCTTAACAATCACTGGAAAATCTTTCAACTAAAACCCGAATTAAAAAATATGAATCTAGAACTGGATAAGCTCCCATATAGTTGAGGTAAAAACCTGAAGTAATTTTAGAAGCAAATAAATCTTATATAAGTTATACGAAACAAGCTTATTAAGAAAATAATAGATGTTTGATAAATATGCAAAGAAAAAATGACTCTGCTGCAAAACATCAAATAGATTTAGAAATTCTAAAGTTATTTAACAAACAGAAGTTTTAAAATCTATCACGAATCAAACTTTAATACCAAAATATTATTTACGTTTTTGAATTGACGTGTTGCTCTTATTAATATGTCAGGAAATAACAATGACCTTACAATTTTAGAATAAACTATAGACATAAAACAAAATAATTAAATAATAATAAATCACTCCCAACGGATGAAAATTCCCGTCTAACACTCCAGCACTTTACCAAAGACACCAAAGAAAATATGAAAAATATAACAGATTTTCAATACTAGACACCTATAAAGATTAATGTGTATTATTTCATAAAACCCAGAAAATATAATGCCCAGTGGACTGGGGCTGTAAAATATACGGACTGCGTCTCAGCAGAGGGTTAAGACTGCCCCCCCAATGATTGTCTGGGATATGATACTAAACAATCTGATAGTGAGGTTCCAGTAATGATGGAGCTTTGGGCCTTGCAGAGTACCCCTTCATTGCCATCTCTCCCAGGTCCACTCTAGCCCGAAGTGGTAGTACCTGATAGGGTCTTATCTATGGGTCAAATGGAACTAAACTGCGTGATCATGCTAAACTGAATTGTTCGAAATAGAACTGTTTTTGACATTGAAACTGTACTACACTTAACTGAATTGTTAAAAATAGAACTGTATTAACGCAACATCGACAAAAATGTTAATAATGTTCAAATTTTTAAAAATTATCAGAAAAAGTAAAAGTTGCGGATTTTCTCATTGTAGAATGACATATCGTAAAAAATCCGATTTTTAAAAACACGGACTGTCACTTTATCTTCGTAAGCGATAGCTTAGTGAGTTTTGAAATGTATTCTTCTCAAAATCGACACAAACTGATGTTGGCCGAAACTGGTCAGGATTGATAATAGATAAATTATAAATTATTTACCAACGTTTATTTGCCGACATTTTCGTTTACACGCACACAAATACACAAAACTAAACTAAACTGCATTCGAGATTGTGGCACCAGTTTGGGAGCTAAAGGGAGTATGGAGTCTGAACTTTATTTTTATTACTCCCAGGTCCACTCTGATCTGGAGATGTTGTACAGATACCATCAATAGATCGATTCAAAATTTATTTGTATAAGATAGGAATACTTTAAACTTATAACTGCGTGCAGACAAATTATTATTAAATACAAACAAAAACTTCAAATGATATAATTGCAAAAAAACAAAAGAAAAAGAATTTGACCTTGAGATAGAATAACCTAAAAAGGGTTGATAGGGCGTCGTGTAATGGTTATCGTTGTAGGAAATGGACACGGCGACTCAAGTTCAAATCCTGGACGAGAATGACTGTATTTCACATAGCACTAATACCCTTGAGAAAGGCATGAATCCAATTATTCTCCCTCCAGCTATGGGTAAATAGTAGGACAGACTGATTTCTTCAGCCTTGGTGAGGCAACTAGTCTAGGAGAAGGAAAACTCTGAATTCAAACCTGTCAAACTCCGCTTAAAAATTGACATTGCGTCATATCCTGCCCGAGCAGGGGGGGTGGTAAATAGGATAGGCGTAAGAACAATCAACTAACCAACAACAGTCTAAACAACAACAACACACACACACACACACACTTACACACCACCAACAACAACAACAAAAACATCAATTTTGGTCAATGGTGTTGGTAACTGACAATCCGTCGTCTATGTTATCATCAGAAAAAGGCATCTACAAGATAGGGTTGTCTTTTTATATACTGTTGTATGGGGTATGATGGGAAGGTAATCTAGTTTGAGGGTAATGCTGGGGAGGACAGTCGAGCTTGAACTGGATATATGTATATACATATTCGTGTATGTGTGTGTGAGAGAGAGAGAGAGAGAGAGAGAGAGAGAGAGAGAGAGAGAGAGAGAGAGAGAGCTCAAGTTAAGTCTAAATTATCATTTTGTCAGCTACTTTAGCGGCATAGTTTTACTTCAAACATACCAAATGACTGGACTGGGGATTAAGATACTTAATTAGTATCGGCATTCCCCCAAACCAACCAACCAACATACAAACCTACCGACCAAACGACAACAACTTATATATATATATATATATATATATATATATATATATATATATATATATATATATATATATATATTTGTGTGTGTGTGTGTGTGTGTAGTTATGCAGTTTGCTATATTTATGAAAACATTAGTGCTCAATATCAGAGATTGAGTGTATATAGATGAATATTCTAAAACCACATGACAGTAAAATAAGTAAATGAATTAAGATAATAAAATAAAAAAAGAATAATGACAACTACAAATAAATAGATATTATAATAATAAATTAAACATAATTGAATAAATAAATTAACAAATATCTAAATTGATATAACCACGTAAACAAACAACACCACCCCATTCAGAATCTCCGACAAACTAGATTATCCTTCTCATCACAACTGTAGATAAATGGAAACCTACCACGTAGGAGTCTCTTGATTTGATGGTCTCATGGGGGGGGGGAGAAACTGACAGTTACCAATCGCCGTTGACTCTGTATCAACACCTTTAAACCTTGTAAATATATATATATATATATATATATATATATATATATATATATATATATATATATATAAAATTTTATGTAGCTCCAAAGAGATTTGTATTTTTTTAGGATTTATTTATTTATTTTGTTCTTACATATATGTATGTTTCCAGCTGCTGTTTTTGTCAGAGAGCATATGTGGCACAAGGTCATGTGAATGTGTTACTCTATGAGACCTTAACTCAAGTCACATTAAGTACTCCATTAACTAGGAATTGTGGCATACATGTTCTCTTACGAAAGCTACTAGCTGGAAACATACACATATGTAAGAACAAAATTTAAAAATTCTAAAATATACAAATCTCTTCGTGGACCTACTCATTTTAACATATGTATATATATATATGTGTGTGTGTGTGTGTGTGGTTAACTGCATCTCGTCGGTTTAGTAGCCCTTCTTCATTTGAAAATACTTAGTCCTTTTCTTTGTCCTTTGCTTCTTTAGTCGCTTGCCAGATCTTAGAATTCCTAGTGCTACATTTTGTAGGTCCACCTCGAGCTTATCCAGCAAGTTTGTACCATGGTGGCCTCTTAAGTACACGGTAGTTGTTGTTAAACTCTATCGCAACAAAGTCCAAGTATCTTTGTGCAGGTGTCTCTTCAGGCATTCATAGCAGGTGACTGCACATGGACCATAGTAGTTATTTCATATTTGCTGAGAGTGAAATAATGCTGTACACGTTGTAAAGAGCCTTATTGGAGATTAGACTATTGGGTCATCGATGTCTGCTGATAGTTCTCAGATATTTGCGGTATCAAGCTAATCCATAGCTGCATCACTAGTTATTCTTGATATTCAGCGGAGGTGCCCGTGGTGTAATGGTTATCGTCACAGGATATGGACACGGTGACACGAGTTCAAATCCTGGACCTGACTGATTGCATTTCACATAGCACTAATACCCTTGGGAAAGGTATGAATCCAAATATTCTCCCTTCAGCTATGGGTAAATAGTAGGGCAGACTAGGTTCTTCAGCCTTGGTGAGGCGACTTGTCTAGGAGAAGAAAAACTCTGAATTAAAACCTGTGAAACTCCGCTTTAAAAAATTGACCTTGTGTCATATCCTGCCCGAGCGGAGGGGTTGGTAAATATGATTTTCTTAAAAAACGGGACATTTCTCAACCTTGAAAGAAGACATTTCTCTATGGATATGCAATCTTCTTCATTCTTCTTACTAACAGTATAAGAAGCACAAATGCCCAGCTTGCTTACTTCAATTTTTTTTTTTTTTTTTGAGTGGCAGCAGATTGTGAATTGAATCTATTAAGATCAAGTGTTAATTCTCAATTACTTTTTGCGCATATTGTATTCTACCAACTCTCTTAAAGAATCTTGATGAGCTTTTTGGTCAGGGTTCATCTCTTGCTGGCGTATCAGTAGAATGAAACATTGAAAACCAGTTTCGTACTTGGTGGTCCATAATGACACTTTGGCCATAAACTCTACAGATTTTCCTTGCTGTTTCTATGGGTTTATTTTCATTCTTCAACTCCTACAATATTACATGCCAAATATGCACTTTCAGTTCGTCCATTTTAGGGGTGTCAGGTCATAGATTAAATTATTTTGCACTCTCTTTCACTGCTTCAGTAAGAATGAAGGCAGTATTTAATCAGGTAATTTCTAATTGCGTTTAACACATTGCAATTTTGAAATCTGAGTTACAACTGTCTTTTAAAAAACGGAAATTGTTTCCGACTCAACCTAATATATATATATATATATATATATATATATATATATATATATATATATATACATAAAAAAATCAAGACCGGTTATTTTAGGATTATAAATTTATTTCCATCCTGTTTTTCGTTTCTGGTGTGAATCAAAAACACGAAGAAAAATATAACAGGACTTCTTCAGATCTAATGGATAAATAACTAATTCTCGGAAGATTTACCTTCCAAAAAAAAAAATAATTCTCGGAAGATTTACATCCAAAAAAATACTATATATATATATATATATATCAGTAGATTCGAAATTACCGTTCTTCTGCGACTTAAGCTGCACTGTTTTAATTTAGACATATCTAAAAAGAATAAGAGACCTCTGGGAATAACGTTTCTTTAAATAGTAAAAATTAACTGAAGATGCGATTAGGAAAAAAGGCAAATATTTATATGTTATATTAGACTTCTACTAAAATCCAACTTTGCAGTAATCAATCATGAATCGCCGTGAATTTGACACTTTAAGTGACAGAAACTAATATTTGATTGCGTGCATATTGAGAAGGGTGAGTTAATCCATTACAACGACCCGGTGAAAGCAAACAGAAAATATTTTACCCGTCTTATCTTTTATATCAAAAGTATCAATCATTGTCTCCTCCATCAAAACAAGGCAAACATATTCACACCTCTTATCTACTCGTAACTATATGTACTTAGAATAATCGTTCATAGTAAGAGACCTCGTCTCAATGAGTACGGTCCCTTTCAGCGTGACCGGTAAAATATCTTCGTATAAAAATTACATGGGTTTGATAAGTATGAATAGCAGATTTGATAGCTCTACATCAAACTGCTCAGTCGTCGAAGGCAAGCAAATTATTCCAATAATATAAGAGCAGGCTACACACTCTAGCTTTAGTAGGCCAACCGGTCAAGGAAAAGGACAACTGTAATTTACACCCATAACTAGAGCAACATGGTTCAGATTCGTAGTATAAAGCTCATTACCACCCCTGTCTTATAGACATTACTATATATATATATATATGTGTGTGTGAGTGTGTGTGTGTGTGTGTGTGTTTGTGTGTTTGTGTGTGTGTGTTCATGTATACATTTGTATAAATAGCAAGCACTTTCTTTTTTAAACAGATCTGATTAAAGCCTATTCTATTTCTGATCCGTTCAAGTCTTATCAATCGTTTTGAATGGAATAAGTTCTGAAGGCGCCGTATTTTCCCAAGTACTTTCGGTCCCAACTAGAGCCATCATCTGAGGAGAGAATAATGAAATGATATACACAATGCCCAGTCATACACATTTATATAAAGAGTAGGAAGAAGACAAAGCGGGAAAAGAATTTACAGAAGAAAAGAATATTACTAGAGATATGAGGAAAAATTAGCGGGAATGTGCTATAGACATTTTAGAATATGGCTGCTGTATTCGAAGAGGATCTTGTTTAAGAAAGATTTGTCAATCGTTATGTAAAGAGGTTCAAGAAATTGGATTTTTTTTTGTTTTTGCTTTTTTTTTTCTTGTGTAATATAGAGGTATTTTCACGTAGATTTTTCTATATTCTGAAGAGGGATACCAATGTGTTTTCAGGAGTTGAGATATGAAACTAGTGTAAATTATGGCTCCGGTTGGGGCAGAAAGTACTCAGAAAAATATCATTTCATCTAAAAGTCAAACAACTTATTCCAAGACTTGAACAGATCAAAGATAGAATTGGCTGAAAAGAACTGTTCGTCTTATTTACATTTATAGATATATATACATTACTATATCGACATATGTTCGTCGTGAAATGGTTACAGTCGTGAGAAATGGACACAACAACCCAGGTTTCAAAAAGAAGACGAAGTTGTGTTGCATTTTATAGAGCGCAAATAATATCCACTGGGAAAGTATGCATCCAATTATTTACCCACCAGCTATGGGCGCTTTAAACTTGTTAAGGAAGCCAGTCTGAGAGAAGTAAACCTCTGAATTCAAACTTGTTAAACCCCGCTAAAAGATTTTTTCCCTTTGTCACATCCTAACCGTATTGAGGAGTTGGATAAATGTATTCATAGTTATATGCTTAATTATGTCAATATATATATATATATATATATATATATATATATATAATGGGATACACATTTTTTCTAGTCTTAAAATAAGCAATAAAAACATACTTAAGAACATTCTAGAAATTTAAGATCAAAACTGCATTAGCATTTAAGTCACATTTTTATATCTTTTAACCAATCAGCTAAAAACATAGAATAGAACATTCCAGAAAAATAGGATCGGAAGTCAACTAACAGAAAATTTTTATGCTTTAAAATAAAATAGTAAAATACAAATCTGATTGGTCAATAAATGTCTACGCGCCAAAATTTTAGGACGATTCTTTGATCCACCTGTAGGATATTAATAACACAGAGTTAGGGAGCCATTCACTCAGACCAAGCAGTAGCCGATACTCTGTCCGGCAAATTCCTTTTCTTCTACAGCCAAAGTCCATGACCTAGCTACAGATGACCGCGAATCACATTCAAAAGAAAAACCCGACAAACTTTCTTTCATCAACGCGACACGCTGTCGCCACAATCATAAAACCCGCTATAAACTTAATGTAAGTAAGAACGACTTATTTACGGACTCCGTTAACATACACACACCTTTAAACAAATTTATTTTCTTCTTGCCAAACTTTATTTTCCAAAAGGCCATTTACACATCATGTATTTTATTTGTTTTCATATTTTGTTTTATGCATATTAAATTGTTTGTTGTTTACTGTTCGTTGTGTTCTATTCCATTTCTTTTACGCGATTGTAAAGTTTTGTGTTGTATTTGTGGAGGAAATAATATTGGGAGCAATACCCGTAAAATACTCATACAACCCCCCACAATATATATATATATATATATATATATATATATATATATATATATATACATCCTTTGGAAGCTATTCTTACCCAAGACAAGCTGCATGAAGAGCGTTGCAACGACCAAATTTGTTTCAGTATAAGTTCACTATATATATATATATATATATAATGTTGCATACATATATTTATTTCCCCCATTATATATATATAAATGTGCATGCACTTTTCATTATATACATAGTTATATGGTTTGCCATATTTTATTAAAACAGTTCCATATTGTTGATACACCATATATAGATCTTAGCTTGAACACCATAAACACAAAGTCATCTGCGATTGGTGACTGTCAATTTCTCACCGTTGTGATCATAAAATGAAAATGATTTTGTGTTTACGCTATTTTAACTTGTAAATATATATATATATATATATATATATATATATGAATAATTGCTAAAAATTTATCGAAACACTCAAGGTTTCCTCTTCATTTTATGGTGTTTTTTCTTTTTTTGTTTTTGTTTTGGAAATGCTGAAAAAACTTGAGAAAATATGTTCCAAGTGTCTTAAAATAGGGAAATGCGAAATGCCGTATTCGTTGATTGGTTCTGCGTGAGTTTTTCTTGCTCAGTTGAGATCTTTTTAGCGAACTATCATTCAGACACTCGCATAACACACACACACACACACACACACGCACACGCACACGCACGCACACATATATATCTATATATATATATAATACCAAGAAAACTATAAGCAATCACTTACAATGTTAGGATTAGTAAAATTTCATGCGGAATCAATTTTCAGAGTTGAGTAACGGTAATACTGTAAGTGATTGGTTATATTTTTGCTTAGTATTTTATTGCACACTACTTTTAAGTATTGAGACCTCTTATGTTTTTAACCTCAACATTTGGCACTTTCGAATTCAGATCTTATATTATATATAAAAATATGTGTGCCTGTTCTCGCGTGCGTGTGTGTATCTGCGCATATACTGGTGTTACTAGAGACGCATGTATTCATGTGTGTCTATTAATCATATAAATTGCATTTGAATTACAAAAAAAAAAAAAAAATAGGACAGAAAGTTACAATCCTGTCTATTCTATAAAACCCGCTCTTTTATCTAAAAAAATAGGTGACTTTCATTTCATTAAAAAAAAGTATTTGCTTTTAATTAAATTCAAAACTAAGAAATTTTTTTACCCCACGCAAATCATCTTCAGCGGACACTTTTTCGTCAGAAAATATTCATGTCGTCATTTACTAAGTTGAATCTAGTTTTTCACAAAGCTAGAAATATGAAGCACCCGGTGTGAATCGAACTCACTAACAATTGTCTTTTGATCTTGCTTGCCAAATATTGGACACAGGCAAGATTGACCACGACTCATCGAGTTTTGTGACATATGATACTCTATAATCGATTCTCTAATTCATTTCTTCGTGTTTGTTTTGCTCTTTTCTTCGTTGCTTTTTTTTTTTACTTTCTTTTTTTAACCTTTTCTTTTTCTTACTCATTTCTATTTTTTACTCATCAATTTTTGCTTCTTTTACTCCTTTCTTTTTTACTCCTTTCTTTTTTTAATCCTTTCTTTTTTTACTCCTTTCTTTTTTTAATACTTTCTTTTTTAATCCTTTCTTTTTTTAATCCTTTCTTTTTTTACTCCTTTCTTTTTTTAATACTTTCTTTTTTAATCCTTTCTTTTTTTAATCCTTTCTTTTTTTACTCCTTTCTTTTTTTAATACTTTCTTTTTTAATCCTTTCTTTTTTTACTCCTTTCTTTTTTTACTCCTTTCTTTTTTTAATCGTTTCTTTTTTTAATAGTTTCTTTTTTTACTCCTTTCTCTTTTAATTCTTTCTTTTTTTACTCCTTTCTCTTTTAATTCTTTCTTTTTTTACTCCTTTCTTTTTTTAATCCTTTCTTTTTTTACTCCTTTCTTTTTTTACTCCTTTCTTTTTGTTCCCTCTTTTTTTTTGTTTTATTACTACTTTCTTTTTTTACTACTTTTTTTACTTTTTTCTTTTTTTTTTTTTTACTCATTTCCTTTTTTTACTCTTTTCTTTATCTTCCTTTCTTTTTTTACTCTTCTTTTTCTCCTCCTTTATTTTGTTTTATCCCTTTCCTACTCTTTTATTCCTTTCTTTTTTTACTCTTTTTTTACTTCTTACTTTTTCTCAATTCTTACTTTTTACTTTTTTCTTTTTTTAATTCTTTTTTGTACTCTCTATATGTTTTTACTCCTTTCTTATTTCATCTTTCTTTTACTATTTTCTTTTTTTACTCTTTTATTTTGTCTTACTCCTTCATCTCTTTTATACTCCTTTCCTTTTTACTCCTTTCGTCTTTTTCCTCGTTTTTTTTTTCTTTTGCTCTTTCCCTTTTTACTCCTTTCATTTTTTACGTGTTTTTCCTTTCTTTTTTTCTCCCTTCTTTTTTCATCTTTCTTTTTTTTTACTCCTTTCCTGTTTTACGTTTTTCCTTTCTTTTTCTCTGCTTTCTTTTTTCTTCTTTCTTTTTTTGCTCCTTTCCTTTTTAACGTGTTTTCTTTCTTTTTCTCTCTTTTCTTTTTTCTTCTTTCCTTTTTTATTCCTATTCTTTTTTAAATCTTTTTTAATTCTTTTCTATCTTTTTACACCTTTCTTTTTTATTCCTATCTTTTTCTTACACATTTCTTTTCTTTCTTTCTTTCTTTTTTAAATCTTTTAAATTTTTTTCAATCTAAATTTTTAACCCCTTTGTTACACTGGATTCTTCCCTCTTTTTCAATGTAATTTAAATCTGTTCAAGGTCACATATGTTAGAGTATATCAGAAGAAGATTGTAAAGCATCGATCTTGCAAATGAAAAAAAAATCCTATTTGACTTGAAAACTGGCGTTGGATTTTTTTTCAAACTGTATTTGAAATCTGACCCTCGTTCAATTTGGGAATTTATCGACTGAAATTCAGGATCGCCCATAAATAGCTACATCCGTAATATTTCTTTTTATAAAAACTTAATTTTCTTCTAAACTCAAGACACCAGCATTTTTTTATCATACAAGGAATATATATATTATTAGGTCTTAGGTCTCTGTTATGGAAATATGAATATGTTGCTATTCAAAAACATTAAACCACTACGCTGAATTTCATATTGAAAATATATTTTCAAGATCTTTTTTGTTTTAGAGCTTTACATCTCTCTCTCTCTCTCTCCAAACACACACACACACAAACACACACACACACATATATATATATTGGTATATGTGCAGGGACCTGTGTACGTATCTATCTATCTATCTATCTATCTATCTATCTAATTCTTTTTTTTTTTAATCTTTACTTCCGTCTTCTTAAATCTTTGCTCATTCTGCCTTATATTTTTCTCATCTGCCAGTAGTTTTATCACTCATTCTCCCTCCTTATTTATCGTTTTCTTTTTTTATTACTCCATTATCTCACTACGATCACTCCCCCTCCTCTCTCTCTCTCTCTCTCTCTCTCTCTCTCTCTCAATACATATATCTATACGTGTGTGTGTGTGTGTGTGTGTGTGTGTGTGTGTGTGTGTGTGTGTGTGGACACATCTGATTTCTATATTGTATGATTTTTTCTGTGCGTCACAAACCAAATACTTCACACCATAAATTAGCCTCTTTTTCATATTTCCGTCTGTTAATTGCGTGTTCCACATAAAACTGAAAGTAACGGTCTTTATGTATTCATAATTCGAATATTTTGGGTTTTATACTTGCTCTGTCTCAATTGCATCGATGACTTTTTATGCGAAAAGTTTTCTTATTCAATTTTCTTTTATTATACGAGCGTCAGCCAAAATGTTAATAAGCTGACCGAAACATTGTCTTGCAATGGGACCAAATGATGTCATTTTTCAAAATAGACTCCCTTGGGGTATACACACTTCTTCCGTTGGTGTTGAAGTGCTTGGGTCCAATTAATCAAAAATGTTATCAAAAGCAGATATGATTTTATATGATTCTTTCAGCCAATGAACTTTCCAGCCAATATATATATATATATATATATATATATATATATATATATATATATATATATATATTGTCATCCACAGATAGAATGTTTCGTTGTATCAAAACTCTTCAGTGTGGCTAGACATGTAGGACCCTTGAAGCTGGGATCGAAACGCGCCCAGCTTTACGTTAGACTTAGTCTCATACCGCTCAGCCTGCAAGCGAACCACGTCAGCTAGGGAATTATAGGGCATTATGTAGTAGCTTTCGTTCGTTTATATTTTTGCCTTACCGGATACCAGAGTGCTCAATTCATTCTAAGAGCTTTACATTATGCGAGTGGCACCCGTTAATTCCTTCGTTAGAGTGCTCTACCCCCGTGAGTGTGTGTGTGTGTGTGTGTGTGTACTAACTCCTTACTTCTCTCTCTCTCTCTCTGTCTCTCTCTCTCTGTCTCTCTTCTCCTCTCTCTCTCTCCCCTCTCTCTCTCTCTCTCTTCTCCTCTCTCTCCTATCCCAGTCAATTTTTTCCTTGTTTTCTTTTTTTCTTACCTTTTTACTTTTTACCTGTTTTAATAACATGACTATTCCTTAAGATCATGTCATTTTCCCTTTTTTTCCCCATTATCTTTCTTTCTTTCTTTCTTCTATTTATTCCATTTTCTCTTGATCTCTCACTGCTTACCTTTCTAAGTTCCACCTTGTTATTTCTATATATTTCTCTTTCTCTTCTCTTCCCAACATTCAACTCAATTTTAAACCGTTTTTTTTTTCTTTGTATTCAATTGAAGCTATTATTCTTAATTAAACAATAAATTCGCTTTCAATTTGAATCCTTTTCTGCTTCATTTGTAGTTTGTTTGTTTTTTTGGGGTTTTTTTTTTTCATTATCGTTTTCTTTTGTTTTGTTTTTTTGTTTTGTTTTGTTTTATCTTTGAAGTTTCCTTTGATGTCGAGAAACGCAATGTCGGCTTCATTTTCATCTGATTTTGTGTATCCACTAGAATGCTGTCATATTTATATTAACTCAATCGGATATATACAACATAAAAATGGCACATATGTAGCGAAATAGAAAGTTCTACGTCTTCTTTCAGCCTCGCGTCCGTTTTACTGTTTTCATTTTCATTTTTTTGTAAGTTTGTTTTCACCCACTTTTTTTTAATTATCTTCTTTTCTTCTTTCTCTACCGACACACTTTCATCCTTGAATGTTGAATTATCAGACGTAATAGGGTTGAAGAACGGTCAATGATCTGTCTTCTTGTGTTAGCAGAAAAGTAGGCAGAGTACTTAACATTGCCCAGAAAAATTACTAGACACAGTTTGATAAAATATTCATGATATTTGCGCATAAATAAAAAAAGCCCAACATTTTTTTTTTCTTAAATAGTGTCCTTCCCCAGTCGGCTGGGGCTGTAGAATACACCGACTGCACCTCTGCTGAGGGATAAGACCCCACCAACGAGTGTCCTAGATATGACACTCGGACGCTCTCAGAAACCTTTGAATGGCACTAGACCTTGGTATCTAGTTCAAGCCATAACCCGGCATACATGCCCGGACCCACATTTGGGTTCGTGAAACTGCTTGCCTCATCAGGCTCACATTGCACCAAGTGAGCCGATGAGCAGCACAGACCAGCAGGGTTCGAGTCTCGACTCGTTCCCGACCTTCCCTCTCCCTTATCCCCACTTTAATCGGCCTTCGGGCGTTTGACCTTGTGTCAAGTCCTGTCTGGTGGGAGGCAGCGACAAATAGTGTCCTAGATATGACGCTAAACGATCTAATGTTGAGGTTCCAGTGATGCTGGGGCTTTGGGGAATGCAGATCACCTCTTCATTGCCATTGCTCCCAGGTCCACTATGGCCCGGCGTGGTAGCACCTGATAGGGTCCTATCTATGGGTTAAACAGAACTAACGGCATACTTATGCTAAACTGAATTGTTTGACTAAACTGAATAGCTTGAAATAGAAATGTTTTGACAATTAAACCGTACTTATATTTAAACTGCGTGCTTATGCTAAACTGGATTATTTGAAATATAACTGTTTTTGACATTGAAACTATACTTACACTAAACTGAATTGTTTAATATAAAACTGTTTTGACATTTAACTGTGTGTAAACAAAATCTGTACTTATACTGAACTGAATTAGCTGAATTAGATCTGCTTGACTAAACCGAATAGCTTGAAATAGAAATGTTTTCCAGAATTAAACTGAACTTACATTTAAACTGCGTACTTATACCAAACTGAATCGTTTGAAATAGAACTATTTTCATTAAAATGGATTTGGCGTAAAATAACCTACAAAGGTTGATATGCCATAAAAACCAACCAACCAACCGAAATAGTTTTCTTCTGAACCATATGCCCAATTTTTAGCATTTCTGGTGGAATATTAGTTAACAATACTGGACATTGACATAATGGTTAGAGTGTTCGCCAATGACCCGGGGGACCTGGGTTCAATCCCAGCTCGAGTCATGCCAAAGACTCAAAAAATGGTACTTGATACCTCCTTGCTTAACACTCAGCATTATAAGGTAAGGATCCAGGGTAAAGTGGAGCAATCCAGGGAAACGAGTAGCGCCCTCCCCTACACCTTGGTGTAGTAGCTATCGAAAAGGGTGCAATCGGGTCACCATCGGCTTTGGTCGCCAACTTACTTACTTATTAGTTAACAAAACGTATATTATTATGAATTATTTTTTACCAGAATTTATGGCTTTGAAATTCTGTATCCAAAAATAAAATTGTACATTTCTGTAACGGAAAATAACACACACACACACACACACACACACACGAGATATATAACGAGAGAGAGAGAGAGAGAGAGAGATAAGATATGCGAAAAACATGAGTTTATAATAAAATAATTATTTTTGTAATTAAACCAGAGTGCTCTAAAGCCTAAAAGCAGAGCAGTATAAAAACTAAAAAGAGCGATTACTAAATATACTATCACTGCAAGTAAAAGTTTCATTCGTCAAAATGAAATATTGCATTCTTCTGATGAGTCTCTTTACCCGTCAGTGTACCTTCCCTTGTTTGCAGAATATTCGATATAACCCGTAGTTTTTGGCATGTAAAAGAATTCCCTCATTCTGAAAGACAATGAAGACTTTTCGCCCTTTCCTTGATCGTGTGATGGCGAATTGCGGCCCATAGGTCAGAATTCAATGAAACAACACACCTTGAGTACGCCACAACCTACTCGAGCACGATAATATAAATAAAGGATTTATCATTCTTAGGACTGCTATATACTGTTTTTTGGGAAAGTATATTGTTCCAGTAGAAAATAAAATCTTGATATATTTGGTTTGGTAATCGTTCATAGGTTTCTTTTTTATCCCATCAATAGACGCCACCCTTATAGATGAGTAGCAAGGCTATCAATCATATGAATGTCTGTTCTATCCGATAAATTAACATGAGATTTCTTACAAGCAGTGACGGTATCAATACTACTGTATTGATGCACTACATAGATGCTGACAAAAGGCTTACAGAAAAAGCTAGAAGAGAACAGCATAAGAATACTACAAGCTATATAAAACAAATCCTGGAAGAAACACCCAATGAAACAACAGCTGTATGGCCACCTACCTCTCATCTCTAAAACCATCCAAATAAGACGAACAACACATGTGGGACACTGCTGAAAAAGCGAGGAAGAACTCATACGACGTTTTTCTACGCACCCCTTCGCATCGTTATGTTGGCAGACCAGCTTTAGTTTGAATGACCTGTTGGAGGTGATGAATGATAGGGACGGATTGAGAGAGAGAGAGAGAGAGAGAGAGAGAGTCAGAGAAATCCATGCTTGAAGATGATGATCTTGATGATAACTGGTTTACAACAAGGCTTTTTCTTATTTAATGATAAGAACGTACTTATTTATGGGAAATACAGTATATTTTTTCACGATTTTCTGAATACAGAAATTTAAATATGGCGTAAATTTCCAACGAAATCTGTTTTAAAAGTAAAGAAAAATTAGTTTCGAAAAAAATTTTTTGGTTCTCCAATCATTTAAAAATATGAAAGCATCTCTTTCCAGAGTTACTCGTGATTATCCAATTTATAGTTGGTTATGTAAAAAGATTGATTTCACTTTATCTGCTTCTTTATTTATCATAGAAAAAACGGTTTTTTTTTCTCAAATGAAGGTCTCAGTTCGTTTGATCAGAAATTGCATTTTTGAAAATGTTATCATCAGATGATTTCCAGTGTCGACAAATTGGTTTGTATATCAGTTTATATCACATAGTCTTCTTTGAAGGCTGAGTTCTACTCTATATTTATGCAAAAAATTCAGATACCTGAGACATGGTCTGTATATGATCTTCAAGCACACATACTATCAGAACTTAATTGATAAGCAATGTTTCTGTATCTGGTGACAATACTCCGCCAGCCGACCCCAACTATCTCAACTAACCAAAGTACTCATGGTGCCCGTGGTGTAGTCGTTATCGTTGTAGGAAATGAACACGGCGACTCGAGTTCAAATCCTGGACGAGACTGATTGCATTTCACATAGAACTAATACCCTTGGGAAAGGTATGAATCCAGTTATTCTCCCTCCAGCTATGGGTAAATAGTAGGACAGACTAGGTTCTTAAGCCTTGGTTAGGCAACTTGTCTAGGAGAAGGAAAACTCGGAATTAAAACCTGTTAAACTCCGCTTAAAAATTGACCTTGTGTCATATCCTGCCCGAGCGGAGGGGTTGAGTAAATAGTACCAAAGTACTCATGGTCATCATAATCGTGTAGTGGTTTCTCTCATCTCTGGCCAGGAGTATTTCACATTCCTTTACCAACACACAAAACACACAACCGAGAGCGGGGAAGAAAAAGAAGAACAAACAATCACGGGCTTGGGTTAGCTCCAAGCGCAACAAGGAAGAAGTCTGTGATACTTTTGTGCATTCTGTGGGCTAGTGCGAGCGTGTACTCGAGCGAAACTCCCACAAAGCCACAAGAAATGCTAACTCATTTTTCTCGCGTTAGTCAACCCGGCATTTTCAAAGGTCTTTCTCGACCATCAGCTTCCCTGACTTCTGTTGACTGGTCTGTTCTCTCGACTGGTCTGTTCTACCCACTTCTCTTGACGGCTCTGTCCTGCTGACTGATCTCTGAGACCTTCCTTCCCTCGTCCTCTTGCGGTCTCGTGGGAGATCTCGCGTGCAAGCCTTTGTGTGGGTTTCGCGCCAAAACAAAGGGATCCTCTGACTGGCACCCGCACCCACAGAAACGAATGCCACCCATCCTGTCACTATCAAAGAAATCTCAATTTATTCACCCGCTCTAAAAGAGGGTTTCAAAAAGTGGTCTATCTAAACTTATTCGGCCGAAGAAAATTTTGACAAGTTCAATAAAAACTTAAGGGCTACCGGCCGGGGCGAATTTACTCGATTTATCTTTATTCTCTTCATAAAAAGAGAACAAACTAATTGGATTATGTTGAGTTGTTGTCACATATCGTACACTCTGCAGGATTCCTTATTATGTTCAATGACCCTTAAGAGGTTAATATGCCATAAAACCCAACGAACCAACTTCAAAATATGCGTTTACAAATCATGTATATAATATATATGTGTAAAAAGGCTCTGGCATTAGATAACCTATAGCGGTTGTTATCCCATTAAATCCAACCAACCAAACCAAACCTGATTATGTGTTATTAACGAATAATCCTCTCCTGAGCGAAGAGACCAAGACCTTCACTTGTGAAATCAGTTTCACTATTGCCAAAGATTTGTTAGCGCATGTGTTATATTATTATTCAATATTCCATTTATAATACTTTTGTATTTTGAAAAAGTTTTAATCTTGAAATCGAAAACACAAAAATCAACTCCATCAAACCAATCCCTGTCATTAAAAATAATTGAAGAATTAAAGGCGTTTGCATTTAAAATTTGCTCATTCTAGTAAGATGATTGAGAAGTTCTGGTCTAAAAAGAGAGAAAAGGAGGTAGAACAGAACATGAAGTTTTCTTTTTGCAAATTGTCTGGTCTAAGAAGAAAGCCATTTTTGCAATTTTGTAGGCTAATATCTTTCTTTAAATTTCGGTTGTTAGTTTTTTCGAAGATAACAGACTGCATGAACAAAGGGGGGTACTTTTGAAACTTTGCTTCAATATTGATTTTTTTAAGAATTCTGAATGCTATTTTTATGTTTCTGCTCATAATTCAAATGCTGAGAAAGCTTTTTTCCCCCCAGTAGGTCGATGATCGAAATAGACTTAATGGGAATTTCGAGAGGGCCTTGACTCTTTCTCTACCGCATTTTGCACTGTTCGATAACATCTTTCGCTTTTTTCCAAAAAAGATGTGGCATTGCAGGGGAGGACGGATGAATTTTAGGTAGAAAAATGGATTTTGACTTGAGTGTACACATTTCAAACTTCAACTTGGATCCTTGAAATTGCTGACTTAATTTTGGTGGGCGAGTGTTAATCAGAATATGTTGCCGTTCGGTAGAAGAGACAAACCCACGTCAATCTTAAAGTGTGTTGCTTCTTTCTGTTGTGGCGTGATCGTTTGTGAGGACGGAAAGTTAGAAACAGAATATCCTTACTATTTTGGAAAGTTCTTATAACTCGTTTTCTTTTCTCTCTCTTCCTCTACATATATTTATATCCCAATCTCTCTGTCTCTTTTCTTGCATTCTCTCTCTCTCTCTCTCTCTCTCTCTCTCTCTCTCTCTCTCTCTCTCTCTCTCTCTGTGGCCCTTATCCTAAGCTGATTAAAAAAATCAATGTCAAGTTCCGCTTGACAAAATTCAATTCTCTCCCCACCCCTCTCTCTTTCTCTCTCTCTCTTTCTCTCTCTCTCTCTCTCACACACACACACACACACACAAACTCATGCACATGTACATATATAAAAAAAGGTGAATATATATTATTTGCGGTTTTTTTTTTCGTTCTTGTCTCTTTTTCCTTCTCTCCTCCGTGTTCCCTTCCTCTTTCTACTAAAAACACATCTTATTTTTTCTACTCTACTCACTCCTTACTCTACTCCTCTTCATAACTTCTTCCAGTCCAGCACATGGCTTCATAGTGCCACACATGTGTAAATACCTGCACTTGTCTGCAAAACTCTCAGTCTTTTCTGATGAGTGTGGCAATATTTTCTTTTGCTTCATGAAACTTGTAATAACTGTGATCGTATTGTAAGTAATTACCGTATTTGACGGCATATTAGTCGCACATTTTTTTTACCAAAAAATCTTTAAAAATTCCCCTGCGTCTTATATGATATACGCAGTTTTAGAATTTGCGATAATCGGCTGAAATTAGCTACCTGGGTATTCCTATTAATTAAAACTTTCGTATACCTATTGTCATTATCCAAAAGGTGACTATACATATTAAAAGTGTTATCATTCATAATATTCATTATATTAATTTCATCACGTTCAATAATAGTACTTTGTTTCAGTAAAATATTTTCTTGATTTGCCCTGCTGAAATTGGGGTGCGTCTTATACACCCGTGCGTTTTCCAAACCGTCAAATAGGGTACGTGTTAATCTTAAATATAACGGTCTTACTTGTCTTATACTTCATTATACCGTGATATATTTACGTTTACACAATTCAAACATCAATAAAAATTCACCATGCGAATTTTCAGAGAGCTCATATAATAACCACCCTAATGTGTTATGAAAGAATTACTTCGAGAAACCATAATTTAAAAAGTAGCCTCTCTTATGGCACAGCCGTCATCCTCATAGGAAATGGAATTATTCTATAAATGCGCCCCACTGTAAAAACCACGATTCTTGACATGCAACTATAAAATCGCGTAACTGGTGAGTTATTTAATTTTCATTCAATTATATCATATGTCCTGATATGACGCTAAACCCTATCCGTTGATAAGGGTTCAGATTTAAACTCCTGGTGGGTAGAATCATCACTTTGTTGCAACTACACTCCAGGTCCACTCTGACTCTACTTCACTGCTAATCTCCATGGAAAAAAACAAAACATGCATCCATCTTATCTCCTACCTTCCAACTATAAATAAAATAGTAGAGCTAATTGGGCTCTCTAAACATGGTAGAGAAATCTAAATTGAAGAAAAAAGACTGAATTCAAAACTGGAGACATGTTGTTCAGAGTATTTGTAAAATAGCTCATCCAAAAAATGTACTTGGCTCTGTGCAGGTCTCTCAAAACAATAAACCAGTCACATGTACACTTCATTTGCTACGCTGCAACTTAGTTAATGATGGTTATTAATAACGATGGACCATTGTTATTTTTGCACCAGCTAAGTCTCCATAGGATGTGCTATTTTTTGCTAAGTTTTGGCAACATAAAAACGGGCTATTATAACGAAGATAATTGAACTCTAAAAGTACAAGAACATTAAATCCTATACTTCTCCCGTTCAAATATTCATCAGGCAATGTAATTGTACCACTGAGTTTTTTAACGTCTATTTTTGTAATCATTTCAACATATTTATTTCTTTTCTCGCGACCCAAGCAAATTACAACATCGACTATGGCGGATTTGTTGTGCAGATTCAAGTCTCGTAGATGATCGCATCTGAATATAATGTCTCAACTCAAGCAAGAATAACAAGTGTGAAACAAAACGACGTAACGGAGAAAGATAGAAAGGAATTTCGAAGTGAAAAGGATGAATCAGACAATTAATTCTTTTTAAATTCTATTGGCATTTTTTAATTACATCTTTAAATCCTGATTAACTTTAGAAATAAATGACCTTTTTATTATGCAAGAAAGAAGCGTCAAATAACGAAATAAATAAGATTAATTAAAAGGTAATAATAATGAAAGAAAAGAAGGCGAATTAGAAAGAAGGGAGCGTAAGTAGAACAAAGAAAGTGAATACAGAAGGGAGACGTGACTTCAAAAGGTGGAAAAGGTTATGCATAAAATGTCGAAATGAAAAGAAAAAGAGAATGTTTAACTGGAAGAAACGACGCAAAAAACAAAATGGCGACTAAAGCAAGAAAAAGAAGACAGTCAAGGAAACGAGAAAGGAATAAACATTTAATTTTTAAAACGAATTTGATATTGAGAAAAAGTAAGAAATTTAAATAAAAAAAGAAAAAAATGATTCTATATGTAGAAAATGGGTAACAGGAACAAGGATAAACGGATACAGAAAGAAAAAACAAAGGAAATAAACAAAAGAATAGATCTTTTGAATTAATTTGATTATATTAAATTAACACGCAAAATGTGCTGACTAAAAGAAAGATTGCAGATATTTGTGATGATAATGTTTCCAAGTGAAAAGATGCCGTAAGAAAAGAGAACATTCAAAAAAGTACAAGACGAGAGAGAAAGAGAGAGAGAAAAAAGAGAGAGAGAGAGAGAGAGAGAGAAAGAAAGAAAGAAAGAAAGAAAGAAAGAAAGAAAGGTGGAAGAAAAGTAGAAAGGATAGATAAAAGAACGCATAGAGTGCAAGAAAAAAGAAGTTAAGAGAAAGAAAGAAAGAAAAAATATCAAAAAGAAAGAAAGAAAGAAAGAAAATATCAAAAAGAAAGAAAGAAAGAAAGAAAGAAAGAAAGAAAGAAAATATCAGAAAGAAAGAAAGAAAGAAAGAAAGAAAATATCAAAAAGAAAGAAAGAAAGAGATAAAATATCAAAAAGAAAGAAAGAAAGTGCTGTTTATATGAATGAAGTAATGATACTCTGGTTCTCGTCTTTAAAAATCAGCTTCTCTAACTACTTTCCAGTATTTAATTAGCCCGGCATTTATCCAAAATAAACGTCAGACTGAACTGTGTTATTTTATAAAGAAAATTTAAAACGGAAGAAAGTTGAACAAAACCATGTAATGTGTTTTTTAGAGGAAGCACACAATAGGAAATACGTTAATGGAACAGATAGAAGGATATAAAAGAAGCGAAACATTTTGCACCAAGTACAAAGTTTACATACATTCACTCGAAGATAATGTGAAGAAATAACTCAAGACAAAAGCGACATTTCGATTTTTTTTTCTTTATTGATTTCTTTATTTGTTTCTCTACTTGTCTTGTCTTCGAGCTCTTGTGTCTTAGGTGAAGCAGCGTTTTGTGTTTTCTGATACAAGTCTCCGAAATGATGAAAAAGAGACTCCTCAGAGCAACTCGAATTATCAAATTACTTAAAAACATTACATGTAAAAGTAGTAATTTACGAAGCTTTTTTTTGCTTAGATGTGGCATAAGGCCATATAAATGGAGCACCCAATGAGAACATTACTTGTAAAAAGTAAACGTAACGAAAAAAAAAGTAAAAGTAACGAAAAAGAGTATGTATGTTTATAGTAGATATTTGATAAAACCCCAAATAACAACAGAAGCACAATGATAGTGTTTCTAGGAGATATATTTATAGTGATTTAATAGGTTTTGCTTAGTTTGGCACAAATCCAGACGTACGTGACACGCGGTGTGAATCATTTCCATTAGTACTTACGGGTTCTTAAAACCCAGGAATGAGTAAAATAGTATTTTTTGTTAGTTTCTTTGTTTAATGGCATATCAACCTTTGTAGACTATTTAATGTTAAAACCACCCTTCTAGAAGAACAGTAGTGGTACTATTTAACCCATAGCAGGGAGGATAAGAGGGTTAATGCCTTTTCTAAGGGTATTTGTACAAAAGTGAAAAAATAGCTCGAGCTCGTATACTATGATTCCGCAGTCCATCGCTTTAACCATTACAACACAACTTACACTAAAATATTTCCAACAAGACTCTGTATCTGTGCTTGGATATAAGCACAGGCATGGTAAGTTTATATGGAAGACCAGTAGTGGCCCATGCCATATGTCTCCCACCTCTTCACGACTCTAATGTTGTTCAAGGGAAAGGAAAATTCCTTTACAACTTGGGCATAAATGAACATAGAGGGTTCCGTCTAAAAAAAATTCGGTCTAAGCCATGCTCGTAACAGTTCGTATTTGGTTAGTTGGTAGGATTTTATGGCATATCAACCTTTGTAGGTTATTAAATTCCAAATCCGTTTTTATACTAATTATCAGTTCTATTTTTAACAATTTAGTTTGGCATAAGTATGCAGTTTAGATATAAGCATACAGTTTAATTGTGAAAAATATTTCTGTTTCTTGCCCAGTCGGCTGGGGCTGTAGAATACACTGACTGCACCTCTGCAGAGGGGTAACACCCCCCCTAACGAGTGTCCTGGATATGACACTAAACAATCTGATGATGAGGTCAAAGTAATGCTGGGACCTTGGGGAATACGGAGCACCCCTTCATTGCCATTGCTCCCAGGTGCACTCTGGCCCGGCGTGGTAGCACCTGATAGGGCCCTATCCATGGGTGAAATAGAACTAACGGCACACTTATGCTAAACTGAATTGTTTTAGTAAACTGAATTATTAGATAAACCCTATTATACACAAGTATAATAATAAATATAGCAGATGTACATATAACTATATATATATATATATATATAATCATACATATATATGTGTGTGTGTGTGTGTGTGTGTGTGTCTGTGTGTGTGTGTGAGTGGGTGAATGTTCTTCTCTCTCGCTCGCTCTCTCTAACTCTCTCTCTCTCTCTCTCTATATATATATATATATATATATATATATATATAGAGAGAGAGAGAGAGAGAGAGGTATGTTTAAATCCCAATATAATATTCTTCTTTGTAAATTAACATTCTCCACACATTTATACATACATACATACATACATACATACATATATATATATATATGTTTGTGTGTGTGTGTGGTGTGTGTGTGTGTGTGTGTGTGTGTGTGTGTGTGTGTGTTGTCACTTGGTCTGATAATTGCATAAGCATGAAACTGACAGTCACCACACGCCGTACCGTAGACTTTGCTATCCTAAAATAGATATATATATTTTGTCACGACTAGAGAGGCCTCGTACATTATAAATATAACAAACTATATATATATATATATATATATATAGTATATATATATATAATATATGTATATATGTATATATATATATATAATATAGAATATATATATAAAGAGAAAAAGAGAGAAATTGCTAATTTAGCGAAATTCAAAAGTGATGAATTTGAACTACTCTGTCTATTTTTCTCCATACAGTCGGATCCGTTTTGTTTGTTTATATATATATAATATATTATATATATATATATATATATATATATATATATATTATATATATATATATATATATATATATGGGAGCGTCATTCACTAAATTAGAAGTAACATTTAGCAACTTTTTTCAGAATGTTTTTTCATAAATTAAATCTCAGCGTTGTTAAGAATTGGTTTATTCTAATCTTGTAAAAAATGTTTGTTTTGAGGCAATTTAAAATTGTGGTAAATTGAACTGACTGCTCCAAGCTTCAAGAGCGGTCTGTCATCAAAACTTTCATAGTTGATAAGTGCAAACCATGTGAAATTTACAGAATAATGCCTGGTCTGTTCAGAGAAGTATGTTTTACTCAAAAACAATGTTTGAAAATGGTCTAAACATTAACTTGCCACAAGGAATCTGAGTCAAAAAGGAAGTCCATGTAATGATATCACTGTCTCTCCAGTAAAGAAAAAGTTCCTGGCACAGTGGTCGGTGAAGTCGGTTATACTGACAGACAAGAAAGGATCCTTCACGATTGATTTCCTTGAATAAGGTGCAACTGTAGATTGTGTTAACACCTTAGGAAAAACTCACCTTATTTTTTGAATGACCTTCGTACATGGATAGAAAACAAATAGTCATCTAATTATGAACAGGTTAAACATAATGCATACATATTTTTTTCCAATATAATATTCTTCCTTATAAATGAACATACCGCTTCTCTATTTACAATAGTACAGTAAGAAGTTCAGGTCATACAATACCAAGTAAATGTATTAAAATATGCAATTATTGATCTACTTTGGTTCGCGATATATATATATATATATATATATATATATATATCATCATCATCATCATCATCACGTCGCCAGCACGGATATCCCTGACCCTCTCTCTCTCCACTTCCCCCGAATGTTCATCGCCTCTGGCAGGTCTTCAGGGCTACATCCCGTATCCTCACACAGCTGCTGTATGTATGTTTGAGCAGGTCGTCTTGCTTTTGCTCGGCATATGTGGGGGTCCATTGGAGTACATCACTTATGAGCTCGTCCTGCTTCTCCAGCAGTGTCCTGCATGTCTGGTTCGTCTAACTTGGATTGTTTTCGTGATGGGGGGGGGCATGAAGCCGTATAGTTGGTGCCTTCTGTCTATCTATCTATCAATCTAGATTGATAGAACGATAGATAGATAGGTGTTGGGAATTAGTTGAAATGAGTAGCAATTCTTAACCATACATAAAAATTAATCTTAATGAAAACACAACAGTTTAATCGACACTATACAAGAGCGTGTGCATAAGTATCTCTCGGCCAAATGTAATAATATATGCGTTGAAATAACGAACAATACTGCACGTATGTTAACATGCACATTGGTGCGTGCAAGTGCGCCGTTCTTTTTTCTCGGTAACAGAAAACACCGAAAGTGCCGAGCGAGCCGAAACTGTATTCAGTTTGTATGCGTTGATTTCTCTTTGAGAAGTGCACGAATAGGCATTGAGCTAATGAATGGTGTGCTGTGTTTAATGTCTGTCAGCGCGCACGGAAAGTGGAACCTTTTGTGAAGAAACGGTTTGGTGGGTAGCGGCAAAGACAGAATCTAAATAAAAGGGACAAGAGAAGACTTCGATAAAAGCCGCTATTTAAAAGAACAATTGTTTCCGCTGATTGGCTTATGCCAAAGAAATAGACGTCAAGATAATGTGATGACGCACGCATGCGCACACACATGCATAAGATCAGATGTTACTGTCAAAAGTTTCACCCAGTCAATATATGTGTGTATGTTCAATAAATATGTGTGCACATATATACATATATCAACACACACACACACACACACACACACACACACACAAACACACACGCACATATGAGTGTGTTTGTATACATAATAAAAAAATAACTTCGTCAATACCCTTTGCGTGTGGTATTTACATAATTACTGCCAGAGGTAGTATATATATATATATATATATATATATATATATATATATACTGACACACACACAAGCACACATGCACAAACACACACATACACACGCACATATATATATGTATGTATGTATATGTGTGTATATATATCAGTTATATATGAGTAATAACATGGAAATATACCTATCTGCATAGGTATTTAGGTTATAAGCGTAAAACATCTGGTAAAAATTGCATCGCTACAAAGTTGTAATTGAACGCTGAAATGCTTGTCAAGGATCCTACGTTTGGGCTCTCTGCAGTCTAGATAGATGCAGTCCGCTTATCAATCATCCATCATTTCTATTTTATACTGAACACATAGGGTTACAGCGACGCATATCATCAAAGAATAATCAAAACTTTTTTTTTCATACACTCAAGACTCAAGCATACAATAAATCCGGTGACAATAACTTACCTTCCAGAATATAAATGTGTGTGTGTGTGTGTGTGTGTGTGTGTGTGTTTGCGTTTTTTCTGTATAAATGGCTTACGATATGTATAAACATGTGTGTGTCTGGTTATTTCTCCATCCTCAATGGGAGCAAAATTGACACAAGGTCAACTTTATACGGAAAGCCTCCCAAGAAGGTAATCTCCTTGGTAGGCAATGATATTAATAATCAGAGTCCAGTCGCCATTTTGAGAGGCAGACGTCAGACAAGGAACTTGGTTCTTAGCCCTTTTAGACAAAGCCGTCAAGAATTGCCTCGAGGAGTAGACAACGAGAAATGGACATTTTGATTTTTGAGGAAAATATTATATCAGGGTGGTTTACATATATATATATATATATATATATATATATATATATATATATACACTATTTTGTTTAAATATAGTTCACTGATACATATATAAGTACATTTATATATGATATAAGTATATATAACAAACATACACACCTATATATATATATATATATATATATATATATATATATATATATATATATATATAAGGTATTATTCAATCCAGTAAATCTGGAGAAGGGAACAATTCCATCAGGACAATTAAATCATTTAAAATTTGAATATTCAAATATTCTAGGTAAAGACCCCAATGTAAATAATTTCACGGAGCAAATATTATTTCCAGAAAAAACAATGAAGATTCATTTATTTTCATGTTGGATCTGAAGAAGAGCTGTTAAATTTTTCGGGGTGTTTTTGATTCATATCAATGCTCTTAACAGGATGGAAATAAATTTATAATCCTAATGTGACCGAATATTGTTTTTTCTTGAAATGATATATATATATATATATATGTGTGTGCGTGTGTGTGTGTGTGTGTGTGTGTGTAAATTCATATCCTTATCAGCATACGTATAATTTTGGCTGTAAATTAATATTATCCGAACCCAGTACCTTGAAAACAAGAAATATTATCTTAAAAATAAATATTTCTCTGGTAATGCAAACGCTTTTTTCCCAGAAAGTTATGAACATACTGATTTACTTATATATATATATATATATATATATTGTGGGTATCTCTAGATGTGTTCCTACACTAATGTAAATACGTGTGTTTCTTAACGCACGCCAATACACACATACATGTTTCTTCTCCCAAGCATATATATATATATATATGTGTGTGTGTGTGTGTGTGTGTGTGTGTGTGTGTGTGTGTGTGTGTGTGTGTGTGTGTGAGTAATACTGTTTTTTATATATAAGTAAACATCATTCCATTTCTATATGTATGTTTATTGATGAATGCATATTTATTTTTCGTTTGAGTCTATTTTTCTCTTTGTTCTATTTTATTTCCATACAATACCAGACAGTGAGGAATCGCCTTAGCATTCATTAGTCTGCGGCCATTGTCTTATGTTGTGTTGACTGTGAGACCGTCTCGAAAAAGAGGCTGGCGTTCCATTATTGTCAATCTCTATTAATTTTGTTTATATCTCAGTCGAGCTTCTCTGTTTAACTCTTCAATTTGAATAAATAAACGAATTGTATTAGTTTTTTTCATTTATTTATCTTAATTGTACATCGAGTGAAATCAAAACCTTTTTTCTGATTTTTCAATTCCACTAAGAAACAATGATTTTACGACTGGAGTAAAAGCATTTGTTTTAGACAAAGTCGAGTTTTCTGGTTTTAAATTAATGCTCAAGATTGTTCTAACACGTCAGAATTTCGTATACTATACAATATATACAAGTAATAGACCCAAAAAGAAGCTTCTATTCACGTATTTCAATTAAACTCGGCCTCATGAAGAACTTCAAAAAACAATTGCTCCTGATGGGTGTTCATCCCATTACCGCAAATTAGAATTTGGTACCGAGAGAGGTGATTAAAAACTAAAAATAAGCATAATTAATTGATCCGAGATCAGAGAATCGGCCAGAGAGCAGATTCACAGGTAAACTGAATCCGCTCAAAATTGTGGCTTAGTATTTATTCTTGTCTGTTGTACTGTGTTTGCTTGGGTCTTATACTGTTGGATACTCCAACTAGGATTTATAACAATTTCATATTAATTCACTTCTACTTCTATCTTTTACGTTGGTCAGCATCCATCTTCTCACCTCGTTTCTTTGTCGTCTTGCTGTGTGTCAGCTCTCGTCACTGTCTTTTTCCAGCTTCTTTTCATGTTTCTTTCTGTTGTTGCAACTTCAACATTCTTAGTTTTTCGTTGCTGAGATATTAAACAGCACGAACACAATTTTCTTATGTGCCCATTGTTTTATTATCGACGACGCTTCTCTATCGCCCTCTGCGACTTTGCAGGGAATTAGTGAGTGCAAAGATGAGACTATCAAATGCTTTAGTCAAGTGCTGTTTTTTTTTTTTTTTTTTTTTGCAGTGTACACACTTTTCAAACACAAATATATAGTAATGGTTAAAGTGTTGGACAGCGACATAATAGAAAGTTCGGACTCCACTTTTTCTATTACTGTCATTTTGGAGCAATTAACCTCGGAAAAGGCATGAACACCCTAATCCTCCCGGTTATGGGTTAAATAGTACCACTATAGGCATAAAATAACCTACGAAGATTGATATGTCATTAAACAAAGAAACAAGAACCACAAATATCCAGTTTTATTTAGTGAACTGATAAATATTTATATCAGATTTTTTTTCTCATCTTTCTAATTCGTATTTCTAACAACTTTGTTATCTGTGTTACGAATGAAAGTGATATCACAAGAATAGGAATAACACCTCTAAAGCTATCCAATACTCTCGCTTTCGGTTCACCAGTATCATATTGTCATCTATGATTGGCTAAAAATTTTAGCACAGCGTCAAAAGAATAGGGTACTCACTGAGAATCAAACTCATTACCAAAGGTCCACTTGTCTGACTTGCTATTCTTTTGGAATGTGGAATATGCCTTTGTTGTCATTTCTCCCAGATCCACTCTGACTTGGAGTGGTTGTGTCCTATCAATAGGTCAAATAGAAATATGTAATAATGAAACCATTCCACTGTGTAATGTTGAGTTAAATAGCAATACTTGAACCCATTAAATTGAATTATCAACACCCTACAAAACAGCAGCTGTACGGCCACATACCACCCATCACGAAAACTATCCAAGTTAGACGAACCAGACATACGGGACACTGCTGGAGAAGTAAGGACGTACTCATAAATAATGTACTAGTGTTGACTCCTTCACATGAACGAGCGAAGGTTGGACGACCAGCTGGAACCTATCTACAAAAGCTCTGTGCCGATACAGGGTGTAGCCTGGAAGACCTCCCGGGAGCGATGGACAACAGAAACGAGTGGTGAGAGAGGGTCAGGGAAATCCGTACTAGCAGTGACAGATGATGATGATGATGATGATTAATGGTAGATACCAATACCTGAAACCATTTATCTGTGAGCAAAGAAATGCTCTGGCTCGTTTAAAAATTGCTATCTACAGTCTTTTTGTTTACAAATCATATCTATCTAATATATTTGTATAAATAGGATTTGGTTTTATATAACCTACAAGGGTTGTCATGCCATAAAATATAACCACTCACCAAACAAACCAACCAGCCATATCGGTTTTTCGTCAAATATGCATGTTGATATACATTTTCGTGGTCGGATATAGAAATTTAACATATTTAAGTGGCTGATTGTTGAATTTTAGCATTTTTTATTCCTAAAATGGTGGAATTTAACATGGACTACAACCCAACAAGCTTTTAGTATCATCAATAATGTTCTACACAGTTGCTAAGTCTTATTCTAGTCGATATTAATATTCGTCAATATTTTGATACTTCCCCATCAACTAATTTTTAACGATCATGGGTACGATTCCGTTGTCACTGGTTGTCTTTATCTTACTGCCCTGTGCCACCCTTAAATAAGTCTGATTAAAATTTATGACATGTCCTGCGGTTTAAATCGTTACACATTCTTCACCGATGCCGGATATCTGTATTTGCGATTAGGTAAAAATCAATATTTTAAGTGCTGGTTTTCTAAACAAGTATAGACTTACACCTGAAAGAATGGTGTAGCACAATTATTTTCCCATTAATACGAGTGACAATCGAACTCACAACTCTGTAGTGAATGGTCAGGCGAAACTAGCTCGCTAAGGATTACACAAGGTGGAGAGCCCAAGGGGAAATTGGTAAAACGAAAAGAGAGCCTGAGTACGAAGTGAAAGTGAAAGTAGAAGTCACAATTCTCGGATGCTGAAAAGAAACATTAGTAAAAAGAGTAAAACAAAACAGAACTGTTTATTTGATGACTGACTTGGTAAAATGTGATTTATGGTCAGGTTTCTAGTGTGTGTAGCGTTGTTTACTTATCCAAATACTCTACATAACTCAAGACTGCATTTTAGAAAGACTTATGCAATAAATTGGCTAAATCCCTTACCTGTTGTTATAATCATCGGGTGTACCACTTGTAGTCGCTGGTGAAGTCATGCCGACAAAACGATCTCTACTTCACGTTGAGTTCGCTTTTTAAAAAGAAGTCGACTGCCTATTTTCGGAGGAAACTGCAGAGGCTAAGGTCAACTTAGGTAAAAAGAAACGAAACGAAGTTAAGAATGGTAAGGTCGCACGACTGTCATCATTAATTACTATTACAACTTTTCACGAACCAATCCTGGAGTTGCATGGGTGACAGCTTTTCAACCTAAGTAGAGCAGAGTCTAACTATAACAGACGAACGTAGCTGGGTGTAGTGGCCCTCTTTGTCTCTGCCTAACCGTCACCTGTGTTGTATTATCTTCAGGGTATGAACCATTAACAACGTCCAGTCTGAAATATGTAACCATTAACGTTCCATCCTGGGAAAAATAAAACTTCTTGGTTTCTTTCTTTAACGGCATATCAACCTCCGTGGGTTATATAATGACAAAGCCATCCTTGTAGGACAGTAGTGGGGCTATATAACGAATAGCTGGGGGGATAAGGGTGTTCATACTTTTCTCAAGGATACTAGTTTGAAAGAGAACATTATAGCATTTCTGCCAAATCTTCTAATTACTATAAAATACCTAGTCAATGAAAGCCATTTAATTTGACATTTGCCAACAAGAAAGCTCCCATATTGCTGATTCTTGATTTAATGCTTAAACTTGATTTGCGTATTTTAAAATTTTTTTCTCTTTTTTGATTCGGGACTTTACACCACTCTTTTGGAGTTTAGAAATTTTTTTTTTTTTTTTTTTTTTGTGTTGCCGTAAAAATATATCAAACCTTCCAACAAACTGTTCCGAGCACTGTCCTACTCTCGAACTATTCGACTGTCAGTCAAACCCAACTATAGTGCATGTGAGCGCGAAAACATGTTCTTTTTAATTTACTACGTATGGAAAAATAGTAGTTCATCGATTTCAATATTCACTGAGAACCTTATACTTCTGGCCGTGTGCCAAACTATTCAAAGCTGAGTAAATGACTCTTTTCTGCTCACTTCTTTTGTGCTTTATGTATTTCCTATCTCTCTCTCTCTCTCTCTCTCTCTCTCTCTCTCTCTCTCTCTCTCTCTCTCTCTCTCTCTCTCTCTCTCCGTCTTTACTCTTTCTTTATATCACTTTTGATTTTCACGACTTTTTCCATAGTCTTTCCTTTCTTCAATTTTTATCTTGAACTTATTCTCCTGCCTTTTTATCATTTCTTTGATTTTAACTTGTGTTGTCTTCTACTTTTGAATATTTTCCCAGACGTATTTATCAAATCCTTCCTTTTCTTTTTTTCTTTCTTTCTTTCTTTCTTTCTTTCTTTCTTTTTGTCCTGCTTTTCTGTTATTCTTACCATATTTTTCACAGACATCTCTTTCGAATTTGTCATTTTCTTTCTTTCTTTCTTTCTTTCTTTCTTTCATTCTTTCTTTCTTTCTTTCTTTCTTTCTTTTGCCTTTTGCCTTTTGCCTTTTATTTTATTTTCTTCCATTTTTTGCAGACATATTTATCGAATTCTTCGTTTTCTTTCTTTGTTTTTATTTCTACCATTTTCGCTTTCGTTTTCGTTTTTTCTTTTTTTTTTCTTTCTTTTTACTGCTATTCTTTTAAAACTACCCCAAGCATGTTTATAAAAACCATCATTTCCTTTCTTTATTTATTTATTTATTTATTTATTTTGTCCTTGATTTTCTTTAATTCGTTTAATGTTTTTTACAGACATCGATATCGAATTATTCGTTTTCTTTCTTTCTTTCTTCTACACGGTCATATTTATCAAGGGCTTCATTTTCTTCTTATTTCCTTTCTCTTTTCTTAATTTCTCTCTTTGCATTTTGTTTTTGTCTTTCTTTATTTCTTTTCATCCTGTTATTATCTCTATTCTTATAACATTTTCCAGAGACATCTTTATAAAACGCTTCGTTTGCTTTCTTTCTTTTTCTTCCTTTTTTTCTTGCGTTTTTTCTCTTTATTTGTTTATTTATTTATATATTTATTTATTCATTTATTTTTGCTACGATCTTTGAATATTTTTGAATATTTTCAAACAGCATATTTATAAAAATCGTCATTTTCTTTCGTTTTCAATGATTCTTTTCTCTTCTTTTCTTTCTTTTTTTTTTTTTTTTGTACCTTCTGCTTGTCTGTACTTTTTTGTTTTTCACTTTCATTTGTTCTGGTTTTCGCTTCGATTTTTTCTTGGTTTTATTTCTTTGATTAAATCATTCCAGTATGCTGTCACAGTTGAGCAGATAGGAAAACAGCTAATGGATTATTCATGGAATGTCCCAACACTACAGAAATATCACAGCTTTGAGTTTTTTTAAATTCCTTTTTATCCTTTAATATCAGGTGTGTGCCGACTACCGTAAAATGTAAAATGCGGTTTGCTATGGTATATATTATTTATATTTCTTGTAAATAATAAAAATGTTAAAAGTTATATATGCTGTTTTTAAAGTGTGCAACATGAAACATAAACTGGCCCAAGAAGTTTTTGTACAAGATCTTCCAAAAATCCACTTTGAGCTTGAAAAATGTCAACAAGGTTGGTCAATGTACATTCCCATGGCACTCAAAGTGCGATGCCGAGTAATTCCCCTTGAAGGAATTTCGCAAGGTAATGAGAGTTATTTGCTATTCTTCTCAGCCCTTTGGAGAATCTAGATCAATGTGTAATCCATAATTTATTTGGTTATCGTTAAATACATAGATTTTGCTTGTTTGTTTGGTTGGTTGGTTTAATTTTATCGCATATCAACCTTTGCAGGTCATTTAATGCCATTCAATTTTATACATGGAAACAGTTCCATTTCAAACTATTCACTTTAACGTAAGTACAGTTTCAATGTCAAAAACAGTTCTTTTTCAAACTATTCAATTTAGCATACAAAAACAGTTCCATTTCAACCAATTCAGTTTAGCATAACTACACTATTTAAATGTCAAAACACTTCTATTTCAAACCATTCAAAGTAGCATAAGGACACAGTTTAGTTCTATTTGACCCATAGACAGGACCCTATCAGGTGCTCCCACTCCGGACTAGAGTGGACCTGGGAGCGATGGCAAGGAAGGGGTACTCCGCATTCCCCAAAGCTCCAGCATTACTGGAGCCTCACTATCAGATGGTTTAGTGTCATATCCAGGACACACATTGTGGGTGGGTCTTACACCTCTTCAAAGAAACAGTCAGTGTATTCTACAGCCCCAATTCATCCTGGGAGTGAGATTAATGTTATGGTTGTCTTCGTAGGAAATGAAATTAGCGACCCCAGTTCAAATCCAGGATTAGGCTGACACATTTTACTAATGCCCTTAGGAAAGGCAGAAATCCATCTGTTCTCCATCAATACCAACATCACTATCACCACCGAAGCCCTAAGTAAATAATTGGTTCTTTAGCCTTTCTCAGGCAACCGGTCTTGGAGAAGGAAAACTCTAAATTCCTCCCGATTGTACTCTAAAAACTAACCATATTCTGCCCGCCATAACATTTCTTAAGGCAGAAAGCAGTGCCGTGTTATTTCTAAGAAGTAAGATTCGCATAGCTTACACAATAAAGTTATTGAGTACAAAAATTAAGAATATATCTATTTAAATTTAACGTATTATATAACACTTTAGAGAGACTCAGTGAGTTTATGGCTATTGTAATAGACATTTAAAGTGGGTAAATAGCCATTTACCTTAGAAAGCTGGTACTTGTGCTTCAAAAAATTTTATTTACAATTATGTCTTTCAATATGTAAACAACATGACACATCCGACGAAATGTGGAAAGAATTTGATATATTGATTCCATAACATTTAATTTATATGCTTAAAACAATACTTAAAGATCAAATATGTACACATCTATATTTAAGATATATGAAAGCTTACAAACATGTCGTCATGATTTTAATGAAAATTTAGAAAATTTAGTTTTTTTGTTTTTCTAAATTTTCCTTTGAAATTTCTCATGATTTCTTTGTCTGTAGATGCAGATCTAACATTAAAAAAATATATATAGGGTCTGCCGAAAGGCTTTTCTTTTATACTGAATTATTTGCTCTGCATTTTAATTTATTATTATTTTACATTGAGATCTCAACTGAATTTTGAATTAAATGTATATTGTAGAAAGAAAATCCGAAAATAGAATCGTTCCCACCATTGGCTGACTTGGCTAATATATATATATATATATATATATATATATATATATATATATATATATATATATTATTCGGTCCAGTTAAACCAGAGTTGGGAGTAATTCCTTCAGGACAAGAAAATCATTCAAAAACTGAACATTTAAATTTTCCTGGTAGAGAGCTCAATGTAACTAATATTACAGAACAATACTTTCTTTAAAGAAAAAAACCAAAGACCGGTTATTGTAGGATTATAAATTTATTTCTATCCTGTTTTGTGTTTCTGATGTAAAACAAAAACACGAGGAAAAATATAACAGGACTTCTTCAGATCTTATGGATAAAATATTTATTTTATCCATAAGTCCTGTTTATTTTTCTTCGTGTTTTTTGGTTTACATCAGAAACACAAAACAGGATGGAAATAAATTTATTACCCTAAAATAACCTGTCTTTGATTTTTTCTTTAAAGAAAGTGTATATATATATAAAAATTAGATTTTATATATTAAATGCCATGGAAGTTTTTCTGTGACTTTAGGTTTCAAACAACAATCATCAGGCAGATAACGAAAGAAAATGAAGAAATCGAAAAAAATCGGAAAATACAGTCAAAAACCGTTGGAATTGTATACAGATCTTTATGTGTGCTTGTGAGTGAGTTTTTTACTGTGATTTTGGTCTACCATACTACACTCGCCTATTTGCGCTAAAAAATCATAACTTTATTTTATTTTCTTCGAAATGCATTGATGATGTTTTGTTCCTTCGTTATAATCACCTCCACTAATATGCACACATGTACATAAAGAAACAAATAAATATTTTTTTCTATGCTTTATTGTAGTAAAGTTTGCTTCGACAGCGTTCTCTTATCCGGAAAACAACTTCAAGTTTATCGCGCTGCGTATGTAACTTCACACACACACATACACTAAACACCAGTTACACGTGCACACACAATAATACACAACTATGACCCACCACACACATACACATACACACACACACACACACACACTCACAAGCACACATAAAGATTTGTACACCATTCCAACGGTTTTTGACTGTATTTTTCGTTTTTTTCGATTTCTTCATCTCCTTTCGTTATCTGCCTGATGATTATTGTTAGTAAAACTTCATGAAACCTAAGGTCACAGACAAACTTCCATGGCATTAAACATGTAAAATCTAATATATATTTATTTATTATTATTATATAATAGCTTCATCACAGATATTGAGCAATCTCCAAATTATATCGCACTTGGTTCGCCACAAACCCACAGGGTGAATTAGTAACAACCAACGCTGTTACAATACACACACACACACACACACACACACACACACACACACATACATATATATATATATATATATACATCTGTTCTAAACTATCAATCTGACTGGTTTTTTTTGTCAGCAGGTACTTTTCTATATATGTATATGAAAAAAAACAACCAGCAATTTTTGATCTTATCATTTCAAACAGAAATTTTTCAAAGTATAGTTCTTAATAATGTTTACTCGGCACCATTTTGGCAACTGCAAACTGCTTGACTATTTATCCAACCCATCCATCAAGAGCATTATTGCTTAATGAAACGCCAGCAGTCTCCTCCAAGAAACTGAACTCAGGTCGTTGATTCTAATTCCTAATTTGATAACCGTTACACTAAGAACGTCTCCTTAAAATACCATGCCAAGGTCTTCGCTGCACACCCCTCCGTTATCTAATCGGGGCCAGTGCATTTAGATTCACCTGAGCAGAAACCGAGCCCATAAAATAGTAATTGCCTATTCAAAATGAATGCTAAAAGTATCACCTTAAGAAATCTCCGAGCCTCCGTTATTGGTTCTAAAAGAGATGGAGATTAGCACTTTTATCCCAGGAGAGGATTGAGGCCAACTATTACAAAAGTTACTGGAATGAAAGCCAATGTTATTAATTATGGCTAAGAAAAGCGCCAACTCGTTTTGACGTCAATGAGCCAAATGCAGATTGATTGATTGATTGATTGATTGATTGGTTTGTTGGTTGGTTTCCTAGGTGGTTGGTTGGTTGGTTTCCGAGTTGGGTGATTGGTTGGCTAGTTGGTTAACCCTTACGGGGTTATGTAATTCCGAAGTCGCTCTTTTTTCAAACAATCATATGCTTTCAAGTAACTATTCCTATTTGTGACAATTATACCAATTGTAATTGGTACGTTTGGAACTGTAACTAAAGGATTACTAAAGGACAAGAGGACTTGAAAGTTGGCGGACGAGTGGAGACCATCCAAACTACAGCATTATTGAGAACGGCCAGAATACTGAGAAGAGTCCTGGAGACTTGAGGAGACTTGCGTCACTCAAACTCCAGTGAAAAACCATCAGTTAACGCTGATGTGAAAAACTAATGAGTAAATAATAATAATAATAATAACCCTTTGTCTGCATCTTCATATCATCATAGCCTGGATTTCCCTTACCCTAACTTGTCATTCGTCTCAATCGTCCATCACTTCCGGTAGGTCTTCCAGGTGACATCCTGTGTCCGTAGAAAGCTGTTGTTGATAAGTTCTAGCTGGTCGTCCAACACTTGCTCGTTCGTATGAAGGAATATATAGGAAAACATCGCTTATGAGTTCGTCCTTACTTCTCTAGCATTGTCCAGCATGTCCTGTTAATCTAATTAGGACTGTTTTAGAGATGGGCGTTAGGTGGCCGTACAGCTATTGTTTTGTAGGATGTTGCCTCCAGGATTTGTTTAACATGGCTCGTAGTTTTGTATAGCCGTAATACAAATATAAGCGGAAACATAATCAAACATAATTAACGAACTTCAATGAACGAACGAACACTTCTTTATAAAAATATCTCTCTCACACTTTATTCTCGAAAGGGTTGATGTTTCTGTGGTGTGTGAGAGATGGGTATAGACAGAGACAGATAGCTATATTGACCCAACTTCTCTTGACCACAGCACGCTATATTGTGTTATCTTAAAGAAACCACTAAACACTTCTTCTGCATCTTGACTGGGGTTGCTCAACCGGAGCGTTCTCAGTCTGCAAGCTGGCTGGCTGTCCTTCCGGTCACCAACTGACTCAACGGCCGCCTGCAACCGCCTATAATCTTTCATAATGTCCACTTGCTTCCGCTTCTTCAGCTTATTTACATAGGTACATTTCTGATTGACGGCTCGGTCAAGGGTCAATATAAAACAGTAGCATTCTTGTGCAATTGCAGTCAAGCTTTTACTGCATACGCTTTGTCAGTGTCAATATAGTTTCAAGTATTTCTATCTAATACTAATAATTTCCACTTATATGGTTTGGGGATGCGCATAATGTCTTAGAAATGGAAACTATCACCAGAGTTCAAATTCTATACAAAACTGCTAGGGCTTTACCCTATACTAATACCATTAGAAAAAGGCATAGATTCGTTTTTTTTTTCCTTTCAGCTCTGGGAAAATAGCAGGGCGGACTGGAATTCTAAGCTTTGTTAAAGAAACTATTCAAGCAGATGGAAAGCTGTGAATTTAGCTTTAAAATTGCCTGTGATGGAGGAGTTGGGTAACGATATATATATATATATATATCGTTTCAAGTTATCTGATCTAATACTAATAACTTCTAAAAAAATAGGTAAAAGCCATATATGGTAGTCAAATAGGGACAACCACTTCGGATCAAAGTGGACTTGGGAGTAATGATAATGAAGAAGTACTTTAAATTCACAAGAACCTCTGAACCCCAACACAATATCTTAGTGTCATGTTGGGAACTCTATTTTCGAGGATGTGGAGTCTGACCCATTTATAACCGATAAATTCAATGTATTCTAAGCCCTACTTACTGGGTAACAAAGAGCTGGAAGGTACATAGCAACGGAGACTTTTAACAATGTTTTGGCAGAAATTGTTCGTTGATTTATGTCACAGAAACTGACAAAAGTTGTTTTTAGATTATTTCTGACAAAAAGAAAAGCTGAATATTACACAAACAATTTTGGATAGGTAGTCAGTTTTGAGTCCAAAAGAATCTTCCTGTGGTATCTGAACATCTTTACTTCCTTTGAACTATTTCCTGTTCCCATAAAGGTAATTCTACAATTTAAATCCTGTATTTTTTTCTCATTAGATCTGGAAAAATGTCATTAATTTATTTGTTTGTCTCCATGTTTCTGTGGTTTGGAATACGTTGGTTTTGCTGAGGAATAAAGCCTTCCCCCAAAATGTGCATCTTGCGTAGAATATTCAACTGCATCTGGTTGTGATGTTTCTTTTCTGGAGTTCTGGTGAATGTAAAGAACGCGTTTATGGACAGAACACTCATATACATTCTGGCTCGGAGTGGTAATACCTTCTGAGGACCAATCTATGGGTGAAATAGATATTTTTGGACATTGTTAGCATTAGATCAGAATATTCGAATCTATATAGTTGTGTAAACAAATTATTATTATTATTATTATTATTATTATTATAAAATAGGTAGATTGGCCGGGTTTGTTTGTGTTTTGTGGCATATCAACCATTGCTGGTTATTTAATGCCAAATCCTTTTATAGAGTAAATATATATAATTTGGTTTGTTTGTGTTTTATGGCATATCAACCATTGCTGGTTATTTAATGCCAAATCCTTTTATACATATAGAGTAAATATATATAATTTGGTTTGTTTCTGTTTTATGGTATATCAACCATTGCTGGGTATTTAATGCCAAATCCAGTTCATACATATTCATCATATTTATATGATTTGTTAGCGGATATTTTGTAACAAGCCAGAACTCATTTCAGTGGTCTCAAGTATTGCTATTGAACACTAATGTTTCTATTTGACCCATAGATGGGACCATAACAGGTATTACCACTTCGGATCAAAATTGACCTGGGAGTAATGGTAATGAAGAAGTACTTCACATTCCCAAATTCCAAGACTAGAGCTTCATCATCAGATGGTTTAGTGTCATATGAGGACGCTCATTGTCGGTGGGGGTGTTACCCCTCTGCTGAGATGCAGTCGGCGTATTCTACATCCCCAGCCATCAGGGCAGAAATTGGTAAAGATACTTCAAACCACATACGTACTTAAATTATTAGATAGGAATACTCGAAACCTTATAACTTTGTGCAAATGGTGTAATGGTTATCATTGGAGGAAATGAACACAACGACTCGAGTTCAAATCCTGGACGAGAATGATTGCATTTCACATAGCACTAATACCCTTGGGAAAGGTATGAATCCAATTATTCTCCCTCCAGCTATGGGTAAATAGTAGGGCAGACTGGGTTCTTCAGCCTTGGTAAGGCAACTAATCTGGGTGAAGGAAAACTCTGAAGTCAAACCTGTTTAACTCCGCTTAAAAATTGACCTGCCCGAACGGAGGGGTTGATAAATATAATAACTTAGTGCAAACAAATGATTATAAAAAATAAAAATGTGCAGCAAAAAAACAAATCAATGATCATTGCGAATATAATTATAATTACAATCAAACATTAATTAATTAAATTAATCAAATTACGGCTTTGATAAGGCATAAGCGGTTGATATGCCGTTAAAAAATAAACCAAAACTCATTTGCTTGAGGTATATACAGTGCGCCATGTAATTGAGAACAAATTCTAACAAAAAGAAAATTAATTCAATAGAAAAAAAAGGATATTTTTCAAATATTACTCATTTTGGAAAAGAGGAAAATAAGGTTATTCAATAAAATTGAATAGCCTCAAGGATTGTAAGAGAAGCGACTTGATTATAGTTGAGAGTGGTTGGTTAGTCTCTTTCTCAACAACAACCCTGACGTAGTAGTCCAAGGGATTTAAATCAGAACTAGGTGGCCACATATTGGCGCTTCGCTCAGATCACACAGTTCTTACTGGTTGTGTGGCACATGGACTGTCCCTTCATCAGCCCTTATAATTTGAACTGATTGTTTTTGTATATTTCACATCTAATTGCGAACCCTTCCACATTGAGCTGCTTGACAATAGATTTCATCGATTTACTGGCGTCGTTTTGAATAATTTTACTGACTTCCGTTTCACCTCGGATATTTCATTCCAACCAAAGGCTTCCAACTTGTTTTTGACCCTGAACATGAAAGACCTGCTCTTTCTTCCAGTTATTGTGATTGGCGACTGGTTGGTCGAGTGTTGTGTGTCTTTTCATTCAAATACTTCTGATACATCTGAAAGAGAAAATAGAAAGATGCATGCCAGGCAACATAATGTTAGGTCCTCTTCCATTCAAATCCCACTAAAATTACTTTCTCACATGCCCAGCATACTATGTATTTCAAAAAGCCATAATTTCCAGACATTGAATAAAATATTGTTTTGTCATATTTGTGTTTTACTTATTTAATACTAAGGGAAAAACCTGGATGAAAATACTGTAAGTGTGGTGAATACATAATTTTCTCTGTGATCTATCTATCTATCTATCTATCTAATAAATATCCGGTGTTAAACCTCATGAATCTTTCCAACTACTCGAGTTTTTCCATTATCGATCCTTTGGTAGGCGACAAAATGAATAGAATTAGTATGGAATGAATTATTCTTCCCGCTTAAATATTTTACTGTTAAAGGTGACACATATATTTCAATTTAGATTTGAAATTCTTATAACCTGTGAAAACGTTGTCATGTGACCTAAAACAGTCTTGCGATAAACACATTTTTATTCTCCACTTTAGATTTAAACATATTTGTCACCAGATCTAAACTCATCTCGCGGCAATTTTTGTCTATATTTTAATACTAAGTCTGAGCTTTTTTTTTTTAGCAGTTTATTTTGTTCAAATATTTGTGTTATGCACAGCAACCGTTCCAATCGCAATTTTCAGTCATTATTATTACATACTATGTTTTTGGAATTTTGTACTTTTTGACGAATTCCTTTTCGAAATACCAAAATAAAAACAGTTGCCGGTCAATGATCCGCGAGAACGGTGTTCAATTCCAGGTCGAGTCACACCAAAGACTCAAAAAAATGGTACTTGATGCCTCCTTATTTAACACTGCGTATTATAAGGTACGAAACAAGAATAAGTGGAGCAATCCAGAGAAAAGAGTAGCACCCTCCCCTACACCTCGATATAGAAGCTATTGAAAGGGAGCCTTGAGGTCACCCTTGACTACGGTCGGACAACTTTATATATATATATAAACACATCCAACTTTACGTTAGACTAAGTGTCAGACCGCTCGGCTAACAAGCGTACCACGTTGGCTAAGGGAATTTTTAAAGGTATTTATCTAGCAGCAGCAGCAGCAGCAGCAGCAGCAACAGCAGCAGCGTCCGTTTGTCTACATTTTCATACCCTATCGGCTACCAGAATGCTCAATTCTTTCGAAGAGCTTTGCATTATGCGAGCGGCGGCCGAAAATTCCTTCACCAGAGTGCTCAACCCCTAAATATATATATATATATATATGAACAAATACCTATATTACTCGCATGCTTCGATCGGCATGTATACCAAAACAGTCTAGTGTTATTTTCATAAAGTTTTATTATAAAAACTTAATTTCCAAATTGTATCGCATGTTCAAAACGTGTCCATTTTTTACAGTTACATAGTACATCATGATTTTAATTAAGCACTTTTCTTGTAAGAGACATTTATTCTTGCACCACCAAATATATAAGGAACCGTAGCATTGTTGGCGCGTTGTACGAAGGCGGGAGTTATGAATTATTAAAAGACAGCCCCTTAGGGAAATATGAGTTGGCAGATTTAAGTCCATGATCACTTTTGTAGTGGGTATCATTTAAAGTGTCAACCCCTCGTTCCGTATTTATGCTAAAACAAGTCAAAAATGTTGATGCATTTTCTTTATGTGAGGTAAAATCGGCAGCTCCAGATAATTTTGATTCTGAAGATGACGAACCACACTGAACAGTGAGATGCCCAGGTCGACTCGAGCGCTACTCATGAGATTTGCCGCCATGGTTTTGTGCTCAGCCTTAGAATACACAGTTTTAAGCCTTCTTGATCTTGTCAAACAGTCGAGATTCTTGTTGGCAGATAGAAATTTCTTGAACCCTCAGTTTATTATATTATAACCAACTGCTTCTTTACTTTGCGTAAAATAAATATTTTTGATCGCTTCCCGGGCGTTGTCCTGTTCGAATCGGTAAAGCGTAAGTTTGGTGTTGGTTGGGTTTTAAGGCATATCAAACTTTGTGGGTTATTTAACACCAAATAACTTTTTATGCAGATAGTCAGTTCTATTTCAAACAATTTAGTTTAGTAAAAGTATAGATTTTGTTTACACGCGGTTAAATGTTAAAAACAGTTTTATATTAAACAATTTAGTTTAGTGTAAGTAGTTTCAATGTCAAAAACAGTTCCATTTCAAACATTTCAGTTTAACATAAGTATGCAGTTTAAATGTAAGTACACAGTTTAATTGTCAAAAACATTTCTATTTCAAGCTATTCAGTTTAGTCAAACAGTTTTTAATTAAAACAATCCAGTTTAGCATAAGTATGCAGTTTAGTTCTATTTAACCCATAGATAAGCGCCTATCAGGTGCTACCATTCAGGCCCAGAGTGGACCTGGGAGTAACGACAATGAAGTGTTTCTCTGCATTCCCCAAAGCTCCTGCATCACTGGAACCTCACCATCAGATTGTTTAGTGTCATATCTAGGACACTCGCTGGGGGTGGGTCTTACCCCTCGGAAGAGGTGCAGTGGATACATTCTACAGCTCCAGCCGACTGGGCAATTCACAGAGTTAATGTCAAAACAGTTTTATTTCAGTTAATTCAGCTTTGCATATGTACACAGTTTGCCGGTCAAAACTGTTCTATTTCGAGCAAATCAGTTTAGCATAAGTACGCAGTTTAAATGCCAAAAACAGTAAACAGTTTAGTTCTATTTAACACAAAGATAGGACCCTTATCAGGTGCTACCACTCCGGGACAGAATGGACCTGGGGGCAATGTCACTGAAGGGTACTCCGCATTCCCCAAAGCTCTTGCATTACTGGAACCTCAACATCATTGTTTAGCGTTATATCTAGGACGCTCTTTTGGGAGGGGGTCCTGCCCTTCAGAGAAGCAGTCGGTGTATTCTACAACCACTGCTGACTGGGCATGGTAAAGCATAAGTACACGAACTAAACTACATAACACTTTAATTTATACTGCCGTCATATATTACGCGAAGTTGAGCAATGCATAACATGTTAGTGCACCAACTATCATGATACTACCAACCACAGCAGGTACCTTCCACAAGTTTATCTGTTACGGTCATGTGATATACGAGCCACAAACAAGCGTATACGCAGTGGTACAGAAAATTTAAATGGCTGATAAATTCATATGATGGCGTTATCTCTGTTCGTGACGACATTTGAGTGGGATCCAAGCACTGAAACACCGAGCAAAGAAGACCGCCGACTACAAGAGGATCACGTTAAAAATCAACCTTATTTGGTCACATTCTATGAGACTATCTTGGTCAGCCGATTAACATTTCAACCGACCCTTGGACCAAAATATTGCAAAACTTTTGACTCATCCAAGTAGTTTGGTTTTTCCGTTGCATCTGTCAATCTGTTTAGCTAGTTAGCTAGCAAGCTATACAGAGAGGAAATTTAGACAGAGAGGCGGGAGGATTAGGTTGGAGTAAATATACTGTTTACTGTATGTGCAAAAAATTATTCCCAAGGAAAATGTAGACGGTCCTATTTTTATTTTTATTTTTAAAAGAGTACATACAGTACTGTTATTTTCACGCCATTTTTTTTTTCATCACCAAACAGTATTGAAGCCAGATTAAATCTGGCACAGATCAACGGAGTTAATAGTAAAGATCCCCAGAGGTTCCACGGGGGACATAAGTAATTTGAAGTGGCAAGATTAATCCAGGCACACTCTCCGCCTCAGGGAAACACTTGGCTTCTATACGAGTTTTCTTTCTTTGGTATTGCAACTCAGGTGTCTCAGACTGTCTTCACTGTTGACGTAGGCGTTCTCTGAATTAAGAGGGAAAAAGAAAAAGAAAAGAGAGGAGCTGATATTGAGTTCATTCATGTTTCCTTGTAAAAACCAGGAAAAGATAAAGAGACCAGTCAAGGTAGAGTCAAGGAAAAAAAAAACATCAGGACAACAAATAAAAGAATACATATTGATTGACTGAGTAAAGGGGTCATATTATTCACAGCATTCAACCGTTGTCATTGTTAATGTCAGTATGCTATTTGGCACGTTTTTGTGATTATTTGATTATTCATCACCCTTCTTTTCATATATATATATATATATAGGTGCTTGTGGTGTAATGTTTATCTGCGTAGGAAATGGACACAACACGAGTTCAAAACTTGCACTAAGTTCTTAGCATTTCACATTGTACTATTACCATTGGGAAAGATATCAATCAAACTATTTTCCTTTCAGTTACAGATAAGTAAGAGGACAGATTTCAGCCTTTAACCTTGCTACAGCAACCTATTTAGGTGAAGGAAAACTCTGATTTCAAAACTGTTTAAAAAAGATATATTTTGTGTCACAGCCTGCTCGTGCGGAAGAGTTGGGTATATATATTTATATATATATATATAATTATTATTATTGGTTCTTTAGGTTTTTGACCGGTTTTCCGACAGATCAACCTTTGTTAGGTTATATAATGCAGAAATTAGAATTTTCTTTATTTTGTTTGTTTTTATTGTTTGCTTGTTTGTTTTTGGCAATCAATTGTATGGTTTCAATAAACTATTGTAATAACCATTTGTAAATAATTATCACATCTTTTAACTATTCTTAATACAAATATATTTCACATAATTATAAGCTTTCAAGTATTCCTACCAAATATTAATAATTTTAAAACATAGATATGACTCGAACGGGATCAATAATTGAATTCAAATTAATTAAATAGCAGAGGAATTCAAATTTAGTATTTAATTATTAAAAAACCTTATATCTATCTATCTATCTGTGTATGTGTTCGTGTATGTGTGTACGTGTATGTTTTATATAATCATGCTTATATACATATGTATGTATGTATGTATGACTTGACGTTGGTTGGTTGGTTGTTTTGCAACTTGTCAACTCTTGTTCGGTTATCTTATATAGATCTCAGATTGTTTGTAATTATATGGATTAAAAGTATTTTGAACATCATTTGTACTCGTGTAGGTTACACGAGTGAGTTTGAATCTAAGCGGGTGACCTTTTCACATAACCTTGTGCCACATCCAAGCTAAAAACCTTACAAATTACTAAATGATCTCTGACGAAAGCAACAAGCTGGAAATATACACGCATGTGTGAACGAAATAAATAATTCTAAAATAATATAATTCTCTTAGTGGACCCATTCATTTTCAAATATTTGCTTTTTCTCTCTTTGAACCAACAAAAAAAAAGAATTTTTTTACGTATATATATATATATATATACGTGGTGCTTTCAATAAGTTTCCTGACTTTCTGTACAGGCATTTAAAATTGTCGTAGACACTTAGAAATTCCGTATGTTATTGCTATACATCTTATGAGATGACTGACCAATTTTTACGGTTTCAGGTTCAAATGAACTGCTACAGCAGCAATTGGAATACACCCTACTAAAGCCTGATTGTCACAGCTGGTGAATTTCAAAAATCCAATCTGAACGTGAGCACACTTTAGAAGAACGATATGCTATAAAATTCTGTTTTAAACTTAGAAAAAATGCCACAGAAACGTATGGAATGCTTTAGACTGCTTATGGAGCATCTTGCATGAATCGAGCATCAGTTTTTCAGTGGCATAAGAGATTCAAGGAAGGCAGGGTGTTTGTAAGGGATGATGAGAGGTGTGGGGGGAGTAAGGAAATCAATACACATGATTTGATTGGCCAAAGAGTTAGGGTTAGGGTTACTATGTTGAGGTTTTAAGGGAGTTTAGGAAGAGATTCCTTGGAAAGAGGCCAGCACTCTTCAAATCGGGTCAGTGGCATTTCCACCAGGACAATGCACCAGTCCACAACTCCATCCTTGTCACAGACTATTTGATCAAGATGGGCATCAAGACAGTTCCTCGCCCTTCCTATATTCAAGACCTTGCTCCCTGTGACTTTTGGTTAATCCCTAAGCTCAGAGGCAGTCGGTATGAGAGAATTGAGGAGATGAAAGAGACTGTGACGAAGGTCATTGACACGCTCACACAAGAAGACTTCCATGGGGCCTTCCGGAAGTAGTTGGTACGGTACAGCAAGTGTATTGCAGCTGGAGGAGATTACTTCGAAGTGTGTACTATCAATAAAAGTGCCCATACGAAAAAAGTCTGGAAACTTATTTTATGATCCTCGTATAAGGCTCTTCATATGAATCGAGCTCTCGGTAGCCGTTAAGCGGATATATATAAACAAACAAAAAAAAAAAAATTGGATGCATAAGCGTTTAAATTTCTCTGGCTTGCGCTAGTTTCTTTGTGGCTGAGTGGTAGAATCTTGGATTGGCGTTTGAGTCAACCGGGTTTCGATCCTAGCTTCGTGAATCTAGCCTGTCTAACCACACTGATGAGTTCTGATAGAACAAAACAGATCTGTCGGTGGATGACTATATATATATATTTATATATATGAAATTTCTCACAGAAATTTATGTTCCACAATTCAGGTTGAATACTTGCACGTTATTTAATGACAAATCCAGTTTATATATGTATATGTATGTATAGTTTGTAAAGGGATAGTTTTGTAGGTAATTTAAACAAGATAGAAATCATTTGTTTACATTCAGTTAAATTACTTTACGCATTGCAATCTAACACTAATAATTCAATTTGATATTCGTTATTTGTTTGTACGCTGCAATATTGTTTCAAGTATTGCTATTTAACACTAAAAATGCAATTTAACATCAGTTATTTGTTCTCACATAATTAAAAGGTTTATATTGTTTGCCTTAATGACTTATCAACCCTTGATGATTATTTCTATGTTATATCCTATTTATACTGGCCTAGAAGGCTGGGGCTGCAGAATACACCGACTACTTCTCTGCAGAGGGGTAAGACTCCCCTAGTGAGCATCCTAGAAATGACACTAAACTATATGATGGTGTGACGCAAGTAATGCTGGAGTTTTGGGGAATGCGGTGTATCCCTTTATTGCCATAGCTCTCAGCTCCACTCTGGCCCAGTGTGGTAGCATCTGATAGGTACTTTTCTATGGGTTAAATGGAACCGAATTGTTTGAAGTTGAACTGTTTTTTAAACCTAAACTGTGTACTTATGCTAAGCAAACCAAACCAACCTATTTGTACAAAAATGATTTAAGAGAATAATTTGTTGTTAGTTTTATTTTTAAATGAATTAGAACTAAATAGTATAGCGATGTATTGTTTTCACAATTAAATGGTCTCAAGTCTAGAAAATGATTAAATATTTATACGTAGTTGACCTATACATGGGACCCTTACTGGTACTAACCCACTGGTTCAGAGTAGATCTGGGAGTAATGGCACAGAAGGAGCACCCCATATTTTCTATACAAAAGAAATGGGGCCTCACCCTCTGGTTGTTTAGTCTCATAATTAGGAAATTCGTTGGTAGGGTGTTACTTAGGAGGTGTCGTTGGCATATTCTGCAACCACTCGATTGGACTGTGATTATTCAGAGTTTTGCGTTATAATGATAATCGGGAGAGATGTAAAAAGCCAAATGTAAGCAAATACTGGTGTCCCTCTTTGGGAAAAATAAACTTGCGCGTGAATCTTTTAATATTTCTTATCCGCACTCCCAACCGGATATTGTGCTTTTTTTTTTATTTAACCGCTTTTCAGTTTTTGATTTTATATCATAGACTGTAGTAGAACGATTTCCTTTAATATAGAATATCTCTCTCTCTTTCTTTCTTTCTCCCTCTCTCTCTCTCTCTCACACACACACACACACACACACGCACGCACACACACATATATATGTATGTAGAATGAGTGATAAGATGAAAGAAAAAGTGAAGGAAGCCAGTTTATTAATTAAAAAGCCATTTCTTTTTTATGAACTATTCAATACAAGTGATATACTGACTTGTGATGATCGTACTGAATTATGTACACTTCTATTTATTGATTTGGTGAGTCTTTGAAAGACTTACTACACTTATGGCTGTGATATTGGTACATTTGATAATTTTCTTTTGGCTGACTCTGCTCCTCTATAAGATTTCTTAGTTTACCTTAAGTCTCCTTTACGCAGGTCCCCGATCAATTTTACGCCCTGTTTATCCATTTATATTGATAATCGATCGTTAAACGTTGACTCTTCACTATACGATGCCGCAGAGACTGACATGCGCATTTAGCGCTGCGTCTCACCAACGTGACACTGTCTCATTGCTTCTAGACGGTCAATACGCCTTGACATGACACGAGTAAAGTTGAACTGCCTCGTTTTGAAAGATTGATTGGCAAACTTGATTAGCTTGATCTCCTTGACTGCAGTTTACTACGGTTTTCTCAGTTTGGTACGAGGCCAGATTTGTATGTCAACCAGTGAGAATCAACCTCAGTTGCAATAGTCAGCTAGACTAGCTCTCTTTCCATTATAACAAGTGAATACTCTCAAAGACGACTACATTAGGTATTTACCCAACCCCTCTTTTATTAAACAGAGTTAAGCTGGTTTAAATTCTGAGTTTTCTTTTACCTGACTGGTTGCCTAACCAGAGATAAATATGCTTTACTAATTATTCATAACTAGGGGAGGGGAAGAGCACAAAGTGAAAGGCAACCAACCAGATTTGAAATCAGGATCACCGATTCCATTTCGTACGATGATAACCGTTGGATTAATCGTGCTTCCACAGCGATTCCGTCGGTGTTTCATGGACGCCTCGACGAGGCATAGTTGATAACAAACTAAACTCGCTTGATCGTTTCAACTGTTGTGAGTTCAATCGTCATCAACTGTCTCAGACTTGTAGCCTAATACACAATTAATAGCCATGTGCCTCGGTAGAGAAAAGCAATTATCATGCTTTACCTTCATAATATTACGCCTATAATGAGTTCGATTCTCACAAGGTGACTTACTATGGGATAATAGTTTGAATACTAGTCTTTTTAATGTTTTTACTTAGCTTAACGTAGTTGTGACACAATGAGATCATTCGCGGTCACCCAGTGAGAATCAAACTCTCTAACAATGGTTCTAATCTGGCCGGCTAATCATTACATTACGTGAGGTTTCCAAACTAGTCTTTTTTACTTTAGAGTTTTATCTGTTCTTGCTGATCAAAATCTTATGTCATTGTACCAGGCAAGGTTAAGTAATGGTTCGCAAGGTAATATTCCAAGTTCTTTAAGATAGTGTGATCTTCATGACCTTGTACCAGACTCATCTTTATGACTATCAGCATAAACTAAAAAAGCATTTGATTTTCATTAGAATATTCTAAGTATTACAAAATTAATGAATGCCCGGCAAAGATTTTAATTGCAGTCCGACTCTACATCAGATTGTCAAACAATATATATATATATATATATATATATATAGATATGTTCGTGGTGTAATGGTTATCGTTGTAGGAAGTGGACCCGGCGACACTAGTTCAAATTCTGGACGAGACAAATTGCATTTCACATAGTACTAATACTCTAGGGAAAGGTATGAATCCAATTATTCTCCCTCCAGCTATGGGTAAATAGTAGGACAGACTAGGTTCTTCAGCCTTGGTGAGGCAACTAGTCTGGGAGAAGGAAAACTCTGAATTCAAACTTGTTAAACTCCGCTTAAAAATTGACCTTGTGTCGTATCCTGCCCGAGCGGAGAGATTGGTATATATATATATATATATATATATTAATGGAAAGGCATCCAAAAGTATGGAGAACATTGAAATACAAACTAATCCAAAGTGATAGGGTTATTAGTAGGAAAGTTGATTATAAAACGCTTCGGTTTTAATGAAGGTTCATCTGGACTTTAGAATAGTGATATCAATTGTTGATAGAACAACGAGGGATGCTGAAGCATTAAACATACTTTGTGTGTTCTATGGACTAGAGACAAGAAAGTTAATAAAGATCCACAAAGCATTACATCTCAGAGATGACATAAACTAAATGTATCCAGAAAAAGAATGAGTGCGGAGACTTGCCAAATTTGAAGACGGCGTATATGCATCAATTCAAGAACTTGAAGACTACATTAAAAAGAGCCAAGAAAGACAAATTAAGTCGCTAATAACAGTCCAGACAAACAGAACAACAATTACTTGGAAACAAATGGAAAGGAAAGCAACTATATGGATATTTCAAGCGACAAACTACGAAATCTCATACAAGAAGACTTGGGCGTGGCTAAGAAAAGGAAACCTGAAGAAAAAACTGGATCTTAAGGTTTTCCTTTCTTAGCCATGTCCAAAACAACACCCTAATGACTGATTAGATTACAGCGAAAAGAGATAAAATGCAAACAAATAGTAAATGTATGTTATATGATGATAGAAACAAAATGATAGATCACATAATAAGCGAATGCCGCAAGTTAGCGCACGGGTGGGAAAGGTGATCCAATGGGCATCGTGCAAGAAATTGAAATTCAACCATGAATGATATATTCACAACCCTGAATCCGTCCTGATGAATGAAACACAGAAAATTTTCTGGGATTTTGAAATACAAACGCCTAACCAAATCTTCTTACCCAGTCGGCTGGGGCTGTAGAATACACCGACTGCACCTCTGCAGAGGGGTAAGACTCCCCAACGAGTGTCCAGGATATGACACTAAACAATCTGATGGTGAGGTTCTTGTAATGCTGGAAATTTAGGGAACGTGGAGCACCCCTTCATTGCTATCGCTCCCATGTCCACTCTGGCCCGGAGTAGTAGTACCTGATAGGGTCCAATCTATGGATTAAATAGAACTAATCAGCGTACTTATGCTGAACTAGATTACTTAAAATAGAACTATTTTGATATTTAAACTGCGTACTTATTGTTGCGTTCTGGTTAGTGAACGCTCGTAATATTAAATAAAGGACAAATCACGATATGAGAGGAAATAGAGACATATTCTCAGGAAAAAGTATGTACAATAGAGAGACTATTAGTTGACAAGAACATAGGATTTGTGAATACAGAATAAAGATGTAGTTCAACGATAGTATTGGCTTCCATTATTACGGTAGCAAGTAAGGTGATCTAGTGCGATCTCCAGTTTCCAACGTTCTAATACTATTCCTATAAGAAGCTGCTCTTCACCTTCTAGTCTACCCTGGTATTAGTAGCTACGACTATATATGGCAGATGGACTAGTTCATTGTGTGGAAAAAGGTGGGTGATACCCAACACCTATGCTAAACTGAATTGTTTGAAATAGAGCTGATTATTCGTATAAAAATGGAATTGGAATTAAATAACCTACGAAGGTTGATAAGCCGTAAAATCCAACCAACCAACCAACCAAATCCTAGCCAGAAGAACAGACCTAGTGATAGTTAACAAAAAAAGAGAACCTGCCGAATCGTGGTCTTAGCCGTCCCTGCGAACTACAGAATGAAAATCAAAGAAAATAAAAAGAGAAACAAGTTCATGGATCTTGTCTGAGAACTAAAAAAAGCTATGGAACATTAATATGACAGTGATAGAATTTGTAAATGGTGAGCATGGAACGATACCAAAAGGATTGGTAAGGAGGTTGGAGGAATTGGAAATCGGAGGACAAACCTAGACCAGCCAAACTAAAGCATTGTTGTGGACAGCCAGAAGAGTCGAAGCAACCTGAGGGAACTTACTATCTCTGAGACTTCAGTGAAAGACTATCAGATAACACTGGTATGAAAAACTCCCAATGTGTAAGATAATAATAATAATAATAATAATAATAATAATAATAATAATAATGTGATCCACTGGGAAATGTGCAAGAAATTTAAATTTGACTATACCAACAAATGATATATGCACAATCCAGCTCCTGTCCAAGAAAAGGAGACGCACAAACTCCTCGGAGACTTTGACATACACACAGATGTCCTAATCTTGGCCAAAAGATCAGACCTCATAATAATAAACAAAAAAAAAAGAGAGAATTTGCAAAATTGTCGATTTTGCTGTCCCGGCTGACCACAGAATAAACTGAAAGAATGTGAAAAGAATAAGTACCTCGACCTTGCTAGAATATTGAAAAAACTATGGAACATGAAGGTGACAATTATACCAATTGTGATTGGTGCTTTTGGCACAGTAACTAAAGGATTATTAAAGGGCCAGAATACTGAGAAGAGTCCTGGAGACTTGAGGAGACTTACTGTCACTCAAACTCCAGTGAAAAACCATCAGCGTTAGCTGATGTGAAAAACTCTAAAGGAGTAAATAAATTTCGAAATACAAATGATCGCCTAATCCCAGCCTGTAAGACCCGGCCTAGTTTAAATAAACAAGAAAAAATAACTTGCCATCTAGGGAATTTGGCCGCTCAGAAGAATGCGAAAAGATAGACAAATACTTAGATCTTGCTAGAGAACTAAAGTCACCGTTGGACATGATGGTAATGGGAACACTAGTTGAAACTGGTGCATTTGGAAGAAAGATTTGAGGAAACCAGGGCAAGAATCGAGACCATCGAGATTACAACATTGTTTAAGTCGGTAAGAATACGTAGAAGAGTCTTGGAGGTCTGAGGAGACTCACTGTCACTCAGACTTCAGTAAAAGACTATTGTACACGCAACGAGTGAAATAATGAAACTGTAAAAGATTAAGGTGACTGTGATATCAGTTGTGGTTAGTGCCCTCGGAACATATCCTAAATGTCTGGAAAAGAGAGGGCAAAATGGAAAATCAAAGGAAGAAACGAGACTAACAAAACCACAATACTGCTGTAATCGGCTACGATAAAGAGAACTGTGGAGGCCTTCATTAAAGAAAAACACACCAATTAAAATTGGTTTGAAAAATTTCACAAGTTGTAAAATGATAAGAATAATGAATGAATCAATAAATGAATCAATGAAGATTAATTTTTTTTCCAAAATAGTCAGCATTGTATTCATCATAAGTATTCCAGCAAGTTTTCCACTGGTTGAAGCGCCTTTAAAGTTACACTTTTTATATATTGTAACACTGTGACATCGTGTTCTTTTAATGATAGATAGATAGATAGATTGAATGGACTCAGAATAATAACAGTCGGTTGGGGCTGTAGAATACACCGGCTGCAGCTCTGCATAGAGGTAAGCCCCCCCCCACTTCCAACGAATTTCTTGGATATGAAATTAAGCAATCATATGATGGGGAATGCGGAGTACCCGTTCATTGCTACTGCTCCTAGGTCCACTCTGGCCCTGAGTGGTAGCACCTGATAGGGTCCTATCTATGAGTCAAATAGAACTGTTTGACATTTGAACTGAGTGCAAACAAATGACTTTTGTTAAATTGAATTGTTTGAAATAGAACTGTTTGATCAATTAACTGTGTGTAAACAAATGAATGATGTTTAATTGAAATGTTACTGATACATAGCAATACTTGAAACAATTTAACTTTGTTGACTTATGCTTACAAATCTTATATATCGAATATATATGTATAAACCAGATTTGGCATTAGATAACGTACAATAGTTAATATGCCATAAGCATATTTACCAACTCCTATGCTCGGGCAGGATACGACACAAGGTCAATTTTTTAAGCAGGGTTTAACTGATTTGAATTCGGAGTTTTCCTTCTCCTAGACTAGTTGCCTTACCAAGGCTGAAGAACCCAGTCTCCCTTACTATTTACCCATAGGTGGAGGGAGAATAATTGGATTCATACCTTTCCCAATGGCATTAGTGCTATCTAAAATGCAATTAGTTTCGTCCAGGATTTGAACTCGTGTCGCAGTGTCCATTTCCTACGACGATAACCATTACACTACGGGCACCTCCAAACGAAATGCCATAAAAGACAACCGAAGCAAATCATATATATCTAATATATATGTTTAAACCGGATTTGGCATTAATTAACCGACAATTTTTGATGTACCATAAACCATACCAAGCTAAACCAAATCAGAATAATAGTAATAGATTGAAATAGTTTCAAACAGAGGGATAAAAAATTAAGAAAAAGGTTGTTGTTTTTTATTCAGAAGCTGTTTGAACATTTAATGAAAAGGAATTAATTCCTCACTTGAAAACAGATAAGAAATTGCCCTTTTTTCAGCATTTAGTCCTAAAGGATTACGATTTGAGATCAAAAAGTATCAAGACTAAATTTTCAAAATGTTTTAATTAAAGAATTCAAAATTTTTAATGTAAATGATGATCTGTGTACATTTAAGTAACTCATGTAACAAGTTGACGATGTCTACATATCTAAACTACAGTCTAGACAATGCAGTGTCAATCTGAAAAAAGTCATTCTTGATAGTTTTTGATCGGCACTTTTTAGCGAGACACGAGTGCAAATGCAGTATACTTAATATTTAACAGACGTCGTCCTGTCGTATTTTCATTTGTTCTCGAAGTTGAAGATTCATCTCAAGATTTGACTACGTGGAGAACAGTTGAAGAGAATATGACAGCGCAGCTTCTTACTGTATCAAAAAACTGATTACAGATTCAATCTTGAAACTTTTAAAATTCTCCAAGAATCTATGTCATTGCAACTACAGTGAATTTTGGATGTTACTAACCAAAAAATCTGTACCAACGTATTCTTCAGTGATATCTATTAATCTATATAACTTAATCTGCTCATATTCTGTCTATCTATCGTTTTAATGCATTAATCTGACTTTTTTTTCTTCTCTTTTTCAGTATCTAGTTGTTTGGTTGTTTTGTTAAACAAAACGGCATATCAACAATTTTCGGGTCATTTAACGCCGAATTAAACCATTTTGTTTGTTTGTTTGGGTTTTATTGCATATTATCCTTTGTAAGTTATTTAACACAAATCCATTCTTATACAAATGAAACAATTCAGATTAGCATAAGTACACAGTTTAATTGTCAAAAGTTTTTCTATTTCAAGCTATTCAGTTTAGTCAAGCAGTTCTAATTCAAACAATTCAGTTAGGCATAGAAAAGAAGTTCTATTTCAAGCAATTTAGTTTAGTGTAAATACACAGTTTAGTTCTATCTGACCCATGGATAGGGCCCTATCAGGTGCTACCAGTCCGGATCAGAGTGGTCCAGGGAGCGATAGCAATGAATGGATTCTCCACATTCCCCAAAGCTTTAGCATTACTGGAGCCTCACAATGAGATTGTTTAGTGTCATATCAAGGGCACTCGTTAGGGGTCTTACCTTTCTGCAGAGGTGCAGTCGGTGTATTCTGCAGCCCCAGCCGACTAGGCATTTTTCAGTATCTATCTATATAATATAACGTATGAAATGGATTTTCGGTTCGTTCCTAGTGACCCCGTGTACTTTGGCAAGCTGTCACATTTTCATTAGTTAACAGGAAGATGACAGTGCGTCAGGTCATTTAGGTCGAACAGGTGTGTAACCGGAAGGTGACCACGTGATGAGAACCACGCGGTCAGATTTGGACAGATTGCTGAGAATCACAGTCAAGCGTTGGACACGCAGCCGATCAGAAGCGTCTCTGACGAGCTTGCAAGAAGGTGCAAGCGTTGGCACCTGGAAGAAGCTATGGAGCAAGAAGGAGTCCTATCTCTGAGTATATATGTTTCTCCACCCATCTCTCACACACCACAGAAACATCAACCCTTTCGAGAATAAAGTGTGAGAGATATATTTTATAAAGAAGTGTGTTCATTCGTTCATTGAAGCTCGTAAATCAATGTTATGATTATGGCTATACAACATCTATCTATCTATCTATCTATCTTCAGCTTATTCCTATCTATCTATCTATCTATCTATCTATCTATCTCGTTATATTCAGCTTATTCCTATCTATCTATCTATCTATTGTTTTAATATTTCAATTTGACATTTAATATTTCTTCTTTTCTTTTCTACCATTTTTTTTAGTCTATCAATTCAAAATTAAACATTTATTCCGATATATATCTATCTAGCATTTTCTCGCTATATATATTTATATATAGAGAGAGAAAGATCAAAAAAGATAGATAGATAGATAGATTGATGAAAAAGAAATAAAAATCAAATGTCAATTTGATAGATTAAAAACAATGTTATAGATAGACAGACAAATATCGGAAAAGAAATAATTATTTTATGCTGAATTTATAGACTAAAAACGATCGGATATATATATATATATTCCATTGTTCTAAATCTATCAATTCGACATAAAATATCCTTTTCCATTATCTATCTCTCTATCTATCTACACATTTATCTATCTATTTTTCTATTTATTCGTATCTTTATATCTAAAGCTAATTCGACCAACCCGGATCAATTTTTCATTCGTTTATCTATTTCCACCTGGGCTGTTCTGTTGACATAACGACAGCAAGTTCTTCCTCGATTCCAAGAACTCTGCAAAAGTCCAAATAAAACAGAATAAGAAATGAAAATTTTAAGTATGACTGCTTCCTTTTTCTGTAGGTTTTGCTGCAACATTGACCCCCAAAGTCCGCTGACATTCGATGCTACAGACACTGTCTATTTCCTGAACAATCTACTTTCACATGATTCACACGAGATGTGTCCACAAGTAATACTCGCGTTTGTCTAACAAACGAGATTTCGTCTGTCTTTACTGAGCCGGGAATAAATCAAATATAAGAAAATGCCAATTGTTTTTATTCGAATCATAACAGGTTTTTCGCGTCAGATTTAGCTGAAGTCTCCACGAGTCAATATTATGGCTGATTTTAACAGTGCTTAGGTTTGCATGTTCTCCATTCCTTCCCCGATCTGCCCGAGTCTCTATTCCTGTATTTTATGAACCTTTCCAACTACAACTGGCATTTCTATTAAAATGCTTTTTTTTTCAGCTAGCTAGAGAGATCCAGGTATCTGTTTATCTTTTTTATTTCTTTTATTCTTAGTTTAGAGTCCACTCTTGTGAGTTTTTCACAATAGTTGTAACAGATGTTCGTCATTGAAATCCAATAGAAAGATAATATTTTCAGTGCAGGACTACAGGACTCTTGGTATTCTTGAGCAGTGCTGTGGTCTAGAAAGTTTCAAATTTTGTTCAGATTTCTAGTTTCTTTTAAGGCACTTGCCAATTATTACGAGTGCTTTCTTTATACTTTGAATCACTGTTACCTTCATGTTTCAAAATCTTTTTAACTCTCTAACAAGATCCATGTATTCATCTATTTGTCAGATTGACCAGAGCTTTATAAATAGCAATATCATACATAGTAATTATTTATCTTACAAGCAATAGGGACTTGCCGAATTTACGAATGTTCACAATCCTGCTATTTCTTACTAACTAACTAACGATATATACATATATATATATATATATATATATATATATATAGGTGTGTGTGTGTTTTGTTGTTGTTGTTGTTGGGCAGCAGTCTTTTATTTAAGCATGTTTGATTAAATAATAAATACACATTTTGTCAATATCAATTTATTAAGACCCTTTCAAGTTTCCTGAGAACTATCTTAGTTTCAGGTTGGAATTGGTGGATGAATTTACCGAAATTGTCCCCAGCGCTTTCGGACCTTTCATAGGCCATCATCAGGGGCTGCTTGCATGTATAAAGAATGATTTTTAAAAAGTTTTGGAAAGAGTTTTTTTAAGGTTTATTATGGCATAACAAAATTACATAAACACAGAGTTGGATAAAACTGAGAAGTTGATGAATTTAAAAAATAGAACGCTATCAACAGAAATAGAATATTATCAAGGAATAGGGAATATCTAAAAAAAAAAATAAAAAAGACTCAAGCCATTTGAAAATGTTGTCGCTATTTTCAAACTTGATTATATTGATCTTATTTATTTTTTGTTTTTATATGTATGGCTTCCACGATTTGTCGTCTTAGCTTATGAATTTCGTGTGATATTAAAGCGGTGTTTTCAACAAGAATTTTTCGAAATTTGCCTTTGGGAATGGAATGGGTTTTAAGATGTAAGACTATAGAGCTAGAATCATTAAGATACATCGTAAGCCAACTTGAAAGAGTTGTAGTGGTAAGACCAAAATACTCTTATTTTTTTATTTTATTTATTTATTTATTTATTTATATTTTTTTTGAGACACAGTCTCCCAAGGGGCATTTGAACATATGTACGACGTTTGTCCTATCAAGAAGTTCAGTAGAACGGGGAAGAGTTATTGGAAATAATTCGGTTTGAGGTTTTAAATTTGTTGTAGTAAATGATATATATATATATATATATATATATATATATATATATATATATATATCATTATTATCATTATCATTATTTTTCTGCTTTGAGAGTTTTTCACACCATTATTAACAATGGTTTCTCACTGGTGTTTGTGTGACAGCAAGTCTGCTCAAGTCTCCAGGACTTTTCTCTGTAATCTGGCTGATCATCCTGAAAAATAAATATGCATTGCTTACCTTCCAAAAATCATTCCACATAAAATTAGAAGAAATAACTTTTGCAAGTTTAACGAATTATTTATTCTTGTTAGATCATACAACACCTTAGGAATATAAAGAGAATTTTTACTTTTTGAAATGAGCACTTGAAAATGGGGATCAGACATTCACCTTTGAAAATCAGAACTTCTGATCTGCAAAATTCAAAGAGGAAAAAAACTTTCCTTCAACAGAATATGACATTTTTCCAACCAAATATTGTATTAATTTGGGGTAAGACAAAACTAAGAAAAAATATTTAAAAGAAAAACACGTTAAGCTTCAAGAATCAGCAACATCTGGAGATTTAATAAAAGTGAAAGATTGCCCATATGCATAGAGTCTTTCGATATTTTCACCGCAGTAAATATATAAATACACGCTCATACACACGTGCGCATATATATATATATATATATATATATATATATATATATATATATATATATATATATATTTGAGAGAGAGATCTTACGTTTGACCGTCTTTATATAATAATTTACTAAATTTAGTTTAGTTTGGTTACCGATGAGGAATAACACTCACGTCATTGATAAAGTTGTCCGAGAATAAGCTTGTAAAACTTACTTTCTGGTATTTTCCCAGTATATTTGAGAAAGTGTGTATTTATCCAACCCCTCCACCGTGAGTAGTACGTGACACAAGGTCACTTTCTTTTTAAATCGAAGCATAGCTGGTTTGTATTTATAGTCTGTTTTTCTCCTAGACTGGTTAACTTACGAAATCCCAAGAAATCAGACTGCCCTACTATTTTCCCATAGTTGCAGGAAGAACAGATGGATTCATGCCTTTCCCAAGGGTACTAGTGCAGTATTTGAACACACGTTACTGATTCCATTTCATACAACTATAACCGTTATGCCAAAAATGTTTTCATTATTTGCTAATGTAAGCTGAGCGCCTAACTGCATTTACCCAGGTGCGAACTCAGTATAGCCCTGTCAGTGTGTGAGACTTGAGAGATAACCATTGGTACACGGTGAGGTAGGATTTTGGTTTATAAGCATAAATGAGTTCGTGTATGTCTGGTCAGATTAAAAAGGATGTCCTCGTTTGAGTTCAGGATTGTAGAAGTGAATTCTTCAAGTCAGTCTATGGGGGTAGGCGTTGCCATTAAAACAAATGGGTTTTTGACAGAGTGTTGGTGCTTAGGTCGTAGAAAAGTCTGTCAAGTGTATGTGTCAGTTAATGGAAAAAGGACTGGAGAATATGCTTAAAGACAGAATGAGAGGGCGTTAGAGAGAGAGAGAGAGAGAGAGCTGGAATGAGGAGGAAGTCAGTAGGTTTGGCGAGAGAGGTAGACCAGTGTGAGAGGGGGGTTGAAATTGGGCAACGTTTTGTAGACAGCCAGGTTCCCGGAGAAAAAGAAGAATAAAAAATGAGGCAAACGGAGATTTTTATATCTCATAAAATGTATTAACCAGAGTTTGGCAGGGGATATATAATAAAGAAAGGAGAAAGAAAGAGAAAGAGAGAGAGAGAGAGAGAGAGAATGTGTGTGTGTGTGTGTGTGTGTGTGTGTGTGTGTGTGTGTGTGTGTGTGTGTGTGTGTGTGTGAAGAGTGGTAAGCTAGAAGGATGGGGAAAAGAAATTAACGAAAATCATTGGAGAAGCGAAAGAGAGAAAGAATTGTTAATACAAAAATATATAAAAGAGAAATGTAAAATGAAAAGAAAGAAAGAAAGAAAGAAATTATTTGGAACTCAGGAATCACTTACCATGAATTTTTGAAAGACATAAAAAATACACAACAGAACCGGAAATGCAGATGCGTAGAGTAAAGAAAAACAAAAAAAAAGACTTACAAAAAATGAATTATTAAAAACGTGAAACAGAAGAACATTAAGGAGATAAGGACATTAGACCTGCAAAAGTATGTGTTATCAATACAAAGAGAGAAATCCTTAAGAAAAAAAACTGCAAAAATTACAATGACCAACAGATTCATTGACACAAAAAGACAAGTAAGAAAAGGTGAATAAATCATTCAACTAAAGATACGAGCCGAAAATTTAACCTGAGCCCGGAAACAGGTTGAAATGTTTGCAATGGAAAGAGAAAACGCTTTCCTGAGAATGCTGAATTGCTTTACAATTAAGGTTGATCAGGTTGTGTGGTATTTGCGGGTAAAGAAAGATATTGGCTTTTACACTCACAAATTAATGGGTGGGTCAGCGGAAGCGAAATACTCTTGACCATCTATAGCAACTCTTTTCCACGTGTCTAGACGACATCTGTTCGTAATCTTTTTTTTTTTTTTTTTTTTGCTTGTCTGGCATTTGTATGGGCGTTTACAGAAGTGTAGATTTGAATCAATGAATGAATTCACAAAAAAAAAAAGAAAAAAGAATACGAAGACAAAAGAGTAACATGAAGGATTTATAAAAAGATAAGAAAACTACCTAGATTAGAAACATCAAGAATATTATCTATAATGACTTTAATAAGAAAATAAGGAAGAATCTACCATAAAAATAAAACCGAAAGAATAAAGGAACGAAAGAATATTTGAACAGAAAAAAAAACTGTGCGACTAAGATAGATAGATAGATAGATAGATAGATAGGTAGATTTTCAAAGAATTCAAAGTAAAAGAAAGAAAGAAAGAAAGAAAGGTAAAAAAATAAGTTGGTTTAAAAGAATAGAACAAGAGAAAAAAAACGTTTTTGACTTTTTTTATTGCTGTTGTTATTTTTTGTGTTTTATTTTACTATATTTTTTAAATTTTTGTCGAAGATTTCTTCTCCACAAAGAAAATCAGTGTTTAGAAAAGTTAATGGGATTATTTCTAATTATTCGATGCTGACTTCCGTGTTTATAAAGAATTAAACTGTTTCTTGCATTGTATATATATATATATATATATATATATATATAAGGGCCATTCAATTAGTAATGTTAATATTGCCTAAGGAGTTGAGAATAGGAAGTACTGTTTACAGTAGCAATTTCTAAAGGAAATCAGTGATGAGTTCCTTCATGTCCCAAAAGACTGTCAGCATGACCTTCTTTAATGACCGTTTGGCCAGGATCCTTTTCTGTGTCGGTGAGTAGGTATGTTTCCACTCCTGGACTGAATTTTCGATTTAGACTCCTAGTGGCAAATTCATGTTTATCCTATTTGTAAAGTTGTTTTTTTTTTTTTACTTAAACGTGCTGTTCCGTTCACATTACACATTCTTCTGTAAAATGCAATGTCGTTTGTATTTCACAGTCATTAAACGTTTGATGAAAGACTACGGTTTAAGCCTCGATAACTCTATTTGATTCACTGCCATTTTGAAAAGGCCCGATGACAAATATTTTTGCAAGATCAAAATAATTTCTGTTATAAACGAATTCTAAACAAAGCAGAGTTTACCTTTGTTGTGGGCTTGAAGGGCCAGAAATGAATAACACAAAGAGATGTAAGGTTTACGGCAGTGTATATTTACTGAAATACAAACAATGACGGTTACCGGTGGCTGACCAGACTCACTTGCTTCGTTTTTCGAGCCAGTTACTAATTATAGTGTCGGGGAGAGTTTATCCAGTGACGTCATGGGGTATATCACCATAACGACATTAATGGAAAAAATCTTTAAAAAATTACTTCGGTTTTTTTTAAATTCACTTATTTATTAAGCGACTCTCGAATAAACGCACACACAAACGGACATGCACACACACATACACATGCACACACATACATATGCACACACACACACACACACACACATATATATATATATATAGGATGTCTCAAAATAGATGAAACCCATTAATATAATAATTTCTATTGCATTAAAGGTATAACTAGATGACAAGGGCAGAAATTGATTGACTTTATCTGACAGTGCATGTGAAAAACCAATTTCTTGGGAATTTCTTCGGAGGGACTTTTTCAGACTCCTTCGACAGAATTTCTCATAACATCCACATTGCCAGGAAATCTTGCAGTCAACTTACTGCCAGATCTGTGATTTTCTGCCTTCTTGTTGGGGTTGTTTACGGATCCTGTGGCTTGACACTCGTGTACCCAACGATAAATTTGGCTTTTTTGCGGATAATTGTAAAGTTAAACTTCCTGCTAAATGTTGCAAGCATAGTTTTGAATGATTTTATCTCCAAATAAGTAGTGACGCAAAACATTTTCCTCTCTTGTCCAAAGTACTGGGATCAAGGATCAATAGTATAAGTGAGTAAAGTAAAGTTGACGAACTTAGTCGAGGGTGACCCAAAGGCTCCTTTTTCAATAGCTACTACACCAAGGTGTAAGGGAGGGCGCTACTCCATTTCTGGCATTGCTCAACTTTACCCTTGATCCCCACCTTGTAATGCTGAGTGCTTAGCAAGGGGACATCAAGTACCATTCTTTGAGTCTTTGGTATCACTCGACCTGGGATTGAACTTCGGTCTCCCGGACCTTTGGTGAACACTACTCATTTGGCCAATGTTCAAATCTGAAACAAAAGAACACAACATTATTATTAGTAGAGATATTAGCAGTCACATGGGTCCCATGTATATTGAGGCACACTGTACACACACACATACACACACACACACATACACACTCACATGTGCGCGCATATATATATATATGTATATATATTGAAGGCCATCAGCTCAAGTCCAGAGAAGGAGGAAGAAGTTCTGTTTGAGAATGTTTTTGAAACAATCTTTCTCGATTTAGAACACAGATTTCCCTACCCTTATTCTCAGTCTTATATCAAGGTACAATGAAGAATACTAGCATTATGGTTAAGAGGGATATTACCAGTTGGGAGACAACGTCAAATTCTGCCCAATAACCAGTTTTTTTAGTCGGCCATGCAGACCAACATATCGTCACTTAATTACAAGCTTTTTTCCCCACTTGCATATTGCATTAGGCGTTTTATTTTAGTTATAACATATAGGTTCTTTACATTCATCAGTTAATTTGCTTAATTCTTTTTGCTCCTTGATTATGCTACTCAGATTTATGCATAATTTTCAGCATTAGGCGAGTATCTCTTTTGATAGGTTTGGTTTGGTTTATTTGTTGAACGGTATATCAACATCTGATAGGTTTTTAGATGCCAAAGTCTGATTCTAAAGATTTGTACAAGGTTATATATCAATGATAGATTGCTTGATTTTTCAGGAATATAAATACTTCTTGTTTTTTTTATACCTATAGATTATGGAATTACATTCCTTGTACATTTGAGTTTAGATTTTTGTCTAGTTGTTAATTCAGATTTTATTGCATGCAATTATATATCACCTAACTGGTGATATCATATACAGATATCATATACAGATGTCATATACAGATAATTTGTAGGGTTTCAAGTATTCCTATCAAATTCTAAAAATCATACAGTTTTATGTAATTATTTCGACACAATGGTTATCTTTCAGAAAGGTCTGGAGCCTCACATACAGTTTAGTGACATACCCAGGACACCTCTTTTCGTTGTGCGGAGGGATCTTAGCAATCTCCAGAGGATGTAATCGTTGTATTCTAGGCCTCCTAGACGCGGCGAAATATTGTATCAACTCCTCCTATTCATAATACTTTATATATAATTACATGGTTTCAAGTAAATATTCCTATGTAAAAGAAGTTGGACCATAGGAACAAATCGTATATGCACAACCCAGAATCTGTCCTTGAGAATCTGACGCACAAACTTTGGAGTCCCAGCGACACACGGAGTGAAATTGGAAAAATGTGAATAGATGGATAAGTACCCCGACCTCGCTATGGAAATGATTATTATACCAGTTGTAATTGGTTCTCTAGTTACAGTCACCAAAGGACTAGTACATGAACTGGAGGACTTGGAAATAAGAAGACGAGTGGAGACCATCCAAACTGCTGCATCATAGTGAATGGCCAAAATACAAAGAAGAGTTCTAGAGACTTGAGAAGACTTGCTGTCACTCAAACTCCAGTTAAAGATTATCAGCTAAAACTGATGTGAAAAATTTTCACCGTGAAAATAGTAATAGAAATAATCATAATAATTAGAAGAAGAAGAAGAAGAAGAAGAAGAAGTGGAGGAGGAGGAGGAGGAGAGAGTCAGTAAAAGAAAAGATGATGATAGTGCTGGTGGAAGGAGGGCGATAAGCTAAAGAAGAAGAAGAAGAAGAAGAAGAAGAAGAAGAAGAAGAAGAAGAATTTTTATACACAGTTATCATGTATTTTTATTTAATACGAATAATTTACGCGCAGTTTTTTTTTTACTTGTAAGTTTCTTGCCCCGACGGCTGGGGTTGTAGAATACACCGACTGCCCTTCTGCTGGTGGGTAAGACTCTCCCCCAACGATTGTCCTCGATATAATAATAACTAATCTGATGGTGAGGCTCCATTAATACTGGAGCTTTGGGGAATGCAGAGTGCCCCTTTATTGGCATCGCTCCCAGGTCTACTCTGGCTCGGAGTAGTAGCATCTCATAGGGTCCTATCTATGGGTCCCACATAACAAAACTTTGTACTTATGCTGATATGAACTGTTTGAAATAGAACTGTTTTTGGCATTTAACTGTGTGTAAACAAAACAAACTGTACTTATGCTAAACTGAATAGCTTGAAATGACTGTTTATATGTATAAACAGGATTTGGCATTAAATAACATACAATGGTTGATATGTCATAAAACCAAACCAATCCATTTAAAGTATTTCTATCTGATACTAATATATAATGCATTATTTCCTTATTTATTCGAATAATTATTCCTGTCGAAAAGTTAATGTTTATTTGTACACACTTATATAGTTTCAAGTATTCTTATCTAATCCGAGGAATTTTCAGACAAATAGATTTAATCCGATAGTTGGTAATCTAACCGGTACAACCATTTTGAGTATGACTAATAACAAAACGCTTCCCAGATTACCAGAAGTAGAGCCTCACCATTAGATGCCGTTTAGTATCATCTCCATGTCACCTTTTTCTTTTCTGAAAGGTGTGTTTTTCGTTGGGGTTTTTTTTTTTTTTTTTTTTTTTTTTAGTTCTGGTATTGACAACGAGACTAAGAATTGAATTCGTATTTTTTCAAATTTTCATATTGGTGATTCTGACAATGAGAGGCGGCCTTCTAAAGTTAGCACTCGAAATGTATCCCTTCAACTGTGTGAGTCTGAACTTTGCTCCTTGATTGTTATGCGCGTTTCTTTAGCTTTCATGGAGAGGAAATGTCAAAGCCAACTGGGAAGAAACATGAATGGAATCATGGATATAGGACATGCCAAATGCTTGAGAATTCTGACATTCACAATGGAATTGGCAGACAGAGGAAAGTTTTAGTTCGTATGACAGACAGACAGACAGACAGAATAAAAGATGGCAAGTGAAAAAAAAAAGACTGAGGAAAAATTGGACAGAAAGAAGATCAGTTTGATAGATAGATAGATAGATAGTTAGATAGATAGATAGATAGATACATACATACATACATAAATCCATACATACGTACATACATACATAAAAGAAGAAAAGGTAAACCGAGGCATAAGAAAGATAAAAAGAATGTAAGTCTAGCAGACTAATATATATATATATATATATATATATATATATATATATATATATATATATATATATATATATATATCCGTTGAACATGGCATTTATGGTGTTTTGAGCGCACGAACATTCTCAATTCTTGTATGAGTAAATTTTAAAACTTTTTCGAGCAATTTATCTTTACCGTAAATTATTTTTTATGATTCAAATGATAGAGATAAAAAAAAATGTGTCATTGATTGATTTTTAAAATTATTTCAATTTTTTTTACCTACTCTTTCCATAGTTACATTCATCCATATATTTTTACTACTTCTTTCCATGGTTGAATTCTTTTATACATTAATTCCAGGAATTTAAACCCAAAACCTGCCGCCCTCCGAGACCAACAAAGAAGTGTGAGTGGAATATTGATCACTATTTTACCTTATTCTTAAATTACCCATTATCCCTCCTTCTGCCAATGATATAACATGATATGTGGCGTGTAGATAAATCTCTGAATTACTTATAAACTATTTGATAACATGTATAAGAATCAAGTTACATGGTTTGGTTTGGTTTGGTTTGGTTTGTTGGTTTAATAACATATCAACCTTCTTGGGTTATTCAAAAAGCCATCTTGATAAAAGAACAACGGTAGTATTATTTAACTAATAGCCAGAAAAAAGTGGGTTCACGCCTTTCCCTAGGGTCTTAGTGCGAAAGTGAATATAGTAACTTGAGTAGAGTTCGAACTTACTTACTACGATTTTGCTGTCCATCATGTTAGTCACTGTACTAAAGAGTCCCTGCTCAAGTACCTATTTTCAAATTAATAATCTCAGAAGATTTTATCCTTCACTTGACTTTGATTTTGGTTGGTTGTTTAGCTTTTATGGCACATCAACCTTTTTAGGCTATTTAACGCCAAATTCATTTTTATGCAAATAGTTCAATTTCAAACAATTCAGTTTAGTATTAGTCATCATCATCATGTCGCGCTGGTAGCATGGATATCCCTAACCCTCTCTCACCACTCCTCCCTATCGTTCATCGCCCTAGGCAGGTCTTCAGGACAACATCTCGTATCCTCACATAGCTGGGCTTAATTGTCAAAAAGATTTCTATTTCAAGCTATTTTGTTGATTCAAACAATTCTAATTCAAACAATTTAGTTTAGTATAAGTACAGATTTTGTTTACACACAATTAAATACCAAAAGAGTTCTATATTAAACAATTGCTCAGTCGGCTGGGGCTGCACCTCTACAGAGGGGTAAGACCCCCCCTAACGAGTGTCCTTGATATGACACTAAACAATCTGATGGTGAGGTTCCAGCAGTGCTGGAGCTTTGGGGAATGCGGAGTACCCCTTCATTGCCATCGCTCCCAGGTCCATCTGGCCCGGAGTGGTAGCACCTGATGGGGCCCTATCTATGGGTTAATTAGAACTAACAGCATACTTATGCTAAAATGAATTGAGTAAACTGAATAGCTTGAAATAGAAACGTTTTTGACAATTAAACGGTACTTACACTTAAACTGCGTGCTTATGCTTAACTAAATTATTTCAAATAGAACTGCTTTTCAACATTAAAACTGTATTTACACTTAACTGAATTATTACATAGAACTGCTTGAATAGTTTGAAATGGAAATTTTTTTGACAATTAAACTGTGTACTTATGCTAAACTGAACTGTTTTCAATAGAACAGATTATTTATATAAAAATGGATTTGGCGTTAAATAACCTACAAAGGTTGATATGCCATAAAACCAAACAAACCAAATCAAACCAATCTATATTAAACAATTCAGTTTAGTGTAAGTAGAGTTTCAATGTCAAACAATTCAGTTTAGCATAACCACGCTGTTTAAATGTAAGTACACGGTTTAATTGTCTAAAACATTTCTTTTTCAAGCTATTCAGTTTAGTCAAGCAGTTTTAATTCAAACAATTCAGTTTAGCATAGAAAAATAGATCTATTTCAAGCAATTCAGTTTAGCATAAGTACACACTTTAGTTCTATCTGACCCATAGATAGGGCCCTATCAGGTGCGACTACCCCGGACCTGAGTGGTCTAGGAAGCGATAGCAATGAATGGATACTGCACATTCCCCAAAGCTTCAGCATTACTGAAGCCTCACAATGAGATTGTTTAGTGTCATATCAAGGGCACTCGTTAGGGGGTCTTACCTTTCTGCAGAGGTGCAATCGGTGTATTCCGCAGCTCTAGCCGACTAGGCATTTTTCAGTATCTATCTATCTATCTATTCCATTGTTTTAATCTTTCAATTTGATATTTAATATTTCTTTTTTTTTTCTTCTACCTATTATTCGAATTAAAATAATCCACTTTACCATAAGTATGCTGTTAGTTCTATTTAACCCGTAGATAGGGCCCAATCAGGTGCTACCAATCCGGGCCAGATTAGACCTGGGAGTAATGGCAATGAAGAGGTGCTCAACATCACTGGAACCTCACCATCAGATTGTTTAGTATTATATCCAGTATACTCATTGGGGGAGGGATTTTACTCCTCTGCATAGGTGCAGTCGGTCTATTCTACAGCCTACAGCCGACTGGGCAAACTCGACTTTGAAATTAAAGCGGGATTAATAGAGATCATTACAAACTAAAAGTCAATGCCTAGTTGGTCAGGACAATGAGAGTTCAAGTGAAGTGGTCACTGGGTGCGCATAGAATTGATAGAAAAAAAACAGAAGTGAGACGAGTTAAAAAAGTAAAAAAATCTGACCGGAACATTCAATGCAATCAAATTTGCGATAACATCTTATATGCTATATCTGACTTCCTAGCATGAAAACGGAACATAGGGTAGGCAAAATAATCAAGAGTCCATCAGTCATCTAGATGATCATGAGAGCGAGTAAAGAATACAACTTACGCAGATGCAAGTTAGGGAAAGTTGTTCAGAGAATCCGGATAAAAGAAGTTCAGATTTCTTTCAAGTCGATCTGGCTTTTGTAATCGGAAAGAACCAGAAATATTTGAGGAGAATCGGTTCGTCCTGTAACAAAGAAAGAAATCCAAATACCCTCCCGAAAAGCTAGTGACCATCACCAATTTTCACATATTTCCACGGACTCAGTAACTGAGCGAAATAAAGAGATTAAATCAATCACTTATTGAATTTTTTAAAGCATTTTATTTTACTTGATAAGCAAAAGGTACTATTTACCCAACCCCTCGGCTCGGGCAGGATATGACACAAGGTCAATTTTTTTAAGCGGAGTTTAACAGGTTTTGAATTCAGAGTTTTCCTTCTTCTAGACTAGTTGCCTAACCAAGGATGAAGAACCTAGTCCATCCTACTATTTACCCATAGCTGGAGGGAGAATAAGGGGGTTCATACCTTTCCAAAGGGTATTTGCCCGAAAGTGAACGTAATAGCGCGACTGGAGTACGAACTCGTGTACTACGATTCCGCAGTTCATCGCTTTAACCATTACACCACGAGGAAACCCCACTTGATAAGCAAAAGGTATGCAGCCTAATATCCTCTCGTTAGAAGAAATCGTTACCTTCGCTTTATTATGTTGTAACCCACTAAGAAACTAAGATAGTCATCATGTATAAACATACATGCATACACAGCATCTCTCTCTCTCTCTCTCTCTCTCTCTCACACACACACACACACATACTGTATATATATCTATATAAATATATATATATACATATATATATATATAATCAAATCGCGAGTTGGGACTATCCTACAACAGTTTCGACTAAAACGACTCCTCAGGGTACCTAGCACCGGTGCTAGGTACCCTGAGGAGCCGTTTTAGGCAAAACTGTTGTAGGATAGCCCGATTTGCGATTTCATTTTTGTAATTTGCTCTATTTAGTATTGAGCACTTTTTGTAATAGTAGCATTGCAGCATTTTGCGTGGATTTTATTCTTTTGACCAACTGATTGCATATCTCTTGATTTTTTCAACTGGTGTGACGAAGTTGGCCTTTTCTTCTTTTCTTTTCTTCCGATAACCCTTTTCTTTTTTCCCAAGGCAGTGATTCGAGATTTGTTATCTCTGAATTCTGGTGTTTTTTTTCTTTTTCTTTGTCACCGTGAATGCTGGTAGATAGTAAATGTGTAAGTATATATATATATATATATATATATAAGAAGACACATAGCGATTGGTAGATGGGAGGGCTGTATATTCTGAGTGTGATAGGTAAACGAGACCCACCAACCAAACGCTGAATTCATCATAGATATAAATAATGAATAATAAATAATAATAAATAATGCTTTTATCATAGATCATAGGAAAAGACCCCATGGTGTAGTTCTGAACGGCAATAATGTTGTAAGCGAGTTCAAATTCCAGTCGGGCTATTCCATTCACTTTCGGACTAAGATTCTTGAAAAAGTTATGGACCCCCATACGCCCCTAGCTAGGGGTTAAGAAGTATTATTCCGGTTCTTCTACAATGATAGCTTTGACATTGAATAACCTACGAAATGCCATTAAGGAAAGAAAGAAAGTAAAGAAGAAGAAGAATATGCACTTTCACATAAAACGAACTTTCTCTAAATTAGCAATACTGACCCGTGTCTCTTTTCTTATTAAACAAGTTCTCCGTAGCGACGAAGATGATGGAATCTTATTGGCTAAAAATTGGGTTAATTAAGAATATGAGAGGGAGAAGGCACCTGTTTCTTCCGAATATTCCGTTTGTTAGTTTTGCATTTAAAAAAATATGACTGTATAGATGTATGCAACACGTTCGCATAAATATACCGGCTTTTTGACTTTTTCAGAGCCAGCGTGTTACTTTATTTTTGTTTATCTAATTTTCTTTTTTCAAAGTCTAGCTTAATTTGAAACAAAATTGTCAATGCACGTGCCGACAATTTGGAGTCTGATGCAGAGCAGATATTCGGTTCAGTTTCGGCTTCTTTACTTAATGGCAAGTCAAACTTCGTGGGTAATTTAGTACCAAAGCCATCATCGTAAAAGAAGATTAATTGCGAAAACATCTTATTGTTTCATTAGTTTAGGTAATTTCATCTTGTTTGTTTAAAGCATATTTTATGGAGCTATGTTCAGCTATTAAATAATTATTTTGTATCTTACCTATAAATAGTTTATTTACTACTAAATTAAAAATCAAAAGTGAACATCTCCTATTAGGGTGATATTTTTTCTTGAAGTAGTCTTAGAAGTGGGTTTGTTTAAGATTGTTACGATATTGAGTCACGAGAATATCGAGCAAATATATCCGATTGAACCCTTTTTCACATTTCAGAGCCATGTCACAGAAACACGTTAAAGCAGATTGAAGAAAATAAGATTATATCCCGGGCAAAGATTTTCGTATGGCACAAGGCATTTATGGATCGTCGGCAGAATGTGAAAAATAAACTCCGTTCTGATCGAACTGAATAGAGTGCAATCAAAGGAAGTCTCATTAGATATGATCAATGCCGATGGTAATTAATTAAATTTGAATCATCAGACTATTTCTCATATGTTGATCCGGGACTTAACGTATATAATAAATCTGCTAAAATAGTGATGCCAAAAAATCTAACTCTTTGTGGACGAGATTTTGGCTAAAAAACGAATATTTCTGTGTCACCATAGCCACCCCCTGATCTCGATCTGATAGCTTGTAACTATTTTCTGCTCCTAAAAATCAAATACCAACTCGTTAATCGCCATTTGCAAATTTTCGAAAATATGCAACAGATGAGTTGTCTGAATGCAATGTCAGTCGAACACTCTAAGTATTGATTTCAAGAGTGGGAATAGCATTTTAGTTGATAGCTATTTTGAAGGAGATAATGTTAATTTGTTATCAAGTTGGCAATATGTTGTGTTTTTTATGGAGGCGCTCGTGGTATAAAGGTTATCAAATTCTGGAAGAGACTACTTGCATTTCATATGACGCTAATATTCTTGAGAAAGGTATTAAACCAACTACCCTCCTTCCAGCTATAGAAGTAAATAGTAGTGCAGACTGGGCTCTTTAACTTTGGTATGGTAACCGGGCTAGGAGTTGGATAACTATTAACTCAAATCAGTTGTAGACTTGGAGAGTGATGGGCTGTGGTAGGCTATTCCTACACAAGACACGTTAATCGAATATCACTTCTATGATTAGATTAAATTTCCATACATATCTAAATAAATTAATTGAATATTACATTACAAAAGATAAATATTTGAACAGTGTTTAATTGGTTTGGTTTAGTTTTGTTTGGTTTTGTTTGGTTTGGTTTGATGCGGTTTGGTTTGATGGCATATCAAACTTGGTAGTTTATTTAATACCAAATCCACTTTTATACATATAAACAGTTCTATTTCAAACAATTCAGTTTAACATTAGCACACTTTTTTTGTTTACACAGAGTTAAATATAAAATAGTTCTATTTCAAACAATTCAGTTTGGCATAAGTACACAGTTTGAATGTCAAAAACAGTTCTTTTTTTTTAAATCAGTTTAGCATAAGTACACACTTTATTTCTGTTTGAGCCATAGATAGGACCCTATCAGGTGCTACTACTCCTTGAGAAAATCGACTAGGGAGCGATGGCAAAAAAATAAATACTCCGCATTCCGCACAGCATTACTGTAGCCTCAGTATCTAGTATTATATCCAGGACACCCGTGGGGGGCGTGGGAAAGTCTAACCCCTTTGCAGCGATGCAGTCGATCTGTTCTACAGCACTAGCCGACTGGGCAAACCAGTGTTTAATTAGATTTACACGAGAAAAGAATCAATAAACTAAAAATTAAAACGCACCTTTACTCCTTGAATTATTTTAAGGGGAAAGATGGGTTCGGTGGTTACTAAGGAAATCACGAATATTAGGTTGTGGGTTTGTTAGATTGGGTCACAAATCACAATTTCTATACTCAACGAGCTTTTCTTTTTCCTTAGAAAATAATGTACGTGGCTAATCCCAGATTCCACCATATACCAACTAAGAAAAGCTAGTCAAATGGGCACAAAAGTTTCACAAAGCTTGGGATATTTTGCAACAGTTGTTCGATCATGCAGTATAGTACATTTTCTTAGAATGTGTACACAGATTTCGCTTCCAGATCAGAAGTCATTTTATTTTTTTTTTTAAAGAAACGTGTCTAGATTTGCATTTTCCACTTCAACATCAAATGGAAAAATAATCCATTCAGTTTTAAAGTTATCAGGAAAAATATTAATATGGTTTATATTGCTTAACCGGACATTGGCATGATGGTTAAAGTGTTCACCTAATGGCCAGGGAGACGTGGGTTCAATCCCAGGTCGAGTCATACCAAAGACTCAAACAATTGTACTTGATGCCTCCTTGCTAAACATTCAGCATTATAAGGTACGGATCAAGGGTAAAGCGGAGCAATCCAGGGAAAGAGAGTAGCGCCCTCCCCTACACCTTGGTGAAATAGCAATCGAAAAGGGAGACTTGGGGTCACCCTCGACTAAGGTCGCCAACTTTGCTTTTTATATAAATCAAGAAAACGCTATTCAAAATACTTTCTTCATGTAATCTATATCCAATTGTTCAATAGAAAAAAGATTTGCAAAACGCAGAAAGTTACGGGGGCCCAAAAACCAAGCTTAGCCTGGATATATAAAAAGATTTATAAAATGCAAACAAATAAACTTATCCTCTGTGGATCCCTCTGCTTTACTTCCCCACTTAAGAATTTTCTTCACCGCCATAGGTCTATGTGGAGCACTTCAAGCGAGACCTCATCAATATCCAGAACTGTTTCTTCGTATCTACAAATGTTAGTTCGTGTACCAACATTTCGTTCGTCATTTTTTTTTCTCAGGCGAGTTCTATTTGGCGCCTTATCCGTAAGAGCAGGCGTGTCTGACATGTCCATAGTTTGGCAGAAGCTTTTACTCTTGTTCAATAATTACTAAGAGGAACAGATTCAAATACATAACATTTTGCCGACGTAACTCATTACTTCTGCTATTTCTTCTTTCATTATTGTTACCAGCATCAGTAGCAAGCAGTTACACTAGAGATCGATCAAAAACCAAAATTCACAACTGATTTTTATTTCTTAATTCATTTTAACTTCTTTAATTAACATTTTTTCACTCTTTTCTTTTACATTTTAAAGGAAAATCATTTTAGCCACGATTTCCTCGGAAATAAGACTTGGTCCTATAATTCATGATTAATGGTCAGATGTTTGTGCTAGTTCTATTACGCTTTTAATAGTTATATATCGAACAACGCGTAATGACAAGGAAGGGTCATCGAAAACGAAATCAAAGGAGACGTTACTTACAGAAGGTGACTTCGTAATTAATAGCATTTGTGACACCGTGTACTTTATCAGGTAATAAAGTACAAGACTGCCGTCGCTGATGTGTACTTTATCCAGGATAACAAAATATATAACGATGCCAAGATAGACAACATATATATTGATGCCAAGATAGACAACATATATGTTGATGTCGAAATAGACAAAATATATATTGATGTCGAAATAGACAAAATATATATCGATGCCGAAATAGATAAAATATGTATGGATGTCGAAATAGACAAAATATGTATGAATGCCGAAATAGACAAAATATATATTGATATCAAGATAGACAAAATATGTATTGATGTCGAAATAGACAAAATATTTATAGATGCCGAAATCGACAAAATATATATTGATGCCGAAATAGACAAAATATATATTGATGCCGAAATAGACAAAATATTTATAGATGCCGAAATAGACAAAATATATATTGATGCCAAGATAGACACATTGCAAATATATATACTAAATGTATTTATTAAACCAAACCCTCTGTCACGGGCAACATGTGACTCAAGGTCAATTTTTAAGAGGAGAAAAAACCTGTTAGAATTTAGAGTTTTTCTTTTCCTTGACTGGTTGCATATACAAGACTAAAGAATCTAGTCTGTTCAACTATTTACCCATATTTGAGGGAGTACAGCTGAATTCATAACTTTCCCAAGGACATTGACCTAAAACGAAATGTAAAGGCCTCGTCCAGGATTTGAACTCCGGTCGCCAATTCCATTTCCTACCAAGATAATCGTAAGGGTGACTTTTACTTATTTTTATAATGTTTGAATTTTGATCATCCAAAGACATAACTCGTTTAGCTAGCTGGATAGATTGATTGATAGATAGATAGATTCGTAAAAATGAACAATGCTATATGAATAGTTCGTAGGTAAGTATACATAACCACATTCTAGATATGACATATTTTAGTTTTTAATTTCATTCCTTGTTAACGAAAAAAATCCGCTGTGAATACGAATCATGAAGGAAAAACATTATACAACGTAGATATCATGATAAAATTCTGCTAATAACAACGAGTGTAGCAGAAAATTTGGCATTCAAAATTCTACCATTTACCTCGGCTCGAACCTTGATTGTTGGCACTCAACAGACAGGAGATAGCGCAATAAATATGGGAGATTCTCAAACATTTTTACCATGGAAGACAAATTCTAGAATCTGCTTTCAGAGAATATGGAGGTATTGGATAAGAATAAAACAATCATCACAAAAAGAAAAATAACCGCTGAGCACTTAGAATGTGGTTAGTGATGATTCGGGCGCTGGTAGTTGAATTCGAGAATAATAGATAAATGGAGGAATATTTGAGAGAGGGATAATGGCAGGACTGACGTTCCATCACCAAAAATGGACACTGCTGATAAAGATATTGAGCGGACTGCGCATGAGTGTGCAACTTCCGTTTACATGGTGGTTTTACAACAATAGCAAAGTAAGAAAAATGGACGTGTTTTTTATGATACGCTACACCATTCGAAACCGAATCAATTCACGTAATTATTATCAAATATTATTGAGATGTTTTCCCGAATTTTCTGAGAGCTAATAACACGTTCGCCGAACATGACGGAAATACACACATCGAAGTATATTCAGTTGCTAAAAATGCATTCTCATACAAGTATAAGAAATGATTTTGACCATATTTATATTTGCATATTCTTTATTTGCCTCCCCCCAAGCTCTCTCTCTCTCTCTCTCTCGCTCTCTCATTCCATGTATGTGTGTGTGACAAGGCACACATGTGCTTCTAAACGCATTGTTGTCGGTGTGTATGTTTCGACAACACATATTTTGATAGATATGCGGGTGCCATTTGGTTGGTTGGTTGGTTGGTTGCTGATCGAGTTTTGCTGCATATCAAACCTTGTAGTTTTTTTAATGCCAGATTCTGTTTTTACACACACACACACACACACACACACACACACACAACACACATTCATCATTATATATATATATATATATATATAATGCAAAGCTCTTCTAATGAATTCAGCGCTCTGGTATCTGGCAAGGCAAATGTAAACAAACGAAAGCTACTACATAATGCCTTATGATTCCCGAGCTGACGTATATCACCTCCTGGCTGAGCGGTAAGATACTAAGTCTAACGCAAAGCTGTGCGTGATTTGATCGCAGCTTCAAGTGTGCTACGTGTCTAGCAACACTGAAGAGTTCTATCTGTGGATGACAATATATATATAATATACTATATATATATGATATATACTAGTATATATATATATATATATATATATTATATATATATATATAATTTGTAAAGGAATAATTTGAAGATAACATTTTAAAGACCTCAGAGCTCATGTTTGCGCAGAGTTAAATGGTTTCAAAGATTGCTATTAAGCTCAAATATTCTTATTTGCACACAGTGTTACAAAGCAACACTAGAAGCCATTTAACTAATTGTTTTATTTGTACAGAGTTAAATGTTTTCAAGTATTGCTATGTAACACTGATAATTCAGTTTAACATTACCTGTTTGTACACCGGTAAATGGCTAAATAGTTCTATTTGATCCATAGATGAGACTTTAACAAGTACTACCGCTCGGGGTCAGAGTGGACATGTTGTAATGGCAATTAAAGGTCTTCCTCAAACTGGAGTGTCATCATTAGATGGTTTAGTGTCAGATCCAGGACACTAGTTATGCGCTTTATATCCCTCTACAGAGATGCAGTCGTCGTAATCTACAGCCCCGACTGACAGGACTCAGGTCATTTAATATATATATATATATATATATATATATATATATATATATATATATATATATATATATAAATATACAAAAAAATTATTGTAGCCAGTGGTGGTTATGTCATTAGACAAGAAATCCAATGAACTACGCTCGCACAAGTAAGATAGTTATAATCTCAATTCCCTTTACTTTTTTTTATCTCGATTAATTTTATGCTTTTTCTTCTATCTTTTTGCTTTATCTTATTTTATTTGTTTCATCTTTTTTTGGTTGGTAGTGGATATTTTTTTCTACGAATCATCAGACACGAGATATTGCAAAGCAATAATCTTCTTTTTTTTTAAATCATGCCTCCCTCAAAACTTCTGCCCGATGATTGTGCTTAAAAAACATTATAAATCTAATAGTAATAGAATAGTGTAGGATGGTGAGGTAATAATTATTTAAGTCTTCATACTGCTCTGCTTACCGATATCCGAGTACTTTATTTTATTTTAGGTTTGGTTTGGTTTGGTTTCTTTGTTTAATGGCATATCAACTCTTTTTAGGCTATTTAATGCCAAAGCCATTCTCTTAGAAGAACAGTAGTGGTACTATTTAACCCATAGCTAGGAGGATAAGGGGGTTCATACCTTTCCCAAGGGTATTTGCCCGAAAGTGAATGTAATAGCGCGACTGGAGTACGAACTCGCTTACTACGATTCCGCAGTCCATCGCTTTAACCATTACACCACGAGGACACCCCCTTTATTTTATTTTAGTGATTGGGGTGGCACCACGAGGACACCCCCTTTATTTTATTTTAGTGATTGGGGTGGGATAATATTACATAACTTTATATATATATATATATATATATATATATATATATATATATATGCGCGCGCGCGTGTGTGTGTGTGTGTAAATAAATCGAGTATGATCATCAAAAACTAAAAAATGATAATAAAATTATATACAAGAACTGCTGCAAAAATATCAGTTTTGCTTCCAATAAAGTCTTCCTCAGGTGATGACCCTGGGTTCTGGTATAGTTTCGGGGCCGAAGCATCATTACCACTAACCCAGGGCGGCCCAGAAGTATCTCTCAATACTACCAGACTTTATTGGATGGTGTTGGATCTGTACGAATGCCATATCCACTCAGATGCAGTTGCAGTCTTGTTTTGGATCTTTTATTTATATTCCCTCTTCTTTGCTGGTGAAAGTCCGAGTTTGGTTAAAATGTATATGTTGAGTTTGAAATAGAAACCCGACATTCAATCTCATGAGGAAATACGACCAGCCATTCTCAACACTCTGCTCATGTAGGTCTTCGTACTGTTCCAATTTACGCTGATGCGCCCAGTCGATGTTGGCCTCGAAAGGGATCGTTAATTCAGCAAAGGTAACTTTTTTGAATTAACTCACTAAATGACGAGACCTGGACGCTGGCGAGTTGATGTTATTCCCGTTGGAAAAGTGAGGAGCCGATTAACGTCAGCAATAACGCGCCAGTTCGTACAACTATCAAGCAATATTGGTTTCGGCCTATTTCTATGTGGAGTTTTCGAAACGTCATATAATATCAACATTAAATCTCTACAAACGTTATGAATTGAAGGGCCGAGAAAAGGACAATAGTCAGATTCGTGGAAATAATATAAGTAATAAAAACAACATCAACTCAAATTTTGACTGATGTTAAATTTAAATTCGTGAATTAGAAAGACTGTAGGCAATTTTCCTTACAATGTGTTCTTGGAATTTCAAATTGATGTGCAACCGAGTAAACCACGGAAAAATCTAGTGAAAAGGTATTTGAGTCAGCGGGAGTTATAGGATAGATGGTATTTTTTACATAAAATATAGAAGAGTAAAAAACAATGACATATTTTCTGCAGAATATACTGAAAATATGAACGAATTCTCGTTTTCATTTTTTTTTCTGCATCTCTTTCAAAGTTACGTGATAATATTGAATGGAAAAAGATGGCCATGTTTGTAGAAAACCCGATTGCTATTCTAACCACCCAAGGGCGTTAGATCCGTCCAAAGAAGGATTTGATTCTCCCCTTCTCCCGGCACGCTTGTAAGTGGTCGCTTTGTGGTACAAATGTGTAACAACATTAAAAACAAATTGTTATTCTACAGACATTGTCCCAGAGTATCCCGGATGGAACAAGGACTCAGGTTTTCTTGGTTCATGCATTATTCTGGGATCTATCAGCAGATCCGTGTCGAACTTAGTAATCAACCTGATATCAGTTGAGAAGTAGCCACGTTAGATAGATAGATAGATAGATAGATATGGTTGTATATGTGTGGGAGAAGTACAGGCCATCTCGTATATATATCTGTATGTGAGCATACATAGGTGTGAATTTATGTACAGATTGATATATCCAAACATTAACATATTTACAACGGTAAACAATGATTATCTAGCATAGTAAAACATTCATCTCTCTCTCTCTCTCTCTCTCTCTCTCTCTCTCTCTCTTTCCCTCTCTCTCTCACTTTACACCCCCACACCCCCATATATATATATATATATATATATATAAAGTGACACAGTACAAAAATTGAATTGACATGTCGGCTATGGCTCCAGAAGACACCGACTATCTATGGGTCAAATAAAACTGTTTTACATTTAAACTGTATACTTATAATAAACTGAATTCTTTGAAATGGAAATTTTTGATCATTTAACTGTGTATGTAAACAAAAAACTGTGTACTAATGCTGAACTGAATTGTTTGAAATAGAACTGTTTGGTCCTTTAACTGTGTGTAAACAAATGACTGATGACCCAGTCAGCTGGGGCTGCAGAATACACCAACTGCATCTCTGCAGAGGAGTAAGACTTCCCCAACGAATGTCCTGGATATTACACTAAATAATCTGATACTGAGGATTAAGTAATGCTGGAGCTTTAGGGAATGCAGAGTACCTCTTGATTGCCATCGCTCCCAGGTTCACTCCGGCTTGGAGTGGTAGCACCTGAAAGGGTTCTATCTATGAGTCAAATAGAACCTGTTTGACATTCAAACTGTGTACTTATACTAAATTGAATTGTTTAATCTATTTAATATATATCTATGAAAACCAAACAATCTAGTTAGTATATACCTATGAAAACCGAACCAAACCAAACTAAACTGATGGAATATATGTGCTATTGTCAAACGGGTGACATCTCCACTCTAGACGGAACCCCTCTTAAACTTGTAGACAAATTCACTTACCTAGGAAGCAGCGTCGCATCAACCGAAAAGGACATCGACACGAGGTTAACGAAAGCATGGACAGCTATCAATACGCTATCGATTATATGGAAATCAGACCTAACCGATAAAATGAAACGCAGTTTCTTCCAGGCAGTGGTTGCATCGATACTGCTATTTGGATGCACTACATAGACTCTAACAAAACGGCTGAAGAACAAGCTAGACGGCAATTACACAAGAATGCTGCGAGCTATCTTGAACAAGTCCTGGCGGCAACACCCCACAAGACACCAACTGTACGGCCACCTACCTCCTATCACGAAAACTATTCAAGTTAGACGAACCAGATATGCAGGACACTGCTGGAGAAGCAGGGACGAACTCATAAGCGATGTACTCTTATGGACCCCGACACATGGCCGTGCAAAAGCAGGACGACCAGCACGAACATACATTCAGCAACTATGTGAGGATACAGGATGTTGTCCTGAAGACCTGCTTGAGGCGATGAACGATAGGGAAAAGTGGCGAGAAAAGGGTCAGGGATATCCGTGCTACCAGCACGACATGATGATGTTGATGATATTATCATCGGAAACTAAATTTTATTTTGAAAAAAAGGAATATACACCTGGTAAACGGAAGAGAAACATGCCCATTTATCACACACCCATATACACCCAGTAAGATACACCCCCCATATATATATATATTATATATATATATATTCAAAACTGTACGCAGCATCCTTATGTAGTTCATATCTAACTTTTTCTCCAGGCGTTTCGCTAAATTCCATGTTGTGCAACCATACAGCAGTACTGATACGGCTTCAGCTTGAAAGAATTCCTGTTTTATTTTATCAGAAAGACCAGATTTTCACATGGCCGATAACCTGACAATAGCCGTCCTTGCTTTACCTACGTCTATGTTGACATCGCTTTCAGTAGATGAGATATTACTACTAAGATATGTGAACTGGTTTACTAATTTCAGAAGCTTGTCGTTTAATGAGAAGATGACACTCTCTTAATTAAACACACGAACTCTGTTATATCTGAGTTTACATAGAAACCTATGTCTCTTGCTGCCCGCTCAAGAATATGTAGCAGATATTCCTCTTGATCAGGTGTATTTGCAAGAAGTGCTAAATCATCTGCTTGGTCAGAGTCGCTAATTGTTTCTGCAGGATATCATTTGCTTCTTGTCCTTTGTAGTGGGAAACCATTTTCTTTGATTAGATTTACCGACGTAATCAAAGCTGATTATATATAGAAATGGTACCGACATCTCCTTGCTAGACTCCTATGACTGTGTATAAGAAATCAGTGTCACCACCAGATGAGCAAGCCATCACTTTTGTGCTTTGTAGACCATCATTACAGTAGTAACAGTTTTTTTTGTTTTTTGTTTTTTTTTGGTGGGGAGAGACAACATGCTCGAAGAATTTGATCCATTCTTCTTCAATGTATGAATAAATTTCCTTGTAAAATTCCATAAACCAAATAAAGTTCTTTGCAAAAATCAGAACGGTTTTCAGAGAAATCGATCCATTACTTCTCAGATACTAAATATTAATCGAATCACTGAAGAAGTAAATGCAAAAAATCACGAAACAACAATTTTGTTTGTATACCCTTGCTACATATATATATATATATGGTAAATAGTAGAATTTTTTGAATCCGACAAGATGAAAAAAGTTAGTGGAAACGTAAATAAATCAAACACTTACATCGGGTTTACTGGCGATATTTCGTTCTTTATACACAGAACTTCAGACTAAATATTTTTTGAGTCTTTTTCTGAGAAAAAATTTCAAAATGTTTAGTCCGAAGAAGTTCTTTAAATAAACAACGAAATATCACCTGTAAACCCGTTCTAAGAGTTTTATTTATCCACTTTTCCACTTACTTTTATCATATATATATATATATATATATATATACGAGGATCATTAAATAAGTTTCCAGACTTTATTTTGTATGGGCACTTTTATTGATAATACACACGTGAAACTCAAGTCCCCTTCGAAGTAGTCTCCACCGGCTGCAATGCACTTGTTGTACCGTTCCAACAACTTCTTCAAGGCCCCATGGAAGTCCTCTTGTGTGAGCATGTCAATGACCTTCGTCACAGCCTCTTTCATCTCCTCAATTGTCTCATAACAACAGCCTCTGAGCTTAGGTAATAACCAAAAGTCACAGGGAGTAAGGTCTGTACTATAGGGAGGGTAAGGAACTGTCTTGATACCCATCTTGGTCAAATAGTGTGTGACAAGGATGGAGTTGTGGACTGGTACATTGTCTTGGTGGAAATGCCACTGTCCCGATATGAAGAGTGCTGGCTTCTCCCCAAGGAATCTCTTCCTAAACTCCCTTAAAACATAGTAACCCTAACCGTTTGGCCAATAGACTCTGGTGTATTGACCTCTATACTCCTCCCACACCTCTCATCATTTTTCACAGACTCCCTGCCTTCCTTGAATCTCTTATGCTACTCAAAAACGGATGCTCGATTCATGCAAGATGGTCTGAAGCATTCCATATGTTTCTGTGGCATTTTTCCCAAGTTTAAAACAGAATTTTATTGCATATCGTTCTTCTAAAGTGTCACATTGCATTTTTGAAATTCACCAGCTGTGACAATCAGGCTTTTGTAGGGCGTATTCCAATTGCTTCTGTAGCTGTTCCTTTGAACCTGAAAATTGATCAGTCATCTCATAAGATGTATAGCCAAAACATGCTGAATTTTCAAGAGTGTACGACAATTTTAAATGCCTGTACAAAAAAAAGTCTTGAAACTTATCGAAAGCACTACGTATATATATATATATATATATATATATATATAAGTATATATTTATATATATATATATATATATATATATATATATATATGTATGTATGTATGTATATCAAGTAAACCTCAACTGATGAGTTTCATTATAAATTCATTTCAACAATCTTTTTGCAAAACTGTATTTTCAGAGGGAAAAATAAATTTTTACGGGAGTTGGCTTCGCTAAACCTCATTGCTAAATATATTTTACATTACAATAGACATTTAAGTAATTATATTTCAATATGTATTTAAAAAGAAAAGGAGTTTGTGTGTGTGTGTGTGTGTGTGTGTGTGTGTGTGTGTGTGTGTGTGTATGTGTGTGTGTGTGTGTTTATGTTTGAGTTAGGACAAATTGATATTCCTAACCTCGGTAGTTTAACCTGTTTAAGAGAAGTAAAAAAAAAAGTCCTAAAATATGGAGACTTATTTACAAAAATGTATGTCATAATGGCACACCTTACTTCTGTTATCAGCTCTTCCAAAAATGCGGTTAGTAATATACAGACGCTCATCATTATAAACAAATTACCTGTGTAGGGAGTTACATCTCAATGTTATGGTGGCCCATCATATGCTGATATCGATGGGAGAGTCCATTATATATATATATATATATATATATATATATATATATATATATATATAATTTTTTGTTTCGCAATATTATCTGCTATTCTTGATATTTACAAACCATAGCGTTTTATTGCAAAATGCAAAAGGAAGAAGAAAGAAGAATAGTGGTACAATTATCTTTAATATAGGGCAAACCTACCTGCATAGAAAAGCTAAATTATAAATAACGGTTTCGAAGAGGGCTTGAAACATTTTCTTTTGCAGCCGGGAAAACCTTTCTTATAATGTACTGACGTCATGTGTCTATGTTCGAGTAGTGGCAAATGTTAAGACTTCGATCATTGATTTTTAAGTTGAGGGAACACATTTTATATGCTGTGAAAATTGACGCAACACAATCTTCCGGTTACAATCAACCTAGATTTCTATATATAAGTATAGTCCATTGTCTGTGCGGACCTTCTTTTTGGTGAATTAATTTGTCTCTTAAATGTAAGTGATAATGATATATCTTTACTGACTAACGAGAAGCAACACCTACATTTTCTACTTTCTCATTAACTGACGTGCATTGGCCAATACACTTTGCAGACATGAAATAAAAGGCTTTTCTTCTTTTCCTATTTTACATCATGGCAGTATGTAAACGCCGAGTAAAATGCTGAGAGCTTCAAGATTAATTCTATCAAAAAAAGCGTTCAAAGTTTTTGATCATATTTACCAACCCCTCCGCTCGGGCAGGATATGACACAAGGTCAATTTATAAGCGGAGTTTAACAGGTTTGAATTCAGAGTTTTCCTTCTCCTAGACTAGTTGCTGAAGAACCTAGTCTGCCCTACTATTTACCCATAGCTGGAGGGAGAATAATTGGATTCATACCTTTCCCAAGGGTATTAGTGCTATGTGAAATGTAATCAGTCAGGTCCAGGATTTGAACTCGTGTCGCCGTGTCCATATCCTGGAGGTGCACCACGGGCACCTCCAAAATTTCAAAATTTTTGATAGGGACGTTTTTTCTTTCTTTCGTTCTTTCTTTATTTTAAAATGGTAGAAGTGGAAAAACGATATTACTAACAAGTAAACAAGCATTCGTCATTTAATTTTTATTCCCCTATGTATGTACTTTTGTAATCGAAATATAGCCAGCGAAGCTTAAAATACATTGACCTTATCTCCCCTCCCACCTGCAGAGGGGTAAAATACCCACCCCAAAAATTTGTATAACACTAAACTGCATTTAATGATGAGGTTTCATTTCCGAAGATCTGAGGAGTGTTGAGTATCTCTAAATAACTATTACTCCCGGCCCTTTCAAACACGAACTGGTAGTATCAACTGGGGTCCCATCTATGGAGGAAATAAATCAGTTTAGAAATAATTCCTATTCGATATGACTGAAAAATAACACTTATGAAGAATCTTAGTAAAATATGTAAATACAGACGTACAATGAACACGATTCCCTAACCTCTAGATAGAATAATGATCCAAGACGAGTTGTCATGCAATTAAAATCAGCCGTTCAATCCCAGTTAGATTTATCCTGGCTGAGTAGGAGACAGAAGAAAAGGGATGCTAAGATCTTGATTGCAGTATTGGCCAATGCACCTCAGTTGATGAGAAAGTAGAAAATGTAGGTGTTGCTTCTCGTTAGTCAGTAAAGATATGTCGTTATCTCTTACATTTGAGAGATAAATTAATTCAGCAGAAAGTATTCTGAAAATATACTCATAGTGTAAGGAAATAATTCTGTTGTGATATTGCTTATAGAATTAAACATAAGTTAAAGTAATTAAAGATTTAATCAAAAACATCGCAATACTTCCGAAACATTAACTTAATTTTTTTTATTGTTTGCATTCACAATTATTAAGCATCGAGATTTATATTATAACTTATGGAAAATATAGTAGTAAAAGCAAATAACTGTAATAATCCTTCAGGTGTAATTAAAAATAATTAACAGGAATTAAAGATTAAATCGATCATATTACTTCCTAAATGTCAAACGAATTTTTCGAGAGTTTTATTTACAATTATTAACCTTCAAAGGAAAATTGAACAAATCCGAAAAAGCTCAAATCATTGAATTATAATGATTCCTATTTACATGATTGAATAATTTTATTTGATGTTATCATTCAAAAACTATAACAATAAATGATTACTTCAACAGTAAAAAGTAAAAAGGGAAATAATTAAAAATCTAATGCAAGTAAGACGTTTTAAAAGTTATTGTGCGTACTGATCCACTTTTCCTTTCGCCAAACGCTCTGAGTTTTCTGACTTTCGTCTTAACCCAAATTCACTTCAGATTTCGTCTTTAAGTCTCATAGCATTTTATTGTGAAAAGAGATGATAACAAGTTGAACTTTTCCTCTCAGAAGTAAATATTTTCAAATGAGAATTTTTTTTTGAAGACTTTTTGTTGGTAGTTTTTTCTTTTTATTTTTTCACTACGTTTCGGCCAAATTTCACCTCTGGCCTTCTTCAGGTGATTAACTGTGACCTCGGATAGGAATGCTGAGACTTGTAACCGTATCCCCAGGAGTTACTGCCTTCCATAGTTGTTGTCTATCGCACCACGTTTTTGACCAAGTAAACCTCTGGCCGGCTTGGGTAGGAATTGATGCTCACCTGGAACCGTAGTGACTCAACGCCTCTATCCGCTACGCCACGGGCGAAGGGCGATCAAGGTTGAATTTTTTGGTCTTATAAATCCAATTATTTGTTCTCCTTATCTGGTCTTCCATAGTCGGGTCCGTACAACTATGGAAGGCAGTAATTACTGAGGATACGGTTACAAGTCTCAGCATTCCTACCCGAGGTCGCGATTAATCACCTGAAGAAGGCCAGAGGTTAAATTTGGCCGAAACGTCGTGAAAAAAAAAGAAAAGCCCGCAATAAGTAAAAAATTAGTTCTCAGATTAAGTATTATATACTCACATATGCAGATTCACATTTACATACATACACATATATATGTAGAATAATTCACAACGACACAATGATAAACTGGAACTTATCAGGGCCTCAATGGCCCCTTCGGCCTGATGTGGCTTTTCTTACCACATCTCGTCTATAACTCCGTCTCCAACTCTAACTGGAACTGAAACTCTGACTTCTGTCTTGACTGAGTTATATAATAGTTCAACGCCCACTCAGTCGCCTACTCGATCTTTGAAATCGCATGTTTGATCGTCATCAAGTGGTAATAACTGTCATGCAGTTCACAGGTCACTCTCTTCCGGTGCATCAGTCTATGAGTGTACCATGGGAATTTTTTTTACCTCGTCCCATTTCGTCAGCCAATTTCCGCCCACACGATTTCCTCTCATAACTGCCATTAGAATGTGTCACTTCCTTCCGGTGCATCACCTTGGAATGTCATTTTTGGCCGGGTCAAAGGCCAAAATACAACATAAGAAACCTCATCTCAAAAGGATTTCAATAAAGACATATTTTCAAATGTTTACTTATAAGTTCCATAACAATATGTATAAATTTCCTGTGTCACCGTAAAGTTTTGTATTATACAATTAGAATAATTAATGCTTCAAAGGTATTATTTTTGATTTTGGATGGAATAATTGTTATTGATTAATAAATGCATCACACGCTTCTTAGGAAAACACATCCCTAATTATAATTGTCTTATTTTGGGCCCCCAATACCTAGTAAATTCTAATTGGACTTTCTTAAGGGATAAAGTAAATGAACCTTTTTTTACTGATTTGATTCATGTACATATATTATCGTGATACCAAATCCCGTTACTTGATAAATACATAGAAAATATATTTATGCATCTCTTTCAAGATTAATTGGGGTATGTCCAAATATGTTATTTGGGGTAAATTGATTTGATTTTTACACACTCAGGTTTTATGAATTCTTTTGAGATAGATAGATAGATAGATAGATAGATAGATAGATAGATCCGCTTCGGGATACAGGTATTTGTACAATGGAATAACTATTGTGGATAGATATAATCGAGTTGGTTCCATTAGTGGTTAGAAAATGTTCTCTGCCTCGTCATTTAGCGATCGGTTTATACCGGAGTATACATGAATCAATATCTGCTAGAACCATTCCACTCATTCTTTATCTATCCTTTTATCTTCTTTTCCTCGGTCCTTCTCTCTCTCTCTCTCTCTCTCTCTCTCTCTCTCTCTCTCTCTCTCTCTAATACACACGCACGCACACACACACGCACACACCTACTCACTTTCTTTCTTTCCCTTTTTCTCTATATCTTTTCATCTCTCCTTCCCTTTTTCTCTATATCTTTTCGCCTCTACTTCCCTTTTTCTCTATATCTTTTCGTCTCTCCTTCCCTTTTCTCTATATCTTTTCATCTCTCCTTCCTATATATGTATGTTTATATATGTGAGTGTGTGTGAAAGTTGAGAGAGAAAAAAATGAGGGGGATTTTACAATTGTCATCTCAGAAAAGGGGAATGGTCAAGACGAGTTCGAATCCCATTCTTGTTCTCGAGAAAAACATCAAACGGCATCTTTTCTTCCAAATTCCAGGTATGATCAAAAGAGTGTCCGAAAATGAGCTCTCTAGCCTTGGTTGGGCAATCAGTCTAAGATAAAGGCAATTCTAAATCCACACTTCTTGCTGACATGAAAATGGGTCAGTATGACAGTCTAAGGCACATTACCTTTCACGGTTGCGTCCCGGAATCCTTCCATAGACTGAAAAATGCTTACGAAAACAAACACTCACACACGCTCGCGCACATAGATAGATAGCTAGCTAGATAGATAGATTTCATCCACTTTTTTTGTATCTTTATCATTCTGTTCATATCTCTATATTGCAATAAATCCGATTTCGTATTTGCTCATTATTTTTAAAGTCGTCTAAACATCCAATTATCTAAATATAAAATAAAACATGAAAGAAACCATAAATATAACGAACGAAAACTAAGATCTGTATAGATAGACCAATATATATATATATATATATATATATAGAATTAACTTAAATCGCTAGTCGAAAATCTTCTACTAAAGTTTCACCTTAACGGATCATCAGGAAGTTTCCTGATGCGAAACTTCCTGAGGCGAAACTTCCTGATGATCCGTTAAGGTGAAACTTTAGTAGAAGATTTTCGACTAGCGATTTAAGTTAATTCTATAATTGGCTCCATTGGTTAATGTTGAGCACTTTAGTAATTATAGCATTGTAGTATTCGCGGGGGGTTTTTTGGTTTTCTTTTGGCCACTGACTTAGTACCCCTTGATTTTTTTCAAGGAGTAGGACGAGGTTGGTCTTTTCTTTCTTTTTTTACCCAAAAAACTTTTTCTTCTTCCTCTAGACCGGGATTCGAGATATTTTTATTTTTATCTCTTGTTCCTGGCCAGGGGTTTTTTGTTTTTTTCTGGTACCGTGGATACTGGTAGATAATTGATTAGTAAATATATATATATATATATATATTAAAGAACGGACACACACGCGCTCACACACACATATATATATATATATATATATATATATATATATATATATAGTGTACGCGTGTCAATGTGCCTATGTACGAAGAAATATGTCAAACAATATACATATGATATTCATGTGTGTAGGTGTATGCATATCTTTACAAAATAAACCTGTTTCAATGTTGAAAAAATATCTTTGGTTGACACTTCAAAGTCTTTTTGAAAGAAGACCATACATGAGCAATGTCCGCTATTGTATGAATAAAAATGATGGCAGAAATACAGAGAAAGATACGTGTCTTAAGAGACGAAACGAACGAATCCTTTCAGCAACTCCATTAAGTTAGTAAAGAATTTAAAAAAATAATGTCTTCTTTTTTAGAACGAACGTAAAAAATGTAGATAAGATTATTATGTGAAGTGACTCAGTGGTAAATTTAAAGGAAATTAAGATATATAAAGAAAAAAAGAAAGAAAGAAAGAAAGAAAAGCGAAAATATGAAGAAAGAAAGAAAGAAAGAAAGAAAGAGTGTAAGTAAACACAAGCTAAATTCTCGTAACAGGAGAACGAAAATTCCAAAAATTCAAAGAAGGGGGAAAATGAACAGGAAATACGAAAGAGAGAACAAAAAGAAAGTAACTTTGAATACGAACAATGGGAAGAAGAAAGAGGAGTAAAAAAAAAAATCAAGAAAGAAACGAAACGAAACGAAACGAAACTGATTAAGCGAAAAAATAAATAGGAAAAATACAGTAAAGAAAAAAAAATTACGAATCAAAAATAAAAATAAATAAATAACAAAAGAAAATATAAGGGACGAAAGAAATAAATTATGATACGAAAAATAAAACTCAAGAAATGAAAGCAGAATCAAAGAAAGAAACAAAAAAGAAAAAGAGAAACAAAGAAAGAAAAAGAGAAACAAAAAAAGAAAAACAGAAATAAAAAAGAAAGAAAGAAAGAAAGAAAAACAGAAACAAAGAAAGAGAGTAAAAAAGAAAAAAGAAATAAAAAGAATAAACAAAGAAAGAAAAACGGAAACAAAGAAAGAAAGTAAAAAAGAAAAAAAGAAAGAAAAAAATAAACATAGAAAGAAAAATGGAAACAAAGAAAGAAAGAAAGAAAGAAAAAAAGAAAGAAAGAAAAACGGAAACAAAGAAAGAAAGTAAAAAAGAAAAAAGAAAGAAAAAAGAAAGAAAGAAAAACAGAAACAAAGAAAGAGAGTAAAAAAGAAAAAAGAAAGAAAAAAATAAATTAAGAAAGAAAAACAGAAACAAAGAAAGAAGTATTTAATAATCAGAAAATATTCTAAGCGATAGATGAATTAAAATGAAAAAGTAAAGAAAAGAAAATACTGATAATAAATTAGCATAAATAATCATTCAGTAAGAAAATCGAAATTTAAATCTGTTCTCAGCACAAATAAAACAGAGAGGAAATGGGGGGGGGGAGAAATGAGCACAAAACAGAAAAATATAAAGACGTGAGCAGAGGTTTACTGTATAAATCTAATCCTGGTTTTCTAAAAGAATTCCATGGTAATTTTAGCTGAAACTTTTTACTTCGAAACAAGAGAAATAAAATAAAAATGAATTTTGAATTAAGAAATATAAACAAAGTGAACAAACTGAGAAAGTATGAGAAGGAAAAAATTGTGATGTGTTAGTATGAAAAGTGACAGAAAACAGAGATGAAGAAAATTATGACGAATAAGAAAGAAAGAAAGAAAGAAAGAAAGAAAGAAAGAAAGAAAGATTATTAAGAAAGAAAGAAAGAAAGAAAGATTATTAAAAAAGAAAGAAAGAAAGAAAGAAAGAAAGAAAGAAAGAAATAAAGATTATTAAGAAAGAAAGAAAGAAAGAAAGATTATTAAGAAAGAAAGAAAGAAAGTAAGAAAGAAAGAAAGATTATTAAGAAAGAAAGAAAGAAAGAAAGAAAACGTCGAAGAGTAAATTGAAATCAAGGAAAAACAGAAAAGATCAAAAATAAAAGCCAGAAGAAAACAGAAAAGAAAGTAAGAAAATCAGAAAGCAACTGATGAAACAAAGAAAGAAAAAAAAAGAAAAGAAAGTCACAACATAAATAAAGTAGGAAAAGTAAAAAAAAAAGAAAAAAGAAAGGAGAATAGCACAAATAAAGAAAGAAGGAAATAAATTCAGTGTCTCTTAAGTTTTTATGCAAATAAAAAAAAAACTTCAATAACTCAAAAAATTCTGAACCAATAATTATCAAATTTAAAACGTTTATTTCCACCATTATTATAACATCTAACTATATTTTCTGCAATTTTTATAGTTTATTTTTTAGATATTTGGTATTTACGAAAATTGACAGACAGAAATTACTTTGCAGATTAAACTAATATTAAGTCCTCTGAAATCTAATTAAAACTATTCTTCCGTTTGGTCCATAATATATTGAAACATGGGTAAAGGAAAGTATCTAACAAAAGCTGAAAAGCCGAAAATAACAAAATTATTAAGGGAATGTCCGTTTTGGAGTTATCAAAGAGCTTTGCAGAGATCATCGAACGAAGAAAACTGAGTTGAGCATTCAAAGCTAAGGAGAAAGGCTTTGAGAACTTGCTTCATTGAGATGAACGTAAATTAAAGCGAGTTATAGCGAAGGAATCACTTTTAACCAGCACTCAGATCTTTGAAAAGGTTGGAATTGACGGAGTCAAGAAGCATAAAAGGAGAAAAATTCTTTACCTATTGGGATCTGTAAAAAGTCTTTTAAGCAACCTCCTCTCAGTAAAGCAAATATTTTAAAGTGTCAAAACTGGGGCAAGATATAAATGAAAGTTAACTTTTCTGAAGTACTTTTCACGGATGAATCTCGAATAACACTTGATGGAGTTGATGGATTGGCCAAAGGAGAGATTTTATCCAATTCAGACGTGCTTGTTGTAAAAGGAAAGCAACCAAAATCTAGTAGTGTGATTATATGGGCTGGAATTGTCGACCAAACTATTATTGGACCATTCAAAGTCGATAAAAGTTAAACTAAACTTTGATAACTATTTGGATTTTATTGACAAGACTTTCTTATCACGGTACAAATTCCTATCTCGCAGTTTCAATGAAGGTGCCCGTGGTGTAATGATTATCGACGCAGGATGTGGACACGACGACACGAGTTCAGATCCTGGACGAGCCTGATTACATTTCACATAGCACTAATACCCTTGGGAAAGGTATGAATCCAAATATTCTCCCTCCAGCTATGGGTAAATAGTAGGGCAGACTAGGTTCTCCAGCCTTGGTGAGGCGACTAGTCTAGGAGAAGGAAAACTCTGAATTCAAACCTATTAAACTCCGCTTAAAAAATTGACCTTGTCTCATATCCTGCTCGAGCGAAGGGGTTGGGTAAATAGGATCTCGCAGTTTCAAAGTGAAGTGTGTATTTAGAGACGGCAATGCCACTTCTCCTCTATCAAAGTTTACCATGGAATTCTTTGAGCGTAAAAGATTTACAGGAGAGAAGTCCTAATCTGAATCTGATCAAAAATGATGGTAAATTGTGAAGATGAATTTCGATGAAGATAGCAGAAAATATAACAACAAGACAGATCTATGGAAAGCAATTAAAACTACCATGTCGGAAAGTGAAGCTTGTTGAAGTAAAAAAATAGTTAACAAAATCAGCGGATAATAGATTACTGGCTATAATTGAGAAGAAGGGTCCTTATATTATAATGTAAAAGATTCAAAGGCTAACCATGAATTTTATATTTGTTCTATGATAGGTGTTGATTAACATTTAATTATTTTATTACCTTTTTGTTGAAGTAAAATGTAATTTTTTGGTTTTGCCTAATAACTTCAGACGGCATTTTATTAAAATACTTCAAATAACTTCAATAAAACATTGATACTAACTTTAACTCAGGCTTTGTTTTGACATCTAAATTGATTGTTCAAAATCTAACAATTTTTTCCAAACCAATTTGAATTATTGAAATTCGGGTGATTTGCTTAATAACTTCATCCTGGGTATAAAAAAACGAATGAAAACCGAAATTAGGAAGGAAGGAAGGAAGGAAGGAAGGGAGATAAGAATGAAATACATTTTTAAAATGTAAAAGGGATTAAATAATCCAGCAGTCAGGCTAAACTACAAAAGACAGAAATTTTACTGGAAACTAAGAAAATCGGCAAGTACAGGAAGAAAATTCAAAATTCAAAACAAGAAAATCTTGAAAATCGCTAAATATACAAATATGAATACCGATGAGAATGAGAGTGGGGTTTAAAGAATGAGAAAAGAAAAAAGAAAAAAAAGAAACGAGAACGAGACCGTGAATAATGGATTTCCGTTGGAAAAGGAGGATTCTTGAATGACAAGACTTCATATTCCCGTCATTAGAAAAAAAGGGTAGGTGGAAGAAAATGGTGAATAATTTTACATGAATAAACAGCAAACGATTCTGCAAACGTATGAGATTTTTCTAACACCGTATCAACGTGTACCGCACGAATGAAACAGTAAGACGAATTTCTAATATTAAATAACCGCAGGTTATATATACTCCCCGAGCTGAACATACCATTCGGATAGAAATGTTACTCGAAAAATTTCTTTCAGTAATTTAACTTTATAGAAAAGTACATATTATTAACATCGGGGTATTTTATATACTCCTCAAAAACCAAGCGGCTGGCATGGAGACAGTCGGCCTATTCTACAGTCCATACCGATAGGGCTGGAAACAAACAAAGGATATGTGATTGTGTAATTGCTGGCTTCATCTTTATCACTCTACCAATACTGTATCCACCCAGTCGAATATTACAGTATAATTAGGACAGGTCGGGAGCAACAAATCTAAGAGAAGGAAAAACTCTCAATTCAAAATCAGGAGCTGGAATTCCAAAGGAAATACGTTACTGTCTTTAATCTTATTCCGGCAACTCCTGTGGCAAAAAATTCCTATGGCAATTCGTCACTGTCTTTAATCTTATTCCGGCATCTCCTGTGACAATAATTCCTATGGCAATTCGACACTGTCTTTAATCTTATTCCGGCATCTCCTGTGACAATAATTCCTTAGGCGATTCGTCACTGTCTTTAATCTTATTCCAGCAACTCCTGTGGCAAAAATTCCTAAGGCAATTCGTCACTGTCTTTAATCTTATTCCGGTAACTCCTGTGGCAAAACTGGTGCATATTTACATACATTGATCTTTATCCTTCCATTGAATAACATGTGGTGTGAGTAGAAAAGATCTGCTGCATGGTTAACTCCTGGTCTTCCATAAAACCATGTCTAAGGATGAGCCGACAGCTCGGCTCAAATCTGTAATTTCTTGAGACTAACGAACGCAATAATAATAATAATAATAATAATAATCCCTGCCAGAAACCAGAACTTATAATAATCAACAAAGAAAAACGAAAATTTGCAAAAGAATAAAACTTAAAGAATGTGAAAAGAAGGATAAGTACCTCGACGTTGCTAGAGAATTGAAAAAAAACTAAGGAACATGAAGGTGACAATTATACAAATTGTGATTGGTGCTTTTGGAACAGTAACTAAAGAATTATTAAAGGGCCTGGATGACTTGGAAGTTGGAGGACGATTGAAGACCAACGAAACTACTACATTTTTGAGCACGGCCAGAATACTGAGAAGAGTCCTGGAGACATGAGGAGACTTACTGTCACTTAAACTCCAGTGAAAAACCATCAGCTAACGCTAATGTGGAAAACTCCAAAGTAGTAAATAATAATAATAATAAAACAGAGTGAAAATCAAAGAAAACGAAAAGAGAGACAAGTAGTTGGACTAAAAAAATTATGAACATGATTTTGACTGTGATCTTAATTGAAATTAGTGTGCTTGGAACAGTCTCCAAAGGTTTCATAAAGGAGGTGCCCGTGGTGTAATGGTTATCGTCGTAGGAAATGGACACGGCGACATGAGTTCAAATCCTGGACGAAGCTGATTGCATTTCACATAACACTAATACCCTCGGGAAAGGTATGAATCCAATTATTCTCCCTCCAGCTATGGGTAAATAGTAGGGCAGACTGGGTTCTTCAGCCTTGGTGAGGCAACTAGTCTAGGAGAAGGAAAACTCTGAATTCAAACCTATTAAACTCCGCTTAAAAATTGACCTTGTGTCATATCCTGCCTGAGCAGAGGGGTTGGTAAATATGTATAACGGGGTTGGAATAGTTGGATATCGGAAGACGAACTGAGACCATCAAAAGTACAGCATTGTAAAGAACAGCCAGAATTCTAAGAAAAGGAAAACTGAAGAGACTTGCCGTAACTCAGATTTCAGTGAAAGACCACTTGATAACGCTGAAGATAAAAATTCGGAAGGTGTAAAATAATAATAATAATAATAATAATAATAAAACAAAAATGAGATGGAAAACAACTCTATGGGCGGTTTAAACGACTAATAAACAAAATCTCATACGACAAAACCTGGACATGGCTAAGAAAAGGAAACTTTAAGAGAGAAACAGAATCCCTCCTAATAGCAGCACAAAACAACGCCATAAAAATCAATTATATCAAAGCGAGATTAGATAAGACGCAGCAAAATAGCAAATGTAGGCTATGCGGTGACAGAGATGAAACCATCAATCACATAGTAAGCGAACGCAGCAAATTAGCGCAGAAGGAATATAAGACTAAACACAACTGGGTCGGCAAGGTGATCCACTGGGAGATGTGCAAGAAATTTAAATCTGACCATACCAACAAATGGCATGTGTACAACCCAGTACCTGTCCTTGAAAATAACAAACATAAGCTACTATGGTAATTTGACATACACACGGATCACTTAATATCGGCCAGAAGACCAGACCTAATAATAATCAACAAAAAAAAGAGAACTTGCAAAATTTTGCTGTCCCGGCTGAACACAATAAAACTAAAAGAATATGAAAAGAAGGATAAATATCTCGACTTTGCTTGGAAATTGAAAAAAAAACTATGCAGGTGACAATTATACCAATTGTAATTGGCGTGTTTAGAACAATAACTAAAGGATTATTACAGGGACCGGAGGACTTGGAAGTTGGCAGACGAGTGGAGACCATCCAAACTACTACAAACGCCAGAATACTGAGAAGAGTCCTGGAGACTTAAGGAGACTTGCTGTCACTCAAACTCCAGTGAAAAACCATCGGCTAACACTGATGTGAAAAACTCTAATGAGTATTATATTGTCGAGTGAGTTTAATATTCATTATGGGATGTCCAGCTATCACATCCAATATACACGGCTTATAGGATATTCATATGATAGATTAACAAAAAAGGTAAACTAAGTATAAGGTTGGTTGGTAGGATTTAACGTGACAGCCTCTTTCTTCTTTTTAATTTTTTAAGCAGTTAGATAATTTTTAAGTAACATGATAATTATCATTTATAAACAATTATAGCTTCAGTAAATGTTCTTTGCGCTAATTATTTATTGGTAAATATACGATCTCAAGTAACTATTTCAGTTTATATCGGTTGACCTACCATGACTCGGGAGCCAGTTAAGCATTCTATTTTCTAATAAGTGATCGATTCCAATTATTCTTAAGCTTATTGGCCCAAAGTAAAACGGAGACAGACTTGTCCTGGATTTGAACATAGTTAGCCGGGATCATTTCCAGTGAGGATAAATATTATGACTTGATCGCCTTCAGTGATCATTTCATATAATACACCCACATATCTAATCTTGTAACACATCTTCTAGGTGCTGCAACTTTACTTTACAACACTGCTGTCATGCTCAACGTAAATAGCATATTATCAGAGATTAATCTTGTTATTTCGGTAATAGAAATAATAACGCTATTAGTAAATGCTGTATTAGTACTAACATTTCCTGAATTTCCATAAGTTGTAATTATTTTTAAATCAAAATTTCTGCAGATAATAGACAATTACAGTATATCCTTAAGGACATCGAAACGAGGTTAACAAAAGCATGTACAGCTATCAATAGGCTATCGATTATATGGAAATCAGACCTAACCGATAAAATGAAACGCAGTTTCTTCCAGGCAGCGGTCACATCGATACTGCTATATGGCTGCACTACATGGACGCTAACAAAACGGCTGGAGAAGCTAGACGGCAATTACACAAGAATGCTACGTGCAATCTTGAACAAGTCCTGGCGGCAACACCCCACAAGACACCCACTGTACGGCCACCTGCCCCCTATCACGAAAACTATTCAAGTTAGACGAACCAGACATGCAGGACACTGCTGGAAAAGCAGGGACGAACTCATAAGAGATGTACTCTTATGGACCCCCACACATGGCCGTGCAAAAGCAGGACGACCAGCATGAACATACATTCAGCAGCTATGTGATGATACGGGATGTTGTCCTGAAGACCTACCTAGGGCGATGAACGATAGGGAGGAGTGGCGAGAGAGGGTCAGGGATATCCGTGCTACCAGCGCGATATGATGATGATGATGACAGTATATCCTAGAATCTATCAAAGAGAAAAAGGCGGGAATTTTTGCAATAAATGCTGCGAGGAAAAACGTATGTATACATAGTTTCGGACGATCTATTTTTCGTTATCCTTCAGACGTACTATCCAAAGGGACCAGAGAGGATTTTTTTTTTAATTCAAGATGTTCGCAACAATAATTTTTCTGTTTCTCGGAATCTCTCAGGTCCGTTTACGGTGCTTATAACATGCTGGTCGTATCTTCTTCCAAGTAGTAGAATTTCCTACAAGTGATGTCTTTGGTATGATACTAAATTTCATATGATGGTGAGGCTCCAGTTCTAAAACTCTGATAAGGGTGGAGCAAACCTTCCATTGCTATTACTACCAGTGACACTCTGATCCCGAACGGTAGTATCAGTTAGTGTACCGTCAGTGGACCAAATATATCTGCTCTCAAATTATTCGTATTCGATAAGAATAGTTGATGATATATAATTGTAAATTATTTGTATTAGAAATAGCTACTTGAGGCTATAATTGTCGACTAAGGGTTATTCTTAGCTATTTAAAACCAAAAAACTATGTATATGCGTGTGTGTGTGTGTGTATGTGTGCAGTTGTTTGTCTGTCTCTGTCTTTCTGTCTGTCTGTCTGTCTTTGTGTCGCTGACAAAGGTGTCAATGATTGAATAAAACACCAATCTACAAATCAATAAATTTCTATTTATTCAAATTGATTAAAAAGTTTGTTGAAAAACGAAACTCACAGTTTGCCTTGGAAGAAAAGATAATATTAATTAGAGAGTAAATATTTTTAAGAGAGAAAGTGAAGATTCATACATGAAATGTATCAGGTTTTGATAGCCTTAATCAAAATGGATATAGTTTGTGTGTGTGTAAAAGATCTGTGGGTGAGTGGGTCACGTTGTAAGAAAGAAAATATATTTAAGCGTCGAATATATATGCGGCTGCAACCAAAACCTTTCATCCATGGGGAACAGATTGAATAGTATTACGAATATTTTTAATACAATAAAAAATATAAACAAAATTATTCGTTCAATTGAAGATGATTAAGTGATGTCGAAATTAAATGCATTATCAAAGGAAAAGAATCTTAGATTTTCACTTAAAAGAAATAAATCAAGAGGTTTTTTTGGAGTAGGTCACAGAATAATTCCGTTTGACCAATAAGAGAAATATTTATTTTTAGTGCAATTGATAAGATTGATGTAGGTTTGAAATTAGCTTTTGAAAAAAGTTGATGATTCTACTTGGGTAAAAATGTATTTTTAACAAACTATGAGGGAAAAAAGCTAAAATGATTTTGGGTTTTGCTGCTTCATATTTTTCGCGGCAAGTCAAATATTCACGTCTGTGAAATCTCAAAGAACTTTTAAAACGCACATGTAAACGCTGATTGGTCTGTAAATTAAAAATTACAGGTATAAAAATTAAAACTTTATCCTATTTTTTTACAAGAATTAACACTTTGTTTTAGTATGGAAATCACGCGCGTGCGCTTGTGTGTGTGTGGGGGGTTAAATTCCCGTTCAATCAGCATATCAATTTCACGTGAAAATGAATACCCCTGTCCAGAAGCTGCCATAAGTTGATTTTTTAATGAGCAGTACTTAAACGTCGGAAGTGGATAGATGAAAACTAATGCAAGTTTTGTTTATATTCATACACCGCATTAGAGAAACAAATGAAAGTTTTGAGGTTTTGGGATTTTGTTTTAGCTGATCGGTCGGGATATTGTATTTCTAAATCAGTTCACAATAGTCTTTCTCTCTTACCTCGTAAATTACTCTCTCTCTCTCACCCCTCTCTCTCTCTCTTCTATTTCTCTTGCTGATATCCTTATTATTATTTTCTACATTGTTCTCTCCCTCTGGCTATCTCTGTCTGTCTCTCTCTCACTCTCTCTCTCTTTCCTTTATACTTTTTACCTTTTTCTTTTTCTCTTCACTGTTTTTCATTTATTCGATTATCTATTTCTTCCCCTTCCGTTTCCTTTTTTCCATTTTCTTTCTTTTCTTTCTATCTCTTACTCTGATCTCTCTCTCTCTCTCTCGCTCTCTCTTTCTCTCTCTCTCTCTCTTATTTCCTTTACCGATATCATTATTATTTTTTCCCACTTTTTTCTCTTCGTCTGTCTGTCTGTCTGTCTGTCCCCCTCTCTCTCTCTCTCCTTTATTCCTTTTACTTTTCTCTTTTTCTCTTCACTGTTTTTCTCTTATTCTTATTTCCTTTTTCTCTTTGTCTTTTCTTTCTCTTTCTTACTCCTTTCTCTCTCTCTCTCTCTCTCTCTATATATATATATATATATATATATATATATATATATATATCTGATTATTTTTCTTTTCATTCTTACCTGCTTCACTTTTTCTTAGTTTCAATTTTTTTCTTCTTTCTTCTTCTTTTTCTCTGTTTATGTCTTCTCTCACTCTCTCTCTCTTTCTCTCTCTCTCTCTCTCTCACACACACACACACACACACACACACACACATACACTCACTTAACTAAACAGCACGATTTCTGCTGAAAGGTCGCCCACAAAGTGAATTAGAAGAATCAGTTGTCAAGATAAAGGGCAACATGGAGATCCGTATCCGATGTGGCCGTGTTAAGTGTAAACAACGTTTTAATGCCAAAGGGGAATTTATCGGCGCCCAAGTAACTGTTTAGGCACCCTTTCAGGAACAGACTTGAGGAAGAAGAAGAAGAAGAAGAAGAAGAAGAAGAAGAAGAAGAAGAAGAAGAAGAAGAAGAAGAAGAAGAAGACCCCGTAATAACAATAAGGCATAGTCTTGTTGAAGTCTAACCACTTTGGGGCTGATGTATTCCTGGTTTGTTTAGCTTTTGTTTACAAAAGAAGAATTTCATTGCGTTCAGTTCGAATAAACGAACGTTGGTACTATCAAAGTGCATACTCAAGAAAATACCTTACCAAATCTAATGCCGATGTTTACCGCAAAAATATCTCAGCTTAAAAATAATCCGTCATCTTCATTATTATCCCTGATCCAAGTGACTTGCTTTTATTCTTTAGAATCATTTTTTAATTTGTAAAACAAATGTCATAATTCTTATTCCTCATTGTCATGTGATATAATATAAATATTATGTAAAAGATTAATGACTACATTAAATTATATTTAAATAAATTAGAATATCTTTTTAAAATTGTATCAAAATTTATTAAAATTGTATTAAGGTAAGTTAAAATTAAATAAAATGAATAAAAATGAAATATCAAAATTATTAAATATATTTACATCAATGGACTATTAGATTGTTAGTGTATGCCTTGAGTGTAAATAATATTTTCTTTTGTAAAAATCGGGATGACTTTGTCAACAACCAGTTGGAAGTGGCACATTTGCCGTTGCAACACATCCGAGTACAAAAGAAAATACCAAAAGTTAGTTCTTCCGTTTACAAAAAAAAAAAAACATGCAGTTATAGCAAGATGTATTTTTCGCTCCTCCATGAAGTCTATTTTTACTAGGTCATAAAACGTTGTCAACACTTTACATATAAATAACACTACTAAAACCACAAAAAAAAGTTTTGGTATGTAATACAGAAACAATTCCACGTACGCTTGGTCATCGAAGAGGGTCATCCAATAAATAAGCCGAATTTTGCAATAAAGCGTCTCACATTTCACCAGGAAAAAGAAATATTTGTTCTATTTTTCAATATAATTTTGATTCTTTGAAGCATATTTTTCTCATCAAAAACAAGTTTTTGCATTTCTTCATCATAAAAATCTTTGAACTGAGGTTTTAACCATTTGCATACGTTTGAATTTTTTTTCCTCGTAGAAATTCTTTGAGAGAACTAAAAAAAGTGGAAATCAGATGAGAGTCAGATCAGGACTGTTGGGCCGATGTGGCACCTGATTCAAACCAAACTGACAGATGGTTTTTACTGTTCTCTTTACAGTATGAGGCCCTTTGTGCTGGCGTCAACATTTTAGGAACCCAGTGGCAAATGACCTCAAAAAAGGAAAGGTCCTCACGCACAGTTATGTGTGCGGTACTCACAGAAATTCCCAATTGTTGAAAAACATCCTGACAAACAGAATGAGCTCATTAACTGAATCCACTATTTCAGGTGTGCTCACCATTGTTGGCCTGCCTGACCTGTCTTCATCTTGAATATTATTTTCTTCATTTGTATTTTTTTAATTCAACATACTTCTACGTATACATCAAACGTTCTTCTATAAATTTCATGTTTTGTACTTTACAGCCACCACAAATTTGATGGTACACCTCTTTTCAAAACCGGACTACTCTATTAGATTTGCCGGCATTGTGAGAAGTTTCAAAATAAATAATTAGCGAGATTTAAAATAATCTTTGCTATAAACCAATGTAAAGGATTTCAGATTTTACGTTTATTGAAAAAAGAATTTGAATAAAAATGTATTTTATTTTTTCTGAAATCAATATATTTATTGAAGGATCAATATATATATATATATATATATATATATATATATATATATATATATATATATATAATTAAAATATCCACAGGAAAATGAGTTGATAATAATTCTACTTGAGACCTTCTTAATCCTCCATAATCCATGATATGTACACTTTTAAGAGGATTCTTACAAATCTCCAAGAATGCTTATCTAAATTATCTTATTTATTTAGAGGTAGCAGCTGAAATAAATTAATAATGGCCAAATAACAGTTGGTTGAGTTTTTCAATTAGATAGATAGATGGATAGAGAGAGAGAGAGAGAGAGAGAGAGAGAGAGAGAGAATAGATAGATCGATAGATAGAGAGAGAGAGAGAAAATAGAGAGAGAGAGAGAGAAGAGATGGATAGATAGATTGAGAGAGAAAAGTGATAGATAGATAGATAGATAGATAGATAGATAGATTGAGAGAGAGAGAGAGAAAAATTATATATATATATATAGAGAGAGAGATAGAGAGAGAAGATAGATAGATAGAGAGAGAGAGAAAGAGAGAGAGAAGAGATGGATAGATTGAGAGAGAGAAAAAAGAGATAGATAGATAGATAGATAGATAGATTGATTGATTGATTGATACAATCTACAACATTAGATAAGATCAGAAATGGTAATGACACCAGCAAAATTATCACAATGCCAAATATACGAAGGTGCTGTGCAAATATCATAATATTACAAAAATAAAATATTCAAAGATATAAAAGTCGTTGAAAATAGGAAACTGGAAATTAATTACATGAAACCCTCTATCTCCCTCTCTCCCTCTCTCTCTATATATATAATTACCTAAATATCCTTAATGGTTCTGTAACAAAAATTTTCCTGCGTGGATAAATCACAATTTTTAGACGAGGGCTCGATGAGTAAAGATGAATTGCAAGATCAACTATTTATAGGGTTAAGCGAAACACTACTAGAAACAAAGTATAATGTTTTATCTACACATTAAACTTTTAGATTCAGAATTCCAAAGGATAGTGAAGTACTTATTTTTGGTTTTATTGCTTGTCAACATACGACCACACTTCTATCATTTATTTAATATTTTTTATTCGAACATTTTCTATCTTTTGCAGCCGTTTTCCCTTATATATATATATATATATATATATATATATATATATATATATATATATATATATATATATATATATATAACTAGCATATGTATATAACTAGCATATATATATAGATAGATATAGATATGCACTATAATGTGTGTAACTATATAAGGTTCTTTTCTCATGTTTTTCTTTTTGCTTTTCATTGCAGGTAAGAAAGTTTTGAAGATATTCCTGGCAGAAATTTTGCTATTTTTGAACGTACGTACAATATTTTTATTTTAGTTTGTGAATATGAATAAAGAAAACTTTTAAATAAAAAAGCTTAAAGATAAAATTAACCAATGGAATCTTGAATATGAGTCCAGATCTTATGTTTTTACAGAGACTAAGTTGGAACTTTGTTTGGTTCGGTTTTATGGCGTATCAGTCATTAGAGGTTACTTAAAGCCAAATCCTTTTTATACTTATAAATTGAATTTGTGATTACTATTATCATACGAACCTTTTTTTTCACACAGTTGAATGGATTCACTTATTTCAATATAATAGGAATACAGAGTTATATAGAAAAACAGTTCTATTTTAAACAATTCAGTTTAGCATGAGTACAGTTTTTTGTTTACACTCTGCTAGTCATTTGTTTACATATGTTTTTTGTTGCCCAGTCGGCTGCAGTTGCTGATTACATCTCTGCAGGGGAGTAAGACTCCCCCAATGAGTGTCCTGATATGACACGAAACAATCTGATGGTTAGGCTTCAGTAATGCTCGAGTTTTGGGGAATGCAGAATACCGCTTCATTGCAATCGCACCCTGGGCCATTCCGGCTAAGAGGGGGAGCACCTAAAAGGATCCTAATATGGGTCAAATAGAACTGTTTAAAATTTAAAATGTATACTTATGTTAAACGGAATTGTTTGAAATTGAGTGAAACCATTTAACTGAGCCAAAAAATGAGCTCAGTCTTGTTTAAAAATGTTATCTATAAAATGTGTTTAGAAATCATATATCTAATATATGTATAAAAAGAATTTGGCATTAAATAACCAACAATGGTTGATATGCCATAAAATAAAACCAAACCAAACAGTTTTTTGTTTACCCTCTGTTATGAGTTGGGAAGAAATATGGACCTTATCGATGATGCACAGTTGAAACTGACACATTAATTGCTGAAATTAGAAGCTGTGAAGTGATTTGTTTGTCGTATGTTATAATTACATCTTTTGTTGCATATTCATATCTGGTATGAGAAAACGCTCGGAGAAAAGTAAACTTACGAATACTAGGGAATATTGGAAGCGGACACCATCAAACAAGTGGAGATGAAAGAAAAAAATTTAAAAAGAATATCTCAGGAGAACAAAAAAGCTACTCGAAACAAAACAAAATAACAGGAATCTTATAAAAGAGATAAACTTCAGGGCTGTATCCATCGTAAAATACTCGGGACCATTCTTGAAGTGGACTAGGGAAGAACTGCAACAAAAAGACCAGAGAACAAGAAAACTCGGGTCTCAGATCCCAGAGATGACGTAGACAGACTATACGGGTCGAGCAAAGAAAGCAAAAGAGGACTTATCAGCATTGAAAATAGCATTGATGCATCGATACAACGACTCGAAAACAACATAAAAAGTGTGAACGACTGATTATACCAACCAAAAACAATAAAGACGACAAGAGGATCAATAGAACATAAATAACAAGAAAAGAAAAAAGGGAAGAAAAATAACTGTATGGATATTTCAAGTGAGGAACAAGTGAAATCACACACAAGAAAATTTAGACGTGGCTAAAAAAAGCAAACCTTAATAGAGAGACCCTGAAACCTTTCTAATAGCAACACAAAACAAATAAGGACCAATTATTTCTAAACAAGAATAAATAAGACGCAACAAAATAGGAAACGTGGGTTATGTGGTGATAGAGACGAAACGATCAATCACATAATGAGCGAATGCAGCAAATTAGCACATGAAGAGTATAAGATTAGATATTGTCGTATAGCCACATAATACATATCCAACTATACACGGAAACATATTCAACAATAATGACGAACGAACATACTTCTTTAGAAAAATATACCTCTCACACTTTATTCTCGAAAGGGTTGATGTTGGTTATATGTAAGAGGTGAGTTAGAGACGAGGACAGACTGCCACATATTGACATCAAGTTCCTCTGTATGATAGCAGCACTTCTTCCTCATTCTGCTGGGCTGCTCAACCGGGGTCCTGAGGGCCCAAGCCCTCTCTCTGGCGCTGGCTCTCACTACGGCATCTTGTCCCCAACTGCGACTGAAACTCGAACTGTGACTGCAACTCGAACTGAACTCTTCCTGCCTCGAACTCCAACCGCCCCAAACTGTCTGTGGCACCTGGTTATATAATTGTTTGTCGCTCACCTGCTTCCTGTGGGCGTCACATCTGCACCGAATTCAACCCGTCCACAGGTCAAGGTGATATTCCGATATCTTCGACCGGATGCACCAGTTTCTTGCTTGACGGCTCGGTCGAAGGTCAGTATGACTGGATGGGGACGTGATCCACAAGGAAATGTATTAGAAACGGAAATTTGACCATATGAACAAATGGTATATGCACAACCCAAAATATGTCCTGAAAAATGAGATCCACAAACTTCTCTTGGATTTTGAGATACAAGACTGGCAGACATCGTGATAGTAAACAAAAAAGAGAACCTGCCGAATTTTGGACTTTGCCGTCCAGTCAGACCACAGTGTAAACTTGAACGAAAGCGAAAAGAAAGATAAGAACTTGGACCTTGCTACGGAACTGAAGAAACTATGGAACACTAAAGTGACAGTGATACCAATTGTAATTGGTGCTCTCGGTATTGTCACCAAAGGATTGGTACCGCGACTGGGGGACTTAGAAATAAGACGACACGAAGAGATCATCCAAATTACAGCATTATTAAGATCGGCCAAAATACTGAGAAGAGTCCTGGAAACTTGAAGTGACTTGCTGTCACCCAATCTCCAGTGAGAATTAGCTAACGCTGGGATGAAAAATTCTTCAAAGAGCAAAATAATATTAATATATATTGTCACTCTGACTCCAGTGAAAAACCATCCGCTAACTCAGGTGTAAAAAATCCCCTAGCATTATAATAATATTAATTTGTTAGGACAGTTCATATGGTATAACATATTTGTATCTGATACAAATAGTTTGCAAACAATTACATGCTTACCACTATTCCTCTCTAAATTTAATAAGTTTCCCACAGTTTTATGGTTTAAAATATTTCTATCTAATACTAATAATTTTCAGATCGCTATATTTTACACATTCATGGCACCCTAACAGACACTAGCACTCAGAGCACATATGGCTGTAATGGTAATGAAGAGATATTGCAGAGAAATAAAGTTTACCATATCCAGGTTTCTAAACACACACACACAAACATGCACACACACACACACACACATATATATATATATATGTGTGTGTGTGTGTGCAACACCTGGGGGAATTTTTTGATAATTACGCAAATTTAAAATATAAATAGCATTCTGAGATTCGTTGTTGATTTCTCTTTTAATATTCCGGGAATTAAAAATACCACATTTAGTTATAATTAAAAATTAGTTTTTTGTGAAATAAGAAGTTCTTTTTTTTTTTAGATAAATACATTTAGGTTATTAAAAAATAAATTACTTAACATTTAAGTTGTGCGACTTTATTTACAATATGGTGACATTGCCAGTTCACGAGGTCAAATTTGAGAACAAAATAATTTGCAGTAGGAATAATTACGAATTCTCAGAACAAAATATTCGCTAATTAATAAAAAATAAAATGAAAAAATAAAAAAAGGAAAACAGTTCATTAAAAACAAAAGATTAAAAACTATTCATTTATTTTCAATCTTAATTTTTCGAAATAACCTTTCTTTTTTAATACATGAGCATCTTTTTAACTAAAACTATGCAAATTAGCTTACCCTATTGAAAAAAAAACTAAACCTTTGTCAAGCTACCTAGAGACTTTTTTGAAACCAAAGGAAACGGTCGTTTTGGAAAGGTTATTTTATTTTAAACCAGAAATAAAGAGAAAAACAACAGCTTTATATATATATATATATATATATATATATATATATATATATATATATATATATATATATATATATATAAAGCTGCTTTAGTATAAATATAGTTTTGTTGTTTACAAACAGTTAAATGCCAAAACAGTTCTATTTTAAACAATTCAGTTTAACACAGTCTTATTTCAAGCGAGTCAGTTTAGCCTAAGTACACAGTTTAGTTCTATTTGACCCATAGAAAAAACCCTATCAGGTGCTAACACTCTGGGCCAGAATGGAGCTGGGAGCGATGGCAATAAAGGGGTACTCCACTTTCTCCAAAGCTCCAGCATTACAGGAATCTCACCATCAGACTGTTTAGTGTCATATCCAAGGCACTCTTTGGAGGTGCCTTACCCCACTGCAGTGAAGCAGTCTGTGTATTCTACAGCCCCAGCCGACTGAGCATATATATATATATATATATATATATATATATATATATATATATATATATATGTGTGTGTGTGTGTGTGTGTGTGTGTGTGTGCCTAAATGTGTGTACGTAAATAATTCCTTAAACTGAATTACATCTAAAAAGCTTACATGTGACACAAAGACATCAGTATAGGCTGCCGATTGCGAATCGAACTCACTAACAATGGTCCATTAACCCAGCTCTTTAACCATTACACCAAGCACGAATGCAATCCGAATTATCACAACATTTTCATGAAAATAATGTATTAAAAAGTCCCCATTACCTTTAATAATATTTCTCACACCTCCTTTTATGCTTTGCTTTTTCTACCTCTAATATATATATATATATATATATATATATATATATATTGTGTGTGTGTGTGTTTGTGTGCGTGTGTGTGTGTGTGTGTGTGCATGTGTGTCCTGGATATGACTCTAAATCATATTATGGTGAGGCTTCAGTCTGGACGCTTTTGGGGAATGTGGATTTCTCCTTCACTGCCCTTACTTCCAGGTCCACTCTGACCCAGAGTGCTAGCACCTGCTAAGGTCTTATCTGTAGATCAAATAGAACTGTTGATCTCTGTGCAAACAAATGACTAATGCTAACTTTTGTTGTTAGCGTTAGACAGCAAAACTTGAAACCATTTCAGTGTGTAAATGAAACTATCAGTATTTGATAGGAATACTTGAAACTATTTAACTATAAGCAAACAAACGATTAAGCCAAAATAGAATTATTCGTGTTAGATGAGAATGCTCAAAATCATGTGACTATGTGCCAACAATAATAATATTAACGTTAAATAGAATTATTATTGTTTGATATCAATACTTGAAACCACTTAACTATGTACAAACAAATGAGCTCTTACTGGCTAAAAATGTTACCTACAAACTATTCGTTTACAAATCATGAATATATATATACCGGGTGTCTCAAAATAGATGAAACCCATTGATATGATAATGATTTATTTCTGAGACAAGCGTAATTGCGGTCATTTGGAATACGCCCAGTAAAAAAATGCATCCTTTAAGCTAAAAACATCAAATCAATGTTTTTTCTTTAATTGTTATTATCTCATCTTCAAAGACATTCAATCTTATTTTGATTTTCTTGTCTCAGTAATAAATCACTATAATATTAATATCTTGAGATAGTTTTGAATGATTTTATCTCTTAAAAAGTAAGGACGCAAAATATTTTCCCTCTCTTGTCCAAGGCATTGTGATTGTGGATTAATAGCAGTTATAGTATATATACTTTCAAATCTGAAACAAAAAGAACACAACATTAAGATTGGTAGAGTTATTAAGAATTACATGGGTTCCATATACATTGAGACACCCTATATATATATATATATATATATATATATATATATATATATATATATATATATATATTTATATGTAATATAATTGCAGAGGGATTTCGTTTTATGTATCTTACCTTTCGCACACACACACACACACACACACGCACACACACACATATATATATATATATATATATATATATATATATATATATATATACAGGATTTGCTATTAAATAACCTAAAAGGGTTGGTATGCCATAAAATCCAACCAACACACAAACACACACTTAAACAAAATAACACACATTATATACATATATATATACTTTAAGAAAAACAACAAAGGGGTCACATTAGGATTATAAATTTATTTCCATCCTGTTACGCGTTTCAAAAACACGAAAAAAATTTAACAGGACTTCTTCAGATCCTATGAATAAAAAAAAAGCTAGAATAGACACTGAAAAGGGTGGGAGGGGATAGTAGAGGGGTAAAGAGTTATCTCCTCATTTAGCTCACTTCCGTTTTTATTTTAATTTCGGTTAAAAATCAAGTAAATTTATTTTTAAAAAATTTTTATCTTTTATTTTAATTTTTAAATTCTAAATACATTTTGACTTGAACTACAGATTTAATATTAAATTAGATTTTAAACTTTATTCAATAACTTTACGTAATAATACAGAATAATTATATTAAATTAAAACCAAGATTTAATCAATTTTAAATTATTTCAAAATTTCAAAACTATTCAGAACCTATTAATCAGTGACACTTTTTATGAGTAGTACGTATATACGATATGTTTTTTCACAATTTTCTATCTAACATTTTATTTTATTTATTCATTTACATTAATTTTCAGTTTAACTCTATGATTTTTTTTAATTTTAAGCTAATTATCTATAGTTTAAATTTAGCCCTATGTCTACACCTAGCTATTAATTCACTTCTCTTATTTAATAATTTTTAAAAATAATTTTTATCTTTTTAAATTTTTTTTTTTTCAATATTTTTTTATTGCCTAAGATTAGACGGGACATTAAGAACTGTTAGCATTATATATATATATATATATATATATATATATATATATATATATATATATATATCAGTGGCGACTCTAGCCTATTTTTGCTACTCGTGCCCCCCCCCTCTGTCAACTTCAATTCCCAACCCGTGGTCCGTGGACCCAAAGTAATTCATCATAGTTGGTATTGCGTGATTCTCCATTGTATAGCACAGATTGACTAACGTATCTTGAATGGTGGGTTTTTTGTAAACAATCAAGATACTATATAATTTGTAATCTTGTTAATACAGTAGATAAGATAGTTTTTTTCCTTTCAAAAGTATCGAAGAAAAGAGAAGATGTTCATTATTATGACGAGAAAAATATGTTTATTAGAATAAAGAAGTTGATGATAAAGATTATTTGTTGAAAATCTATTCAAATAAACAAATTTTAGTTACAGAATATAATATATGCAACATTCATTAAAGAAATAGAGATCTGTTAGTGAAAAAACGAATTAAAACACGCCGTTTAACCAACATTTACCATAGCGATAATGATGACGTCGGCGACGGCTATAATCTGCTATCCCTCTCTCTCTCTCTCTCTCTCTCTCTCTCTCTCTCTCTCTCTCTCTCTCTTCCCAAGACAGCTGTCAGCAGTCACATTGTGCTATTTTTTTTTTTAGCACAGTATTTTGAGTTGCTCTTGCTATTGGCTACAGCCAAGAGCGGATTTCTCTAACATTACTGTTATCATAAGGGTCTTGTGCTGGCACGGATTACGCGTGTTCAACATTATAGCTGATTTTATGGGATGTTCAATGATCTGACGGTGGCCGGACAAAGACCATCCGTTCAAAACAGCATCGTTGTATTATTCCCAAATATATTTATGAACTTTTGGCTATTTAGTTATCGAAACTTGAATAGATACGTAATTTAATTGAGATCAGACTAAGTATGTTTGCTTGAAATTAATGGATGATTTTTAATCCATTTTTAATAACATTGACCGAGTAATTAGTCGTGCCGGGCACGAGTAGCACTAGTCCCATCTCCGCCCCAGATATATACATATATATATATATATATATATATATATATATATATATATATATATATATATATATATATAGTGCTAACAGTTCTTAATGTCCCGTGTAATCTTAGGCAATAAAAAAATATTTCATACTTGTTCTAATACGTGTAAGATACTTTTTATTGTGTAATACTGATCAAAGAAAATATACAGTCATATATAAAAACTTTTCAAACAGATATATCTTCGGCTTGTAGGATGAAATAGCCGTGATGGCATTTTTAAATCAACAAACCAATTAAAAATAACAAACAGTAACCAAATGCCAACTTGAAAATAAGTTTTTACTCAACTGCTTACCACACCAATAACTCGAAAAAGGAAAAGCTGAATTATTCATACATTTAAAGTGTTTATAAATTTGATAATTCAAAATTCAATAATTTAATAACTCACATTTTAGAATTAAGCTTTTGGTATTTTCGAAATTCAATAATGTCAAAAAATAAAACAAAATGAAACGCCGGCGTATAAGAAAATCCGTATAAACAAACGAAAGATCTCTGTTACGTTTATAAGGATACGACGATGACTTAAAAAATAACCTCAGGATTTTAAGGAATTTTGAACCATTTAATAAACTGCAATACGCATTGAAATTTTACAGTTACGTTTTCTAATTCTATTATTTCTTTATTTATTCTATTGAATTCTTTTCAAATCTTGTTTAATGTAAAAACAGTTCCATTTTATATTTTATGTTTACTCTCTCCAACGAATGTAGCATTGCCTGATGATCGTCAAAACGCAAAAGTGTTGACTATCATTTCCTAAGCTTAGATTAATTTTGCACAAGTTTAGTAATATGGGATACCGACTGCAAATCGAACTCACTATTAATGATATTTTTGTCTAACAATCAATTACACCACGCGATGCACCTAATTTCAAAACAAGTAGAAATACAGATTAAATCGGCTCAATGACATGTAGAGGAGTGACCAGAAAGAAATAATCTCACTTGTAAAACACTACTAGCCTAACTCACTGACCACTGCACCACACAACGCCCGCAAATCTTCCAAAGCTTTGCTTATTCTGATATACAGGTTTCATATTGCTTATGGTATTTGATTATCGTGAATGATCACCCATTTAATTAGTGAGAAGGTTCATAGCTGCTTAACTTCGGTGTTCCAGTAGAAACCGGTACTATGATAAGAAATTATGTCGAAATGTGCTTTTTATCAATATTTCAATGTCTGTCTGTCTATCGAGTGGAGGGGTGAAGAGAGCATATATATTCTACAAACAAGCGTGACCAATGTATTCATGAGAGAAAACAATGAAAAATATGTTCGTAAACTGACATGCAGAAGCAACGTAGAGACAGAAAGACAGACAGACACACACACACAAACACACACACACACACATGTACTCCATTATTTACATAGGTATAGATATGAATATGAGTGTATTTTAGGCCTATACAATCTGATTAACACTAGATAATTGCACACACCCACACACATATATATGTATATATCACAAGTAATACAATAGTCAATTACATTGTCACGACAAATCAATACTGTTTTTTTCATAATAAATGTCTATTTTCTGCTTTCTGTAATATCGACTACCTTATTACTTCTGTCCAATTTTCTGTAAATACAGAGGGAAAAAGGGAAAATGTATTTCAAATGTTTTTGTTTTGTGTACTTGTTTGTATATGTCTGCGTATCTTGGTGTTTGCCAACTCAGTACTTTTTCCGCAATGAATTAGTAAATTAATGAGATTTTTGCATGATGTTTCTGTTTGCAAATTACACTGAAAAGATTCAGGTTTGACTTTTTTTAAAACCCAGTTAGTACTATTCGAGAAAAGAAGAAAACTTTATAAAGACATCGCCACATACCTGACAGTCCTGAGTTTTCACACTCATGTATTATAATACAAGTTTCTTTACACGTTAAACAAAAGCTATTTTTATTAGTTTATTCATTTTCATTCATATTCAAATGAAACTTCGTCTGTATTCATCATTTTAAATTGAGTTATCTTTCAGTCCTTCAATTCAACTTGCTTTTCATAGTAAATCACTCGGTTAGTCTCTTCTATGATAGTGAGGAACAGTAAGTATTGCAGATTAGAATAATCTGCCGATGAAATTCAAACTGACATCCTCTTCTGACTTAGGGAAGTTTGGTTCTACGCATCAGATGTCTCACTTACTCATCTCTGGGAACATTGATAGCCACTAAGGAAGTCGAAACAAGAAATACTGGCAATGTTTTCGTAGCTCACTCATAGCAGAAGTTGACATGTGTTCAAATCGCAACGACGGCTAATTCTTAATTTCTCATTTTATTAGGCACTATTCCTTGCTGTTAAAAATTTAAACGGAATTTAGAATACACTTTGCTAAATATATAGAGTATTTCATTATTATTTACGGACTTGTTAGAATATTGAAACATTATTTAATGAAATTGGTAGGTTATTTTATTTGATTTGTTTGTTATTTTATAAAACTGGTTCATTATTTCATAAAATTGGCGATGTTTTTAATAAAACTGGCGTTTTTTTCCTAAAATCAGCATGTTTTTTCCTCAAATTCGTAGTGTATTTTCCTCAAATTTCTTTATGATGACGGATCGTTTCGTTCATATTGGCGATTTGTTTCAAAAATATTAACGGGTTAGCTGAATATTTTAAACATGTCAATATATTTTTATTAAGTGTTCTCTTTCTAACTAGTGATAATTTGGAAGGCAGACTGGGCTCTCAAACGTTGTAGCAACAAATGGTCTTGGATAAGGAAAATTTCAGAATTCAAACCATCTAGAAAAACTAGAAAATAATAGCTCTGATGCTCACCTAGGGCGTCTAAGGATGGTATCGGCTTCAATCCCGATAGATGCTGTCTCCTACCTCGTCGACAACCGCATATACATGTGTGACATTGATCTTCGCACGCATCTGCACACTCAGTGAAGATAGAAGCACTGAATATCGTCTTCCTCGCCAGCCGAGAGACAATCATCATAAGATGGCTTACGCCACCAAATAGAGTATAGGCTTGTCGAGTATTACCACTACAGGTCATAGTGAACCGGAAAGTAATTGCAATGAAGGAGTACTCCTATTCTCCAGCGTTCTCAATGAACCAGACATGACTTACGCTACCATCTTAAATTTCAAAGACGATCTAAAGCACTGATTTCAAAGGAATTCATTACGGGAACTATTAAATATCTTGAGAGAGTTTAATAAAAAATGAAATATCTCTCGAATTATTGACAGAAAATTTGAATTACAATTTCAGATACGCTAAGATTTAATTATTATGTGCCAGGATATACCACACATATATATATATATATATATATACACATATTGGCACAGTGGTAGAGTATTCGCTATTGGTTCGGGAAATTGGGGTCCAATCCCAAGTCGAGTCATACCAAAGACTAAAAAAATGGTACGTGATGCCTCATTGCTTACACACGCAGAATTGTAAGGTACGGATTAAGGGTAAGTTGAGCAAACCAGGGAAAGGAGTACCACTCTCTCCTACTCATCGATGTAGTAGTTTTGAAAAGGGAGCCTTCCGGGAGCCCTCGAGTACGATCGGCTTACTTACTACTTACATATATTTCAAATCAATCTGATAAGCTTTAATAAGCAAAATAAATTTATTATTGAATATAGTTTCTAAACTTCTTGTTTTTTTTAATATATATATATATACTTGGTGTGTGAGTGTGTGTGTGTTAATAATTAAGAAGAGTTTGTTTTTATTTTCAAAGAAAATGTCGATAACGGTTCATTTTGGTGACATCAGAGAAACGACCTGTCTTAAGAATTTATTTATTTGCCCTGATCTTTTGATCACTGACATCAAAGAAACGATGGAGCTGGTGATAATTTGTGATCCCATAACCGTTCCTTTTCTAAATTGCTTGACAATCGATTTTTGTTTGTTTGTTTGTTGTTTGGAGTTTTTTTTTCATTTTTTTTTTTTTTTTTTTTTAGTCCTACGATGCGAAAAAAAAAAGTAAGTCGTTGTCGTGTCCACATCACACCTACGCATCCGTATTATCACATACTATATAGTACATTTATAGGCCGGTCAATCTTTAATCAAAAAGTCACGATCACCAGCCTCTTCTTTAGCTTCTGATTCTTAGCTGTTTTTTTTTTAACGCATCGTCTGAATCTCAAATAAGCATTAAAAAATGGTAGATGCTACCACCTATCATAACACAATCTTATCAACTATCACCAAAAAAGTCAAATTCGACATTTGCATTTCCGACTCCTAAGTCTTGGCTTGCCTATTTTGTTCTAACTTACATAGGATTAACAAATTTAATTTTCCAGGATTAATTTAACTCATCCACTTAATTAGTGTCCCTAGTTTATTAGTTTCGATAATCCCTACCCTTGTTCTGTACACTATTTTCATTATTCTCCCAGCACCATACTTTTTCTAAATTAATTTTCTTTAAAGTCAAATATAAGAATTGATAGTAATTAAAAAGATTAGTATACTTTTATATATATTTATGAAATTTAACTTTCTCGCAACAGATTAAAGGCTTTGAAGATTGGTAATAGATAAATCCGGATAATATCCATCTGTAATGTTCCTTAAATCCTGATGAGTTTAATACAGAAGAAAATTATTTTTTATAAAAATTATCTGGGTTGAAAACGTCCCACTGATAGCACTGATGCCCTCTCTCTCTCTCTCTCTCTCTCTCTCACTCTATCTATCTCTCTCTCTAGCTCTCTCTTTCTCTCTCTAGCTCTAGCTCTCTCTCTCTCTCTCTCTCTCTCTCTCTCTATCGGTCATCACTCCTGGCAGGTCTTCCAGACTGTATCCGGTGTCCGTGCAGAGCTAATGAATATACACATGTATAGTAATGATTATATATATCATCATTAAGTCGCGCTAGTTTCCCTGACACACACTCTCTCTCTCTCTCTCTCTCTCTTTCTCTCTCTCTCTCTCTCTCTCTCTCTCTCTCTCTCTCTTTCTCTCTCTCTCTCTCCATCCTTCCCGATCACCCATCGCTCCAGGCAGTTCTTCTAAACTGCATCCTGCGTCCCTGCAAGGCTGTCGTCGGTAATTTCTTGCTGGCCAACCAACACTGGCACGTACATGTGTAGGGGTCCATAGGAGAACATCACTTATGAGTTTGTTCTTGCTTGTATTTTTCGTCGTACAAGGATGGTTTTAGAGATGGGAGATAAGTGTCCGTACAGCTGCTGTTTCGTGCGATGTTGCTTCCAGGATTTGTTCAATATAACACGTAGCATTTTTACGCTGTTACTGTCTAGCTTTTTCGCAATATATTTTGTCAGTGTCCAATACTACTCTATGGATGCACCCATTCATGGAGTAGTATTGAAAAAATCGCTGCTTGGAAGAAATCCCGTTTTATTTTATCGGATAGATCAGACTTCCACATGATCGATAGCTTATCGATAGGTGGTCTGCACCTTCACTAGGCGAATATTGACATCTTTTTCAGTTGATGAGACGCAGCTGCCGAGTTACGTGAACTTGACAACTAATTACAGAGGACCGTCATTTAAAGTGGAAATAGCGCCTCTAGATTAAAACATATGTATTCCGTTATGTTTACGTTCACGTATAAGCCAATGACTCCCGCTGCCTGTTCCAGGCTATGCAGCAAAGATTAGGCTTGGGTAGGTGTATTTGCCAGAAGCGCTATGTCATTTCCATAGTCTACGTTTGTTATAGATTCGGCATGATATATGAGATGTAAATAAAAAAAAAAAAAAAGAGTTTGATCGTTTTATAATGAGTGAAAAAGTGCTCAATATAACAACAGACTGGTAAAAAATCATATTCTTATAAACTTGATTCTTTGTTGTATTTTATTATATATCAACCCTAGTGGGTAATTTAATGCCAAATCCTGTTTGTACAAATATGATATGGAGAAAAGGTAGATTTGAAAAAAGACGTGAACAAATAAATGGATAAATCCATAAACCAAAACACAGACAACGGATTAAAATTAATATTTCGTCTTTATTTCATGAAAGATTTCTTCAAAATGTTGGTTATTTTGTAGCGTTTTGCAGTAAGAGGAATTAGATAAAAAAGGGAGGTTCCGAAAGAAGAAAAGACAGAGAAAGAAAAGAAAAGAAAAAAAGAAAAAGAAAGATAGAAATATAAATATGAGTATCAAAGAAACGCAGAAATAAAAGGATTATTGTGACCCTACCAGGCTGCCATACTTCTTTATGGTTTTTCATTTAGGTATTTTTTCTGGTGGTTATGTTTTGATGAAATTTGACTCGCTTGACACTACCAGTCACCTGTCCTCTGTTTGCTTGCTAATTACACAGATGTTTCAAAAATGTACCGTAGTTAATCCTGCTGTCACCATTCATTCTTTCATATATTTAATATATATGATTTATAAGCGAATATTTCGATGGTAACACAATCTTTGAGCAATTTAGAGCGCATTTGTTTGCTCACAGTTTAATGGTTCAAGTATTGCTATTTAAGACTAATAATTCTATTAAATATTAATTATTTGTTTGAACACAGTTTAAATAATTTAAAGTGTTGCTATGTCAGTGCAACTGACCCTCAGTTGCCACCCTCAAAGCGTTTTTAAGCAAAAATAAGTTTGGGTGATTGTTTGCTGCAAGCGCGATTTAAAGATTTCTGTCGGGACAATCATATAGGTGCTAGCGTCTTTACCGTTGGAGTGTATAGCGTTTGCTTTTAAATGGGTTTCTATAAATAGTGTCATTAGGTAAAGACATTTAAGTACATTAGCACTGGTTTGAAAATTAATTCTGGTAAGTGTCTGTTGCATGTTTCTAATATGTAGTAATCTGTAGTTTTTGTTTATTATTTTGATGTTCTAATATTGTTGTGTTGTCGGTGAGAATTTTTCGTAATTCTGTTGTTGATCATGAATGTTTTTTAAATGCTAAGCTATTGAACTTGTATCAGAAAGTTGCATTGTAAGTCTCCTCGATAGGGTAGTTGAGGTTAAACCAGCATATATTATTATTATTATTATTATTATAGATACAATCTCCTAAAGGACATTTAAATTGATATATAACGTTGATTTTTTGCAAAACCCTAATCGAGGGAGAGGAATTATTTCTAATGACCAAGTTGGAGGTTTTAGATTTATTATAATATGTAATAAGTTTTATCTTTTTATTGGGATCAGCGGGGAGTATGTTTCTATGAATCAATGTTTTTACAATTACAAATCAGATGAAAAAAAAAAATATATATATATAATATGAGAAATGCAAATGAGAAAAGTTTGCATAAGAAGCGCTTCATGCTGATATGGCAGAGCAGGCATGAACCGAAAAAATACGATAAGTATCATCACAAGAAGTCCATTACTTAAAGTTTCATCTGTTTTGCCCAATCATAGATTTGAAATGTGAGAAAAATGGTATATTTTAGTCATGTGTATTTCTACATTAATATGCAACTATATACGACACTATACACCACAGTATGCACTATACGCTTCACTATACACTACACTATGTTTTGCATTATATACTGCACTATACTCAATACGCTATACTATACTCAAGACTATACTCTACACTATACACTATATAACACACTATATAGTATATAATTCACTATACACTACACTATACACTATATAGCACACTATATAGTATGTAATTCACTATACACTACACTATACACTATATAGCACACTAAATAGTATGTGATTCACTATACACTACACTATACACTATATAGCACACTATATAGTATGTAATTCACTATACACTACACTATACACTATATAGCACACTATATAGTATGTAATTCACTATACACTACACTATACACTATATAGCACACTATATAGTATGTGATTCACTATACACTACACTATACACTATATAGCACACTATATAGTATGTAATTCACTATACACTACACTATACACTATATAGCACACTATATAGTATGTAATTCACTATACACTACACTATACACTATATAGCACACTATATAGTATGTAATTCACTATACACTACACTATACACTATATAGCACACTATATAGTATGTAATTCACTATACACTACACTATACACTATATAGCACACTATATAGTATGTAATTCCCTATACACTACACTATACACTATATAGCACACTATATATTATATAATTCACTATACACTACACTATACACTATATAGCACACTATATAGTATGTAATTCACTATACACTACACTATACACTATATAGCACACTATATAGTATGTGATTCACTATACACTACACTATACACTATATAGCACACTATATAGTATATAATTCACTATACACTACACTATACATTATATAGCACACTATATAGTATATAATTCACTATACACTACACTATACACTATATAACACACTATATAGTATATAATCCACTATACACTACACTATACACTATACTATGCACTACATTATACACAACACTATACACAACATACTGCACTATACTCAGCTGTATACACTACATATATATCATACACCCCACTATACAATATATAGTACACAATACACTACACTGTACACTACACTATGCACTACATCATACATAAAACTATACACAATACACTACTCAATACTTAACTCAATACATTACATATACAAGATACAACACACTATACAATATACTGTACACTATACACTTTAGTATACTCAATACACTATACATTGCACGATACACTACAAATACACAGTACAGTACACTATACTACATACACACAATACAGTACACTATACACTGTGTCCACTATACACCGCATTATATCCTCCAAATACACTATATACAACTCTATAAACAATACTATCCACTACATATACACTATACACTACACTATACACTGCATATATACGATACATACACCCTATACACTACAATTTATGCTGCATATACACTATAAACTAGACTATACGCTATACACTTTATACATGATTGTATTCAGACTATGATTGAATGATTAGTTTTCTCACATTTTGATCTGATGATTGTGAAAACCTCATGAAATTTCAAATAACAAACTTCTTGTGTTCATAATTATTTATATATATATATATATATATATATATATATATATATATATATGTGTGTGTGTGTGTGTGTGTGTGTGTGTGTGTGTGTGTGTGTGTGTGTGTGTGTGATACTCGATGGAATAATAATAAGTATGGATATAAATACGCGGGATATCGTAATCAGTACTTAAGCTAGTACTTTTAAAATCTAAAATACACCTGATCTGAAGTGCCTATTTTAGAATAGCTTTTAGGTAACTGAAAGTGAATACATTTGACATACTTTGAGCACCATGAGGAAATAATCAATATCTAATGGCTCTGATCAATAGTGTCTTCAAATATGACGTAAAGCAGCAAATTTCTATATTGAGTGGCGGCAGTTAATTAAAATTTTGAGGGTGACAATTCAATGCCTAAGCCAACCAATCCATATAATAAGATTCCATCATTAACACAGAAGAGTAATTAATGATGGTATCGTTAAAATAGCGGCAATGTTGGTATTATGCGTCTCAGAATTGCTATGATGATATCGTAAAGTCCAAATTAACTTTAATACTACTATAGCGGAATTAAGATGACTGCTATTGTTATAATTACTTACACGCTCAGCCCATGGAATATACATAGGAAGAATTATCATTAATATCATGCGATTCGTAACTCTTACTTTTTATATAATAAATATTAAACTCTATTCAATAAGAAATACAAGAGACAATTCTCATAACATAATATCATTATTGACTCATAACCAAACAGTGCGTCATTGGCATGTCCCTCAACTGCATCTGCTGGTGAGGCTCCTGTTCTGTATATCTTGGGAATGTGCATTACCCCTATATTTTGCCCGTGGTGTAATGGTTATAGTCGTAGGAAATGGACACGGCGTCTCGAGTTCAAATCCTGGACGTGAATGATTGCATTTCACATAGCACTAATACCCTTGGGAAAGGTATGAATCCAATTATTCTCCCTCCAGCTGTAGGACAGACTGGGTTCTTCAGCCTTGGTCAGGCAACTAGTCTAGGGGAAGGAAAACTCTGAATTCAAACCTGTTAAACTCCGCTTAAAAATTGACCTTGTGTCATATCCTGCCCGTGCGGAGGGTTTGGGTAAATAGGATTACCCCTATTTTTTTAGGACCCCCCCCATGGAGTAAATAGATCTGTTTTGAAAATTTTCATGTTCGATAGGGCCGAGTGCAAAAAGAAACTCTTACGAAACAAATATACAAAAATGTAAGTACGAACTCCATCATCTATGCATAAAATAACCCTAAACGGTTTGATATGCTGTTAAAATAAACCAATCAATCGTAACAAAACAGGAACTTAGATACATAAAGTGAAGGTGCTTAACAAATATGTGGAATTTTAAGGGAAATAATTTCGAGTAAAGAAAAGTGCAATATCTTTATACAAGTAAAAAAAAAAAGACTAAGACAAAAATAGACAAAGAATTGCGCTATTATAAAAAGAAATATTGCATTGCAAGACGGAAAGATGCATTTTAGTTTGGGGATATTTATGTTATAGAATTGGGACTTCAGCATGGATCCTCAGCAAAATAACAGAGAAAGATTATACGAATCTTTTACTATGGAGGAAGAGATAATTCGCATCTGCCTCAAGGAAGGGCCGCTTGCTTCTTTTATGGACTGATTGTACGTGTAGAAGGAAAATCAGAAAAGAAACGCAACGAATCTTTTTTTAGCGAGATCGAATTTGTTGTTTTTGTTTCGATTTTTATGGAGATGGCAAGACTTTAGCCGGCGTCTGATCTCTTTAAGGCGTCATCTCTCTTCAAGCACCAGGTGACACACACACACACACACACTCTCTCTCTCTCTCTCGCTCTCTCTCTCTCTCTCTCTCTCTCTCTCTCTGTCTCTTCGAAATATATACATTCAAATATACGTATGGATTAATGAATAGTCTCATGAGCAAATAATGTTTAGAATAAAAATAGCTATATGTATTTTGGTACATTACAAATTCCGAGTCCATAAGGACATAAAATTCAAATGCACTTAACTCGTGGGTTGTTCATTAATCACATAGATTATTACAGCGAAAATGTCCGATCAAGATTAAGCTAATAACTGTGTCAGGATAGAGACTTATTATCCATCTTAGTACACTTGATTGAATGAGCCCTCTGGTATCGGGCAAGGCAAAATGTAAACAAACGAGAGCTTCTACCTAATGCCTTATAATTCCCGAGCTGATGGGGGTCGCCTGTTGGTTGTGCGGTAAGATACAAAATCTAAGGTAAAGTTAGGCGGGTTTCGATTCAAGATTCAAGAGTCCTACATATCTAGCCAAACTGAAGAGTTGTGATACAACGAAACAGTCTGTCTGGATGACAATGTATATATATATATATATATATATAACTTTAGTATACTTGATTATAAATGTATTATAGGCTTTTTAGAAAAGCTGAGGCAGATTATGGTTAATTAAAATTATAAATATAGATAGAGGGAGAGGAGGAGTAGATACAAAAAAGACCGTTATATATATATATATATATATATATATATATATATATATATATATACGCTCTCTCTCTCTATTTATATATATATATATATATATATATATATATATATATATATGCATACTAACGCTGATCTCTCTATGCTTTTCTTAGTAAACCATATATATATATATATATATATATATATATATATATATATATATATCTGTGTACATTAAAATAGGTAGGTCCACGAGTGGATCTACCTATTTTAAAATATTTTCACTCCCTCTTTGGACCGACAACAAAAAATTATATATATATATATATAACCAAGTGTACTAAGCTAAAATACTTATACATATATATATGTGTGTGTGTGTGTGTGTGTGTGTGATGGATATAACTACGATAAGCTAATATGTTTGTAATTTAGTAATCTTGATTATATATATATACAGATATATACACACACACACACATTCACACATATATATTTTTACTTTATATCAAGAATTATAAAAACATAGTGGCGTAACAATTCCTGACTCCGTGTTTCACGGCTTTGTCATGTGATCTGATGGTGCACATAGAAAATGAATACTTTTTTCATATGACGAAACAATCAGTATCTGATGGCTCTGATCAACAGCGGCTTTTAATATGAGGTAAAGTCTTGTGTACTCGGAATGAAGGAATGGCAACACTTAATAATAATATAGTTCTTTTCTCTATTACAGCGAAAGGATCAAAATGGCTGCATGAATGAGAGAGAGAGAGTGTGAGAGAGAGGGAGAAAGAGAGAGAGACGGAGAGATAGAGAGAGACGGAGAAACGGAAGACTGCTATGATTGCCACCACCTAGGGCATTTTCAAGGACTGCTTGGGTTTAAATCATATCTTCAGATTAACACCATATCTTCTTAAGCCACGCAGAGATACATATTTCAGAACCATTTTTCGTGCTTCTCAGCACGGGGACTACCCCTACCTCCGCCTGGCACCCAAGACGAAGCGTCTTATCTACTCGGCTAACTGCTTCTTTCCTGACTGACAACCTGTCTTCCAGGGCTTGAAAAGCTTCCGCATTATATATTTTCTAGAGGCCCACTCGTAATACCTTATCGCTCAATTCCCGTGATTCATTCCCACTGTCTCTTGTTTACACAGGGGTGTATTCTGTATTGAAATCCCTAACTAATTGGTCTGTCGAAGTAACAAAAGTAGCAAATTTCTATTTTTTGTGGCAACAATTTATTCCGAGTGACAATTAAATGCCTGGGCGAACTAAACCGTCAAGATGTAGACCACCAACACACCTGATAATCGAAAACGTGAAATCCATAGTCGTAAGTAATTAAACTGATTTTTTTTTCATGATTATTACTGTATTACACTATTACCCTGTATTTTTTGTATTAGGAACTGTAAACAATTTGCATTTTGGATTTGCTTATGGTTTCGAATTCTTACCATTATATATATATATATATATATATATATATATATATGTGTGTGTATATCGGAAGAAAGACGGAATTGCTCCTTACGTTCTTCCATAACACCACTTATTCTTTAAAGATATGAATAATCTTAACCGAATCTTTGTTTTAAAAGTCGCATGTCTCTAAAAGAAAAATTATACCAGGTGTTTCAGAATAAGTGATATTTTGTGCTAGATTAATTTCCGTTTAAATGATCTCAAATTTTAACTATATGTTTGGAAATAATTCACACTAATATGCTCAATGGTTTATAGCATTTTCCTTTTTAGAGGGGTGTCCTTGTAGTGTAATGGTTAAAACGATGGACTGCGGAATCGTAGTACGCGAGTTCGTACTCCAGTCTCGCTATTACGTTCACTTTCGGGCAAATACCCATGGGAAAGGTATGAACCCTCTTATCCTCCCAGCTATGGGTTAAATAGTACCAATACAGATCTCGGAGAATGGCTTTGGCATTAAATAACCTAAAAAGAGTTGATATGCCATTAAACAAAGAAACCAACCATTTTTCTTTTAATTTATAGAAGAAATAATCAATGGAGAAGAAAAAGTGTTAGTATCAGATTACGAAATAATATCAATTTTTCTGTATTTCTCATTTACCGGCTCATTGGCCTAAGTGAGTAAAGTGTCCGCCAATGGTCCGGGAGACCTGGGTTCAATCCCATGCCACATCATACCAAAGACTTTTAAAATAGTACTTGATACGTCCTTGCTTAACACTCAGTAATATAAGGTACGTATCAAGGGTATAATGGAGCAATCCAGGGAAAGGAGTAGCGCCCTCCCCTACATCTCGGTGTAGTAGCTATTAAAAAGGGAGCCATCGGTTCGCCCTTGACTAAGGTCGCCAACTTTACTAACTTTGCTACTACTATACTCGTAAACTTTTGAGCCCTATCATCTGTGGCTATTTGTTTGTTTGTTTGCTCGTTTGGGTTTATGGCATATCAACCTTTGTTGGTTATTTAATGCTAAATGCACTGTAGTCCTATTTCAGTTTAGCATAAGTACAGTTTCAATGACAAAAACAGTTCTATTTCAAACAATTCAGTTTATGATAGTGTTCTATTTTATTCAATTTCATTCAGCAAAAGTAAGTGGTATAATTGTTAAAACTGTTCCATTTCAAGTAATTCAGTTTAGCATAAGAACACAGATAAGTTCTACTTGACCCATAGATAGAACTCTATCAGGTTCTACCACTCCGGGCCAGAGTGTACGAGACAGCGATGGAAATAAAGGGGTACTCCACATCCCTTAAAGCTCAAGCATTATTGGTGCCTTATCATCAGATTGTTTAGTGTTATAATCAGGACACTCCTTGGAGGAGTTTTACTCTTCTGCAGAGATGCAGTCGGTGTATTCTACAACCCCAGCCGACTGAGCAAGGCTGCGGCTTTAAAATACACCGACTGTATCTCTGTACAAGGCTAAGACGCCCCCAATGAATTTCCTATTCATGACACAAAAATCTGATGGTGAATCTCCAGTAATGCTTGGGCTTTGGGGAATGCGGAGTACTCCTTCATTGTTATTGCTCCCAAGTCAACTCTGGCCCGGAGTGGTAGACCCTAATAGGGTCAAATAGAAATGTTTGACAGGTAAACTCTGTGCAAGCAAATGACTTATGCTAAATTGAATGGTTTGAAATAGAACTGTTCGATTATTTAACTGTGTGTAAACAAATGACTGGTGTTTAGTTGAATTGTTAGTGATATATCGCAATACTTAGAACTATTTAACTTAGTTGACTTATGTTTACAAATTATATATACCTAATAGTTATGTATGGATAGGATTTCGAATTAAACAATCTACAATGCAATAAAATTAAATCAAACCAATCGTAAAGCTTTTTTTTATGTCTCCATTGCTAATCAACACTATGAATAAAAAATCAGGAATTCTCTGGGCTAAAAGAATTAATTATAAACACCTGGATGTGGAAGTGCCCGTGGTGTAATAGTTATCGTCGGAGGAAATGGACACAGCGACACGAGTTCAAATCCTGGCCAAGCTGATTGCATTTCACATAACACTAATACCCTTGGGAATGGTATGAATCTAATTATTCTCCCTCCAGCTAGTAGGGCAGACTAGGTTCTTCAGCCTTGATGAGGCAACTGGTCTAGGAGAAGGAAAACTCTGAATTCAAACCTGTTAAACTTCGCTTAAAAATTGATCTTGTGTCATATCCTGTCCGAGCGGAGGGGTTGGTAAATATGGATAAACACCTGGATGATATATTTCAATCCACTTTAAAAACGAGTGATTTGCTGCTTGAGCCATGTGATGCTTTAAGATAGCTTAAAAATAAAATGTATAAATGAATACACGCACACATGGGAACTGCAGGAATTACCTGGTTTCCCGATCGCTCTGTCTGCCAACATTTCGTTGCATAATCACTCTTGCTTCACGTAAAATTTTATTCTTTAAACTTAATCCATTCAGTAATAACGTAAATTAAACCTTGTAATGTGTTTTAAATAAATAAATATTTATTGATACATCCTTGTACACTTGTCATTTACCAAGCTAAACTTACTCTGCAGAAAAGATCACAGACTTTTTACAGTGCTTACTGTTCTAAAGGGTCATTTCTCTTAGAATTAAGCAAACTCATTGTTGCATAACTTTGATGATTTAGCACGAATTGACCATAAGTATCCACCGTAGTATATATATATATATATATATATATATATATATATATATATATATATATATATATATATTTGTGGGTATGTGTGATGACGTATGTATACATATACACGCCGACACACACACAAACAAACATATATATATATATATATATATATATTAGTGATATATATATATATATATATATATTACTAATCAAATATCTACTAGTAATCACGGTATCAGAAAAAAACCAAAAAACCCCTGCCCAGGGACAAGAGAAAAAATGTCTCGAGTCACGGTCCAGAGGAAAAAGAAAAAAGTTTTTTGGGTAAAAAAGAAAGAAAAGACCAACCTCGTTCTACTCCTTGAAAAAAAATCAAGGGGTACTAAGTCAGTGGCCAAAAGAAAACCAAAAAACCCTCCGCGAATACTGCAATGCTACGATTACTAAAGTGCTCAACATTAAACAATGGAGCCAAATATAGAATTAACTTAAATCGCTAGTCGAAAATCTTCTACTAAAGTTTCACCTTAACGGATCGTCAGGAAGTTTCGCCTACGTCAATCAAAGGAGAAAATTGCTTTGCCTTTATTCACCAAAAACCTCCACCTATCCTAGAATTTGCATAAAAAAAAAAAAAAAAAAAAAAAAAAATAAATAAATAAATAAATAAATAAATAAATTCCTATGGTTCGAAAAAAAAAAAAAAAAAATTCCTATGGTTCGAAAAAAAAAAAAAAAAAAAAAAAAAAACCCTCTACTATTTCCTAATTATATAGTAACCACGCTCTTTTGTGTTTACAACTATTAAACACCTCCGATCTTTTGTTTAGCATATTCTTACTTTTACAATCTGCTATACACAATTTTTCCTCCATACAAAGATTACAGGTTCTATTACCTGCCCTATATTTGCGGCATTTCTTTATTACTTCCCATTTCATTATCGGATCTACTCCTTGTTTTTCCCTAAGCTCCCACACATAACTAGATAACGCAGTGCTATGCCTGTATCTTTCGTGCGCGAAACTTGTTCTATGATTATAGTACCTAGTTTTAAAATCCCCTTGGGTCGACCCAAAATATATCTTTTTATCAGTCTTATTATTCAGATCACTATATACCTCTACTTTATACACTACACACTCCTGTTTACACTTGCCCTCCAGAGGACACCTAACCTTATCCCGACAGTTGCATTTGTCAATCACCTTCTGCTTCTTTTTACCTAATTTGGCTATATTACTCCTATTTATTATTCCGTTAATATTAGGCATGCAACTGTAACTTAATTTAATACAATTCTTATTAAATATCTTATGTAATTGACTCCCACTAGGGAAGTTTCTTTTTAATATCTTGAAGAACTCCTTTCCCAAGTTATTAACTACTTCCATGTTGTAAGGGGGATTAAACCATAAGATTTTTCTAGGTCTATTTCTCCTACCTTGTGTTTCAATTCTACCCCTGTTCTTATATTCTAACTTGACCCTATATCCGTCATTTTTTAGAGCCTCCTCATATTCCTGCTTAGTTCGTTCAAAAATTTCCCTGCTTGAGGAGTTATTAGATAATCTATGCTCTATTCCTTTAGGTACATGTTTAAAAACCTGCATTGGGTGATTAGATCCCCTGTTTACATAACGTAGATCCTGGTTCCTTTTTCTAAATGGAGACACTGTTCCACTATATAAGTTTAAAGTAATATCAAGATAATTAGTTATTTTTAAATCCGTTGTTACATCTAACCTAAATCCAAAGTCATCAAACAGCTTATACAATTTTTTCCTAATCCCATCACACTTCCTCGGCGTGCTTTTATCCACTATAATCAGCCCGTCGTCTCTATACAATCCGTGTTTATTCGGGTCCATAATCTTATTAATGTTATATAGTAATACACATCCGACGAGTTCACAAATTTCCGCACCATCATATGCCCCGATCGAAACGTCAAAATTTCCCCCCTCCCCTTTTTTTATCCATACACTATCTTCATAATATAACAATGTTTTCCGACAATGCTTAATTATTTCTACCTTATCTAGAGGTATAACTATATATTCTTTAGCTAAATTTAACGCCTTATCCAACGTCTTTTCATTTATAGAAGGGTAAAAATCCTTTATATCATACTTAATAAAGGAGCACCTATTATCCTTCTCACACTCCTCAAACCACTTAATACAGTCATTAGTGCTCCTCCACTGGTTGATGCTCAACGCCCTTCTAAGTGATTCACATATTTCTTGTACGATTATCTTACTAATCCTACCTATTTGAGTCTTGGCCGGGTTAATGAGTCTACATTCCGGATTTGTCTTGAAATTACTTTTGTGGTCTTTTATAGTAATAAAACAATTCTTGCTATTATATTTTTCTACTCTATCAACAATGCCTAATTTATGCGCCAACATCTTTGCTTCCTCATTTAACTCTTTTTCTAAATTAGGTGGTGCCTTCTTATAATTCTTAACCACCTCCTTACAAATCATTTGTCTATATTTTTCCTTTTCTATCTTATATAAATTGCCCGACTTATCTGACTTTACAAATATTTTTCCGGACTCCTTAATTTTCCTCATATCCTCATACATTTTTTGTTGAATATTATTGCGCATCTTCCTAAATTTTATTAATATTGAAGCTCTGGAGTTGTCCATTGAGCACTTTCTTTGCTCTTGTTACTATGGAGAGAGCGAACATAAGTTATTCATACAAGAACATACCAATACCTGATAGGCATCAGTATAAGTTAGTTCTGTTGAGGAGGATAGAATCCTTTATAAAAAATATGAGGTGGAAAGCATATTTTTTTCTCAATACAATTAACTATATAGATAAAGAGGGAAGGGAGAAATATGGGTTTAAAACCACGAAACACCCCTATCAAAGAGATGGAAAAATTTGAGGCTGAGATGATAGGAATGGTTAAGGAGATAAAATTTAGGAAGATGCGCAATAATATTCAACAAAAAATGTATGAGGATATGAGGAAAATTAAGGAGTCCGGAAAAATATTTGTAAAGTCAGATAAGTCGGGCAATTTATATAAGATAGAAAAGGAAAAATATAGACAAATGATTTGTAAGGAGGTGGTTAAGAATTATAAGAAGGCACCACCTAATTTAGAAAAAGAGTTAAATGAGGAAGCAAAGATGTTGGCGCATAAATTAGGCATTGTTGATAGAGTAGAAAAATATAATAGCAAGAATTGTTTTATTACTATAAAAGACCACAAAAGTAATTTCAAGACAAATCCGGAATGTAGACTCATTAACCCGGCCAAGACTCAAATAGGTAGGATTAGTAAGATAATCGTACAAGAAATATGTGAATCACTTAGAAGGGCGTTGAGCATCAACCAGTGGAGGAGCACTAATGACTGTATTAAGTGGTTTGAGGAGTGTGAGAAGGATAATAGGTGCTCCTTTATTAAGTATGATATAAAGGATTTTTACCCTTCTATAAATGAAAAGACGTTGGATAAGGCGTTAAATTTAGCTAAAGAATATATAGTTATACCTCTAGATAAGGTAGAAATAATTAAGCATTGTCGGAAAACATTGTTATATTATGAAGATAGTGTATGGATAAAAAAAGGGGAGGGGGGAAATTTTGACGTTTCGATCGGGGCATATGATGGTGCGGAAATTTGTGAACTCGTCGGATGTGTATTACTATATAACATTAATAAGATTATGGACCCGAATAAACACGGATTGTATAGAGACGACGGGCTGATTATAGTGGATAAAAGCACGCCGAGGAAGTGTGATGGGATTAGGAAAAAATTGTATAAGCTGTTTGATGACTTTGGATTTAGGTTAGATGTAACAACGGATTTAAAAATAACTAATTATCTTGATATTACTTTAAACTTATATAGTGGAACAGTGTCTCCATTTAGAAAAAGGAACCAGGATCTACGTTATGTAAACAGGGGATCTAATCACCCAATGCAGGTTTTTAAACATGTACCTAAAGGAATAGAGCATAGATTATCTAATAACTCCTCAAGCAGGGAAATTTTTGAACGAACTAAGCAGGAATATGAGGAGGCTCTAAAAAATGACGGATATAGGGTCAAGTTAGAATATAAGAACAGGGGTAGAATTGAAACACAAGGTAGGAGAAATAGACCTAGAAAAATCTTATGGTTTAATCCCCCTTACAACATGGAAGTAGTTAATAACTTGGGAAAGGAGTTCTTCAAGATATTAAAAAGAAACTTCCCTAGTGGGAGTCAATTACATAAGATATTTAATAAGAATTGTATTAAATTAAGTTACAGTTGCATGCCTAATATTAACGGAATAATAAATAGGAGTAATATAGCCAAATTAGGTAAAAAGAAGCAGAAGGTGATTGACAAATGCAACTGTCGGGATAAGGTTAGGTGTCCTCTGGAGGGCAAGGGTAAACAGGAGTGTGTAGTGTATAAAGTAGAGGTATATAGTGATCTGAATAATAAGACTGATAAAAAGATATATTTTGGGTCGACCCAAGGGGATTTTAAAACTAGGTACTATAATCATAGAACAAGTTTCGCGCACGAAAGATACAGGCATAGCACTGCGTTATCTAGTTATGTGTGGGAGCTTAGGGAAAAACAAGGAGTAGATCCGATAATGAAATGGGAAGTAATAAAGAAATGCCGCAAATATAGGGCAGGTAATAGAACCTGTAATCTTTGTATGGAGGAAAAATTGTGTATAGCAGATTGTAAAAGTAAGAATATGCTAAACAAAAGATCGGAGGTGTTTAATAGTTGTAAACACAAAAGAGCGTGGTTACTATATAATTAGGAAATAGTAGAGGGTTTTTTTTTTTTTTTTTTTTTTTTTTTTCGAACCATAGGAATTTTTTTTTTTTTTTTTCGAACCATAGGAATTTATTTATTTATTTATTTATTTATTTATTTTTTTTTTTTTTTTTTTTTTTTTTTTTTTTAATGCAAATTCTAGGATAGGTGGAGGTTTTTGGTGAATAAAGGCAAAGCAATTTTCTCCTTTGATTGACGTAGGCGAAACTTCCTGACGATCCGTTAAGGTGAAACTTTAGTAGAAGATTTTCGACTAGCGATTTAAGTTAATTCTATATATATATATATATATATATATATATATATATATATATATATATATATATATTGATGACTGAGGATGGGTTTCAAGCCCACTACGAAAACATTATTTCTAATTTTAGTTTTCTACACAGGTAAGCCCATCTGATGTTGCAACATAAATCTCTTTGCATTTCCTTTTATTTAGCATTTTGCAATAGAACGTTCAGCTTTGTAAATATCAAAAATAGCAGATAGCTTTAATATAGCTTAAAAATAAAATGTATATATGAATACACGCACACATGTGTGTGTGTGCGTATGTGTGTGTGTGTGTGTGTGTGTGTGATTCCGTGTGTTTGTGCGTGTGTGTGTGTGCGTGTATGTGTGTGATGGGCTCTTCTATCGATATCGACGTATTAGGAACCAGCAGTCCAGCGAACATTGGACTGACTACAAGTTAGGTGAAAGCCTGTCTATTATAACCAGCCACATTTTTATGAGCTGATAACAAAAAGATAGTGTACCCATCTGAAAAAAAAAACGATAGATAGATAGATAGATAGATAGATATTTATCTATATTTATATGGTAAGAAGCGGAGAAGTATAATCTAAACCAGCGATCATAATATAATGTAATATATTACAATATGTTTAAAACTGTTTTAAGCACTTAAAAATAAAGTGTGAAGATAGACACGAAGTAGGAAAGAAATATAACTTGTTTATATAACTTATATATATATTATATGTACTTGTGTGGGTATGTAGAGTAAATAAAATATATATATATATATATATATGTAAACTTGTATTATTTACTTCCCCATACACACACACAAATGCGAATAATACACACACACACACACACACACACATATATATATATATATATTATTCGTATATACATATATATATATAAACACAAAAAATCGCACAAGAAATCTCCTTATCTTTATATAAGAGGATCACCTACTTTAGCACTGAATTGGCTCAACATTACTTAAGTTCGATGATTTGACAAGAACCGGCGCTTTGACCGTACATGCCGAGTTTGTATATATATATATATATATATATATATATATATATATATATATATATATAAAATATATGGAATTATGCATAGATTTATACGCACATCAAAACACACACACACACACACACATACACACATGTATATATATATATATATATATATATATATATATATATATATATATGAACCGTTGTTTATTTGAAAATTGCAAACGTGTGAAACGGTCTGTTATAAGCCAAACCAGTGAGTATGATATAATGTCTTAAACTTCAATATGATAAAAAATCTACTTAACATTAAGTACTTTAAAAATACATGGGAAGATAAAAAAGGAAAATAAATAGAATAACACACAAATATAAATATATATTTATATATATATATATATACATATATATATATATATATATATATATATATAATGTCTCACATATAATGTCTCACTTCTTATACTTATATGTATGTTTATGTCACTTTTCTCTCTTTTACTCGGGGTAAAAAAAGAATGAAATGCCATTTCTAAATCAAAGTTTGAGGCTTCATTTATCATAGGTAACGCAGAGGCAATCCAGTTTGCATACTATCGCGCATGCGTCATTCTTCCTGCCTGATGTCGTTTAAGGAAAATCAATTTACGCCTTCCAGTCGCCTGTTTGATGCTAATGATCTAACTTGTACGAATTTTTTTGTTTATTTATTTATCTATTTATCTATTTATTTATATTTGTCATGCCATCTTTTCCATTTTATAATTTTTTCTCTTTTACCAGTAAATTAGGATTTCTTTATTTTTTCTTGATTTTTTTTATTTATCCATCTGAAATACGCAATATAAAAGTTGTATTCTAATTGCCATTGTTGTGGGTTGGTCTTCATTTGTCATAAATGTCAATGGAGATAGTAGTAAAATTCTATTAATTAAAATAATAGAGATAGTGCATCTAACCTTCTTTATTCTTTCTCACCTTGAAAAAAGATTTCTCTTTATAATCTCTGTAAAGACGTTAGAAAGGGAGAGAATATTTTAAAATAATAAACATTTCTTTTCAGATGTAAAGAAACAAGAACTAAGAAACCAATATCAGTCAGTAATATCCAATCAGTGTCTGAAGACAATGAATGTGGATTTTTCGCGTATAGAATATATGAGGAATTTCACATAAATCAATGAAAGTGTTCGATGTATGACTATTACTAATATTATATGACGGGAGGATTTATGTAGAGAAGGAAACTCTTTGAACTTTAGATATTAATTCACAACTAGGGTTTTTTTTAATTTCTGGAGTAGTTAATTCTTTTCGACCATTTTTTTTGTCAAAAAAAAGGCACCTGGTGGGTGCTGAAAGGTTCTTTTTTAGGAGGATGCTGGCCCCATTAACTAAGTATTTAATATGTGTAAAAAGAATAAACAGAGAAATATATGAAGATTAAAGTTTCATTTACAAGCTTACAGTCTTCATAAAATCCCATCTGCTACGAAAAATCTACCACGTGTTCAAATTAGGATGGTTTAATTTACAGGAACACCCTTTTCCTGGTTTCTTAATTTTTCTGATACTTTATTGTTTTAACCCCTTTTACTTTAGCCTGAGAAACTAAATTAATATAGGCTTTTCTTCTTTTTTTTTTTTAATACTTATATGTAGACTGTAATCCATATTTGTGGTTTTCAACCCCAAATTAAACATGTGAAGTCGTCTGATGAGATAAAGAATATAATGATAATCTTCGCCGAAATAAATTTATAATGACAATTTAACCAGTTTTGAGTTTTCTTCTCATTGCATTTCCTCATATATTCTATACGTGTATAATGTCTTTTTTTAAATAATGTTACCCGCTTTTTTCGGACACTGACTTGATATATATATATATATATATATATATATATATATATATATATATATATATATATATATTAACTTTCCTTATTTTGTCTTCTGAATACGAACTGTAACTCCTCATTCGCATCTCTGTGACAAGACAGAGTATGTAAAAGAGTCATCTGACGAGACGGAGAATATACCAACAATATTCTCCGCCGAAATAAATTTATTATGACGGCTTAACCGAGTTTGAGTCTCCATTTAATTGTACTATATATATATATATATATATAACCAATTTTACCGGACGTTGGTCTAGCGGTTAGAGTGTTCGCCAATGGCCCGAGTCATACCACAGACTCAAAAAATGGTACTTGATGCCATCTTGCTTAACACTCAGCATTATAAGGTATGGATCAAGGGTAAAGTGGAGCAATCCAGGGAAAGGAGTAGCGCCCTTCCCTACACCTTGGTGCAGTAGCTATCGAAAAGGGAGCCTTCGGGTCATCCTCGACTATGGTCGCCAACTTTACTTACTTATATAACCAATTTTAGTTTAGTTTTATATATACATTCTAGTATACAAATATCAATACATGTATGTATGTATGTATGTATGTATGTTTACACTCATTGTAGCTGTCAGAAGTTACTGCTTTATTTATGTATATATGTCTTATACTGCTTATATCTCTTATACAGTTTATACCTCTACTGTCTATTCTGGAAAATTTGGGGTTTGGAAATTTGAATTATTCAAAATGCAAAATATTTTAATCTGTAAAGAAAATTTTGAAAACAATAAGATTAATTTTTTGAAAATCTGTTATCAATTCTAAAAGTTTATTTCACTGCAACAATTTTTTTTTAAAAAGTGAGATTAAAATTATTTTTCTTGCTTTTTTATTTCTTATTTTTTCGAACTGCAAAAAATATTTAATTTTTTACTAGTTTTCTTTTATAATGTTTTGGATTCGAAACACAACTAATCGGAAAAGAAATACCCAATATTAATTGCTCTTACGGATGGACACTTATTGGAAGTCTTTTCTCAAGGAACTATCTGTTTCATCATATATAATCCTAACTGGTCACGTGTCCTTTTGGTTATGATTGCCAGACTGTTTGTTGAATGACATGTACAAAGAACTGTCGTTGTAATTACTCCACACTCATCGAGCTCACGCACACACATATTCACTCACACAATCACACACACACACACACACACACACATATATATATATATATATATATATATATATAGAGAGAGAGAGAGAGAGAGAGAGAGAAAGAGAAAGAGGGGGTAAAGCAAAATTACAGATACTTTAAATCCGCTACGTGTTTAATACTATTTTCAGACATATTGTAACGTTATATGGTATAAATATATATGGCATTCAAACGAAAAAAAAATTAGCTCTACTAGAGAATAAATTGTAGAATTAGTCAAGAAACATGACACAGGAGAAATGTAAACATGTCTGCACTTAAATATCAATTCGCTTCGCTTGATCAGCAAATTGATTTCAGCTTTGTTCTATGAGTATATTTTTATTTCACATTTCTGTCTGAAGATTGAACAAATTACATGGATTTAGAGTAAAGTAACAGACATTTATAGCGTCCATAATTACATAAAAAGAGTGCTCGATGCTCTTATGTGAGAGTAGGTATAAAACCTTTAAGACTGTAAGTGATAATTTACTATCTTATAGGTTTTAAACCTACTCTGCCATAAAAGCTTCGAGTACTATGTTTTTCAAAAAACTTTTCTATTTGCACTTTTTCTATCATATATATATATATATATATATATATATGTGTGTGTGTGTGTGTGTGTGTGTGTGTGTGTGTGTGTGTGTGTGTGTGTGTGTGTGTGTGTGTGATTTCAGCAAATCTTGGAACCAGCACCACACAACACAGCAGCTTTGTGCGGCTTATTTTTAATCTCACAAACCATCCACGTAAGTCAAGCAAGACGAACTAGACATTCCTGGAAAAGTAAGGACAGACTCATAAGCAACGTTCTCCGATGGATTCGTTTACATTGACACAGCAGTAAGGACTCTGTACAGACACCGGATGCCGTCTAGAGAATCTGCAGTTGAGATGAATGATAGGAAAGGCTTTAGAGAGAGAGAGTGTGTATCAAGGGACCTCATGCTATCAGCACAACTTGATGATATATATATACCCAGACCCTTTTGGTGACCGAGTATAATGTCAACAGGACCGATACTTTTTGATTTGATGGCCCATTTGTTGAGCTAAAGAATACACCGACTACATTTCTACAAAGGGGTAAGACTCTCCCAACGAGTGTCCTGAATAGGACACTAAACAATCTGAAAGTGAGGCTCCAGTATGCTGGAGCTTTGGGGAATGCGGAGTACTCTTTATTGCATCACTCCCTAGCCCACTCTAGCTCGGAGTGGTAGCACCTGAAAGGGTCCTATCTATGGATCAAATCGAACTAAACTATGCACGTATGCTAAACTGAATTGCTTGAAATAGAACTGTTTATATTTATATATTCATCTAATGTGTAGAGTGTTCGCAAATGGTCCGGGAGACCGAGGTTCAATCCAGGTTGAGTCATTCCGAAGACTCAAAAAATTGTACTTGATGCTGCCTTGCTTAACTCTCAGCATTGTAAGGTATGGATCAAGGGTAAAGTGGAGCAATCGAGGGAAAGGAGTAGTTCCCTTCCCTACTCCTTCGTGTAGTAGCTATTGAAAAGGTAGCTATTGAAAAGGTAGCCTTCGGGTCACCCTCGACTACGGGTCACCCTCAACTTTACTTACATGTATAAAAAAGAATTTGGCATTAAATAACCTACAATGGTTGATATGCCATAAAACCAAACCAAAACTAAACCTAACATTTTTGATTTGATTCTGTATTGTTTATGATTTTTCTGATTTTTTTTAGCCATTTTGTATGTGGTCACTAAGGC
>OY757905.1:36128587-36137002 GCA_963585895.1 Sepioteuthis lessoniana | reverse complement strand
CCAACTCCAACCTAAAACCAAAACACTTGTCAGAAAACTTGAAAGGATCCCAATATAGCTATATAACGTGTTTAAATGAAGGACTGCTCTCCAACAACACACACACACACACACACTCTCTCTCTCTCTCTCTCTCTCTCACTCACACACACACACACACACACACACACAGAAACACATATATATATATATATGTGTGTGTGTGTGTGTGTGTGTGTGTGTGAAAAATCAAATAGATATGCTTCGCTATTAGAATACCTTTATCAGTTTGTAATGATACTATTCCCATAGAGAAGTAAAATCATTCTAATTTTCCCGACTGTCTGCTTCTTAAACCATTAAATGTGTGTATGTGTGTGTGTGTGTTTTTGTTAAAGAAAGAATGTCCGTATATTTATAAACAAAACTATGATTAATAGATAATTATGAATACTTAAGTCACTTTTAACATATTTACAGTTCTTAACGATTTCCTGCGTAACATACGTATGCATAATAATCAATGTTTTTGTTTAGCTTTAACTTTTTTTTTTGTTTTGCTTTTTTGTTTCGTTTTCTGTTTTTCGCTTATATGTAGCATATACGTATATCAATTCCTATGAGGAACGTAAAATTTCATCTTTATTTACCAAAACAGAACTGAATAATGAATGTAAAAAAAATCGTACACTATAGTAGTAGGAAGAATTTCATTGTTTGATGGAGATATTAAGTTTAAAAGCCCCCAAAATTCACTTTGAATTGTCCTGCAGGACACATAGCGAAGCCTGTTCAGTCCTTTTGTTGGGAAGTGCTTCTAAGTGAAATCATCTGGAGGTTGTAGGTTCAATCCGAACTACAAGTAAATACCAAAGAATATTTACTATGGCTTAACAGCTGTATCCGGTTAGGATTAACAGAATTAGAACAATCTACTCCCACCCACTAGAAAAAAATAAAAAGTTCAGTTTGTCGTTTTGTGTGGTCTGCCGAGTTCGACCAGAAATACCTGGAGATGAGCGAAGGGAACATCGAGTGAAACGTTGTGAATACAATGAAGATAAAGTCAATATTCCGAATACTCTAAGTCAAAAGAATATATATATATATACACACACAATGCAATTAGAAGAAACCTCTAACCTGGTTAAATTATCATTATAAATTTATTTCGGAGAATAATATCCTCATACCCTTCGTCACATCAGATGACTTCACGCGTTTAATTTGAGGTTGAAAAACAGCAAATATGGATTACAGTCTATATATGTGTATGAAGAAAAAAACATTTAAATTCTCAGGCGAAAGTAAAGGAGGTTAAAACAATAAAGTATAAGGTAAAAAAAAGAAACCAGGAAAAAGTGTTCCTGTAAATTAACCCATCCAAATTGGACATATGCAAGATTTTTCGTAACAGGTGGAATTTTATGTATAATGTAAGCTTTTAAACTGCTGACTGGACATTACTGATATATATTGGGCACCTCGGGTGGTGTAATGGTTTGCAAGGTAGACTAGCAAACCTGCACGAGTGAGTTCAATTCTCACTGGGTACCCCATTCATGCGGCCTTGTGCTACATCTAAGCATAAAAAAGCTTAGTCAATTACCATTACTTATATATATATATATATATATATATATATATATAAATATATATTAAGGTTGTATTCTTGTATATTACTGTTTATCGTCAAAGACAGCGGAGCGTGTCGATTAAAATGCCTCGAGAATTAGAACTAATTAGTTAAGACCGATGTGAAATGTTTAGAAATGTCTAGATATCAGAACTTTATGTCATAAGTTTCTCTGCTGTACACATGTGATCCTTTAAATTTTAAAAACTTAGATATTCAATTACGACACGTGATCACCCGTAATATATTTTGTTTATGCATATAGATACACACGCATATACACACATACACACACATTTCATATATACATACATACAAATATACATTCACATACATATATATATATATATTAACATATATAAGACTTACAGCCTATATATATATATATATATATATATATATATATATATATATATATATATATATATATATAATGTGTTTCTATTTCAGGTTAATCCCTAGCTTTAACTCTGACTGAGTAAAAAAAAACAAATGATATAACTTGTCGATAAACAAATATACAAATTTGGGGGAAAAATCCCATAAAAGAAGAAAAGACTAAAGACACGCGTATTGTCTAAAAAAAAAATCAAAGAATATCGTTATGTCTAGCTAAAAGAAAAAAAAAACTCTGAAAGAGGACTAAGTAAACGAAGAAAGTGCTCAATACAATGAAGTAGAAAATTATTCAAAAAATGTCGTAAATACAAGGCCGGTGATAAATTTTGCCAATAGTGTATGAAGGAGAAATTAAGTATTATTTCTTATAATAACCCGAAAGAATTACTTAATCACAGATCTGAACTGCTTAATATTTGTAAATATAGAAAGAATTGTTTGCTTGGTTAGGAGAGTTTTTATTTCTTTTTTTTATTTATCTATTTTTTCCTCCTAAAGGATTTAATCAATAAAACATATTTATGCAACTTTTATTTGGTTGCGCGAAGTTTTTATTCCATAAAATGTAGTTCTCCCAATCCCCTTTGGTTAGCTTCATCCTGATGATCCAAAAAGGTGAAACCTAGGTAGATTTCGTCAGACCCATTAGGTACTTATATATATATATATATATATATATATATATAGTCAGTATTTTAGCAGCAAGTTATTCCTTATGAGTTTGGTTAAAGACCACAGAACTTTTCTTTTTATGATCCGATGTTTTTGTCTCAAGATTTCTTTCTAGTTTCTTTATAGCAAGGTCCAAATTGATTGAAAAGTTTCCCTTGGTTCTGCTCCCAATTTCTGCTGATAAACGAAAAATTCGTTCCGATTGCACGAAAATCATTTATATAAAACTAACAACAAAAACACATATGAAACCTCGAAACCTCGAAGCGATCAGTATTAAAAACAAACAGCCCAATATAAATAAAATGGTATTGAAGACTGAGACTAACATATTAAACATCTACAACAACTAAACTGCTAACAAAAACACCCCCATCCATAAGAAACCCTTCAAACAACATAAATATAGCAATACAAACAATACTTACAAAAATATCTGCCCTGAAGACTATCAATCGATATAATCGAAAGCACTTGGTAACAGAACTTTGGGCAAATTTTCTATCAATTGGGCTCTTATAAAAAGAAAATTGTGAGAAAGCTAAAAAAAAAAGAAAGAAAATAAGATGATTAAAAAGGAAAGTTCCCAGACATTTAAGGTATAGACAATATATATATATATATATATAAACGAAGGGAGAGAAAGAAAAACAATTTCCTTCTTCTCCCTTCTTGCACTTCTACGTGCTGCTCTCATTCATTGCATTGTGCAGATAAAATCTCTGTTTAATAATTTTTTCTTCATCCATATCCACTTTGATTTTCATTTGATGATTATATCTTTGATACATGAAACTTTAAGTAATGAAACTAGCATAAAGATGTGAGATATTCATTACTCTTCAATATTATCTTCCTCTGTTGCCCAGCATTTAAACCCTTTCTTGATATTAAAAAAATAGATAGATAGATAGATAGATATGCAACAATTACATAGCTCATTATTTAATAAAACATAATAAACAGCATTCAATTCAGTAGATTATTAAAATTTTGCAACATACTGAAAATGCAGTCCAAATGCTAAAATATTTTTTAAACTATCGGTGGTCAGATTCCTCACACACACAGACAGATATATATATATATATATATATATATATATATATATATATATATATAAAAGTTTGGTCATATTATCACATAATTGAAAAACTGACAGTCACTTAATGCTGTCTACACTATTTAAACATATCAACAATGTTGAACAGAATTTCTGTTTAAATATAACAAACCACATAACTCTATGAGTAACACACACACACACACACACACACACACACACATATATATATATATATATATATATATATATATATAATGTAACCGGAAGAAAACTCAACCACGGTCAAATTGTCATCATGAATTCATTTTGGCGAAGAATATTCTCTTCAGATGACATACACACGTAATCTTTGGGGGAAAACAGCCTATATGGATTACAGTATATATATATATATATATATATATATATATATATATAGATTACAGTATATATATATATATATATATATATGGATTACAGTATATATATATATATATATATATCAGTGGCGACTCGAGCCTATTTTTGCTACTCGTTCCCCCCTGTCAACTTCAGTTCCCAACCCGTGGTCCGTGGACCCAAACTAATTCATCATAGTTGTTATTGCGTGATTCTCCATTGTATAGCACAAATTGACTAACGTGCCTTGAATGGTATTTTTTTTTTGTAAACAATCAAGATACTATATAATTTGTAGTCTTGTTAATACAGTAGATAAGATAATTTTTTTTCATTTCAAAAGTATAGAAGAAAAGTGAAGATGTTCATTATTATGACGAGAAAAATATGTTTATTAGAATAAAGAAACTGATGACAAAGATTATTTTTTGAAAATCTATTCAAATAAACACATTTTAGTTACAGAATGTAATATATGCATCATTCATTAAAGAAATAGAGATCTGTTTGTGAAAAAACGAATTAAAACACGCCGTTTAACCAACATTTACCAGAGCGATGATGATGACGTCGGCGACGGCTATAATCTGCTATCCCTCTCTCTCTCTCTCTCTCTCTCTCTCTCTCTCTCTCTCTCTCTCTCTCTCTCTCTCCTTCTCCCTCTTCCCAAGACAGCTGTCAGCAGTCACATTGTGCTATTTTTTTTTAGCACGGTATTTTGAGTTGCTCTTGCTATTGGCTACAGCCAAGAGCGGATTTCTATAACATCACGGATTATAAGGGTCTTGTGCTGGCACGGATTACACGTGTTCAACATGGGATGTTCTATGGATCTAACGGTGGCCGGACAAAGACCATCCGTCATCCGTTCAAAACAGCATCGTTGTATTATTCCCAGATATATTTATGAACTTTTGGCTACTTAATTATGGAAACTTGAATAGATACGTAATTTAATTGAGACCAGACTAAGTATGTTTGCTTGAAATTAATGGATGATTTTTAATCCATTTTGAATAACATTGACCGAGTTATTGGTCGTGCCGGGCACGAGTAGCACTAATCCCATCTCCGCCCCTGATATATATATATATATATATATATATATATATATATATATATATATATATATATATATATATAAATTTAAAGAATATTTACGCGAAAAGAAAAGGGAGTCAAAACTTTTCAAAAGTATTATGAACCCAGAAAAAGGATGTTCTGGTAGTCGACCCTTCCCAAGGTGTACATATTTGGGGTCTGTTTTATCAGGATGGATTTTTGTTTAATGTAAGCCTGCAAACTAAATGTTACATAGGCATACAGGAATATGTAAAATGTGCATAGAATGTTCATAACTCATACATAGATAACATAGGAATCCCCAAACACAAAAAAAAAAACTTACGACTTCTTAGTTTAGGTGCGAAAATTTTTATTACCTTTGAGTTAAAAGGTTTTTCGACATAAGGAAGAGAGGCACAATCTTTCTATGACGACTTTTCCATCTGCCCCAAACCACGTGCGGCACCCGCCGCAAAATCCTCGGCGAGCTCTGAAAGTCAACCGTCTTCTTCGGACGCTAAAACTCGATTCATTCACTTTTCTCAAATCTCAGCCCACGCTTCCGGTGCGTGACGTCACTCACATCTCCCGGTCACAATTCCTATTTGGGGTTTTTATTTTGACATCTGTGAATGACACATCCTACCCGCACGCACGTGAACACCTGCGTTAATGTTGCACCTAACTAACCCATGCGCTAAGCGAAAGGTTCTCAGCCTTACTAAACCGAAAGGCAAGATACATAAAACGAAATCCCTCGGCCATTATATTACATAAATAAGTATCTTTTTTTATTTTTCTATTTACTCTTTTTCATGCGTCCCGAGCTTGTTTGAACCAAACATCATTACGTGTACTGAGTAATTGTCTGGATTCCTTCAAATTAATTATACTAATTTTTTCTTCGATACATAAGTTGCATCTGTTATTGAAGCTTTTTAGGGTTGAAGATTAACTGACTATTTTCCGTTTCATTTGGGGGGTTAGCCCCTGATCCTTAAGGTTCCAAAAATATTTTGACAGGGCCGTTTGGTCCCTAAGCCGTGAGTTGGAGAAAGAATGTCCGTGACTATTCAGTCTTTGTATCCAATTACCCACCGAAATCCCTATGTATATTCTCTCCCCTTCATTAATAATAATGAAGGGGAGAGAATATATGTAGGGATTTCGGTGGGTAATCGAATTCCACAGAGGAAATGCACGCTTGGTATACCACATTCTCCGAGTTACACCGTCTGTCCGAGAAGAATTTGTCTTTTCTTCTACAGTCCCAGGGTACTCTATCCGGCCTCTCATAATTCCTATTAAATTCATCTCATAACCTCCTATTGTGGTTCTTTAGGAATTTATACATATTGTTTGTACAAGAGTGAGTAATTTTAACGGTGTTTCTATAAAAGATTTTACTTAATGGGTTGTCCTTATTAAAATGCCAATTCAGAAGATATTTTCCTATATTAATGTAAGTTTACCTAATGGCGGGTTAAAACAAATTACTATTCTATTTCTGTTATTGCCTCGTCTATTTGAATGCTTATAAATGGTGCTAAATACCTTAATGTGTCTGTGGTTTGCTCTGCCGCTGAATCTGCTTGAGGTGATGTCCCTTAGAGCAGGTGTTCACTTGGTTTACGAACTCCAGTCTACTTTGGAATCCACTATTTTTGAGGGCTTCATCATATATCTTTTAGTTCTCCACAAAAAGATGTTTCACATGACGATGGCTGTGTATGTGTGTGTGTGTGTTTATGTATATATAAATATATATAAAAAGTAAGTAAAGCTGGCGACCGTTGTCAAGGGCGACTCGAAAGCTTCCTTTTCAATAGCTACTACACCGAGGTGTAGAGAAAGGCGCTACTCCTTTCTCTGGGTTGCTCACTTTACCCTTGATCCATACCTTATAGAGTTTTAAGCAAGGTAGTATCAAGTACCATTTTTTGAGTCTTTGGTATGACTCGATCTGAGATTGAACCCCGGTCTCCCGGGCCATTGGCGAACATTCTAACCATTATGCCAATGGGACCACGAACAGTATGCGACACGAAGTACATTTTTGAGTGGAGTTTAATAGGTTTGAATTCAAAGTTTTCCTTCTCCTGGACCGATTTACCTTATCAAAATTAAAGAGCTCAGACTGCCCCACTATTTACCTTCATATATATATATATGTGTGTGTGTGTGTGTGTGTGTGAGTAATTGTTAGCCAAAAGTACAGCATACGTCTTTTAAAAAAGTTTTGATAACATTTTGAGAAACTGGGTTTAATCAAAAGGACAAAGGTAAGCACTTTTGACCGAATAATTACTGGAATAACGACAGAATATATATATATATATATATATATATATATATGTGTGTGTGTGTGTGTGTGTGTGTGTGTGTGTGTGTGTGTGTGTGTAATTGTCAGCCAAAAGTACAGCATACGTGTTTTTAAAAAGTTTTGATAACATTTTGAGAAACTGGGTTTAATCAAAAGGACAAAGGTAAGCACTTTTGATCGAATAATTACTGGAATAACGACAGAATTCCATTTACTAGCTTCTAGCATCAACTAGCTTCTCTCATCATCTATCACAGGTGCTCATACTTTACATATTCATTATTACATAATCATAAACAGTCATAGAAATGCATATCATCTTCGGCCAAAATTTAATTCTTATTGATCGATTCATCTCCTTAAATCCACCAGTTATAATAAACGCAGAAAAATCTTCCCAAGGGCAACGAAGGCGATTCCAGACTATTAAACCGGCTTTCTCAAAGAATGGGAGGGGGCTGCATATTCACGTATCTACTCAACGATTCTCTCTACTGTTCTCTTTATATCATCCGCCAATCCTTGTGAGATCTACAAAAGGATTTACATTGTTATTGAGTCACTAACTTGTGTGTCCACCTGAAATGAAATCGAGTGGATTTTGTATCGTGTATAATAACACTCAAATCAACAAGCGCACTTTAATTATCTACGTAAGATACGATGTAATTATTCTGTCTTCAGGGCAGAATGGTCACTCCTGTCCATTCATGGGAGAACGACCGGCACATCGTAGATTTCCTGGAGCATCGACAGAATCACAATGATGTTCATTTGGGTGTTCAAGAATTAATTCCTCTATTTTTCGCATTAAATTACAACGCATTCTCTATGTTTCACAGGATCTTGGAATAGGAGAAAAGTGTCTCGATTAAAGACAACCGAATATATTATACT
>OY757905.1:36101087-36123587 GCA_963585895.1 Sepioteuthis lessoniana | reverse complement strand
CACCCTGCCGACCCAGTCGTGTCTCGCCTTATACTCCTTCTGCGCTAATTTGCTGCATTCGCTTATTATGTGATTGATCGTTTCGTTTCTGTCACCGTATAGCCTATATTTATTATTATTATCATTATTATTATTATTATTATTATTGAACTCTACTGAACTTTAATAATAAATAATGTTTTTCAAACAGAAAAATGTAAAATTTATCTTAACCAACAAACAAGACTTTTTCCTTTAAATCCTCAAAAATAGGATGAAAGAAGCTCTGTAATTTCTGCTCTTTGAATAATTCCAAGTAAAAGTGAATGAACAAAGCAATTAAATGTAAGTAATTAATTTTATAGATTAAATTTGCTTGGAGCCTTTTTTTTAATAAATATGCAACAAAGAGGACAGTTGGCCCGAGTTTCTTCTGTGATGTCATTAAAAAATCAAAAAGCGATCGTTCTCTCTCAAGACATCACGAATATTTCATAAAATCCAAAAACGATGGTTCTTACTCAAGCCATCTCTAATATTTCATAAAATCCAAAAGCGATCGTTCTCACTCAAGCCATCTCTGATATTCAACGAAATGAAAGCGTTCGGAGTTGATTGATTTAAAATGTATTTCCAATAAATTTTTCTAACTGTTTTATTATAAGCACCAACAAAAGCAGTGTCAGGATTTGTCATCATTTTTGGTCTTCTATATTTGCAATGACAGACAACCAGATTATTACTGTGCACTACTAATTGCTAATAAAATTATTACGTCTTTAAAAACTACTTGACTTGACGCAAAAATCGATATTAAAATACATTTTAAGCAAAATCTAAGTAATATGAACTTGAAAACCCAACTAAATAATGATTATTTCAACTATTTTTCTTTGAATTAAATTTCTAAGATATTTACTGTGATTTTAGCATAATTTTAAAAACAGCATTTAGTTTTTCTCTGCAGACCTGACCGTAATGGTGTCATTATTTATGAAAACAATATTTAAAAACAATAATGGCATAGTAATCGGTGACTGCTATCTCAGGTATGGCTGATCGTATGATGAGAGCGGGACAAAAAACACAACATGCCTCAAATGCAAGATTTTCTGTCGTTTTATTCTCCTCTTGGCCTAAGGAGTAGAGTGTTTGCCAATGGCCCGGGAGACCGGGTTCGTTCTCAGGTTGAGTAATACCAAAAACTAAAAAAAATGGTACTTGATGCCGCCTTGCTTTACACTCAGCATTATAAAGTAAGGATCCAGGGTAAAGTAGAGCAATCCAGGAAATGGAGTAACACCCTCACATACACCTCGGTGTAGTAGCTATTGAAATGGGAGCCTTCGGGTCACCCTCGACAAAGATCGCCAAATTTACTTTATTCTCCTCTATTCAGTTTCTGATAAAATGGAAGAATGTGAAAACAGATAACAGATACAAAGTGCAGGGTAGTTTCTTCGTGTAAGTAGGAAGCAGCTTGTCTTCTCACGTTAACCTGTCACCAAAAAGATAAAATAAAAAAAAATATTCTTTTATTGGGTTCACGGAATACCTAACTTAAAGCCGGACGACCAGCACGAACATACTTACAGCAGCTCTGTGAGGATACGGAATGTAGCCCTGAAGACCTGCCAGAGGCGATGAACGATAGGGAGAAGTGGCGAGAGAGGTTCAAGGATATCCGTGCTGGCGGCACGACATGATGATGATGATGACTTCCACTTGGAAACGGTGACCTCATCCGACTAGACCTTGCAACCAGTTTGATAGCAGATTGAGTCGCGTGATTTTGGCAACTTTTGGTGAATTACTGTTTTCAGTCTAGGGTATTATATAAAGTATATCATGTTACACCTCGCCTACCCGACTACATTTTGAACTTTATCAACTCTGCTCACTTCTGGTAAATGTTTTTTATAACTTATCTAGTTGCAACCAACGTCCTCTCACTTCAAGTGCTACATAATCATAAACATTACTTTGGTGGGCAAAGTCATTTTTGTTCTTTTTAAAACTGCTTTCCTAATGTTATATTTCAACTACAGCCAGCATCAAATATAATAGAAGTTATTCTGGATGAATTAATGCGTTTTAAATACGATACACATATTTTTAAGTCCTTAAGCATACCCATTAGTTTAAAAGGCTTCACAGACTTGTGTTATTGAAGTTGTTTTGCTTAAATCGGATATAGGAATGAATAGAGAATGAGAGATTGAACTGACTTCCTTCAACTTGTATAGAAAGTTAGGACAATCGTACTTGATAGAAACTCCTAACTGTTACTAATTAATCACTTCATATACGTTATCATGATTACACCACGTAATCGTGGAGAATTCTTTAATGACTTGACTAGATCAGATATTTCTTTTTCATTCGATTGACGTATCCTTATGTACAAAACACAGTGACCGTCTGTGGCCAAGCTATACATATAACTGTATCATGATATTAATAATAAAACTGAATATATCAATAACTGGAAATACGAGATAATGACAAGGATAACAGTATCGATAAAGTCGACAAAAGCGTTGGATTATCATACTGTGGAGAATAGGAAGTGTAGGCTATGTACAGAGAGAGATGAAACAGTTAATCACATAAGAAAATACAGTAAACTAGCACAAAAAGAACACAAGGATAGGCACGACTGGGTGGGGAAGGTGATCCACTGTTAATTGTGCAAGAGATTAAAATGTTGCCTTGCTGACAAATTTTATAAGTATAAACCAGAATATGTCCAAGAAAATGAGACATAAAATTCTCTAGGTCTTTGAGATACAAATGGATCGCCCAATCCCAGCTAGAAGGCCAGACCTAGCGCTAATTAAAAAAAGAAAAAAAAGAATTTGTCACCTGGTGGATTTTTCTCTTCCAGGGGACCACAGAGTGAAATTTTAAAAAAAAGCGGAAAAGATAGACAAATACTTGCAGCTTTCTAAATGTTGTATAGCAACATAAGAAATGAAGGAATGACACTTTTTTTAAACAGAAATATAAACGTTCTCTTGAAAGTATCAAAGTTTCTATGATATGAGAGAAACAGACAGAAAGAAACGGAGACGTAGAGAGACGAAGACAGACTGCCATATTGATCCATAAATTTTTTTGGCCATGCCACGATTTGTTATCTTTAAGGTCCCGCTTCTCGGCCGGGGGTTATTCATCTGATAGTCTGCTGTGTGCCTCTGTGAGACGCTGCCCCAGTGAGGCACCCAGCCCCTCGCTGGGGCTCACCATGACTGACAGAAACTCTTCTGGCCGCAAGCTGAGAGTGACTCAGGACTGACCGTATCTCACGTGGACATTTGCAAATAGCATTTCACGACGCCAACACATTTCCGTTCAACCGAATGGCTGCTTCCGCTTATTTACACATGTTCTTCCTGTACAGAAAAATCTGTAATAGACGGCTCGGTCAAGTCTCATAAAAAAGCTATGGAACTTGAAGACAATGGTCATATCAATTATATCTGGTGACTTTGAAACGACTCCCAAAGACCTGGACAAGAGACTGGAGGAACTTGGGATAAGAGGAAGAATCAGAACTATCCAGACCACAGCAGCGTTAGAATCAGCTAGAATACTTTGAAGAATCCCCAAGATATTAGCATACTTGCTCTAGCTCTAATTTCAAGGAAAAACCATCAGTTAAAACCTTTGAGAAAAACTTGCAAGGACTATAATAATAATAATCTGCTAGGACGGCAAAATCCTCAAAAATAAGAGAACCAGCCAAAGTGGACTTTGCTCTCCTGGCAGACCACAGAGTAAAATAAAAAGAAAGGGAAAAGAGAGATAAAAACCTAGACCTTGATAGGGAACTCAAAGAAGCCTGGAACATTAAGGTGATAGTGATACCAGTTGTAATTGGAATGATGCCCAAAGGATTAGTACAGGGACTGGAAGATTTAAAAATCAAAACGCAAGCAGAGACCATGCAAGCTACAGCATTACTAAGATCAGCCAGAATGCCTATAAAAGTCCTGGGGATCTAAGGAAATTTGCTGTCATTGAAAAACCATCCGCTAACGTTGCTGTGAAGAAAATCTCTCTGTAGTAAAATAATAGTAATAGTGGAAAACCACAAATGACGGAAGAAACAGAACTATCAAATCAAGAAAAAATCAGAGCGCTCGGAGAAAAGAAAACTTACAAGTAATTGGGAATATTGGAAGCGGACATCATCAAACAAGTGGAAATAAAAGAAAATATTAATAAAGAATATCTCAGGAAAACGAGAAAACTATTCGAAACCAAACTTGAAACCAAACTATATAGCAAAAACATCATCAAACGGATAAAAACCTAGGTTATCCGATTATACGAGGTGCATACGATAAGTTTCCAGACCTTTTTGGTATGGTTCAAATAAACAGCTACAGCAGCAATTAGAATACACCCTACTAAAGCCTGATTGTCACAGCTGGTGAATTTCAAAAATACAATCTGACACTTTAGGAGAACGATATGCAATAAAATTCTGTTTTAGACTTCGAAAAAGGCCACAGAAACGCATGGGATGCTTCAAACTGCTTTTCAACCATCTTGCATTTTTTTTGAGTGGCATAAGAGAATTAAGGAAGGCAGGGAGTCTGTGACGGATGATGAGAGGTGTGGGAGGAGAAAGGAAAATACACCAGAATTGATTGGCCAAAGGGTTAGGGTTAGTATGTTGAGATTTTAAGTGAGTTCAGGAAGAGATTCCGTCGGAAGAGGCAAGCACTCTTCAAATCGGGTCAGTGGCATTTCCACCAGGACAATGCACCAGTCCACAACTTCATCCTTGTCACAGACTATTTGACCAAGATGTGCATCAAGACAGTTCCTCGGCCTCCCCATAGTCCAGACCATACTCCCTGTGACTTTTGGTTATTCCCTAAGCTCGGAGGCTGTCGTTATGAGACAATTGAGGAGATGAAAGAGGCTGTGACGAAGGTCATTGACACGCTCACACAAGAGGACTTACATGGGGCCTTCTAGACGTTGTTGGAACAGTACAACAACTGCATTGCCGCCGGAGGAGATTACCTCGAAGGGGACTAGAGTTTCATGTGTGTACTATCAATAAAAGTGCCCATACAAAAAAAAGTCTGGAAACTTATCGTATGCACCTCGTAAGATACTTGGGATAATCCTTGAAGTGAACAAGGGAAGAACTTCAGTAATTGGACAAGAAAACAAGAAAACTGATGACGATGCATAAGGCCTAACACCCGAAAAATGACATAGACAGACTATACGTGTGAAGAAACCAAGGAAGAATTGGACTCGCCAGCATTGAAGATAGCGTCGATGCATCGATACGACGACTTAAAGACTACATAAATAAATAACCAACAAAGGCTAATTACAGCAATCAGAAAAGCATCAATATAAAGACAATAACTAGAAAATAAAAATGGGAAGAAAAGCAATTGCATGGATATTTCTAATATGAGAAGACTTGGACATAGCCAAGAAAGAGAAATCTTAATAGAGAAACTGAATCCCTTCAAAAAACAGCACAAAACAACGCTGTAAGGACCAACTATGTCAAAGTAAAAATTGACAAAACGGAACAAAATAGCAAATGTAGGTTATGTGGTGATAGAGATGAAAGTATCAATCACATATTAAGTGAATACAGTAAATTAGTGCAAAGAGAGTATAAGACAAAAGACGACTGGGTGGGCAAAGTGATCCACTGGGAATTGGGCAAGAAGTATAAATTTGACCATACGTTTGTTTGTTTGTTTAAGTTGGTTGGTTGGATTTTATTGCATACCAACCTTTTTAGGTTATTTAACGCCAAATCCATTTTTAGAAAAATAGTTCTATTTCATATAATTCAGTTTATCATGGGTACACAGTTTAATTGTCAAAACATTTCTATTTCAAATTATTCAGTTTATTCAAACAATTCTGATTCTGCTACTTTTGTTTATATACAGTTAAATGTCAAAACAGTTCTATATATAACAATTTAGTTTAGTGGAAGTAGAGTTTCAATGTCAAAAACAGTTCCATTTCAAACAATTCGGTTTAGCGTAAGCACGCAGTTTAAATGTAGGTACAGTTTCAGTTTAGCATATTTCTATTTAAGCTATTCAGTTTAGTAAAACAGTTCTAATTCAAGCAATTCATTTTAGCATAAGTATGCAGTTAATTATATTCAAACCATAGATAGGGCCCTATCAGATGCAACTATTCAGGGCCAGAGTGGACCTGGGAGCAATGGCAGTCAAGGGGTACTCCGCATCCCCCAAAGAACCAGCATCACTGGAACCTCACCATCAGATTGTTTAGTGTCATATCTAGGACACTCGTTGGGGGAGGGGTCTTACCCATCTGCAGAGGTGCAGTCGGTGTATTCTACAGCCCCAGCCGACTGAGCAAGTTTGTTTAGGTTTTATGGCATATCAACCTTTGTAGGTTATTTAATGCCAAGTGCATTTTTATACAAATAAACAGTTCTATATCAAACAATTCAGTTTAGCATAAGTACACAGTTTAATTATCAAAAGCATTTCTATTTCAAGCTATTCTGTTTAGGCAAACAGTTCTAATTCAAACAATTCAGTTTAGCGTAAGTACAGTTTCAATGTCAAAACAGTTCTATTTCAAACAATTCAGTTTCGTATAAGTATGCAGTTTTCATGTCAGAATAGTTTTATTTAAAGCAGTTCAGTTTTGCATGAGTACGCATTTAAATATCAAAACAGTTCTATTTTAAGGAATTCAGTTTAGCATAAGTACGCATTTTAGTTCTATTTGATCCATAGATAGGACCCTATCAGGTGCTACCACTCCGGGCCAGAGTAGACCTGGGAGCGATGCCAATGAAGGAGTACTCCACTTTTCACAAAGCTACAGTATTATTGGAACTTCACCATCAGATTGTTTAGTGTCATATCCAGAACACTTATGGGGGGCTTATCCCTCTCTAGAGATGCAGACGATGTATTCCTCAGCCCCAGCCGAATGGACAATTGACCATACAAACTAATGGTATATGCACAACACACAATCTATCCATATGAATGAAATGCATTCATTTCTCGAGGATTTTGAGATACAAACAGTGCACCTAATCACGGCCAGACGACCAAATACAGAGATAGTCAACGAAAAATAGACGCTGCCGGATTGTGGACTTTGCCTTCCAAGCAGACCAGAGAATAAAATCAAAAGAAAGATAAAAGAGAGATAAGTACCAAGACCTTGCTAGAGAGCTAAAAAGGCATGGAACATGAAGATGACGGTGATACCAATGATAATTGATGTACCCGGTATACCCATCAAAGGATTGAAACTGAAAGGCTTAGAAATATGACAAGTAAAGACCATCGAAACTTCAGCTTTACTAAGATCTGCCAGAATTTTGGAGATGAATCCTGGAGACCTAAGGAGACTTGCTGTCACTCAACTCCCAGTGGAAGACCATCATCTAATACTGGTGGGAAAATTCCCAAATAATAATAATAATAATAATAATATTTGACTATGCCAACAAATGGTATATGCACAACCCAGCACCCGTCCTAGAAAATGACACACACAAACTCCAATGGGACTTTAATATACAAACGGATCACCTAATCTCGGCCAGAAGACCAGACCTTATAATAATCAACAAAAAAAAAAAAAAGAAAATCTGAAAAATTATCGATTTTGCTGTCCCGGCTGACCACAGAATAAAACTGAAAAAATGTTAAAAGAGAGATAAGTTCCTCGACCTTGCTAGAGAATTGAAAAAACTGTGGAACATTAAGGTGACAATAATACCAATTGTGATTGGTGCTTTTGCCACGGTAACTAAAGGATTACAATGGTTTATAAAAATAAATTTTTGGTCTGGGGCAAGAATGGGGATAGGAGTTTATTGTTAATTTGGGTGTGCTGAATTCAAATTTATAAATAGTTTTGCTCTATCACCTCTAGTTTTCTGGCTTTTAAATAGTCTCATTTTAGTATAAACAGAGAATATATGTGCTTATTTCAAGAGTTGCAGCAACTTATAACAGATAAAACAGGATAGATAAAGAACACTGATTGAATCAATATACTTGGATGACACAATTACACAATTCATAGTACCACAGACAGTCAAAAGTGTGTTTTCTTAGAAGATCTGGTGTATTTTGCCTCCGGGATATCACGCGAGAGCATCCAGCAGAAGTCTCCCATCATGCCGGGGTTCCATTTGCCTTGATTATTGCTCTCAATCTTCGTAATGTCTTGGTGGAATCTTTCTCCATGCTCACCACTCACTGCTCCAAGATTTGGCGGTAAGAAGTTGCGGTGGGAATGGAGAAAATGACTCTTGAGTGACATTCGGCACCCCATATCCTCGTAAGACTTTAGCAACTTCTCAGTACAGGCTTGGTAATCTGGTACGCGTGTGTTACCAAGAAACCCACTACAGACTGACTTGAATGCTTCCCGTGCTCTCAGTTCCTTTAAGTTAAGAAGCTCCTTAAAATCAGTATCCTTCAGCACTTCTCGGATCTGAGGTCAGACAAAGATGCCCTCTTTGAGCTTAGCAACACTAAGACCAGGGAACATAGTAGACAAGTGTTGGAAGGTAGCACCATTTTTGTGCAACGCCTTCACGAAATTCTTCATCAAACCAAGCTTGATATGAAGAGGAGGAAGAAGCACCTTTTTCATGTCCACCAGAGGATTCTCCTTGAGGCTTTGTTCTCTACAAAAGTGCTTCTAGACCCCCAGTCTTTCTGCTTGTAATGCTGGGATACAGCTCGACTATCCCAGAGACAGAGAAAACAACAGTACTTTGTGAAGCCCGCTTGCATACCCATAAGAAGACCAATGACCTTATTTGTTCCGATTCCTGAAACTGGTGATCCTTACATCTTCCTGGACTAGGTTCCACTGTTTAAGCCGAGAAGCCAAGAGCTCTGACTGCTGTTTTGACAGATTCAAATCACGAGCAAGATCATTCAGGTCTTCTTGCGTGATCCAGTGTGGCTCATTGCCACTTGTTCCTGAATATGTAGACTCAATATCTTCCAAAGATATTGACTCGGCAGAATCCTTCCTTGAAGGCATTTCTTCATCTGATGAGGAAAAAATATCCTTATTTACTGGAGGTGTGGGTACAGGAAGATAATCTGAATGGGGAACGGGTCTCATAGCAGATCGAAGGTTGGAATATTTGATCTTTTTCCCAGAGGATGCATTGAAACCAGTTATATTAGTTAAACAAAAATAACAATCATCTGCGTGGTTTCGCGGCTCTCTCCAAACCATCGGGACTGCAAAGTTGAAAGCCGCTTTCTTCCCATTAAACCATGCTGTTAGTCCATTGTAGCTGGGTTTACAACAGATGTGTGGAGCCCAAGAGTTGTCCTGATCACCAATTTTACAGTCAAAATAGTGAAAGTAGGCGGTTCTGAGGAGGGAAGTGATGGTTCGACGCTGTGCAACTGTTGTGAAGTCCCCACACACGTAGCAAAAAGAATTGGCCTTGTTGAAGCGTCCTCGACATTTTGACGTGCTTGAAGCCATTGGAGAATCTGAAAATACTACAAAGTAAAACTAAATGTGCATTTAAAAATGTAATACTAATATCTAGTAACCCAAAAGATGTGTAACACGATAGTTGAGGGACACCAACCTCCTGCGCCGCCTGCGAGACAACCTCTTCCAATAACTACCACAGTGTGGATTGAGACCTGCTGTTAACTGTCAAAATCCGTCTTGATATATAACTATATATATAATGTAATGCTATCACTTACATAATAATAAGCCATAAGTCTCACAAGATTAGAATTAACCCTGAATTCATATTCGCCTTTATGTACCTTAAATGCACAAAATGCACACTATGCATATCTAAAAAAACTAGAGGTGATGAGTAAAAACGGATTTCAAATTTGAATTCAGCACCCTCAAGTTAGGTAAAAACGGGCATTTTTGTGGTTGCCTCAATTTCTTTGTAAACCAGTGTTATTAAAGAGCTTGAAGGTCTTGGAAGTTGGCGGCCGAATGGAGACCATCCTAACAACAGCATTATTGAAAACGGCCAGAATACTGAGAAGAATGCTGGAGACTCGAGGAGACTTGCTGTCACTCAATCTCCAGTGAAAGACCAACAGCTTACGCTGATGTGAGAAACTTTAAGTAAATAATAACAATAATGATAATAATATAATGGTTACTGGGCTACAAACCCTTACAAAGAAAGTTTTAAGAGTTAACTATATAAAAGAAAGATGAGATGATTTAACATCAAAATCGGTAAGAATTCTCACGAGAGTAGTAGAAAATTAATTAAACTCCCCGTTGTTGCGTCTCGATCACGTTCATGAAATATTTCTTGTGGGGAAATATCCCCTAATGGACAACAGGGCAGACACGCTCGTTATTCAATGACTGTTGACTAGAGAAAGTAGAAAATGAAACATTATTGACAATAATTCAACCGCAAAGATGAATCTTAATAATTAAAAAGAGATGATCGAAAACATTGAACCGGAGATTTCATAATTAAACCAATCAGCTCTTAAAAATTATTTGCCTATCATACATAGAACTGACAGAGGAGTAGAAACTAAAATCTGAAAAAGCGTATCTTGTAACAAGGAGCAGACTGAGCTGTCGGTCAATTGGACAGTACCCAAGGGTCTATAGCACCAAGATGCCAAAAATAACAAAAGTAACATTTTTAAATAGTTTAAAATAAATCAATAAGTTATTACCAAAATGCTTAATACTGCAAACTTTTATTCTATTCGTATATTATTGATTGAATTTAACGCCATCTCAACTCGACCTGGGTTATTTTATATCAAGAGATTAGGGAATTGCGTTCATTTTCGGTTTATATTTATATTTGTGTTATTATTCCACGAGAGTTCTTCTTATCGCTTCTTTTCCTATCTGATTTAAATATTTTGTTCACGATTGTATGGTTTCAAGAAGTTATTTTTATTTAATAATAATTATTTGTTTGCACACAGTTGAATGGGTTCAAATAACTCATAATAATTCTCAACAAACAACTCTAGCTTGAAGTAAATATTCTAAATAAAACTAAATTATCTATATGGTTAAAAGAGTTTGCTTGGAGAGTTGCAATCTTAATAAAAGATTGTAATTTACAAAGCTTTTTACTTAAATGTAGCACAAGACTGTATGAATGGGGCACCTATTGAGACTCGAATTCATTCATATAGGTTTGCTAGTCTAGCTTTCTAAGCATTACACCAGCTGATGCACCCTATATGGTTTTGGTTTGATTTGGTTTGGTTTGGTTTGGTTTCTTAGTTTAATGACATATCAACATTCATTGGTTAGTTAATCATATTTACCCAACCCCTCCGCTCAGGCAGGATATGACACAAGGTCAATTTTTAAGCGGAATTTAACAGGTTTGAATTCAGAGTTTTTCTTCTCCTAGACTATTGGCCTCAACCAGGCGGAAGAATTTAGTCTGTTCTACTATTTACCCATAGCTGGAGGGAGAATAATTGGATTCATACCTTTCCCAAGGGTATTAGTGCTATGTGAAATGCAATCAGTCAGGTCCAGGATTTGAACTCGTGTCACCGTTTCCATTTCCTGCGACGTTAACCAAGCAGTTCTATTTCAAACAATTCATTCTAGCAGGTTAACTAAGTTAAATGGTTCCAAATGTTGCTACGTATCATTAACAATTCAATTAAACATCAGCCATTTGTTTACACACGGTTAAATGATCAAACAGTTTTATTTCAAACAATTCAATTTAGCATTAGTACATTTTAAATGTCAAAAAGTTCTGTTTCATAGGACCCCATCAGGTGCTACCACTCCGGGCCAGAGTGGACCTGAGAATGATGGAAATGAAGGGATACTCCATATTCCCGAAATAGAACCTCACCATCAGATTGTTTAGTGTCATATCCGAACAATCGTTAGGGGGGGTCTTACCCCTTAGCAGAGAAACAGTCGGTGTATTCTACAGCTCCAGCCGACTGGGCAAGACTAAACCAGGGTCTTAATCCACAACAGAGGATACAATAAGCATGTTCTAAGCCCTACTGACGGGTCGTTCTATTTGTATAGTTTGGAAACATCGGATATAAATAACGTACAAAATTTCTATATAACTTTTAGATATGGCGTTTTAAAGAAACATTTCTGATTGAAATTCAACATATTATAAATTGGTCAGTCGGTAAGGATGGATGAAGAGATCGATAAAACTTCTTGCCCTAAGGTCCAAATTACTTTCAGTTGCACCTTGCTGCTAACAGAAGAATTAGTAAACACCATTGGCATAATAAACAAGGAAGCCACAGTTGGCGAAAAGGAGAAATAATTATTTCTGAATTCAAGAGTAACGCAAGAAAAAAAAATAGCCGCACAGAAAGTAGACTTTTACGGAAGACGGTTTGCTAAATCTGAATCAGTTATTTAAACGTGGTTTATTAGTGCAACAATAAACACTAACAAACTTTTAAAAAAACTTCTAATATTTTAACAAAAAGTATGTAAAATCTAACGCATTCCCAGATTAGAGATGAATGTGTTGATTTGGTATTGAGCGAGTTTGAACTCTATCACGTTCACTTTCTTCTACAATGCTTTAGCATGAAAGAACCCAACAAGGCTGATATACAATTAAGGAAAGAAACCAATATATATATATATAGATAGATAGATAGATAGATATACATACGTATATATATATATGCGATTAAAGCATTTAAAAATACAAATATACAAATATACACTTATATATTGGGGAGCATAAAATGTATTAACAAATTGTCATAGATATACAAATGCACTTATATATATATATATATATATATATATATATATATATATATATATATATATGAAAAGAGAGAAAGAACCTGAGAGAATAACAGATAGATAGATAGATAGATTGATAGATAGAAAATTAAAGCTCACGAAGTTTTTTTACTACTTTCATAAATGTCAAACTTTAGGTTGGTAAGAAAATGAAATAAATTTTGCTGTCTATCTATGAATTGACATTCATGAAAATCGAGTAGTAGAATAACTTTGTGACCTTTAAACTTGATGTTTATTGTATATTGCATCTTCTCAGGAAATTGACATGACGACACGAGTTCGATTCTCGTTTACTTGTGTTGTATTGTCATCTGCTGATTCATGCAGAAATACACATATATATACTCATTTGCCGTATCATTACTACTCAATAATAGAGACAGACGCACGCAGAAAGAGGCAGGAAGACTGGAAGCAGGAAGGAAAACGCAGGAAGATTTTTCTAACAACATTTACCTCTCTCTTTATTGCAAGGGTTCGAAAGGGTTGTTCAAGGTTTGCATGTGAGAGGGTGCTAGAGACCGAACATAAACTTTATATTTTGACCCCACTGTTATGACCGTCATGTTGTGTCTTTCTTGTTCTCTTGATGTTGGGGTCTACTCCATCGGGGCTTTCCGAGGGCCCCCTCGGTCGGGTGTGGCCTTCCCTACCACATCTGGTCTCTAGGTGTCTGGAATTCTACTGGCAACTGCTCTGGGACCCAAACTCAACTGAGTTAAATAATAATTCAACGCCCACACGATCGCCTACTAGATCTTTGAAATCGAATATTTAATCGTCATCAAGCGGAAATAACTGTCATGCAGTTCAGAGGTTACTCTCTTCCGGTGCATCACTGTTAGTGGCACAATGGAACCTTCACCTTGTCCCACCTCATAAGCCTTAATCCGCCCACGCGATCAATTTCGATTACTGGCCATTGGAATGTGTCACACTTCCTTCCGGTGTATCACCTTGGAATAGCATTTTTGGGCCGGGTCGAAGGTCAAAATATAACACTTGGCGCCAATAAATTTGAGAAAAGCATTAATCCATTATTTCTCAGTCGATTTATGGACCAAACAGTAGGACAGATTGAGTTCTTTGGCTTTGGTATAACAACCAACACAGACGAAGGAAAAGTCTGAATTCAAGCCAGCACTACTCAAGTTTCATAACTTACAACACAAATCGTCGATCAGCAGTTGAACATCCCCTTCCCCAACTCCAATCAGGTATAAATAGTCGGTCAGGCTAGATTCTTTAGTTTTGCTCAGAAAAAAAAGTCTAAAGAAAGAAAAAATTCTAAATTCAGAACCTGAGGAGAGATTTTCGGGAAAATCAATGGCACATTTCAGTGGTTATACAGTCCTTCACCACAATAAATAAATCACCTTTAACTAAACTGTTCTGCACCTTATTCATAAAACTCATAGGGAAGTCCATTACCCAGCACAAACTGTTACAGACGCAGACTACGTAGATGACATAGAGCTTCTAGTAAATACACCTACCCAAGCCGAATCCCTGCATAGTCTGGAGCAGGCAGCAGATGGCATTGGTCTCCAAGTGAATACAGACAAAATGGAATACGTGTGTTTTAATCAAAAAGGAGACATCTCTATACTAAATAGTAGCTCTCTGAAACTAGTGGACAAGTTCACGCACCTCGGAAACAGCGTCTCATCAACTGAAAATGACATCAATATGCAATTAACGAGGACATAGACTGCTATCGATAGGTTATTGATTATATGGAAGTCAGATCTATCCGATAAAATAACGCAATTTTTTCCAAGCAGCAGTCATGTTAATCCTTCTGTATGGATGTACCACATGTACACCGACAAAGCGTACAGAGAAAAAGCTAGACAGGAATTCCACAAGAAAGCTACGAGTCATACCGAACGAATTCTGTAAGCAACATCCCACAATACAATTGCTGTACGGCCACTTACATCCCATCTCTAAAATCATCCAAATAAGACATGCGGGTACCAGAGTGCTCAATTCGTTCGAAGAGCTTTGCATTATGCGAGCGGCAGCCGTAAATTCCCTAAAAGACGAAATATAAGATATAAGTCTATATATATTTACTTACATTTCGTCTTTTCTTTTGTTTTTTGTTTTGTTTTGTTTTTTTCACTATTAGAAGTAGAAGCTTTATTACCTCTCTTATTTGATCATGCCTTAACTTATCACATCTTGTTCAGTATTTAGAGTTTGACTACTACCCTCGGAGTGCTCGGAAACTGTTGGTGCTCGGATGGATATATAGACGCATCTCCATTTACCAGGATCCAATATTAGCGTTAAGATATCCATTGATTCATTAACATTGAACAAACAAAAGAAAAGTCAAAAATAGCCCATCCACACACATACGACATTTAAAACACACACACACACACACACACACACACACACATATATATATATATATATATAAAAGAAATATTGCCCGTGGTGTAACGGTTATCGTCGCTGGATATGGGCACGTCGACACGAGTTCAAATCCTGGACCTGACTGATTGCATTTCACATAGCACTAATACCCTTGGGAAAGGTATAATTCCATATATTCTCCCTCCAGCTATGGGTAAATAGTAAGGCAGATTGGGTTCTTCAGCCTTGGTGAGGCAACTAGTCCAGGAGAAGGAAAACTCTGAATTCAAACCTGTTAAACTCCGCTTAAAAATTGACCTTGTGTCATATCCTGCCCGAGCGGAGGGGTTGGGTAAATAGGATAAAAGATATATTATAAGACTACAGAAACGTGTCCAAACAGATGAAATGTACACATTGTTCCATAAACTAGCAGTAGATAAGAAGGGTTGCCAAAAACAGTGAAAAGTCTTACTTGTCTTCTTTATTGGTTTTCATTTCAAGATCACTGCAAACAATAACACTGTTCCCTGGGAGGTGAGACCAGATTTGTTCAAGGAACAGAGATGAAAAGAGCAGCCTTATCCGTCAAAAGAATGGGGACAAAAAGAGAAGAAATGATCCTGATGTATCACGTGACCAATGGACTCATAGTATCTAAAGAGACGCTCATAAATCGAAGAGAAGACAATTACTTATTGTTTTTCTTCATCATGTAGCTATAATGTAAGCAAACAGAGTTGAGTTTTTTTGAGTTGGCGTGTCTTTTATTATATTTTTCCTTGATGACTAAAATTTGCTTCTTTGGTCTCCACTGAAGTTTGTGTACTATTTTAAAGAAGTGATGACTGTTTGAAATCAGCTTCCATTTGAGTTGGATATTTTTTTCTATTATTTCAGCATGATTCTAGACACGTTTATTTATCTCTTTTTATCTGTGACTTGCAATTTCGGATGGCGGACATAGAATGTATTCACGCTTTTCCTTTCTTCCATCTTTAACATATTTCTATCAATTCGTTTGGCATATCTTCAATATAATAGGATATTTTATAAATATAAATATATACTCTAAAAATGAAGGATTAGCACACAGGTCATAGATGCATTCACATTTATAAATGCAGACAAAGTTATATCAACTGATAGAATGATGTCATTATTTGGGTTTATGCATGAATATAAATATGTTAGAACACGCTTTTTACCGTATAAAGTATTTACGTCGCATTGAGTGTGTATCTGTATAGAGTTTGTATCAAGTCAATAGAAGAAGCCTGTCTGTGTCACAATACTAAGTTTACCAAGAAAATCTAAGGAAAAAAAAAAATGAAAGGTTGGCCATCATATCATGCCAGTGAAGTGAACTTCTTTGCACTTGCCGAAGAAGAAGGAAGCATTTCGCGAATAAAATCAATACAATGACGAAAGAAGGACGTTTGACGCATGCGTGAATGTGGAGCCTTGTTGGAGCCACAGCTCTGATTTATGATTGGTCGATAAAAACTACAGAAAAAAAAAAGAGATTTTTTTTCCTGCTCCTGATGTACTTTCACTTTACAAACGATTCAATTTTGGTCTCATTGAAAATACTTAGATATTATCCGAAAAAAAAACAAAAAAAATTCTACCGAACTAAAATTGATTTCTAACAAATTATGATATAAAATAATGAGCATTATTCTGCACATGCATACACACATACATCTATACCTTTGCTTTTGTCTCTCTCGAGGTCGTTTTCTCCCACGCTGGCAAACATGCATATTCTCTCTCTCTCTCTCTCTCTATATATATATATATATATATATATATATCTTTCTCACCAATCTTCTTTCTGTACATACGACCATTTTCACCCACCCGCATAGATTGATACTCACAGAGAATATGTATATATATATATATATATATATATATACTTGCAAAGAGAATATATGTGCACACACTCGATTGTATCTATAGATACACATGCACACGCACAAATATGCACGAAACACAACCACTCACACTTATACAGAGATCCGTGTTCAAATCTCGGACGTGGCTGATGTGTTTCACTTCACGTTCATGCCTTTGAGAAAAGCATGAATCGATTTCTTCTTCAGCAATAAGTAAATAGTTGGGCAAACAAGGTTCTTTACTTTTGGCTAAGCCACCAGTTAAGGAGAAGAAAAACTCTGAATTCAAACCAGTTTTATCCCGCTAAAAAATTGCCCTGGGTGGAGTAACTTACTTGAATACATACACAACTGCATATACATAAATGTCATAAAGGAGAAGTCGACAGAATATATGCAACTCTCTCTCTCTCTCTCTCTCTCTCTCTCTCTCTCTCTCTCTCTCAATATATATATATATATATATACACATGGGGGAATTTATTCGACTAACAGTGAGGCTAAAATATGATACATTGTCGGTTTAAAGCGGAGATACCCAGCAGGAAGGAAGCCTACCCATAGGTGGGTGTAAAAATTGCTTAGCTACCCCCGAAATCAAGCTAATTAATTTCTCCTCGGCAGCACACGAACTTGGAGAATATGTGCGTGTATTTGTGTGTCTTCATGTGCGTCGGTAGTACATTATTAGTCATTTGGAAAGTCTATAAAGAAACGAAATTATTGAATATTTAAACTGATACATCATGCGCTGACCCTTTTTAGGTATCTATTCCTTCTTGTATCAGCAATTTCGTTTCGTAGGGACAAACATGTGTCCATTGTTCTGAGTTATTTCGCCTATAGATCTTACGAATATACTGAGAGACGAAGTCAGGGAGAATTTTTTTCCAATCTTTTTTACCCAACTAGCCGACAATGCAGCAATTTTCATTGATAAATTTCAAGAGACTTGAAATGTACAGGGTGAAAGAGTGCAAAGACAGCAAATGCTATTGAAAGGCTACGATCCGACAGCCGGTTTCACATGAAATCATTTCTGAAAAATTAAAGAGTATGTTCAGTTTTCCCTTACACAGCAGTACGTAAGCAAACAAGAAAAAAAATTATGTCCGAAAAAAAAAAAAAAAAAAAAAAAAGAATTTCTATACAAAAAAATACGAGGACGATTAATGAAAATGACATATTTCCCTTTTTCTGGCTTTTGCTTCGGAAACATTTTAAACGATATATAGTGATTGTCTTAAAATGTGTAAATTAGACTGAAGAAGTTTCGAGATGTTCTCATTAACAAGAAGTCTTTTAGTAGAATGAGCTATTTCTAGTTGCTCTCTCTCTCTCTCTCTCTATCTATCTATCTATCTCACACACACACACACACACACTCCCCCTCTCTCTCATGCAGATCCCAGTTTGTTTGTTTGTTTTTTGCTTCCTGGACCAATTAGACTTTCCAGATCATGTTAAGCTGTTTTTTAATTGTTAAAAAATGTGATACACCACAAAAGAAGTAATGATAGAGTAAGCCAAAAATGTGGTATATCCATGTATTAAATAAATATTATGTATTTCTTAAACCCAGAAGGGAATCTGTTGCATTTGCTCCATTTTACGAGAATAATTTTCTAAACTAATCTAGAATCTAGGGAGGTGCCAGTGGTGTAATGGTTATCAACGTAGGAAATGGACACGACGACACGAGTGCAAATCCTGGACGAGTCTGATTGCATTTCACAAAGCAATAATACCCTTGGGAAAGGTATGAATCCAATTATTCTCACTCCAGCTATGGGTAAATAGTAGGGCAGACTGAGATCTTCAGCCTCGGTAAAGCAACAAGTCTAGGAGAAGGAAAACTCTGAATTCAAACCTGTTAAACTTCGTTTAAAAATTGACCTTGTGTCATATCCTACCCGAGCAGAGGGGTTGGTAAATATGCTAATCTAGAATCTAGATCTATACCCAAAAGATAAAAAAAAAACTATTTCAGTTTAGTTTGGTTTTATGGCATATCAACTATTAAAGATTATCTAATGCTAAATCCTTACATATAAATCAAATATATGATTTCTAAACACATTTTGTTGATAACATTTTTAAACGAGACTAAGCTTCTTTTTTTTTTTTTTTTTGCACACAGTTAAATGATTCTACTTATTTCTATCGAATACGAATAATTCCATTTAATTATTTGTTTTCACAGTCCAATGTTTTCAAGTATTGCTATGTATCACTAATAATTCAATTAAACATCAGTCATTTTTACACACAAGTTAATGATCAAATATTTCTATTTCAATCAATTCAGTTTAGCATAAATACACCGTTTAAATGTCGAACAGTTTTATTCGACCCATAGACATGGGTGCTAGAGAGCCTAAACACTCATGCCACGTAGCTGAGACCGACATTCCCTTGGGCCTCAGTGGGTCATCCCCCAGATTCTTAACTGCTTCAGTAGGGCTTGGTTTATCGCTTGGCGCCTGAGGCGCCCCTTTTTCAGGCCAATACCGACAAGGCCTAAGGCATTTTTTAAGCAGCTAAGCGTGTGTGAGCTCCGGCTCTACGCTTTGTACCCACAATTAAAAAAAAAAAGGCTTGTGTCGTGATCTGACATACGTGGGGACGTCCGGCAAATAACTGCCTATCTTTCCGACAACAAAACGACTAACGTTGCTTACATTAATCGGTGAACTGTATTTCTCTCTGTAAGAAAATACCTCTAGTCTTACATGTGTGTTGACTCTTACTACTCAAGACAACAGTTTTAATATTATATTTGTTTTTACTCGTCTTACATATTCCCTTTTCTTTTGAATTTACATAACCTTTTTTATTTTATCTATCTCTCTATATATATTTATATAACCTACGCTTCTCTAATCGCTAAGGTATTGTCATAAAAAGAACAGCTCAAGATCATTAAAATCTTGTATTGATTTTTAAAACCAATAGCTGTCATCTTTATTGAGTTTGTTTTTTTATTCTCTAATCCTCCAAGAAGCGACTGAATGGTCCCAACATTTGTTCTCTTGGTTTTGTCCTCAACAACAAAATAATCAAAGTTATAAACCATTAATAATAATAATGGAGCCAAGTTAGAGAAGGAAATCTTTTTGATTAGAGCTAAGATTTTTTTTCTATACACTAAGAAAACAAATCTTAAATGGTTAAGACAAATGTCGAAGCAGGGAGAATCTCAAAACCTCCATTCAGAATGCAGATATTTTCTGCTGTAATTGAACTGTTTATTGAATAGTATACAGTCTTATTGCTTTCCCTCGTAGAAATATGACAAATAGACACGTTCACATTATTTAGGGAATTTAAATTCAAATGGTATGGTCATTGGTCATATAAAGGGATCTAAAATCAGAATCTTATCAGAATGCATCTTGGACTTAACTACAAAACTTTAAGAATGTAAATTCACCGGTGCATATTTATTGTATATTTAGCAGCCTGGGTGCCTCAGATGGTGTAATTGTTTGCAAGGTAGACGAGCATATCTTCACGAGTGAGTTCGACTCTCATTGGGTGCCTCTTTCATGTAACCTTGTGCCACATCTAAACAAAAAGGTTACAATATTTCAGTAGCCTTTATAACGATCGTATTAGTCTCCCTATTACTCCACGTATAAATTTTGAATATTTAATACTGAATTTAAAAAAAAATATGATGTATAATGTTAAATCTATCATTATATGTAACATTTTCCTTCCAAGAAATATTATCATTGGCTGACTAAATTAATACCCCTTTTTTGCTACTGACCACTGTATATTGGGTGGGAAGGACTTTTTTTTTTCATATATGGCTGAACTTCAAAGGTTAACCCAAAATTTCATACTATAAATTTTATTAAAAACAGAATTCTATAGATTTGTCATGTTTCTGTTCGCATTGAAGTTTCTTATTACATACTGTGTAATCATAGTCTCATTGGGCGCCCCATTTGTTCGGCCTTGTGCCACATCGAAGCGAAAGCTTCAAAGCTTCGTAAATTACTATCGTGCAATCGTGGCTAAAAAATCAATTAAATACACGTGTATACGAAAGTAAACTTTCTCTTTAATAATTAATGATTAATTCTATAAAATCATCATCATCATCATCATCATCATCATGTCGTGCCGTCAGCACAGATATCCCTGGACCTCTCTCGCCACTTCACCCTATCGTTCATTGCCTCTGGCAGTTCTTCAGGCTGCATCCCGTATCCTCACAGAGCTGCTGTATGTATGTTCGAGCTGGTCATCCTGCTTTTGCTCGGCTATATGTGGTCGTCCATAGGAGTACATCACTTATGAGCTCGTCCCTGCTTCTCCAGCAGTGTCCTGCATGTTTGGTTCGTCTAACTTGGATAGTTTTCGTGATGGGAAGTAGGTGCTGTATAGTTGGTGCCTTGTTGGGTGTTGCCACCTGGACTTGTTCAATATTGCTCGCAACATTCTTGTGTAATTGCCGTCTAGCTTATTCTCGAGCAGTTTTGTTAGCGTCCAAGTAGTGCATCCATACAGCAGTATCGACACGACCTCTGCTTGGAAGAAACTGCGTTTCATTTTATCAGTCAGGTCTGACTTCTATACGATCCATAGCTTATCGATAGCTATCCATGCCTTTGTTAGCTGCGTGTCGATGTCTTTTTTCAGTTGATGAGACACTGCTTCCTAGGTAGGGGAATTTGTCTACCAGTTTTAGAGAGGTTCCTAAACCAGGGCATTGACCTAATGAGATGACTGTTCGACCAATGTTCAATCCCAGGTCGCGTCGTACCAAAGACTCAAAAAATGGTACTTGATGCCACCTTGCTTAACACTCAGCGTTATAAGGTAAGGATGAATGGTAAAGTGGAATTATCCAGCGAATGGAGTAGCGTCCTCCTCTACATACCGATGTGGTAGCTTTTGAAAATGGAGTCTTCGGGTCACCCTCGACTAAGGTCACCAACTTTACTTATTATAAAATAAAACTGAAAATAATGAACAACTGAAAAATACAGAAATCTCAAAGCTCTCTTCAGTTGAATCCATTTAATTTCTCTTTATTAATGTTCTATCAAGACATAATACTAATTTGCATAAAAACCAAAGAGATATTTTGAAAAACCGGTATTAAGGAAAAAAATGCGCTTATATTAAAGAGTTCGGTAACTTAAAAAAATGATTATATATTAAAAAAATGAGGTAATTTGTAAAAAATGCAAATATATCAAAGAAATCTGTATAAATATATTAAAGAATCCGGCAATATAGATTTTTAAAAAATCATTCCTCTCTTAACATGGAGCAAGCACTTTCACCGATAAAAATCTACAGAACTGCTTGAGTAAACAAAAGGAGAAGTAAACATCATATTGGTGATTTTATCTCCTCACGACACATTTTCTCGGTAAGATGGGTTGGAAGAAAAAAAACCCAAACCAAACAA
>OY757905.1:36031087-36098587 GCA_963585895.1 Sepioteuthis lessoniana | reverse complement strand
AGGGAATGAATTTACGAGCGCTTTCAGACATTTCATAGGCCATCATCATGGGTTGCTTGCGTGTCTAAGGAGGTTTTTTTTTAAAGAGTTTTGAAAGTTTTTTTAAGTTTTTGTAAATTTACAAATTTATTTACACGCAGAGTTAGATGCTGAGACGTTGATGAATTAAAAAAAACAGAACGCTATCAATAGAATATCATCAAGAAATACGGAAAAAACATTCGAAAGGCATTTCAAAACATTGTCGCTATTTTCAAAATTAATTCTATTGATTTTAGGTTTTTTGCGTTTAAATAAAGGGCTTCTAGGATTTGCAGTCGTAGCTCATTAATTTCGTGTGCTATTATAGTGGTATTTTCAACTACAAGTTTTCAAAATTTGGATTTGGGAATAGAATTGGTTTTAAGATGTAAGGCTATGGAGCTAGAATCATTAAGGTGCATCGTAAGCCGTCTTGAAAGAGTTGTAGTGGTAAGACCAACATACGTATTATTTTCTTTGGAGACACAGTCTCCCATAAGACATTTGAACATGTATACGACGTTTAATTTATGAAGAAGCTCAGTGGAGGGGGAAATTTTATAGCAAATAATTAGGTTGGAGGCTTTAAATTTGTTATAGTAAATGATAAATCTTTCTTTTTTGCTAGGATCTGTAAGGAGAACATTTTTTATATAAGGTTTTTTAGTATATGTTCATCGGTCTTATAATTACTATATATATATATATATATAGTCATCCAAGACAGACTGTTTCGTTGTATCACAACTCTTCAGCATGGCTAGATACGCAGGACGCTTGAAGCCTGGATCGAAACCAGCCCAACTTTACGTTAGACTTCGTATCATACCACTCAGCCAAAAAGCGAACCATGTCAGCACGGCAATTAAAAGGCTTTATGTAGTCGTTTTCATTTGTTTACATTTTTACCTTACCGGATACCAGAGTGCTCAATTCATTAGAAGAGCTTTCCATTTTATATGTATATAAATATCTGAAACCAAATCAAGGTCGTTTTTTCACTTTTAATTATTTACTATTTAGTATGAAGGCGTTTGTAGTGGAATGGTTACTGTTGTAGAAAACAACTTAAAGAATAGTAAATGATTAAAATTGAAAAAACGACCATGAATCGGTTTCAGATATTTGTGTATATATATATATATATATATATATATACACAAATATCTGAAACCGATTCATGGTCGTTTTTTCAATTTTAATCATTTTAGATATTTGTGTATATATATATATATATATATATCCGGGACATTGGCCAGGTTAGAGTGTTCGCCAATGGCCCGGGAGACCTGGGTTCAATCCCAGGTCGAGTCATACCAAAGACTCTAAAAATGGAACTTGATACCACCTTGCTTAACACTCAGCATTATAAGGTACGGTTCAAGGGTAAAGTAGAGCAATCCAGGGAAGGAGTAGTGCCCTCCCCTACACCTTGGTGTAGTAGCTATCGAAAAGGGAGCCTTCGGGTCACCCTCGACTATGGTCGCTAACTTTACTTTACTATATATATTTATGTGGGTATGTGTGTGTGTGTGTGTGTGTGTGTGTGTGTGTGTCGTTGGGTGTGTATTCTACCCCAAATAAAACCTGTGTGATGGTATATAAAAATGACGACAGTTATTTGTGTGGGTAAGTGTAGGTGTTTATGTTATTGTTTCATTATAGTCGTCACAAAACAGGTTTTACTTAATTTCTCATTTCCAGCCTGTTTACTCGCGGGCATGTCTGTGTTGGCGTTGCATTTTTTCAGAAGCAAATGAAAAAGCCTAAACATTGGCGTATATTGCAAATTGCACCTACCTATTAAAAAATAATAAAACTACAATAACTTTTTGACTGTTGTTTAGAAAATTATACACAAAACTATTGCTTCTATAGATAAAAATAAAACAATAAGCACACAAAGGAATAAGACAGGACTGTTATTATTCAAACCTGCTTTTTAAATCATTATTTAAATGAAATATCGCATGACTGTTTCGTTTGGTTTCTTTGTTTGATAATATATCAATATTCGTGGGTTATTTAATGCCAAAGTCAATTTAGTGGTACTTGTGGGGATTGAATAATCAATAAAACCCCCCAAAATTAAAAAAAAATAAAATAAGATAAAACACAAAATAAATAAATGAATATAGAAAATAAAAATCTTCCGGGATTCCTTTGTCAGGAAGCACAATCTACGCATGCATGAAAATATGGGCTTCCTGTCATCAAAAAGATACTTCTCCTCAGATCCGGACCCAGTCGTCTGGAGCTATAGAATACACAGCCTATATCTCTGCAGAAGCGTAAGACACCCTCCAACGAGTGTCCTGGATATGACACTAAACAATCTGATGTTGAGGCTTCAGTAACCCTGGAGTTTTGAGGAATGCGGAGTAATACTTCATTATCATCGCTTCCTGGTCCACTCTGCCCGGAGTGGTAACACTTGATAGGGCCTTATCGATGAGTTAAATAGAACTAAATTATATTTAAACTTTTAACTGAATTATTTAGAATTAACTGTTTTTCCATTTAACTGTGTGTTAAGAAAAAACTGTACTTATGTTAAACTGAATTATTTGAAATAGAACTGTTTTTACATTTAACTGTGTGTAAATAGAACAGTACTTATACTAAACTGAATTGTTTGAAACTTTTATCAAAATGACGCATTTCGGCGTTAAATGACCTGAAAAGGATTGAAACGCCTTAAAACAAAACTACCAACCAACCTCTTTAGATTTCTTTAACTCGACGGGGCAGAGGGCTATTTACTGAATCGAGAAAAACATTCCCCTCGTTGTAAACCTGGGAATAAAAGTTAGATATTAAAGTATCGCTGTCCCTTTTCCGTAATTCGTTCCTTTTTAACATGTTCAACCAACAAAAGAAGATAAGGGAATAAGGGTACGAAGAAAAAGTAAGTGACCAACTCCTTAATCTTTTCCAAGACACCCAAACATCCTATATCCCATATATAGGTTTGGTTTCTTTGTTTAATGGCATATCAACCTTTGTAGGTTATTTAATGCCAAAGCCATTCTCCAAGAAGAACAGTTGTACTACTATTTAACCCATATCTAAGAGGATAAGGGCGTTCATACCTTTCCCAAGGGTATTTGCCCGAAAGTGAACGTAATAGCACAACTGGAGTACGAACTCGCTTACTAAGATTCCGCAGTCCATCGCTTTAACCATTACACCACGAGAACACCCCCCTATATAATTTACATTATCCAGAAATACGACCTGAAATATGCGATAAAAATCAAATATTACTTCAATAATGGAATTTTTTAATTCAATTTTTTTATGTATATCTTATTTTACTTGAGTATCCGTTTTTTTAACAGTGCAAACTCTTTTTTTTAAATATTGCTTCAAATTTGAGACCTAATATTGCAAAATGAAAGACGCGATTGTTATTTCTTAATTTTGATCATTTTTCTGTCTGATATATATCCTATTTATAACTAGCTGTTACAGACAATATTTTTGATTGATCTTCTAATACTGTCTTAAAATTTAGCTCTTGAATTTAGTTTACTTATTATTTTCAGAAAATTCGACGACTGCACAAAGTTTTTTTTCTTTCTGATCTATCAAACGATATATGCGAAAGTATAAGACCACGATTTGTTTAATCGAAAATACAAAAATTATCATTGAGTCAGTATCCGTTCTGTTTAGGGAGGTTTGGTTTAGGGTTCTTTGTTTAATGGAATATCAATCTTCGGAGGATATTTAATGCCAAAGATATTCTCCTAAAAAGCAGTAGTAGTACTATTTAACCCATAGGTGGGAGGATAAGAGGGTTCATACCTTTCCAAGGGTATTTGCCCGAAAGTGAATGTAATAGCGCGGCTGGAGTACGAACTTGCTTACTACGCTTCTGCCGTCCATCGCTTTAACCATTACACCTCGAGGACACCTCGCTGCTTTGGTTTAGTTCGATTTGGCTTTATTGCATATCAAACATTGTAGATTATTTAATGCCAAATCCATTTTTACGCATATAAATAGTTCTTTTTAAACAATTTAGCATAGATACACAGTTTAAATGTCAAAAATAGTTTTGTTTCAAATAATTCAGTTTAGCATAAGCACACACTTTAAATGTCACAAACAGTTCTATTTCAAACAACTCAGTTTATCAAAAGTAAAGTTTTTTGTTTACACACAGTTATATGTAAAAATAGTTCTATTTCAAAGAATTCAGTCTAGCATAAGTACGCATTTTAGTTATATTTAACTCATGGAAAGTACGCATATTAGTTATATTTAACTCATAGAAAGTACGCATATTAGTTATACTTAACTCATAGAAAGTACGCATATTAGTTATATTTAACTCATAGAAAGTACGCATATTAGTTATATTTAACTCATAGAAAGTACGCATATTAGTTATATTTAACTTATAGAAAGTACGCATATTAGTTATATTTAACTCATAGAAAGTACGCATATTAGTTATATTTAACTCATAGAAAGTACGCATATTAGTTATATTTAACTCATAGAAAGTACGCATATTAGTTATATTTAACTCATAGAAAGGACCCTATCCGGTCTTATCACTCCGGGCCAGAATGGACCTGAGAGCGATGTCAATAAAAGGGTACTCCGCATTCTCCAAAACTCCTACATTACTGAAGCCTGGGCCATCATGTTGGTGGGATCTTACCTCTCTGCAGAGGTACAGTCAGCAAGGGAGATTTGCTATATCCACAGGGAGAACCAGGTAACTGTGAACAAGTCATGATGTAAAGGTAAAGAAACCCGTTAAAGAGAAAAGAAGCATTTTTCCCTAAGTAAATGTACATATTAAACTTAGAAAAACAGAAAAAAAAATTATTCAAAAACAGCGTTCTGAACCTCGAGGACGGCCTCAATTTATCCATAGGAATACAACTGCATGCTTTTGTTTTTATAAGTCTTGTCCGTGTCGACCATCAGGTCTAGGATGGCTACCATTAGCTAACTTCGGTATTATATTGTAAGAATTTTCCACAAGTCGTAATTCAGATTGATGACTTAATTTTAAATTCATGTCAACCCGTAGGTGTTATTTCATTCCTAGAATTTAGGGAATTCAAACGTTTATCTTTACACGTAACTGGACTATTGGTCTAATGAATAGAGTGTTCACCAATGGTCCGGAAGGCAGGGGTTCAATCTCAGGTCGAGTCATACCAAAGACTCAAAAATGGTACTTTATGCTGCCTTGCTTAACACTCAGCATTATAAGGTAATGATCAAGGGTAAAGTAGAGCAATCCACGGAAGGAAATAGCGCCCTCCCCTACGCCTCGGTGTGGTAGTTATTGAAAAGGGAGCTTTTGGGTCACCCTCGACTCAGGTTGCCAACTTAACTTTTTATGTTTACTCTGTGTATTTGTAGATTTATATATATATATTGAATAATTATTTATAAAGAGTTTTTTTGCATGATTATGATTATTCCTATGTAATACAAATAATTTGCATGCAGCTGAATGGTTTCAATAATTCTTAATTAAAACTAATTATTATATAACTACAAGTAATTATTCATAACTAAAAATAATTATTTGTTTGCACACAGTTATATAGTTGGTTGGTTGGTTGGTTGGTTGGTTATAAAGTATATCAACCCTTTCAGGGTTATTTAACGCCGAATTAAGTCATTTCAAATAATTAAGTTTAATATAAGTATAGTTATTTGATTACACACAGTGAAATGTAAAACAGTTAATTTCAAACAATTCAGTTTCGTGTAATTACACAGTTTTCTTCTATTTAGCCCATAGATAGGACCCTATCATATGCTACCACTCAGGGCCAGAGTAGACCTAGGAGCAATGTCAATAAAGGGGTACTCCGCATTCCCCAAAGCTCCAGCATTACTGAAGCCTCACTATCAGATTGTTTTCTGTCATATCCAGCACATTCATTGGGGGAGTCTGACATCTCTGCAGAAATACAGTCAGCGTATTTTGCAAGCCCAGTCTACTGAACCAGCAGTTATATGGTTTGAAGTAATAAATTACAACCCTTACTAAACAAATATAACTATTCTTAATACAGATAAGTTACAGTTATTTGGAATCAAGTATTTCAATCGAATACAAATGATTTTTAAACAAGCTTTTTTGAAAAATAGGATTCTAACAGGTACGACCAGCCAAGGTTAGATTAGACCTCACACTATAGTTTAGTGTCATACATGGGATACCTATTTTGGAAAGAGGGTCTTACCCTTCTAAAGATGATAAAGATGGTATATTCTAAACCCTGCTGACCGGGGACCCCAGATATGAGTATGTTAATTCGAGTTTCGAGACGCTACATCTTTATGTTTTTAGTTTGGTTTGTTGTTGTTGTTGTTTAATGGCATAGTAACCCTTGTAGGCTATTTAATGCAAAAACCTATCCATAAAAATCAATTAGATAAATATGATTTGTGAACACATCTTGTAGATAGCGTTTTTAAACGAGCTTAAGTTCATTCTTTTGCACACAGATCAATCGTTCCAAGTATTGCTGTGTATCACTAACAATTCAATTAAACATCAGTCACTTGTTTACACACAGTAAAATGATCAAACAGTTCTATTTCTAACAATTCAATTTAGCAAAAGTCAACAAAATTGAATAGTTCCAAGAATTACTACGTATCACTAACAATTCAATTAAAAATCAGTAAATATTCAAACAGTTCTATTTCAAAGAATTCAGTTTGGCATATGTTATTTGTTTTCTCACAGTTTAAATGTCAAACAATTATATTTGACCCATAGATAGGACCCAACCAGGTGCTATTGTACCATAGGATCAAAATGTTGTGTTTGAAAGAAAGAAGTCCGCAGAAAAAGAAAAAGTCAAACTCGAAATTTAAGGAAGAAAAATAATAGTCGTTTTTTTTTTATATTCACTTAGGTTACAGCGGTTTGCAGCTCGAAAAGTTCGTTTCATGCGTTCTTCCTCTCTCTTCTCCTTGGTGGCGACGGCAGATGTCGTGGTAGCCGGCTTGTTGAAACGCTCCTGTCAATCGTATTGTGACAGGCTGGTTATGACGGTTTGGAGTCTCCTCAACTTCTGAAACACCTGTTTAGGACCCTGCCTTCAACTCTGATCTCCAACTGATCAAAACTTCCTTTCGCACCGGGTTATATAACTATTCGACTCCCAGCTGCTTCTTGTGAGCGTCACATTTGCATTCATTTCAACCCGTCAACGGTCAAGGTTATCCCTGATATCTTTGACCGAATGCACCTGTTATTTACACGGGTGCATTTCTCATTTGACAGCTTGGCTGGGATCAATACGTTACATTATCACTTCGTGCCTGAGTGGATTTGGGAGTTATAGCAATGAAATGCGGAGGCATTTCCTAAAGGTCCATCATTACTGGATCCTCACAATCAGATTGTTTAATGTCATAAACCAGGACATTCGTTGGGGGTTATTACTCCTCTGCATAGATGCAGTCAGTGTATTCTACAGCCCCAGCCGACTTGGCAATTGAATTTCCCTTTTCAGACAGATCAATTCAAGTAACTATTCTTAATATAAACAATTTGTATACAGTTATACGGAATCAAGTATTCATATTAAATACGATTCATTTTTAAATAGAACTATTTGATCAAGAGGTGATGGCCTTAACATGTACTCCCACTCCTGATCAGAGTAGACTTGGGAGTAGTGGTAATGAAGGGATACTCTAAACTCCCCAAAGATCTAGAAGTGGAGTCTCGCCACTAGATGCCGTTGAATGTGGGGAGCTCTTACCCTTCTGGAAGACATGCAGACGTGGTATTCTGACCTCAATCCAATACTCTTGAAATTTCAGCATCATTGCACAAACAAAGCAGAAATAACAGATCTTGCCTTCTCCCACAATCACCATGCAGATTTTTATAAAATAAACATTTGTTGGCATTATAGAGTCCTGGCATACATAAAATCACTGTTCTTATTTTAGACAGTTACACTCCAGGATCCTCTTCATCTCCTCGCCAAGTTAGAGTGAAATGGTACAGCCAGTGCCAAACAAAAGCGACAGTAAGCCAAATAAAAGAACTATAAGCCAACAAGTAAGAAATGGAATTGGCAGATAAATTCCGTTTTTTGTTGTCCTCATTAATGTTCTTTCTTTTCTTCAACACCAACTGAGGCTGTTTTTGTTTCTGATTTTTTTTTTTTTTTTTTTTTTCCATTGTTTATTCCCCTACGAACTCTGAGCAGTCACATCCCTATTGTTCGGAAGCATTTCATTGGCTAATTGAAAACTTGTTGCAGACGATATTTATTTATTTTTTTTTTTTTGTCAATTGATTTCATTAGCTTATATTTGAGTTACTTTTTTTTTCAAAATCGTTTTTCGCAGATTTTAACTCAAGTCACAAGAATCTATTTCTATTTCTGGAGAATTTTCTTTTTTCTTGACAGCTTGTAAATAATACATCAGCAAACACATACAGATAAGAAGAGACAGCGACGGTTGCACATGTATACAACATTTTCCCAATTTGGCCCAATTCAAAACAAATTTCTATACATGCATTTATTATAAACTAGCCGTCGTACCTGCAATTCTCTAGGACATCATTTTTTTTTTTCAATATATTCTTTCAATTTGAAATCTTATAAAGAAAACTGATTGCTTACGGTATTAGACATTTATATATAATTACATCTCTTCCTAAAGAAACTAAGTGACGTCCCTAGTATAGGGAAATGGAATTAGTTATGTTTTATCGCATATCAACTCTTGCAGGTTATTTGAGGCCAAATACCGTTTATATATATATATATATATATATATATATATATATATATATATATATTGTTGTGTTCTGGCTAGTGAACACAAGTAGTTGTAATAATAAGACAAACCACGATATGTGAGGAAATAGTTATATTTACAGAAAGAGTATTTGCAAGAGAGAGACTGTTAGTAGTAAGAACATAGTATTAGTGATAGAGTAATGATATACTTCAACAAAAGGAATGGCTCTTCTGGTCTGACTCGTAGACTGATCTCAGACTGATCTGGACTGGAGTATTTGTTGCACGCCCCACCTAACGGGCAAGAGTGGCGCAATGCCTTTTTTGGTGGATCCGGGCGCAGGGCCGTTGCCCACACGCACCCGGCATTTCCCCAAAATGCCTACGGCCCTGTCGGCATTCCTCTTTTTAGGGGCGCCTAAGGCGCCGGGTGATGAACCCAACCTACCCAAAGGTAGTAAAAGCCTGGGGGGAGGCCCCCTGAAGCCGAAGGAAATCTGCAGGTGCCGAGAAACACTCGGCCGGATCAGTGCCAGACTAATCTGGACTGGAACCTCTATGTATTAGAGCCACTGCCATATATGGTAGATGGCCTAGCTCATTATGCTGAAAAGGTACATTGGCATAATGGCTTGAGCGTCTGCCAATGACCTGGGAGACCAGGGTTTAATCCCTGGTCGAGTCATACCAAAGACTCAAAAAATGGTACTTGATACCTCCTTGCTTAACACTCAGAATTATAAGTTACGGATCAAGGGTAAAGTGGAGCAATCCAGAGAAAGGAGCAACGTCCTTCCCTACAACTAGGTGTAGAAGCTATTGAAATGGGAGCCTTCAGGTCACGCTCGACAACGGTCGCCAACTTTACTTTTTCTTTTGGAAGCATAGCCAGAACCCTAGCAAGTATTACCACTCGTGGTGAAAGTGGACCTGGAGGTAATATCAATTAAAGGGTTCTACACATTTCCCAAAACACCAGGGTTGGAAAATCACTGTTAGATTGTTTTATGTCGTAATTAGGACACCCGTTGGAGGCGTCTTATGCATCTGTAGAGATGCAGTTGGTGTATTCCCCAGCTCCAGCTCCTGTCGACTGGGCGAATTGAAATGAGTATAGCTGTGTATGCGTGTATGTGTAGGTGTTCATGATTTCGTTTTCATTATAGTCATCACAAAACAATTTGTTCTTAATTAATCATTCCGTGACTGTTTATTCGAGTGCAAGGCAAATTGGTGTAGGCAGTGAATTTTTCAAAGACAATGAAACAGGGTGAATATAAAGTACATTGCATATTGCACACCTTCATTAAAATGTTATAGAATTTGAACATTCTTTTTGGCTTTTTTAATCTATTTAGTTATTTTAAATAATCTAAATCTCCAATGTTTGTAAACACACACACACACACACACGTATATATATATATATATATATATATATATATATATATATATATATATATATAAGTAAAGCAAGCTTCATTATATACAAAATTTACTTGCCAACTAATAAATAAACGTAAGGAACTCATATTTAAATGCCGCCATGAAAATAGATTTAAACTCATATGAAAAAATTTGTTGACAGAAAAAGTGCTAGTGATACGAATAGTAGGATTATTATTAGTATTAGTATTACTATCAATATTAGTGGTAAGATAATAATAATAATGATTTTATGAAAAAAGAGAACTTGCAAAATTGTGGACTTTGCCGTCCCGACTGACCACTGAATAAAACTGAAAGAAAGTGATAAGAAGGATACATACCTCAGCCTTGCTAAGGAATTGAAAAAATTATGGAACATAGAGGTGACAATTATATCATGTATGTTTGGTGCTTTTGGTACAGTCACCAAACTATTATTAAAGGAGCTGGGGGACTTGGAGTTAGGAAGACGAGTGGAGACCATCCAAACTACTGCATTATTAAGAACAGTCAGAATACTGAGAAGAGTTCTGGACACTTGAGGAGACTTGCTGTTACTCAAACTCCAGTGAAAGACCATCAGCTAAAACTGATGTGAAAAACTCTCAGGGAGTAAATAATAGAAAACATTGTAATAATAGAAAACTTAAATCTTTTATATTAAAATTATAATTAATCAATAATTATTATAGTATTAATAATAATATTAACGGTAATTAGAATGGCAGTATTCAGAATTTTAAAAATATATATATATATAGAAATAATAATAAGATATATCAAGAGTAAATTCTAATTTTAAATGGAAAAAGAAATTAATTAAACCAGATGAGTAATAGACCTTATCGCCTTGCTTTCCTTAATAAATAAATAGATTTTTCTTAGAATAGGTTAATTTATTTATTATATTTTTTATGCTGAGTGTTTTGTAAGTTGTGTAAAAAATCTTAAATATATCAGGATACATGATACCTGACAATCACATTACATCCGTTTTGACACTCACTTCTAGCCTCTGGCCTTTTGTTTCACCACTTTTAAAACAAGTAAGAGTCCATAAAAATATTATTTGGAAATTTTCTCTCCGTTTTGTGATGGCTATCTGAAAAAGCTGGTTTCTCTTTGTCAGCTCAAATAAGTTTATGATAACCAAATGACGGTGTTGTGAGTTTTTCAATTATATATATATATATATATGTGTGTGTGTGTGTGTGTGTGAGAGAGAGAGAGAGAGAGAGAGAGAGAGAGAGAGAGAGAGAGAGAGAGAACTGTGCTTACATATCGACAAAAACATCAGACCCAAATTTTCTTCTGAAGAAAAGTCGTTGTCGATTACTCTCTAGCTTAGTTGTTAGTTTGGTTTGTTGGTAGGTCTTACAACATATCTACTTTCAGTGGGTTATTTCATGGTGCCAAATTATATATGGCGCAAAAATATATCCTTACAATCATTTTAAACATAGAAAGGCTTCATTATGTAAACAGATCTATTTTTCGATCCCCATTATGAATCCATAACTGGTCCTACCACTGCAAGTTGATCTGGGAATAATGGCAACGATAGTGTTACTCCATATTTCATCAGAGCTCTAGAACTTGTGTCTCATTACAGAATGCAGTTTAATGTCCTTAAAATGAAAACCCTTCATTTGGTATTTTTGAAACTTTTATAGATATCAACTCATAGAACTGACAAAAAATAAACGAACAATGACCTTAGAAAAATAAAAATAAAACTTTAATGGAAAAATTAAAGATTCGGTTTTACAAAATTTTGATAGCAACACTTTCAATCTGTTTTATTTTTAATAATTCATTTTGCTTTTTATAATACGTAATTTTTAAAGTAAAGTCAGAAATTAGCTTAGATACTATTATTGTCAATAAATATAACGTAACAAAAGCATTAATTGCAGTTAGAATAAATATTCGCTTGGACAACACAGTTATATGTAGAAATCAGATCCGAACAACAGAAATAAAAACTTAAAAACATAATGATATTTAGAATATCAAACGCCATTTGTTAGCATATATAATACACATTGCACGAAGATCATTCGTATTAAGGATTTAAAGTGATTAAAACTGTCTTGATGATAATAAAATTCAGTTTCCTGCATTTATAAATGTTAACTGCTTTCTTGACCTGACTATTTATTCACGTTACGCTTAATATACAAACGCATGTGTGTGTGTGAGAGAGAGAGTAAATAAAAACTGGTGGACTGGCTTGTTGGTTATTTGGTTAGTTAATTGTTAATTGTTTTATGGTTTCTCAATTTTTGCTGGGTTCTTTTATATTCTCCAATTATGTATGGTATAAAAATATACCTTCACAATCAATTAAACATGTAAAAATTTCATTACCCTAAAAGATCTATTTGATTCATTGATGGGACATTAACAAGTACTATAACCCCTGAACCTGGGAATAAATAACTCTATACTCCCCCTCCCCAAGGCTTCAAAACTTGGGCCTCACCACTGGATCCAATTTAGTATTCTACCCTGATCATCCTTTTGATTGAGTCTTACACTCCCTGTAAGCGCATTCTAAACTCAGTTGAAAAAGCAAGTTTGAGAAAAACTGCACCATCATTTGACAGATAAGATTTCAACTTCTTTGTCGACCTAAAAACAGCAGCAGTTGATAAACCAGTCTGCGAAGACAATTTTGTATATGAAAGGGAACAATGTTGTGAGCGTCAAGGCGGGGCCCAAGTCCAAGTGTATAATGCATATGTATAATGCTTCTCAACAAAAATAAAAACCTACAAACAGATTTAGAAGAAAATTAACTTTTTATTATAAAAAAAAAACTATTGTTGGGGTGTACTTTCTCATAAACAATACTCAGTCTTCGTTGTGCTGTATGTAAATTTAATTTTGAGGTTTCGCGGCAACTCTCGTTAACAATGTCTTATTGTGTTTACCACTCAGACAACTGTGGATACTTTCACTTCAGTTTAGATATAATAAATTTAATATCAAGAATAAATAATCTTTTTTGATGTTATAAAATATTCGTTAATGTTTGAGAATATCAAAAGACTCTCATCGAAGAAAATGATAAGAGGAAAAATGCTAAAATGTTATTTATGAAAGTGATGTGAATAGCACTTTCTCCTTTTCTCCTTGTCAGCGTCAATCAACGCGCGTTCCCAAATTTATCAAATCACTGTCAATGAAAACAATTGAGCAGAAGAAGGGGGAATGCACCGGGAGAGCGCCCTTTCGAAGAGTATTAGTAATATTAGACATTATTGGCGCCAACAAGTCGCTTTTAAGAGATTGCTTTGGTGACGAAACGGACATGTAATGTCTATTACTGGCAGAGATTTTAAAACGAACACCTCACCAATTCTGCAAAGACAGAGGCACAGTCCTTTTTCTGTTTTGTTTTTTCTTTAAGACGAAAGTGCTAAACGAAAAGAAAAGTGAAAGTAGAAACAGAACAGTTGATAGATGAACGGAAGTTGATTAGAGTAAGTTACGAAACCGAGGCTGATGAAGAAGGTGAATTAAGTAAAACAGAGAGACAGACAGACAGATAGGCAGACCGAAAGCATAAACCAAACATAGAGAAAATGTGATAAAAATGAGAGAGCAAAAGCGAAAAGCGAGAAGAATAGTTAAAACTTTTGGAATGAAGCAAAAAACGAAAGAACAGAGGATTAGAAATAAGAAGAAGATAAGAGATAGATGTTGCAGAAATGAAAGAAAAGAATAGTTAAGATATTCAGAATAAGACAAAAACTTGTGAAAAGAGGATTAGAAAAAATAATCAGGATAAAAAAAAACAGCAGAGAAAGCAAAGAATAGATAAGACTTTCGGAATAAGACATAGAAAAAGTGAAAATAGGGTTAGCAAAAATAATAAGACATAAAAAGATTGAGAAAGAAAAGAATCAGTAAGGTTTTCAGAACGAGCCAAAAGTCGACGAAATGGAAAGTTAAAAAGGAAAATTTTATAGAAGAGAATTGAAAGGAAAATACGTAAGACTGTCAAAATTAGCCGAAATGAATGGAAAGAGGATTATAGAATATAATAGAGATATAATGAGCAAGAATGAAAGAAAAATAGATATAACCTTAAGGAAGAGACGAAAACGATGGTATAGAATATAAGAAAAATAATCAGGATAGAGTGAGTAACTAGGGAAAAAAGAATAAGTAACACCTTCAGAATGAGCTAAAATGACTGTGAAGAAGAGTAGAAGGAAAATCTTATAGAGAAATAAATAGATTTTTTCTTAAAATAGTAAGTAATAAGTAAAGTTGGCGACCGTAGTCAAGTGTGACCTGAAGGCTCCCTTTTCAATAGCTACTACACTGAGGTGTAGGGGAGGGCGTTACTCCTTTCCCTGGATTGCACCACTTTATCCTTGATACGTATCTTATAATGCTGAGTGTTAAGCAAAGAGTTATCAAGTACCATTTTTAAAGTCTTTGGTATGACCCGACCTGGGATTGAAACCCCAGTCTCTCGGACTATTGGTGAACACTCTACTCACAAGGCCAATGAGCCGAGCAAGATTTTAGTCATTGATGGTTTTGAGAGTTGTGAAAAAATCTTAGATACATAAGGATACATGATACCAGGCAATAACATTACTTCCGTTTTTTGCCACTATCTTCCAGCCTAGATCTTTTTATCTCCCAAACCTTTCTTTTAAACAAGTAAATGTCCATAAATAATAATTTTTAAAAATTTTTCTCTCCATTGTATGATGTCTATCTGAAGAAGCTAGTTTCTCTTTGCCAGCTGAAATAAATTAATAATAGCCAAATGAGGGTTTGTTAAGCTTCTCAATAAAATATATATACGATATATCTACTTTCCCTGGGTTATTTAGTAACACATAATAAATTAATAATAGCCAAATGAGGGTTTGTTAAGCTTTTCAATAATATATATGTATATATATATGTGTGTGTGTGTGTGTGTGTGTGAGTGAAATAAAGAAATGTGCTTATGTATCGACTTAAACTTCAGACCCAGGGTTCTTCTGAAGAAAGATTCTTGTCGATTGTTTTCTAGCTTGTTTGGTGGGTTGATTAGTCGGTAGGTTTTACGATATATCTACTTTCCCTGGGTTATTTAGTAACACCTTCGGAAAGAGCTAAATTCGCTGAAAAGATGAATAAAAAGAAAATCTTATATAAAAAGAACAAAACTAAAAGGAAAGAATAGGTAAGACCTTTAAAATGAGGCAAAAATAAACAAAAGCAGAGTCAAAAGATAAAACTAAGAATTAAAAGAAAAACAGGAAAAGAGTAAAAAAAAAAAAGAATCAGAAGTAAAGAAAACAACAAATAAAGAATATAAAATTGGTCAAGAACAGCGTCATTTTAACAAGAATATTGCGTTGTTAAAAGATCAAGATGAATTTTCGTTCCGGGAATTTTAAACGTTACACGGTTGGGCCTCCGATATAGATGTTTGGTGAAATAACTGAGAGGTCATAAGAATATGTTGCAGTCAACGATGTCATAATCCACGTCCATCTCGAGAAAAGGTCATCTAATATTTCTATTGCAATGTAATCGTTTGTCAAAGGAAATTTTGAAACGGAGCGCAAATTCAAAAATATTTTCTTACTTGTGTTTTCTCACCTGAAAGTCAGACGTTGTAGACGTTAAAAGAAATACGACGTTGTAGACGTTAAAAGAAATACGACGGCGAAGCTTCACACCATATCAAAAGAAGTGCTCTGAACAATGGGAAACTTACTGGAATGCTTAAGGGATGAAGTTGAAGAAAATTAATGATTTAGTTATCGTTTTTTTTTTGCTTTGATAAATACAGGTTTAGTCTCGATAGTTTTTAAATGTAAACTTGTGAATATATTAGGTGTATTTTCTTGCTTATTGACCTTCCATTTAATTGTCATTATTGTTTCTTCTTCTTCTTCGCCAGCCCTTCTTCTTCTTCTTCTTCTTCTTCTTCTTCTTCTTCTTCTTCACCAGCCCTTCTTCTTCTTCTTCTTATTCACCAGCCCTTCTTCTTCTTCTTCTTCTTCTTCTTCTTCTTCTTCTTCTTCTTCTTCTTCTTCTTCTTCTTCTTCTTCCCACTCACTTATTCTTCGATTTCCTACTCAGATCTTCTTACACAGCTCTTCTTTTTGTTCTCATCCAGCTTTATTTCTTCTTCTTTTTCATCTTACCCTGCCCTTCTTCTTCTTCTTCTTCTTCTTCTTCTTCTTCTTCTTCTTCTTCTTCTTCTTCTTCTTCTTCTTCTTCTTCTTCTAATCAACTTCATTGTGTTTTATGAATGAATGCATTAAGTATATTATTGTTTTGAAGTATATTTGAACTGGATCCAAAGTCGATGTCTATCTGATCTGATCTGATGTGACGAACAATGTTTACATTAAACCCACTTCATCCAAATTAGGTTCGGTAAACGCAAATCATTACTCAGACATTTTGTCATGGAACAATTCTTAATACTTGAGAAACTCTTCTTAACGGACCAATGTGCACCTAAGAACGTAAATTTACAAAGATTTGTAAACACCTTAGATCAAAGCATTTATAAATCAAAAGGTTACAACCATTTCTTTAAATTCGAAAGTAAATTATTTTTTTAAATTCGAAAGTACATTATTTTTTAATTTGAAAGTACATTATATTTTTTAATTTGAAAGTACGTTTTTTTTTTAATTTGAAAGTACATTATTTTTTTTATTTGAAAGAACACTATTTTTTTAGATTCGAAAGTACAGTATTTTTTTAAATTCGAAAGTACATCATTTTTTTTTAATTTGAAAGTACATTATTTCTTTTTTTGATTCGAAAGTACTTTATTTTTTAATTCTAAAGTACATTATTTCTTTAATTTGAAAGTACATTATTTTTTTTTTTTTTTGATTCGAGAGTACTTTTTTTTTAATTTGAAAGTACATTACTTTTTTAATTTGAAAGTATAATATTTCTTTAGATTCGAAAGTACACTATTTTTTTTAATTCGAAAGTACATTATTTTTTCTAATTTGAAAGTAAATTATTTTCAAAATCAGTGTCATTTACAAGGAAAAATAAGTTGGCTTTTTTTAGAACGACATGTGACGGAAATATGATTTTTGTACTTTTTTTTTGTTGTTTATTGAAAGCCTTAAAGAAAAAAATTCGTTTGACTTACTGAACTTACCGTATACCATCAATGTCAAATAGGCAAAATATTTCATCAGATCCTCCATTCTATTCATTGCTTCGTTAGTATATAAATCGCACTATTATTCAATCTCGATATTGTGTGTTTGAAACTCAAAAGTAAAAGTAACTTAAGGGAAAGAGGAATCACATCTCTATTGCCATTAATGTCAGGTCCAATCAGATCAGAAGAGGTAATAACTATTACTGTCCTAACTATAGTTGCACAATTAGCTGGTGGGTGGCAGTAGAATACCGACTGCTTCTCTGCAGAGGGGTAAGACCACCTAAAAAGTGTCCTGCATATGATACTAAACAATCTGATTGTGAGGTTCCAGTAATGCTGGAGTTTGGAGAAACTAGAGTACCTCTTCATTGCCATCGCTCCCAGGTTCACTATGGCCCGGAGTGGTAGCACCTAATAGGGTCCTATATATGGGTAAAAAAGAACTAAACTGTGTACTTTTGATAAACTGAATTGTTTGAAATAGAAATGTTTTGATATTTAACTATGTGTTAACAAAAAATTATACTTATACTAAACGGAATTGTTTAAAATAGAACTGTTTGACTAAACTGAGTAGCTTTAAATAAAAATGTTTTTGACAATTAAATTGTGTACTTATGTTAAACTGAATTGTTTGAAATAGAACTGTTTGACTACACTGAATAGCTTGAAATTATATTGTTTTTGACAATTAAATTGTGTACTGATGCTAAACTGAATTGTTTGAAATTGAACTGTTTATTTGTATAAAAATGGATTCGGCATTAAATAACTTATAAAAGTTGATATGCCATAAAACCGAACCGAACCCAACCCAACCCATCTACGGATCAAATATTTCTGGTTAAAATAATTAAGGCTTAACATGCTTAAACTAACTGTGAAGATCCATTTTTGTACGTTGTAAATTGGAGAAATTTTCTTTAACTGACTTGGACATAAAATAAACCAGCAAGTGTTGACTTGCCGTAAAACGAAAGACTCAGGAGCCTACTCCGCTCTACTTTTTACTATTGACTGGGTTGTGGGTAAGAAATGTATAGATGCTTTTCTAGGGGGATCAGCATGAAATAAAACCTAGTTTCGTACAGAATTTGATCTCGGGTTGGCGTGTCCACTTTTTAAGACGATAATCGTCTCACCACGCACATGCGAGTGTATTTATGCATAAGATAATATACAGATAGGATCTTTATTATATTTCGTCACTTAAAAGATATTTGCATGTGGATCTGCTCACTTTCTTCTCAAAGAAAACGATTATTTCTTTAGGAAGTGGATTGTGATTTTCATGCGTTTTGACTTGGCATTGTTCGTAACTAGTTTAAAACGTTATACTGTGTAAATTACTTGCGTATACTTTGCGAATGAGTATCAGCAAAACTCAATCTTCTTTCATTATTTTCTCTCTTGCTGATAACTCTAAAAACGTCACTGTATTGATAGGATGTTTGAATGCACCTTTAGACGCGAATGAGTATACGATCTCTTTTGTACCTTAGAAAAAAATGTCATTCTTTATAAGTGAGATTTGTAAGGGAGACATCTCTTTTTGTTAAAAACAAGGTACCACGAATATCATTGATATTATCCATTAATGTGTGAACTGCCAAACACCAGAGCTTCACGAAGGTACTTCTTGTTATATCTTTCGCTTCTTTCTTTTTCTTTTTTTTTTTTTCTTTTTTTTTTTTTTTTTTTTCAAGTCACAAAGCCGTACAAAAGCGGTTCATCCTGTTGCCGAAGATTACTGTTCCTCAATCGTATCCTAAACGACAACAATCACAGTTTGCAATAGAAGCAGCAGATTTGCTAAGAAAAAAAACAACTAAAAGACAGTTAACCAAATACGAAGAATATAGAACTAAAAGCAAAATGAAGAAAATAAAAAATAAAAATATCAAAAAATAAAAAGAAACAAGTATCAATCAGAAGCATATATTTAAAAAAAGGTCGGGAAACAAGTGAACAGAAAAAAGCATTAAAATACCAAGTACCAAAAATTTTATTTGTATAGTTTCTCTATACAAATAGCTTTTTTATTTCGAGGCCTTTCAGATCCCCTTCGTTCCTAATGTTATTATTATCCCAGGTTAAACCGGGTAATACTGCTAAAAACGGAGCTCGATTAGGCGAAGTGATGCTATGATTGTATTTTTTATGTTTGTTTTTTTGTTTGTTTTTTTTTTCATTATCTCCAACAAGCCACTATTACAATTTCAAATCTTTCGCACTAGAAAAAAGAACAATTTCTTTCAGTTTTACCGTCTCTGAACGCTAAATAACATCTCTCTTTACTTTCCCTTTTCATCTCGTCAGCCAAGCAGTAACAATGGTTCAGCTCTTACCGTTATCAGAAGGTAAATTATTCTGATCATACACAATCATTCTTGGCGACGAGCACATTCACAGGACAGTCTTTGACAGGAATGAAAATGAAATTACGATTGTTGATTGTTTGGGTTTTTTTTTTTTGTCTAGATTTTCCTCACAACTTTCTGCCATATCCCCATCTTATTTTTCTCGCTTTTTTCTCTTACTACTCGTCTTTTTTTTAAACTTTTTATCTTGTTCTTTTGGTTTTCATTCATTTTTTTTCCATTCTCTTCTTTCTACTGCTGAATCGTTTTTGTTTTTTTATGTTTTTTTTCTTTCCTTTTCATTTCTCATTATTTTTTTCTTTCGTTTTTTTTTTTTTAGATCTTCTCCTTTAACCTCTGTTTCCTCCCTTTTCTCCATCTTTCGTTTCTTCCAATGTCTTCTTTTCCTTCCACTTCTTCTTGTTCCTCTTGTTTCTCTTGTTGTTGTTGTTGTTGTTGTTGTTGTTGTTCTTCTTCTTCTTCTTCTTCTTCTTCTTCTTCTACTCCTTCTTCTTCTTCTTCTTCTTCACTTCCACGATTTTTTAAATTTTTTAATGACTGTTTTCCTTTTCCTCTTCTTTTTGTTTCGTTTCAAATTCTTTCCTTTTAATTCTTTCTTTGTATTTCTATATTTTATGTTTCTTTTTCCCTCCCTTTCTTCTTCTTCTTCTTCTTCTTCTTCTTCTTCTTCTTCTTCTTCTTCTTCTTCTTCTTCTTCTTCTTCTTCTTCAACATTTTTCCCTTTCTGCTTTTTTCACATTCATTTCTTTTGGCATACGTTTCATTCTCATCTTCTTCACCTTCGTTAATTTGGTTTCTTAGGGTTTTCTTTTTTTTTTTCTTTTTATTCATTCTATTCTTTATTTCTTTCCTTGTTTTCATTTTCTAATTTTAATTTTCCTTTTCTTATTCGTCTTGTAAGATTTTTTTTTTTTTAGCTTTCTCCCTCCATTCTTTTCAGTTCAGATTCGTTTCCATCTCCTGTCATAGTTTTCGTTTTCTATTCACCTTCTTCTTTATTGAAATTTTCCTTTTCATGTCATATTTTTCAACTCCCCAATTCTTTTCTTTTCATCTCGTATCTTAACTCCATTCTTATCATTTACACTACTGATTCTTCTATTCTTTCCATTCTAGTGAGGTCTTGTGGTTGCTGCTATGTATCACGTGATTCTCAGTCTTTTCAAATTTCGCAGAACCATGCTCAGTACTCTTAGCAACCAGAGATCTACCGTAGTAATGAGAGCTTCGAATTTTAATAACTATGATGCTTTTACTCTTTGCGAGTTTTTCGCGCCACTAGTAACAGGTGGTTTTCATTGAATTTAAAGTAGCAGCAAGTCTTCTCAGTTCTCCAAGATTCTTTCCAGACTTCAAGCCGATTTTGACAGTTCTATGTTTTGGGCCATCCTAATTCTTCTTCTGTATTTCAGTTTCCTTAGACAGTTTTCCAAGTTCTTCGGAATCGATCCTAAGGTTTCAACAGTGATTAGTATCACCATCACCTTCATGTTTGATACATTATCTAACTCTTAGAATAATTCCAGTTATTTATTGAGCTTTGAAATTTTCTATTCTCTGTAAAATACTGGAATTAGAAAGTCCACTAGTGATATGTTCCTTTCTTCTTATTGATTTCAACAAGGTTCATTTTTTCTGGCTGCGATTAAGTGATCCGTTTTAATCTTTGAATCCCAGAATTTTATTATTATTTTATTCTTTTGAGAGTTTTTTACACCAGCATTATCTGATAATTTTTCACTGAAGTTTGAGTGACAGCAAGTCTCTGTATGCCTCCAGGACTAGTCTCAGTATTCTAGCAAATCTTAATAACACTGTACTTTGGATGATCCTCACTCGTCCTCTTATTTCTAAGTTTTCCAGTTCATTATTATCATTATCATCTACTCCTTGAAAGTTTTTCCTATCAGCGTTAGCTGTTGGTCTGGTAAAGAATTTTGAGTGACAGCAAGTCTTCTCAAGTCTCCACGACTCTTCTCATTATTCTGGCTGATCTCAATAATGTCGTATTTTTTATTGTCTCCACTTACTCTTTTATTTCCAAGTCCTTCAGTCGCTTTAATAATCCTTCTGGGAGTGTATAAAGAGTACCAATTACTATTGGTATAAACGTCACTTTCATATTGCACAGTTTTTTTTAATTCCCTAGCAAGGTCAAGGTATTTATCCTTCTTTTCACTTTCTTTCAATTTTACTCGGTGGTCAGCCAGAACGTCTAAGTCCACAATTTTGCAAGTTCTCTTTTTTTGTTGTTGTTGTTGATTATTATAAGGTCTGGTCGTCTGGCCGAGATTAAGTGATCAATTTGCAAATAAAAACTCCAGAGAAGTTTGTGCGTCTCATTTTCCAGGATAGATGCTAGGTTGTGCATATACCATTTGTATGTATAATCAAATTTCAATTTCTTGCAGAATTCCAAGTGGATAACCTTTCCCACCCAGTCATGTTTAGTCTTATACACTTCTTGTGCTAATTTGCTGCATTCGCTTATCATGTGAATGATTATTATTATTTTTATTATTATCATTATTTCACTGCTTTAAATTCTTCACACCAGCGTTAATTGGTGGTATTTCACTGGATTCAGAGTAACAGCAAGTCTCCTCAGATCTCCAGGACTTTTCCGAGTATTCTGGCCGATCATAACAATACTATATTCTGGATAGTCTCGTTTCATCCTCCAATTTCCAAATGTTCCTGTCCTCTTTCCAATTATCATAATTTTTAATAGTATGCAACGGCCGTCACAGAAGACAAAGTTACAACCACTGTTCTCTCGGCTACAGTTCTCCCTTTTGGTACTAACTTAAATGGTAATGTGGTCTGAATTATTCCTAATATTTTTTCTCTCTTTTGAGAACTTTGGGGGTGTCTCCTTGTCATAGAACTTCATGTGCTGGACTGAGACATTGCTGTAGACGAGTTTGAACTCCTCTTGCTCAATAACTTTCTGATTTCCTCCAGCATCGGGTTAAATAGTGTTGGGTATCACCCACCTTTTTCTACACTATGAACTAGTCCATCTGCCATATATAGCAGTAGCTACTAGTACCAGGCCTGACTAGAAGGTGAAGAGCAGCTTCTTATAGGAATAGTATTAGAGCGTTGGAGACTGGAGATCGCACTAGATCACCTTACTTGCTACCGTAATAACGGAAGCCAATACTATCGTTGGACTATAACTTTATTCTGTATTCACTCATCCAATGTTCTTGTCAACTAATAGTCTATCTATTGTATATACTTTTTCCTGGTAATATATCTCTATTTCCTCTCATATCGTGGTTTGTCCTTTATTTAATATTACAAGCGTTCACTAACCAGAACGCAACAAATAGCACCACTCATATTCTTCTAAATGGTTGGATTTGATATTAAATAACCCACGAATGTTGATATGCCATTAAACAACCTCTTTGTAAGTTTCTTTGAGAGCATTGCGATATCTTTTCTAATAATGACCATGATTTTCAAACGCACATCTACTCACACAATACACACACACACGTATATATATATATATATATATATATATATATATATATATATATATATATTATATTATATTATAAGAGTGTTAGTTGTCACTAAATCACTTTGTTGGTAAGTATCGAAGCAAGTGCAATATAATATGGAGAGTGCTCAATGTCTAAGATAGAGCTATTATATAATAATAATAATAATAATAATAATAATAATAATAATAATAATAATAATAAATATATATATATTAGAATTCATGGAATATTGTCTGCAACCCTAGATTTCATGGAGTTTTTTTTGCAAAACAACAATCATCAGGCAGTTAAGAAGGTGGAATGAATCGAAAATACGAAAAAATACAGACAAAAAAACGTTGGGATTTCGTTTATGTGTGGTTGTAAGTGTGTGAGTGTATGTGGATGGGTGCGTATGCATGTATATGTTATAGTTACGTATGGATGCGTGTTTTTATGAGGTTAAGCCAGGCTACGAATGTAGCGCGTTGGTTAAGAGGAAATGAATTCGTTACATTATTTTATTTCCGTGTGTGTAGGTGACTATAGCTATGGAACAAGCATCATCACAGCATGTCGAGGAGAATGAATAAGGATTTTATTTGTAAGCGTGTTTGAACGGTTGTTATGGTAGGCTAGAATCACAATGGGTATAAGTAAGGTTATATTGTATTGTGATGTAATATGTTGGTGTAATATTTAGGGGAGGGAAATGTATAATAATAATAATAATTAATAAAGGAAATGTTCCGTAACAATTATATACTGCAGATCACTTTGGTGGTATGTGCGTAATAAAATTATAAAGGGGTTATTATAATAGTTAGTGTGTTTGTGTAGGAAGATGATTATAATTGAGGGGTAGGGTGTTCTCATTAAAAAATTAAGGAAATTGATTAGGGAAATAGATCCTATTTACCAACCCCTCCGATTGGGCAAGATATGACACAAGGTCAATTTTTAAGCGGAGTTTAACAGGTTTGAATTTAGACTTTTCCTTCTCCTAGACTAGTTGCCTCACCAAGGCTGAAGAACCTAGTCTGTCCTACTATTTACCCATAGCTAGAGGGAGAATAATTGGATTCATACCTTTCCCAAGGGTATTAGAGCTATGTGAAATGCAATCAGCCTCGTTAGGGAAATAGATGGCGGGTTTGGGTGATAGTTGGAAATCCCTAAATCTATCAGCCGTAAACTATCCAGCAACTCCTCTAACATCGATATTTTAAACAAACACAAACACATATACGACAAAGCATTAAAACACAAGAACTAAAAGGCAAGAACTAGAATTCATACCCACAAAAGACAAATCTAAGAACAGAAGTAGGAACATTGTTTGGTTTAACCCACCTAACAATAAATGCATATCATCCAATATAGGTAGGGACTTCCTAAACTTAATCTCTAAACATTTCCCCATAATAGCTCCCGAGCCAAAATCTTCAATAAAAGCAACATCAAGGTTAGCTACAGTTGCGCAAAGTCCACAATTCGTCAAATTCTCTTTTTCCTTTTTTGTCGATCATTATAATTTCTGGTCGTCTGGCCGAGATTAGGTGATCCGTTTGTATCTCCAAACTCCAGAGGAGTTTTCGTGTCTTATTCTCTAGGACAGATGCTGGTTTGTGCATATACAATTTGTTCGTATGTTCAAATTTAAATTTCTTGTACAATTCCCAGTGGATCCCCTTGCTCTCCCAGTCGTGTCTAGTTTTAAACTCTTTCTGAGCCTAATTTGGTACATTCGTTTATTACGCGAGTGATCGTTTCCTCTCTATTATCACATAACCTCCATTTGCTGTTTCTTTGTGTCTAATCTACCCTTGCTTTAATACGATTGGTTCTTATAGCATTATTTTGTGCTGCTATTAGGAAACATTCAGTTTCTACTTTGAGATTTCCTTTCTTAGCCCCGTCCATGTTTTCTCGTGTGAGATGTTGTTTATTAGAGTCTTAAAACGTCCATATAGTTGTCGTTCTTCCCATTTTTGTTTTCTGGTTATTGTCGTTCTCTTAATCCTCGTGTTGTCAGTATTTTTTTGGTGGCTGTAATCAGTCATCCTCCTTACTTTTCTATGTAGCCTTCAAGTTGTTATATTGATGTGTCCACGCTATCTTCAATACTGGCAAGTCCCCTTCCTCCTAATTTTCTTGACATATATAATCTGTCAACGTTATCTCAGAGAGGTAATGCCTTATGCATCGTCATTCGTTTTCTTCTTCTCTGGTTCATTTGTTTAAGTTCTTCTCTGGTGCCCTTCATGAATGGTCCCAAATATCTTAAGAGGGGAACAGCTCATGTAATTATTTCTTTGATAAGGTTTCTGCGATAGAGTTTCGTTTTGAGTAGTTTTCTGGTTCTCCTGAGATACACTTTCTTAATTTTTTCTTCCATCTCCACTTGTTTGACGGTGTTAGCTTCCAAGATACCCAAGTATTTACAGGTTTCCTTTTCTCCGAGCGTTCTAATTTTTTCTTGATTTGTTAGTTCAATTACCTCCGTAATGTGTCGTTTCCCGCTTTTCATTATTAGCATGGCGTTTTTTTCTCTGGCAAATTCCATTCCTACGTCCTGACAGTATATTCTCACCACGTGTATTAGAGTTTCCAATTCTTTTTCATTTTTGCAAATAGTCATTATTATTATTATTATTATTATTATTATTATTATTATTATTCAATTTTCAGTTTTTTTTTCGATTTCTGATTATCCCTTAGTGGCTCTTTACGCAAGACCTTCTTTGAGAAAATGTTGTAATTTTATACATTCTATGTATTTATATATGTTGCTGCCTCTTTTGGGTGATATTTTTCTATCAGAGTGATAGCACTATTTTAAGGAGATGTGCAGTTCCACAAAGTGCAATTTTTCGTATTTCATATAAGCTGGGACTGCCAGGTATCTAAATTTGTTTATTTATCCCTTTCTTGATCATATTCAGGATTCCTACTTTTACTGGCACATTGGTAGTTTTAAGATACCATATTTTCTCAATTTCTACTTCCATGTTTTTGTATTTACTTCTTTGGTTAATTTCTTTCACTGATATGATATCATCGGTTAGCACTGCCATATCAATTAGTAGTCATGTTTTTATATAGTCCCCAACGCAATCTGCTCTTTATTTTTCTATCTCTTTAAATAGCAAAATCCAAAAGAATAGCCTCCTTTTGTTTCTGTTTTTGATTCTGGCTGGAGTTTATACCATTTTTCACAATCCAATAATCCGTAGCATTTACATCCTTTCCATTAAACGTAGTCTCCTATTTTATCATGCCTTTATTTATATTCTATTGGTGTTAGGATTATTTCACTCCTTGGGAGTTTTTCACACCAACATTAATTGATAGTGTTTCACAGGAGTATGAGTGACAACAAAAAACTTGACCTTATAGAGAACTAGAAAAGTTGTGAAAAATGAAGGCGACAGTGATACCAATTGTAGTTGGTGGACTTGGAACATCGCCCAAGAACCTGAAAAAGATATTGGGTGAACTGGAGATTAGAGGAAAATTTCAGACCATCTATACAGTCTTAAAATCGGCTGGGGTACATTATAAATTCCTGATTGTCAGAGGAAATCTGTAGTCACTTCGACTCCAGTAAAAGATCACGAGTTAAAGATGGTGGGAAAAACTTGCCGAGGTACGCAAACAACAGGAGGACAAACTTTAAGAGAGGTAAAAATCAAAAGAGGCATCTTTCAGGGTGACTCGTTCTCGACTCAACTATTTCCAATTGCAATGATGCCATTTAATGACATACTTAAGAAGTGTATTGGGTACCATCATCATCATCATCATATCGTGCTGGCAGCACGGATATCCCTGACCCTCTCTCGCCACTCCTCCCTATCGTTCATCGCCCTAGGTAGGTCTTCAGGACAACAACCTGTATCCTCACATAGCTGCTGAATGTACGTTCGTGCTGGTCGTCCTGCTTTTGTGCGGCCATGTGTGGGGATCCATAAGAGTACGCATACAAAAAATATATAAAATTCATACAAAGTTGTAATGTACTTGAAAAGTTTGTATTGTTTTTGCAATATATACCCCCACCCAATGATGGCAAAAGATGGGTCCGAAAGTACTTGGGTTAAATAGAACTAAACAGTGTGCGTATATTAAACTGAATTGTTTTTACGAGAAATTTTTATAAGTATCAAAATGGATTTGGTATTAAATAACCTGCAATGGTTGATATGCCATAAAACTAAACCAAACCAATCAAAACTTATGAACATCATTTCTACTTAAGGATGAAACGTTAACGACGAGTCTTTTAACGATTGCACGCGTTGTGGTGGTTCTACTTCAAATATATACCGTAAGTGGAGTATGGGTTTGATATCTGACGTGTTTTGGGGTCTAAGTGCGACAGCTTAATCTTTTCATTTACTTGAAACCATTTCGGTTCAAGTGAAGTGTGGCAGGACAAACTGACCCACCGAAAGATGACACTACCAACGTAGAAGGTGGTAGTTTATAAATTTGTCTTTTTTCAATGGCTGAAATAACATTTGATTCTTGGACAATGATCCAGTTTTTAACTTTCAGAACCAAGCAGCGAATGGCTGCACTAATATTTACAAACAATACTATATATATATATATATATATATATATATATATATATATATATAATGTGAGTGTATGTGTGAGTGTGTGTGTGGGGGGGTGTGGAGAGAATAAGAGAGAACAACATTCATGCAGCCTCCTCAATTTTAAAAATTAAGTAAATATAATCTTCCTAAATCTTAATTCTTTTATCCTTTTATTCTTGAGATGAACTTAGTTTAGTAAATCGCTTTATGTAAAATGGGGTTGGCTTTGTGACTGAATTATTTGAGTATTGCTCACAGCAGCTAGTTATATATATATATATATAGAGAGAGAGAGAGAGAATGAGACAGAGAGAGAGAGAGAGAGATCTGTGTGTGTGTGTGTGTGTGTGTGTGTGGTATTTGGCAGTTCGAAAAATACTGTCCGATTTTTGAATAAATGTTAGAATTCTTTCCTAGCATATGATTTAAAATAGTACTCGTATAAAAAAAAATCCACATACCTAATGATCAAAGCGTCCTCTTTGTTAATTTTCTATCCCTCATTTTTGAATTTGAAGGTAAAAAATGGACTGGATGAACGGAAGTTACGAAAGGTATGAATCATTCTCTAATTCCTCAAGCTTTGAGTAATTAGAAGGTCAGATTTGGATATGGCAATCAGGAAAATCTCTGAATTCAAAATTTTGTGTTAGATTCTGAAGGGTAGAGTAAATCCATATTTACGTACATTGAGGAGGCTCTCTTAGCGTAACGGTTATTGTCGTAGTAAAAGCGCACAGCGACACGAGGACGAGGTTGTTGGCATTTCTCATGGCACTAATATCCTTTGGAAAGGTATGCATCCAGCTATTCTCTATCCAGCTATGCGTAAATAGTAGGGCAGACTTGCTTTTTAAACTTGGTATAGCAACTGTTCTATGAGAACGAAAACACTGAAATCAAAGCTGTTAAACACCACCAAAAAATTCACCTTGTGTCGCACTCTGTCTGTGGTACGATAAACATATATACATTTAGTACAGAACGAAATCCCGATCAAGAAGAGTGTTTTTTAGGATAATCTGTGACACACCTGTGCATCATTCTTTTCCTATAAACTCTACCATAAAAGATGGCTGGTTATACAAAAGCCTTCACCATTTCAAACAAATCATTGTCAGTATTCCAACGACACACTTCATTATCTGAATTGTATGTATTTACCAAACCGTCGGCTCGGACAGGATGTGACTCAAGGTCAATATTTAAGCGGATTTTAACAGGTTTGAATTCAGAGTTTTCCTTCTCCTAAGCTGGTTGCCTATCCAAGACAAAAGAACCCAGTCTGCTCTACTGATTCATACCTTTCTCAAGATAATTAGAGCAATCAAAAATACAATCAGCTTCGTCGAGGATTTGAACTCGTGTCACCGTGTCTGTTTCTTATGACGATAACCATTATACTATGGACACCATGTGTCAATTAAACTGTATGAACAGATCTACGGGTGAGTCCATAGTTATATATATATATATATATATATATATATATATATATATATATATATATATATATATACCATGTCATTTAAGTTTGCGAAGAGACTAAAAAGAAAAAATCAAAATAGAGTGCTCAATTCCTTAAATACCTTCTTTAAGATGAAATGTATTTCCCGATGTGAAATATCCGTGTGATGACCCAGTTGACTGGCTGGTGAAATAAATTTATAATGGATTATATCTTTTGATTTTTTATGTTAATGATATATATATATACATATATGTATGTATGTATATGTGTGTGTGTGTGTGTGTGTGAGTGTGTGTATGTGTAATAATAACCATGATCATTGTAAGATGTCCATTGCAGCCATGCAATTGAAATTTTCTTAAAGAATAATATAATTCCCAGTCCATTTTGTAACCGAATGATGCTTTTGTGTGATTTACGTTTTCACTAATTGTCCTTACCATTTAATTATCCAAATCCTTGATATAATTGGCGATAAATTTGTAAAGTTAGTTTGAATCCTTCTCTCTTTCTTTAATAGAAGCATCAATATCATATTTGTGCAGGCAGATGCACACTGCAACATACAGTGAGCAGACGTTCTAAAGCATTGACAGATCGTCGTTATCCCTGGTACAAGGATTAGGTATTAGAAGCAATAGCAGAAACGATTGACACTGCCAACTGCTCTAATAGTGTGAAAACGGACGATACAACGGGAACCCAATGGGTTCACAGATTAAGCAAACGCTGGGCTTTCATCTGCTGAGATCTATACGAAATTAGGGACGCTTTAGTAAAAGATTATTATATTATTATATATACATATATATATATATATATGTGTGTGTGTGTGTGTGTGCGTGTCATTTTTTACGAATTAGAATTAAATAAACACTAATGTTGAAATAAAAAGAAATACATTTAAAACAATGAAGTCTCGAGAATATGTGACCCTAAGCAATAGTTTATCTAGCTTATAGGTAGGTCCAGAACAGCACTGATCGTCTCGTTTCTAATGGAAAGAGATGATGTCGTATTTTGACGGTCTTAGTAGTTGTGATTTATTAAACCTTTTGCTTACATGTAGAACAAGGCCGAATGAATGGGGCACCCAATGAGACTCGAACTCATTCATGAAGGTTGGCTAGTTTACCTTGCTAACTATTACACAACCAGAGGTGCCCTGATGGTTTTAGTAGTTAATATAGTATTTCTTATTTTTAATGACACATCAACTTTACCGGGTTATTCAATGCCTTGGCCATTGATGTAGAAGAACAATAATGGTACTATTTAACCCATAGCTGGGATATAAGTGGATTGATACATTTCCAACGAGTATCAGTCCGAAAGTAAACGCAATAGCACGACTGGAGTTCGAACTCGCTTCGTAATACGTAAGCCACTACATCAAAGAGAAACCTCCATTATAGTATTTATTCTTGTAGCAGTAATAGCAATAACATTTGGTCGTCGTAGTCGTGAGGGTGTTTTCAGTATAAAAATATTGTCAATAGTGTTGCTATTGTGAATGTTATCTTCTTTCTCTGTTTTAGTTTATTGTGCGTAGGTGATGCAATTCTAAAAGTTCCCTACTTTTAAGCCTTAACTTTTGTGAAACGCAAATCAAACGTTTTTGGTGGAGGGGAAGGGTGTATCGTTCCTTTTCTCTAGAACATAATAGATGGAAAACAATTGAAAACGAGATCAATGCTACTAATTTATGGTGTTCAGCTTAAAATAAATTAAATTCTTTTGAAAATCCGACTGGATTTTTGTATTGGGAAATTAGTAGGTTTTCTATTCCTTTCGAGATAAAACCAAACAACATGACACCTACTGTCAACCTCGTTCCGCAGTCTCTCCTTGCTCTGGAAAATAAATGTATACATCATCATCATCATCACTTTACACAAGTTTTTCACACCAGTTTTAACTAGTGGTTTTTCACTAAAGCCTGAGTGACATCAACACTCCTCAAGTCTCCAGGACTCTTCTCAGTATCCGAGCTGATCTTAACTGCGCTGGATGGTCTCGATTCTTACTTTTCCTTTTCCTTAGTTTCACTCTGTTTTGCATTTTTGGTTTGAATTTTTTTAGATGAACAAAAAGAGGAGCCAGAGGAGAAGGAGTTGGAATAATAATAATAATAATAATAATAATAATAATAATAATAATAATTATTATTATTATTATTATTATTATTATTATTATTATTATAAGCGGTAATACATATCGATTTACTCAAAACAACACTAACAAAATATCAAACTGGAAAACGCCGGTCCATGATGGAATACAGGGTTTCTGGTTCAATAAATTCACCTCTATTCACGACACACTGGCACTAGAAATGAACAGATGCCTATAAGGAGTACATTTGCCCTAATGGAAGGAAAGGAAAGAAATCGCCCCAAACAACTACAGACCCACAACCTGTCTACCGATGACGTGGAAAATATCAAAGGACTGAGATTTACTACTTGCAAAAAAGCTACAGATTGTTCTTTGAGCTGCAGAAAGGATTCCGCAAAGGATCCAGAGGAACTGCAGAGTTACTTTATATAGACCAGTACATTTTAAACGAGAGCAAGAGCAGACGGAAAAATCTAGCTTTGGGCTGGATTGACAACAAAAAGGCACATGATATAGTTCCGCAAAGCTGTATAAAAATATCAGATGAAGTCATAAACATTATCGAGAAAACCATGAAAACCTGGAGAGTGGAATTGACAGCAGGAGGAAGAAGCTTAGCTGAAGCAAAGTTCCAAAGAGGTATTTTTCAAGAACATGAACAATCACCGTTTCTATTCATAATTTCCATGATGCCACTTAACCACATTCTCAGAAAATGCACAACAAGATACAAACTTAGTAGATCGCCGGAAAAAATCAATCACCTAATGTAGATGGATGACGTCAAACTTGTTGCAAAAAATGAAAAAGAACTGGTAAACACTAATACACGCAGTTAGAATATACAGTCAGTATATAGGAATGGAATTTGACATCGAATAATATGCCATGCTAGTAATGAAAAGTGACAAACGACATCTGACTGACGAAATGCAACTGCGAAATCAAGACAAGATTAGAACGCTCCGAGAAAAGCAAAACTACAAATACTTGGGCATCTTGGAGGATGACACCATCAAACAAGTGAAAATGAAAGACGAAATTAAAAAAGAACATCTCAGGAGAACTAGAAAGCTACTCGAGACAAAACTGTCAGACAGAAACCTTATCAAAGGAATAAATACATATGCTGTACACCTCGTTAGATATTCGGGACCCTTTTTGAACTGGACCAGAGAAGAACATAGGCAAATGGACAAGAAAACTAATGACTATGCATTAGGCATTACATCCCAGAGACGACGTTGACAGACTATATGCATCACGAAAGGATGGAGGAAGAGGTCTTGCCAGCATTGAAGACAGCGTTGATGCATCGACACAATGACTCAAGGACTAGATAGAAAAACATGAAGGAGGACTGATTACAGCCATCAGAAATAAGACAGACAACAGAATTACAATTACTAGGAAATAAAAATAGGAAGAAAACAATTCTATGGGCGTTTTAAACGACTAATAAACAACATCTCACACGATAAAATCTGGACGGGGCTAAGAAAAGGAAACTTTAAAAGAGAAACAGGATCTTTCCAAATAGCATCACAAAACAATGCTATAAGAACCAAGCCTATCAAAGCAAAAATAGATAAGACGCAAAAAAATAGCAAATATAGCTTATATGGTGATCGAGACGAAACCATCAATCACATTATAAGCGAATGCAACAAATTAGCACAAAACGAGTATAAGACTAGATTTGAGTGGATGGGCAAGGTGATCCACTTGGAAATTTGCAAGAAATTTAAATTTGACCATACGAATAAATGGTATATGCACAACCCAGTAGCTGTCCTAGAGAATGACACACATAAACTCCAATGGGACTTTAACATACAAACGGATCACCTAATCTCGGCCAGAAGACTTTGTAATCAACAAAAAAAAGGGAAGTTGAAAAATTGTGGACTTTGCTGTCCCGGCTGACCATAGAAGAAAATTTGAAGAATGTAAAAAGAAGGATAAGTACCTCGACCTTGCTAGGGAATTTTAAAAAAGATGGAAATGAAGGTGACAATTATACCGATCGTGATTGGTGCTTTTAGTACAGTAACTAAAGGATTACTAAAGGGACTTGAGGACTTGGAGGTTGGAGGACGAGTGGAGACCATCCAAACAACAGCACTATTCAGAACAGCCAGAATACTGAGAAGAATCCTGGAGATTTTAGGAGACTTGCTGTCACTCAGGCTCCAGTGAAAGACCATCAGCTAAAGCTGATGTGAAAAAATTCTCAAGGAGTAAATAATAATAATAGACACGACTGGGTGGGCAAGGGGATTCACTGGGAATTGGGCAAAAAATTGAAATTTGACCAGACTAAAAAATAGTATTTGCACAAACCGGAGAAGGAGATGCACAAACTCATCTTGGATATTAAGATACAAATGGATCACCTAATCTCAGCCAGACGACCAGACCTAGTAATAATCAACAAGAAAAAGAGAACTTGCCGAATTGTGGACTTTGCTGTCACGGATGACCACAGAGGAAAATTGAAAGAAAACGAAAAGAGAGATAAGAACCTTGACCTTGCTAAGGAATTGAAGAAACTGTAGAACATGGAAGAGACGGTAACACCAATTATAACTGATACTCCTGGTACAGTCACCAAAGGATTTATACAGGCACTGGAGGCCTTAGAAATAAGAAGATGAGTGGAGACCATTCAAACTACAGCATTATCAAGGTCGACCAGAATACCGAGGAGATTCCAGGACACCTGAGAAGACTTACTGTCGCTTAAATTCCAGTGAAAAAACTCAAAAAAGAGTAAATAATCATAATGTTAATGCTCTGGGATTTGAAATATAACCGATCACCTCGTCACGGCCAGCCGACCAAACCTATTGATAGTAAAAAAAAACAAGTGAACCAGCCAATAGAGGATTTTGCTGTTCCGACTGATCATAGAGTAAAACTGACGCGAAGCGAAAATGAAGGTTATGTTAAATTTCGGGTACATTTACTTGGGAAAGGTATGTGTCCCCTAATCATCACTGTTATGTTTTTGATAGTACCACTACTGTTCGTCTAGAATTATGGATTTGGCATTAAATAACCTAAGAAGTTTGATATGCTATTAAACAACAAAACAAATGGCTCTTAATTTTATAATTAGAAAGCAGAAACTGCTGCCAAAAAATTTAAAAAAACAAAGAACAATAAAAAGAGCTGGACTTAGAATATGTTTCTTTTTTAATTACGAAGAAACTGAAAATTCTGTTTTGAGTGCGTGAAGATAAGATGATGACTAAAAAAATGTTTAAACAAACGAAAGTTTTAAAGACTTGAGAAAAATAAAAGAATCCAAACTGAACGTTACCCCCACATGCAAAAAATAAAAATGAATCAATAACTAAATTTAAAAGCACGAACAAATTTGCCATCTTAGCGATTACAGATAAAGAACTCTGTTAAAAAAATCGAGAAGAAATTTTTTTTCAAAACAAACCAAAGTTGATTTTTTTAAAGTGTATGTTAAGGACGAACGTAAATAATTTTTAAAAAATAAAAAATATTTAAACAATAAAAAGAACATGCCACAGAGAAATTCAAACGTCTGAAACGAAGTGAAAAACATATTTTAGATTATTTATTGTTCTTTTTATAGGTTTGATTTTCAAAGAAAACTGCCGTTTTGGCTGTATGTTCATCGACAGCAGAAATAAAAACATCTTTTGTCTTAATTCGAGATCATTCTAATTTAAGTTTAGCAATGCTAAAAGGCACCAGTCGACCGGTATTTACTGAACAGTTGGTCTACAGAAATAACTTTTGTATTGTATGACTTGTGTTCGTTTTAAGAAGAGTGAAAAAAACTAGACTTCCAATCATTTTCAAATTCACATAGAATTCTGGCACACAAGCTTTTTAAGTAGCTGACAGTACCTGCGCTTAGGCACCCAGAATGGTGTAAAACTAGCACGCTAGATTATTGCAAGTGAGTTCGAATCTCACTAGGAGTTCTATACTTTTTAATAATGTGCTATGCAACTATCGTTGCTTGATGTGCAGATAGCTTTAAAGACCAAAGTCTGATGAGTATATATGGTTGCAGATTGGGCAAAGTTCAGCGTCGGTCAGGACAGGAGCAGATACCATTCCATGATCATTGGGGTTAGAATACATTGACTGTATTCCCTGCAGAGAGGTAAAAAAAAGCAAAAAGAAGGTGTGTACTAAATATGACACGAAGTTGCATTTGATCATATTTACCAACCCTTCCGCTCGGGCAGGATATGACACAAGGTCAATTTTTAAGCGGAGTTTAACAGGTTTGAATCCAGAGTTTTCCTTCTCCTAGACTAGTTGCCTCACCAAAGCTGAAGAACCTACTCTGACCTACTATTTACCCATAGCTGGAGGGAGAATATTTGGATTCATACCTTTCCCAAGGGTATTAGTGCTATGTGAAATGCAATCAGTCAGTTCGAGGATTTGAACTCCTGTCGCCGTGTCTATATCCTGCAACGATAACAATTACACCACGGGCACCTGAGTTGCATTTGATGATACGACTACATTCCTGGAGATCTGGAGATTATAGAGCACTCCTTTATTGCAATTACTCTCAGGTCCACTCTGGCTCACTGTAGTTGTATCTGTTAAGGTCTCATCAATGGGTTAAATAGATGTTTAGAATTATTCGTTTTCAATAAAAACTCTTGATTCCATAAAGTGTTTGTATGAAGAATAGTTACTTGAAGATAAGGATTAACTCTGGATTATCATTGATTACTTAAAACCATATAACTGTGGACAATCAAATAACTGATATTTGTCAAGCATCCACGTACGTGCAAGTATGGCACAAGGACCAAAAATGCATTGAGCCCCGTCTGCAGTCTCCTAAAAAAGGAGCGCATCAGGCGGTAAACCTAGCCCCACTGGAGAGGGTTAGAGCCTAGGAGTACACCCTCTGAGGCTGAGGAAACGCCGGTATTAGCCCGCGTGACATGAATGCCGGCTTCCTAGAATCCATGTCAGACGGCCTCGACTGACTGCCACCAGAACCAAGACACACCCTACTTTATCCTTGTATCGGGCAACACGGCCAGTCGAAGTGTGCCCTGGCCCTGCATCTAGAAGTATGATGCAACACTTCACACCTCAAATAAATATCATCAAATAGAAAGGATCAATTGAAACTATATAATTACCTATATTAGAAAGGAATACTTGAAACCATGCAAGTATTTGCGAATTAGGTTCAATTTCGATTTCTTTGTTTAATGGCTTATCAACCTTCGTGAGTTATTTAATACCAAAGCCATCCTTGCAGAACAGTAGCAGTCCTCTTTAATCCATAGCTGTGAGGGATAAAGCTATTTATACCTTTCGCTCGAGTATTAATCCCAAAGTGAACATAATAGAGTGATTGGGGTTCGAACTCGTTTACTAATATATCGCAGTCTAGCACATTAACCACTACTCCATGGGGACTCCCGAGTTCGAATTATTTGTATTAGATAGGAATGCTAAATAACAATGCAACAAGAAAACTCGCAAAAAACAACAAAAACACAAAATCCAAAAACAAATGAACAATGAATACAATTCCCTAATTTCTTGGTTGGTAGTTTGACATGCCGTTAAAATCAATCAATAAACAAATTGAAAATTTCCGGAATTTTTTGCTGTACACTTGTAGCCGATATCAAAATAGGCGCAACTCATTAAACATCCAGAACGACTATATTTCTAAAATAGATACTTAATTCTCACTAGTGCCAGAGGTATATGTAAAAGCCTGGCCACAATGAAACATAGCCTAGACACTACCCGCAGCTGATTCTCCACCATATCTCCTACAACACAACGTACCCTTGGATTCAAAATGAAACCCCAGGAGAGTGGGTCTAGACCTATGCAACCCGTTACTCACCAAAATGCACTCACTCATTGGCTGTTCTTTTTCAGTTAACATCATCGACCAAAGGGATAATTTGAAAACATCCCAATTGTTAAGATATTGGTTTCGAAGATCAATGATTATTTGATGAGGATTTGGTTCTTTCATATATGTATGTAGTTACCCCACCAGTCAGCAAGTGACACGAGGTCAATTTTTAAGTGAAGTACAACAGCTAGTTTAAATTGAAAGGTTTCCTTCTCTGGGACTGGTTGCCTAACTAAGGATAAATAACCCAGTATATTCTACGGTTTTCTCTTAGCTGTAAGGAAAACATGTGGATTCATGCCTTTCGTGAGGGTATTAACGCGAATCGAAATTGAAAGAGCTTCGTCTAGGGTTTGAACTCTGTTACCAATTTCATTTTCTTAAACAATTAACGTTACACTAATGACGCCTCCTGTATATGTATTCGGACGGTTCTACAATTTAACTGAACTGTTAGGAACCCGGACGTTATGATCGAGGCGTTATAATTAAGATATATATATATATATATATATATATATATATATATATATATATATATATATATATATATATATATATCATAATTTTAACCCTACTTACATAGAAAATACAATATATCATTATATATATATATATATATATATATATATATATATATATATATATTGAATTTCACCTTATATTTGAAAATATTTTCCAGCTAAAATAAATTTTCCTTTGAGAATATCAGTTCTTTAAAAAGTATATTTCTCTAAAGGTTTATTTATCAGTAGTTGTTTTTAAAGATATTTTTATGCAGTAAAAATAATTTTATTATTTCCTGAAAAAGAAACAAAGAAAAATTTCTTTTAAGATGGTTATTTATGATTGACTGTAAATGTGTAAGCCAATCGTAAATTACTTTACAACAGTGGAATGTCGATTCCAAACCGCCATTTTTCAGCTCCATTTTGAATTAGTTTTTCTCATGGAAAACCGTGATCGTACAAAACGTGAAGCTAGAAACGGAAGAGCCGGTTATTCTCTGCATTAAAATGACTCCTTGTCAAATCTGAGTTGGAGGATGGTTGGATAATTCGTTCATGGTAAAAAGAGTTCAGCAAAACTTCCTAAATCACCTCTAATAGTTTTTTTGTTTGTTTTATTTATTTGTTTATTTATTTGAATTTTTATCCGTATGTTCGTGAAACAAGTTGCTTTTATTCCCAGTCAGCTAGGACTGTAGAATATACCGACTGCTTCTCTGCAGAGGGGTAAGACCCCCCCACCAACGAGTGTCCTATATATGACACTAAACAATCTGATGGTGAGCTTCCAGTAATGCTGGAGTTTTAGGGAATACGGAGTACCCCTTTATTGCCATCGCTCCTAGATCCACTCTGATCCGGCGTGGTAGCACCAGATAGGGCCCTATCTATGGATTAAATAGAACTAACGGCATACTTATGCTAAACTGAATTGTTTGAGATGGAACAATTTTCATAAAAATGGATTTGGCGTTAAATAACCTACGAAGGTTGATATGCCATAAAACCCAAACAACCAACCAACCAACCAAACAAACAAGTTGATTTTGTACTCGTATCAGGATTCTTTAACGGATATTTCAGTTTCACTGCACTGCTCGCATTTCATCAACGCACCTATTGTTGAGTTCGGATTTAGCATTTTCTAATTAATTATACTTCACATATCACATCATTAAATTATTTTTTCTGATAATGCTCAAATTTTGGCGTGTCTGTCTCGCTTGTTTCATCTGATAAAACTTTGTCTCTGACGTAACAATTGCAATGATACACATTTCCGTCTAGCAAATTCTTTCTTGAAAATATCGTTTTATGCCTTGACAAGTGATAACAGCCTTATTTGTCCCGCACATTTTTTCTTTTAAATCTCTTATTCTAAAGTGACAACGAAGACGACACACATTTCAGTCCTCCAAATTCTTTTTTGTAAAACGCCTGCCCAAACATCACAACTGTAACGATATACATTTCTGTCCCTCTTGCTCTTTCTTGTAAATCTCTAGTTCTGAAGTAAGTAAAGTTGGCGACTGTAGTCGAAGGCGACCCGAAGGCTCCCTTTTCAATAGCTACAACACCGATTTGTTGGGGTGGGCGCTACTCCTTTCCCTCGATTGCTCCACTTTACCATTGATACGTACCTTATAATGCTGAGTGTTAATCAAGGAGATATCAAGTACCATTATTTTGTAAAATCTTTGGCATGACTCAACCTGGGATTGAACCCCGGTCTCCCGGACCATTGGCGAACACTCGACCCACTGGGCCAATGAGTTCTGAAGTAACAATGCTAAAAATACGTTTTTCTGTCCACTCAATTTTTTTCTTGTAAAACTCTTTTTCTGACATGAATGCAGTGATGACACATTTCTGTCCCACTATTTTTTCTTGCAAAACCCTGGTTTTGACGTAAACACGGAAACAACACACATTTCTGTCCCGTTAATCTTTGCTGTAACACATATTAATAGATACAATTTAGATGTTGTCCTCCTTGAAGGTACGAACTCGAAAAAAAAATCACTAGCACAAACGCTCCTAGTTATTACGGCAATGAATTCAGCCCACAATTTCTGCTTTTAGAGACTTTGCTTAGTTTCACTCTGTCTTGTATTTTTGGTTTGAATTTTTTTAGATGAACATAAAGAGGAACCAGAAGAGAAGGAGTTGGAATAATTATAATAATAAAAATTATAATAAGCGGAAATACATATCGATTTACTCAAAACAACACTAACAAAATATCAAACTGGAAAACGCCGGTCCATGATGGAATACAGGGTTTCTGGTTCAATAAATTCACCTCTATTCACGACAGACTGGCACTAGAAATGAACAGATGCCTATAAGAAGTACATTTGCCCTAATGGAAGGAAAGGAAAGAAATCGCCCCAAACAACTACAGACCCACAACCTGTCTACCGATGACGTGGAAAATATCAAAGGATTGAGATTTACTACTTGCAAAAAAGCTACAGATTGTTCTTTGAGCTGCAGAAAGGATTCCGCAAAGGATCCAGAGGAACTGCAGAGTTACTTTATATAGACCAGTACATTTTAAACGAGAGCAAGAGCAGACGGAAAAATCTAGCTTTGGGCTGGATTGACAACAAAAAGGCACATGATATGGTTCCGCAAAGCTGTATGAAAATATAAATGAAAAACTAAATGCAATCAGTGCATTAAAACTGCTGCCCTATCTTAGAACTGAGAATTTACTTCTACGGCTTCGTGTAACTCACTCAGTTGCAGCTACAATGATATAAAATATCAGAAAATTCAATGGCTGAAATTTATAGAATCCTTCGTACGCCTTTGCACACCCAGTTGCTTATTCTCAAATGGCATGCTGAGAAGAACGAGGCACTCATTGGGAATCGAACGCTAACTATTACACTAGGTGAGACACCGACTTCAAAACTCTGGTCTTTTTCGATGTTTAGTTAATACCCAAATTGGATTTATGCATCAGATAAATTTATTATTGGAAAGTTTCGACATTTTATATATATAAACATCCTCCAGCTGTCTTGACTCGTCTTGACAAACCAGAAGCGTAACAAAAAGTCTGCCACACACACACACACACACACACATATATATATGTGTGTGGGGGGGGAGAGAGAGAGAAGGAGCGCACGCAAAATGTCTTAAACTAAGAAATGTAAACTATAAATTTCACGATGAAAAACGATCGTCAGGCTTCTTAACATTAAGCCTACAGTAAAAATTGCTTCATGCATTTTTACTGTACAAGTTGCTCTCTCGATGAATATCGAAGACTGTAATTTATCTGAAAGTTTGATAATCTTATCATTATTCACACACACACACACACACACACACATATATATATATATATCATTCGATTATTACTTCCATATATATATATATATATATATATATATATATATATATATGGAAGTAAATAATGGAATAAAATCCGACAATACAGAGAAAAAAAATTGCTCAGTTAATCTAAACATAAGGAAATATTTATTGAGAAACAAAGTGACACTATAGCGTTTCGGTTCTAATGAACCATCATCAGGACTGGGAGGGATGATATTAGTGATGTCAAATCAACTATAGATGTTTAAAAAATTATACAAAAAAAAACTAAGGAAAACCTTTTTATCAGGAAAAGTTGGCCATTTAATCAGTAACAAACGCAGGCTTACTGATTGAAGGATCAATTTTTCCTGATATATAGGTTTTTCCCTGGTTTTGTGTATAATTTTTGAAACATCTATCGTTGATTTAACATCACTAATATCATCCATCTCAGTCCTGATGATGGTTCATTAGAACTGAAACACTATAATGTCGACCATTTTTCTCAAATAATCTCTCCTTCTGCTTGAATTTCCTTGTTATCATTATATATATATATATATATATATATATATATATATATAAAGAGAGACAGACAGAGAGAGTTGTATGTAAGTATTTTGGGATGGAGGTCTTACCTCTCTGCAAGACATACGTTCAGCTTATCTAAACCCCTTCGACAGCGCTGAATTATTTTTTTATGACCATATTTTGGGAAGTATTTATCGGGCACCACTCCCACGAACAGGATGTGACATAACGTCGGCTTTTAAAGGGGTTTAGATAAGCTGAACGTATGTCTTGCAGAGAGGTAAGACCTCCATCCCAAAATACTCTTCTGTCGCGGATCAGTGTCGTGTCTGTGCTCTAACTTTATTTTCCATCTTACATCCCAAAGGATCTCATTCGAAAAGGCATGAGACAGTGTTATCCGCTTGCTATAGGTAAATAGAAAAGTAGACTGTTTTTTAGTCTTGGTTTGGCAACCAGTCTAGAAGAAGGACAACTCTAAATTCAAATCAGAGCAGGAAAGAGGATTGGTTAGGTTTTATGGCATATCAAGCATTTTTGGTTATTTAATGCCAAATCCTCTTCATCCATATATATATATTCAATACGTATAATTTGGTTTGGTTTAGTTTTATGGCATATCAACCATTGTTAGTTATTTAATGCCAAATCCTCTTTATACATAAATATTAGATATATAAAATTTGTTTTTCTTTTGTTTTACAGCATATCAACCATTGTAGTTTATTTATTGCCAAATCTTCTTTATACATATACATTAAATGCATAGGATTTGGTTTTGTTGTGTTTGGTTTGGTTTGGTTTGGTTTTATTGCATATCAACCATTGTATGTTATTTAATCCCCTATCCTCTTTATACATATATATTAAAATATATAAGATTTGTTTTCCTTTGGTTTTATGGCATATAAATAATTGTAGGTTATTTAATGCCAAATCCTCTTTATATATATCAAATATATATGATTTGGTTTGGTTGGGTTTTATGGCATATCAACTATTGTTGGTTATTTAATGCCAAACCCTCTTTATAGATATATATTAAATATATATGATTTGGTTGGATTGGGTTTTACGGCACATCAACCATTGTTGGTCATTTAATACCTAATCTCGTTGTGTGGTGGTCTAACCCCTATGCAGAAGTGCAGTCAGTGTATTCGACGGCCATAATCGACTGGGCAAAGAAGAGCAGGAAAGTAACATAAAGCATAGAGAACATATACTACACTCTGATCTCACGCAGAAGTCCCGACCGATACGTAAATAATGCCATCCTTTTGACAGAAGCGATACTAGTAAGAGAGTTAGAGTGAACAAATTCATTTAAAAAACGCATTAAAATAACTTCTCTTTGAAGTTAACTCATTTCCTTCAACAACGGAACGTGCTTAATTGACTGGAACATCCTTAAGAATAATGGATCAAAGCTTAAACAGCAGATGTGGCCACTCATCTTGTGCTCTTCGATTTAATATGAGAATTCCGTCGCAAAGTTGAAAGATATAAATGGAGCCAAACGTTGATCGGCAAGAAGATAACGTAGAGGGCGCCGAAATAAATAACTCTTATCTTATTAAGCTGGTTGGTGACGTCACATCAAAATGTTGGTGGTATGGAAGGAGAGGTTGAATAAATCAGAGAAATAGGTGGTCGAATGATATATTTATTTCAACTATTAAGTACTATTCTCTATGATCGCAATTTTGTCATTTGACTAATGTTGGAGTATACATTTTTTTGGCGCGTAAATTTTACCTGACTAATTGGTTTGGTCTGTTTTTAAGGACAAATCTACGCCTTATGGGTGATTTAATGCGGAGATTTTATTCATCGCAATAATAATAATAATAATAATAATTTGTATTTTCAACGTCCTGTTAGAATTGTTTGAAGTGGGACAATTTTATTTATCAGAACTCAGATTAGATTAAGATATTAATCATTTAAAGTGAAAAATCCTTGACTGCCTCGATTTTTACCTTACGCTGTAAATCGAAGCAATGGCCCCTGTGAGCAATGCTCAAATAATTCAGTCACCAAGTAGACCCCATTTTACATAAGGCGATTTACTAAACTGAGTCCACTTCAAGAATAAAAGGATGAACGAAAATCAAGTTTAGGAAGATTATCATCAGTTAATCTTTTAAATTGAGATAACCTGCATGCAGACTACCCTCACTTATTCTCCTCACACGCACACACACACACACACACACACACATACACACGCATAATTTTATGCATTTATCAACTCCTTCATGTGTAGGATGTGACACAAGGTCAATTTTTACCGTGGTTAAACAGGTTTGGATCCAGAGTTTTCTTACTCCAAGACTGGTTCGCCCTATTCACCTATGACTGGTAGGAAAATAGTTGCGTATGTAATATTCCCAAGACTATTAGCGCTATATGAGAAGCAGACAACCTCGACAAGAATTGAAACTCGGGATTCCATAATTTCCTACGACATGCAAGTATATATATATATATAGCTATTAAAAAGGGACCCTTCGGATCACCTTTGACGACCATCGAATATATATATATATATATATATATATATATATATATATATATATATATATATATATTATCATCCACCGACAGACAGACTGTTTCGTTGTATCACAAATGTGGAAAGACTCGCAAGATGCTTCAAGCGGAGTCCGAACTATCATATATATATATATTTGTATGTAAGGGTCGTTCGAAAAGTAATAAACTTCACCCAGATTTTAAATTTTTTGTTGGCAATTATCTTATTTTTTATGCAGTAGCGGCCCTTACAGAAATATGAATTAATTTTTCTGGGTTTTATAAGATGTGATAGTGTGTAGCCACAACAAAAATTCTTTCCAATGGTTCTTCTTTCTTGGTATAGCATGGAACTTTTTAATTACGCTGGGGTCATATATATATATATATATATATATATAGGCTTATATTCATCAAACTGAAAATAGATATTTCCATGGCCATTCGCTTCTAATTTTTTGGTTTCAAGAGTTAAAAGAACGAACATTGCGCAAGAATCAAATATCATTGCAATAAATATGAAAAAGAAAAATCATTAAATTACGTCTTTTATGTTGGTATTGACTTTTTTCGGCAGGTCAGTGAACCTTGCTACGCTTTACTAGAACGGGAGTGGTTTGAGAAACATGAAAAGACAACCTTTATCGTTTTTAGCACCTCAAACACACCAGATATCGATACCATGAAGCACTTATGGTATACGTTAATCAACAATTAGGCTCTTTGAAGCACCGCTATATAACATGCAGCTGTTAAACGACCTGCTGTTAATATCATTTGACTGACCACTATATATATATATATATATATATATATATATAGAGAGAGAGAGAGAGAGAGAAAGAGAGAGAGATGTGTGTGTGTGTTGTCATCTCAAATTTATAAACATATTTGCTGCTAATGCAGAATATATATATATATATATATATATATATATAACATTATTAAAACATCGCAATATGATAGGGTCAACAGTTTTCTTGCATAATTAATTGGAAAGTGTCACCGAAGAGACAAGTAGGCAAATTGAAAGGACTGACTTAAAATGATCAATGGTCAAAATGTTGTTCATATGGAAAATTAATGAACCTAAAAATGTGTCTGATATATTTATACACACACTCATATATATGTATATATACATATCTTCATAAACCATAAATATATATTTATATATTTACATTTAATGTTCCTAACTATATACAAATTTAAATATATTATTTCTTTTTCCAAATATATATATATGTGTGTGTGTGTGTGTGTGTGTGTGTGTGTGTGTGTGTGTATGCGTGTGTGTGTGTGTGTGTGTAATCATAAATGATATTCTCTTTTCTTTCACGTATATATTTATAAATATATGACTTCGTATCAATATGTAATTTTTAAAAATTCATATGTATGTATAATTCATATATGTTTTGGTAAATAGAGCAGACATTTCGTGCAAGCCTTTTCTATCTTTGATACTTTCAAGTTATCATATCAGTTGTCTGATTTTAGGTTGGAAGTAATTTAGGAAGGCACCGTATTTTTCCTAACTATTTTTGGCCCAAACTTGAGTAATCTTTGCGGAGGAAATATCGTACCTTCCTAGATTCATTCCATCCAGAAGTCAAACGACTCTTACGAAGACTTGAATACACCAGATATTGAATTGGTAGATATGAAGTGTTTGTTCTATTCAATCAAAAATGATTAAAAGAGAAAATACTGTATATATATATATAAAATATTCATAATTGTGTATAAATTCAAATGTATAATTCTACTTTTCAACCGTACAATTAACATATCCTTTCGTATATATATATATATATATATATATATATATATATATATATATATATATATATATATATGTATGCATATATATATATATATATATATATATATATGTATGTATGTATACATGTATGTGTGTGTGTGCGTGTGTGTGTGTTTGCATGTGTGTGTATTTAAGATATGCATAGTAAGTCTTTGCTTCAACTGATCTCCAATTCGTTTTCTACCCTTCAACGCTCTATCTGTCTGACCTTCGTAAGGACCGGCCTTTATACTCTGTAAATATTGATTGACGCTTAATGGAAAAATTGGATAGAAAGAAGAAACGACGGAGAAATGACGATAGCCTTTATTCATTCAAGCAACAGCGGCGACCACATATTCTTTTCTCAATCCGCAACCGTCTTTTTTAACATTAGAATGAAATGACGAATTATTATTGCTACTAGTAATTCTAACCCTATTATGTCTTGGGAAACGAGAAGTTGCTAATTATAAAAACTAAAATTAATCTGTATGCTGAGGTGATAATCGTTAGTTCAAAGAATGAAAGTACCTTTTATATGAAGGTACCTTTAATATGGTAGCTAGATATTTACTACCAACGAAATAAAAAAAAAAAAACAAGTTACAGTGTGTTATTAAATTTTACACTGTGTGGGGAAAATTTCTCCTTTAGTTCGTGTATCGTCTTCTAAATTCTTTAGTGTTGCCTTTCTGTGTCTCACCGAAAGACAAATTTAATTTTTTTACTTCCATTTGACGAAGCTCATTCAATAAATAAGGTGATTTTTACCTAAGAGTTGGCAATAGATGACTCTTGTTACTATATTTATCAACCCCTCCGCTCGGGTAGGATATGACACAAGGTCAATTTTTAAGCGGGGTTTAACAGGTTTGAATTCAGAGTATTCCTTCTCCTAGAATAGTTGCCTTGCAAAAGCTGAAGAAACAGTCTGCCCTGCTATTTACCCATAGCTGGAGGGAGGATAAGTGGATTCATACCTTTCCCAAGGGTATTAGTGCTATATGAAATGCAATCAGCCTTGTCCAGGATTTGAACCCGTGTCACAGTGTCCATTTCCTACGACGGTAACCATTAAACCACGGGCACCTCCATAAAATGGCACTTGTTACTGTTGAATTTTTTTCCATGAAATAAATAATGATGGCTCCTTTCACGCCCCTTAACAATGTCAGTATGATTTTCCTTACTGAATGCTACGCCCGAAACTTTTTCTCTACCTCAGAGTAAGTTTGTTTACAGTCCATTGGCTGTCTTTTCGACAAAAATTCGTAGTATCAACCTCATGTTCAGCAACATTTGCAAAGATTTTCTTTGACTAAAGCATGCTTCTCCGTAATCATCAAACATACTTCTGTAAATTTCATATGGTTTGCACTTCTCAGACACCAAAGGTTTAACTACAGATCTCTGTTCAAGTCTGGAATAATCTGATTAACTGCTATTTTGAATAACCACAAAATATTTTTGCAAGATTGAAGGGGTTTTTTTTCCCAATAGACCACTTTCAAACAATGCAGATTTTATTTTTGTGGAATTTTTTTTTTTAGAAATTCATTTTCCTTTCCACTCTTTAATGATTCCCATTTTTTATTGAATAATCTCGTATAATATGCAATTTATAAACTTTTTAATTTTTTACGTCGCATATATTCAATTAATTATTAACTAAGTATTTCAACTTCAGATATTATTGTAAGCCTATAAAAGACTTATTGCGCGCGGCATTATTCGGATATCTAAATTTTGGTACGAAAGTCCTAGTACTATTCTTTGTAATTTGCAAAATTGACAGGAAATTGCCAAATTCTCATGGTATTCCTATACAAATAGTTGATGATTATCGGTATCAAAATCTTCTTTGAATCACCTAATAGAGGAATAAAACAGAAGCATCAATATTATAATCATGGGACGTTGTTACAACGAGCAGTTCATAGATTTACGGATTGTCTTGTATATCATTACAATTCTAATTATCCTTGTGTATATGTAATAATAATCAGCAAAAACGGCAAACCTTATATTACTTTTAGGCAAGTTCGCCGTATTCATTTAAATTGTGATCAACCGTTTCATATCTATTACCCCAAAATCTACTCCTGCTATTCTTTAATTTTGCTTTGATATTATTATTATTTACTCCTTCAGAGTTTTTCACATCAGTGTTAGCTGGTGGTTTTTCACTGGAGTTTGAGTGACAGCAAGTCTCCTCAAGTCTCCAGGACTCGTCTCAGCATTCTGGCCGGTCTCAGCAATGATGTCATTTGGATAGTCTCTACCCGTCCGCCAACTTCCAAGTCCTCCAGATTATTATTATTATTATTATTATTATTGCTTGCGAGTTTTTCCCACCAGCGTTTGCTGGTGGTCTTTCACTAGAGTATCTCGATTCTTCATCTGATTTCCAATTCTCCAGTCCTTTTTGCAAGACTTAGGACAGCGTTCCAAGTTCACCAACTACAGGTGTTATTACGGTCACCCTGATTGGTAGCTTCTTTAGTTCTCTGGCAAGGTCCTGGTATTTGCCAATTTTCCCACTTTCTTTGATTTTCACTTTGTTGTCTCCCGGAACGGCAAAATCCATGAGACGGAAAATTCTCTTTGTGTGTGTGTGTGTGTGTGAATTATCAAGTTTTTTTTCTCATATCCAGGATTCTTCTAAGAATTTAAGCCGAATTTAACTGTCTGAATTTTGTGGTGATTCTTCCTTAAATCTCCAGTTTTCCCAATCTCTCTTTAAATTCTTGGGGACGATTCCAAAGGTTACATCTACAATTAGTATGTTTGTTTTCGTGCTAACCGTCATTCAGTAAATTAGCGCAATGACCAAAAGTCTTGATTTAACGTAAGAAAATCCTTTACACTTTCCTAAATAGAAGCGTCGATCTGATCCAGGAGAGTTTTTAAGACGGGATCTCCACGGCTTCCCGCATCGTCTAGTATATTACAAAAATTCTCATTATGTTTTTGCGTATATATATGTGTGTAAGACAATGAGAGAAAGACAGAGAACCACAGTGAGAGAGAGGGTGTGTGTAAGTGACTCAAAAACAACACAACATAGCGAATATTTTTATAGAGCATTCAAATATTCCATGTTAGAGTATAAAGCAATTTCCCGCCCAAATTGAATAATTTCCCGGGTCAGCATTTGTCCTGAAGATCAATTTCTAATTTCTCGAAATAATTATGAAATGTAAATAAGATCCTCTCATTCCTCCCTAGACAGAAGAATCAGTATCATCATGGATTGTTGTTACAAGAAAAATGGCTTCATGAACAGCCTAATAATTTTGATTATTAATTTTTCCATCGAAACTGTCAGATAGATCTCAGCTGAAATGAGAATGAAAAATATTAATAGAAGTGTTAATCATAGAATTGATAGAATTATTAATTTAATCCTTAATCAATAAAATTAATAGAATTAGTTTAATTGCTAGAAGTATTATAAATGATTTTAATAATATGAATAGAATTATACACTTTAATATTAATAAAAACAAAAACTAATATTAATAGGCAATACTTCATCTTATATACATAACAATATCAGAAAATTTATATGCATGGACAATACCATAACGCAAGAAAAATGATACATTGAGATGGGATTTTTTACGGTAATACCGTGAAATTTGGTGAAAGAGAAGAAAGCAATTTCCAATCCAATTTGCAACCTAATATTAATTTCGTTACAATCATTGTTCCTTCTTATCTGATAATTATAGTTTTTCAAAGACAATTTATAAAGATAACATATTTTGCTTTGTTAATATATTTATTTTCAGTTGATTATATAATACATATTATATGAATAGGATGTGACTCTATTTTGAGATTAATGATCACCGGACTTGTTATTTAAATGGGTTATTATAATATTACTTATTGTGAGTTTTTCACCCTGGCTTTAGCAAATTGTCTTTGAATCATGTTACCTTAGATCTCCAGGACTCTTCTAACTATTCTGGTCGATCTTAGTAATGCAATAGTTAGTAAAATTTTTGCTTCTCCTCCGATTTCGAATTCTGTCTGCCCCGTTACCATTATTATTATTATTATTATTATTATTATTATTATTATTATACTCTTTTGAGTGTTATTCACACCAGCGTTAGCAGATGGTTTTCCACTGGAGTCCGAGTGACTGTAAGTCTCCTCAATTCTTCCGGACTCTCCTCTGTAGACGAGCCCATCTCAACAATGCAGTGGTTTTGATGTTCTACACTCATCTTCTTATTTGAAACTCCTCCAGTCCCTGTACCTTTGGTGACTGTACTGAGTCCGCCACTTACTATTGGTATCCCCATCACTTTCATGTTCCGTGGTTTTTTCAGTTCCCTAGCAAGGTTTAGGTACGTGGTCAGCCGGAACGGTAAAATTCACTATTCAGCAGATTATGTTTTCTTTTCTTTTTTTTTTTTTTTTTTTTTTTCGGCCTATCACCAGGTCTGGTCGTCTTGCCGAGATTAGATGATCCTTTCGTATCCTTTTCTAGGACCCATTCTGAATTGTGCGTATGGCCAAGTTTAAACTTCTTGCATAATTCTCAGTGGATCACCTTCCCCATCCAGTCATGTCTAGTCTTATACTCTTTCTGTGCCAGTTTGCTGCATTCGCTTATAATGTGATTGATCGTTTCCTCGCTGACATTACATAATCTACATCAGCTTTTTTTATCATTAAGGGTTTTCAGACTATTGTCTTCATCTTCATTATCATTTTTATTTCTACAACGTTTCAGCCGATATGTCTTCCGGCCTTCTTCAGGCGTTTATCGCACTTGGGAACCTTCACAGAACTTCGAACTACGTCCTTTATTGAATCCACGGGGGTCGCCTGTTCTTGTTCCGTTAGCCATAACCGGGTACAAGTGTTAAGTATTACTGCAGTCAGGATTGAACCTGCAACACCCAGATGATTGTCTCCTTAAAAGCTCAGGGAACCAACGCCTATAACCATTACGCTATATGTCAATCATCAAGCTGCATCTCAGAAATTTAGACAACTAATCAGCTTTTTTGTGGTGTCTTGTCTATTTTGCTTTCATATTGTCCTTATTGCGTTGTTTTGTGCAGCTATTAATTAAAATTCTGTTTCTCTGTGAAGATTTCTATTTCTAAGCTATGTCCATGTTTTCTCGGGTGAAATTTCTCTTGTTTGTCGTTTGAAACGTCCATACCGTTGTTTTTCCTCCCGTTTTTGTTTTCTGGTTATTTTTGCTTTGTTGATACTTGTGTTGCCTGTATTGTTTTTGGTGGCTGTAATCAGTCTCCCACGATGCCTTTCTATGTATTTTTCTAGGCTTTGTATCGATACATTTACGCTAGAAAGGTACCATACCCATGATACGGATATGCGAAATGGACATACACTGTTCATATATATATAACATAGAACATAGGAATCTCGAAACACGAAAAACACATACGACTTCTTAGTTCAGGCACGAAACTTTTTATTACCTTTGAGTTTAAAGATTGTTCGACATAAGGAGAGAGATACACATTCTTTCTATTCTGGCTTTTTCCTCCACCCCCCCCATCATCTCGTGTGACACCTGTCCAAGGCCTCCGCGAGCAAGCGAAAGTCAACCGTCTTCTCCCGACGCAGGTCTCAACTCCACTCACTGACTTTTTCAAAATCCCCAAAATCCTCCGCGCCCTTCCGGTGCGTGACGTCATTCGCACTTCCCATCTGGGCTATTGTGACATCTCTGAGTGACACGTCCGCTCCGTGCTCGCTCGCGCGTGAACACCTGTGTCAATGTTGCACCTAAGTAACCCATGCACTGAACCGAAAAGTTCTCAGTCTAACTAAACCCAAAGTCATAAAACGAAATCCCTCGGCCTTTATATAACAGAAAGTCCTCTTTCTCCTTCTTTTTTTTTTTTTTTGACACAAAGTCTGTCTACGTCATCACTGGGATGTAAGGCCTTATGCATTGTCATGAGTTTTCTTGTTCTCTGGTCCATTTGTGAAAGTTTTTTCTCTCGTTCACTTTAAAAATGGTCTCGGGTATCCTACGAGAAGTACAACCCACGTATTTATCTTTTTGATAAGATTTCTGCTATGTAGTTTGGTTTCGATTAGTTTGCTCGTTCACCTGAGGTATTCTCTTTTTATTTTTTGTTGGATTATGTCTGATTCCAATATTCCCAAGTAATTGTAATTTTCCTTTTCTCCGAGTGTTCTGATTTTTTCTTGACTCAGTTGTTCAATTTATTCTGTCATTTGCGGTTTTCCACTTCTCATTATTAGCATGGCATATTTTCCTATGCCAAATTCCACCCCTATATCTTAACTGTATATCCTCACTAGCTGTTGTAAGGTTTCCAATTCTTTTTCATTTTTGGCAAACAGCTTTATGTTGCCCATGTACATTTGGTGGTGAATCTTTTCTTACGATTAATGAAGTTGGTATCCGCCTGTGAATTTCCTTAATATGTTGTTAAGTGGCATCATTGCCTTTAGAAATAATAATGGTGACAGCGCTTCTCTCTGAAATATAGCGCTCTGATTTTTCACCCCAGTTAAGCTTTTTCTTCTCTCAGTGAGTTCGACTCTAGTTTTTCATGGTTTCCTCTATGAACTTCATGACTTCATCAGTATCTTGTATATTATGAGACAGTCTATTATCCAACTTTGTCGGACCATATCGTGTGCTTTTTTTTGTGATCAATTTACGTCATAGCTAAATTTTTGGATCTCGTTTTGCTCTCCTTATAGATGATTTGATCAATGTATTGTTGATCAGTTCTTCTTGATCTCTTGTGGCATTTTTTATATTTTTCGGGGAACAATTCTCGACTTATAAACGAATTGCAAATCTCCTCCCTAATTTATGCTGTGTGTATTTTCTACATCATCGGTAGGCATGTTATGGGTCTGTAGTTGTTGGGGGCGGTTCCTTTTTGGGTATCTTCTTGGATATTATTTTTTTTTTTTTTTGTTTACTCCCCACCAATTTTTCACGCCAGTGGTACCTAGTGGCCTTTTACTGAAGTCTGAGTAAATGCAAGTCTTTGCATATCTCCAGAATTCTTATCAGTATTCTTGCTGATATTAATGCTGTGGTCAAGATAGTCTCGGTGCTTCCTCTGACATCCAATTCCTATAGTTTTTTCAAAGCCTTTGGGAATCTTTCAAGTACATCAATTACAATTGGTACTACCGTCTCCCTCATGTTCTACATTTTTTTTTATGTCTCTGGCAAGGTCTTTGTATTTGTCAATCTCTTCGCTTTCTTTTATTTTCACTCTGTGGTACGTCGGAAGGAAAAAATTCTCTTGAGAGCAAGATTTGTTTTCTCATTAGTTAACGCTAGATCTGTTTTTTTTCTGACTGGGATTGGTTGATCCATTCGTATCTCAAAATCCCAGAGAATTTTTATGCTTTTCATTCTCTAGGAAAGATTCTGATTTGTTCGTATACCATTTGTTGGTATTGTCAAATTTTATTCTCCTTCCTGTTATTATTATTAACGAAACTCAAAAACATATCTGGTTATAACTAATGAAAAGAAAATAACTTGTTGACTAGAAGACCTCAACGATGTTCAAAGTAAAAGTGAAGGAACGCAAAAGACTAGAAATGGAATCGGTGACCAGAGTTCAAAACTTGGACGAAGCTGAGTCTTTCTCTTCGTACGAATCCTCTTGGGAAAGAAGTTAATCTATCATATCTTCCCCACTCCTAATTAGGAGTAAGTAGTAATGCGGTGAGCAGTATTGAACATGTCCTGGAGGCAGCACCCCACAAAGCAGTAGCTGTACGGCCACCTACCATCCATCACGAAAACTATCGAAGTTAGACGAACCAGTGACACACTACCAGAGTAGTTGGGACAAACTTTTAAGCGACATACTCCTGTGAACCCCTTTACAGGGACGAACAAAGGTAGGACGACCAGCTAGAACCTATATACAACAGCCCTTTGCCGATAAAGGGTTGAGCCCTGAAGACCTACCGGGAGCGATGGACGATTGAGATGGGTGGCGAGAGAGGATCAGGATGATCCTTGCTGGCGGCGCGACATGAGGATGATGATGATAAGTCGTACAGACTGATTACTTTAACCTTATTAAAGCAACCAATCTGGGAGAAAGAAAACTCAAAGTTAAAATTATTTTGTACTCCGTTTAGAATCTTTTTTTAAATAACTGTGTCGCATTCTAGTGAGGCTTGATTTATGAAAATACTCACCTATCTATCTGTCTATCTATCTGTCTTTATACTTTATATGTGTGTGTGAGTTATATCTTTAATTTTCATCAATGTAAAATTGATTGGGAAGGTAGCTATGATGAAAAGGAATCAGTTGTTTGAAATAAATGTCCTTTTATCCCTTTTCTATGTAGTTGTTGATGTACTCAGATATGTGCTATTTTATTTATGTTTGAATTAACGTTTGAAACGAATGTCTTATCTCGAGTGATAATAATAAGTTATTCTTCAGTGTGTATTGCATTTGATTCAAACTGTACCCCGAAAATACCCTTTTACCAGGCCTTTTGTCACACTAAGTAAAGCTTCGTTTGTCTCGTACAAAATGTTTATCTGCTGTGACCTTATGCCACAGTCATGTTATTATTTACCAACTTGAATAAAATTTTAATAAAGCCTCAAGTTGTAAATTGTATCACTACTAAATTTGAGTGAAAAACCCTGATTATAAACCCTCCCAATTTCAGGAATTCTATCACGGAAATATGAGATTATTGGAAACTGTAGGTTGAGTGAAATTTCGTTTCTCACAGTTCTGCAAAAGTTTTACATGAAATACTTTAGTCTTTGAAAAACTAGATTTGAAAAACACAAATGAATGGTGATCTAAAGTAACAATTGTTGACATGATGTAAGATCAATAAAAATGTTTCCCTTACCGTCATCTTGAGTGACCGGGTTAGAACATTAAACTGCCTATGGTAACGAGTCACTTTTCTGGTTAGAATTCAAATAAAGCACTCTTCATACCCAGACCTTGCTCCTCGGGCTTGTCCGTGAGACTTTATTTATCCCTTACAGAGGAATATCATCACTGCTCAAAAAATATTCGTGTACTAGGTATGACGCTAAACTTTATGTGATGGTTAAGTTCCAGTTCTGGATCTTCGGTGAATGTCGTACCATCATCATCATCGTGTCACGCCGCCAGCACGGACATCCCTGACCTTTTCTCGCCACCCTTTTCTATCGTCCATTACTTCCGGCAGGTATTCAGGCCAACATCCTGTATCGCCACAGAGCTGTTGTATTTATGTTCGAGCTAGTCGTCCTGCCTTAGCTTGTCCATGTGAAGGGGTCTACAGGTGTATGACACTTATGAGTTCGTCCCTACTTCTCCAGCAGTGTCTCGCATGTCTGGTTCTCCTAACTTGGATAGTTTTCGTGATGGTGGTAGGCTATTAAATCTAATTGTATTCTTTATTATAAAAATATCAAATTGATTGATTAATTAGTCTATTATGTAAAAATTATCGATTAATATTTCAATATATAGAATTGAAAATATATACATAACTTATTTAATGGTAGTTAAATATCACCATGCCCATGGTGTAATTGTTATCGTTGTAGGAAGTGGACACGGCGACACGAGTTCAAATCCTGGACGAGACTGATTGCATTTCACATAGCACTAATACCCTTGGGAAAGGTATGAATCCAATTATTCTCCCTCCAGCTATGGGTAAAAAGTAGGACAGACTAGTTTCTTCAGCCTTGGTGAGGCAACTAGTCTAGGAGAAGGAAAACTCTGAATTCAAACCTGTTAAACTCCGCTTAAAAACTGACCTAGTGTCATATCCTGCCCGAGCGGAGGGGTTGGTAAATAGGGTTAAATATCATCATCATCATCTTGTTGTGCCATCAGCCCGGATATCCCTGACCTTCTCTCACTACCCCTCCCTAGCGTTCATCGCTTCCGGCAGGTCCTCAGGGCTAGTCGCCCTGCCTTTGCTCGGCCATGTGAAGGGGTCCACAGGAGTACATCACTTATGAGCTCGTCCCTACGTCTCCAGCAGTGTCCTGCATGACTGATTCATCTAACTTGGATAGTTTTCGTGATGGGTAGTTGGTGGCCGTATAGCTGTTGCTATGTGTGGTGTTGCCTCCAGGACTTGTTCAATATTGCTCGCAGCATTCTGGTGTAGTTGCCGTCAAGCTTCTTCTCCATATGTTTAGTTAGCGTCCATGTAGTGCATCCATATAGCAGTATCGATACGCCCGCTGCTTGGAAGAAACTGCGTTTTATTTTATCGGTCATGTCTGATTTCCATATGACCGATAGTCAATCGATAGCTGTCCATGCCTTTGCTAGTCGCGTGTTGATGTCAATCTCGGTTGATGAGACACTGAACTTGTCTACTAGTTTTAGAGAGTTACCGTTTAGTGTGGGGATGCCGCCTCTTTGATTATAGCACATGTATTCCGTTTTGTGTTCGTTGGCATGGAGGCCTATGCCAGCAGCTGCTTGTTCCAGACTATGAAGCAGGGTTTTGGCTTGGACGGGTGCATTCGCCAGAAGCACTATGTTATCGGCGTAGTCAGCGTCCGTAATTGTTTTTGCGGGACACCTTCTGCTTCTTTCTTTTGTTAGCTTGAAACCGTTTTCTTTCATTTTGTTAATAGATGTTCTAAGCACGTAGTCTAGACAGATGATAGAGAGGTATTGGGCTAATATGTCTCCTTGCAGTACACCTGTTACAATGCAGAAGTATTCTGTGTCCAAACACTAAAAAATGGTACTTGATGCTTCCTTGCTTAACACTCAGCAATATAAGGTAGGTATCAAGGGTAAAGTGGAGCAGTCCAGGGAAAGGAGTAGCGCCCTCCCCTACACTTGTTGTAGTAGCTATCGAAAAGGGAGCCTTCGGGTCACCCTCGACTAAGGTCACCAACTTTACATCGAAAGTAAAAGTCCGTTCCCTGGATGGAGACATAGACCGTGAAACTTAGAATGCACTTTATTTATCCACTGCAGAGGAATAACATCACCCCTGATAAAAAAAAAAATATTCGTGTACTTGGTATGACACTAAACTCTATCTGATGGTAAAGTTCCAGTTCTGGATCTTTGGCGAATGTATCCTACTTTGTTGCCATTACTCCCGGATCCACTCTGATCTTCATTGGTAAGACCTGGATCCAATCAATGAGTCAAATTTTGCAAATTATTAGTTTTGGATAACAATACTTGAAAGTGTATATCTATGTGGAGACAAATGCTTATTGTCATTTGATTAGAATAGTTATTAGAAAAGATAAAATTGCTTGAAATTGCTTCAGCATTGAATCACTTAATAAAGATTAACATGCCGTTAAACTAACCAACTTATTTTGACACAGGCTCTTTCACAAAGATTCTCTCTGGCTTGACATTTATAAGATTTATACCTTCAGTCCTTATATTTCAATCTTTGCAATATAATTCACTTTGACGGGCAAATGTACGAATATACCTAGATTTGCGTATTCAAGGAGTGTCTTTTTGAGGACGTGGTGGGTATCCATCTGCAGGTGATACAGTCAACGTATTCTACGCCCCATCGACAGGTTGCAAGTAAATATACATATCAGGAGAATTTACACATTGGCAAAAGTCAGTGACATAAATTTTTGTTAGACTTCATCCTTACTGTGCCCTAATTAAAACAACAGACGCCATAATCAATGAATCTCACAAAACAGGCTCTACCATCTACATTTTTCATTACTCACAATCTCGGTTTATATCTTAATGCAGGCACAATTTTTACAGACATCTAAGACGGATACTTATCTTAAAATCATTTATCTGACGCTATTCTGTGATTTCAAAAGTGAACTGGACCACATTCTGAGGGCTGGTTGGTTGATTGATTGATTTAACGATATGACAGCCATTGTTTATATTTACCCAACTACTAGCACATGCGACTGTTGGCCAGTTGTTAAAGGGTGGACACCTAGTTCATATGGAGGCGTACTTAGCGTAACAATTATCGCCGTAGGAGATGGACTCAGCGATCTGAGTTCAAATGCTAGACGAAGCTGTTAGCGTTTCATTTCGTGCAACTGACCTTGGGAAATGAATAAACCCATTTCTTCTCCGCCCCTCAGATATGAATAAATAGTTGGACAGACTGAATTCTTTAGCCATGGTTAGGCAACTAGTCCAGTAGAATGTATCCAACCCAGCTTTACCCCGCATAAAAGTTGACCTTGTGTCACCTCCTGCTCGTGGTGGATGGGTTGGGTTAATTCATACAGATGGTTTTAATTCATGGCTTTCCTTCTCCGAAATCGACTGTCATGCAAAAACATACATTTAGTCCAGCAAAAAATTGGATTTGGGCACCTAGTGTTGTATAATGGTTTGCGAACTAAGCAAGAATGCCATTATTTGTGAGTTCAATCGTCGCTACGTGTCACATAATTCCGGTTTCGAGACGAAGTAAGTTAATTTTAGGTAATACTTTAGGCACCTCCCGAGGTTAAATGGTTTGCGATTTAAACTAGCAGATCATTGATTGTGATTTCACTTGGTACTCTAAGCTTCTAAACTTGTGACAAAATTAGCCAAAATTAGGAAATTACTACAGAAAACAGATTATTATCAAGTTCAGTCGTAACGCTAACCCAAGATTGTACTGTAATTTGTTCTCTGAGAAGAGTTTAGCCGTTATGCGTTAACTGAAATCACGCTATATATATATATATATATATATATATATACGCGTCTGTGTGTGTGTGTGTGTGTGTGTGTGTGTGTGTGTGTGTTACAAAAATGACTTCGTTTTACGAGCTCTAATGTAAATATGAATATCATGGCGATTTTGCAATTATCATACTCAAAGCAATGAATAGCAGTAATTAATTGCTCTGGCCGGATATTTGTCAGCAAATGTAAAGGGAAACGAATGCTCATAGAAAAGGAAGAACACCGATAGATTTTATTAGTGAATCTGTGAATAGATAGCTTTATGCTCGAAGGCTGTTTCTTTGGTAAATAGCAGAGACGGGTCATTTTCTTTCCGGCTGAGACAGACCACAAGTTATTAGGAAGAGAAATGGTTCTTCCCAACAAAAGAATTCTGATTATAAAACTATTCCAAAGTGGACCAATTCTTGTGACACAAATAATAATAATTATATTAATAATAATGATAATGATAACACAGAGTCCGTCCTGGAGAATGGGACGCACGAATTTCTCTGGGATTTTGAGATGCAAACAGATCATTTAATTTCGGCAAGATGATCAGACCTCCTGATAGTCAAGAAAAAAAAAAGAGAACCTGTCAAATAGTGGACTTCGCCGCTCCGGCAGACCACAGAATAAAATAAAAAGAGAGCAAAAAGTGAAATAAGTAACTAGACCTTGCTAGAGAACTAAAAAAAATTCGGAAAGTAAAGGTGACAGGGATGCCAGTTGTAATTGGTGCGCTCAGTACAATCCCCAAAGGTTGATAAGAGGACAGGATGACATGGACATAAGAGAATAAGTCAAGTCCATATAAACGACAATATTATTAAGATCGGCCAGAATACTGAGAAAAGTCCTGGAGACTTAATGAGATTTCTTGTCACTTAATCTCCAATGGAAACCCATCAGTTAATGCTGGTGTGAAAAACTCTCCAAGGAGTAATGATGATAATAGAAGCCAAAGAAACTATCACTCTCTCATACTTTGCTATCCAAACCGATCGAAAAATAAACAGCAATAGAACTTAGCAATAGATATTGTAGTTAATGTCCTTAAAAGAAAAAGAAACATGTCCTCGGCCTGATATGGCAGTGCCAACTGATAACAAGTCGCTCAAAGAATTCAATAAAATAAACAAATACGTAAACCCGGAAATAGAAATAGAAAAAATGTGGCATCCTGAAACTATCACCGTGCTAGTAATACTGGGAGCCCAGGGTATGATCAAGAAGGAGACACAGGAACACATTAACAAGATACCTGGTAGCCCCATGCTATACGAAATACAAACAATTGCAATTTGCGGAACTGCTCATCTCCTTAGAAGAGTTTTATCATAATGAATAACCAAAAACCACCCATAAGATACGGTAAAAAGTAGAATGCATATAATTACTACCTTCCGTCAACTGAGGTCTTGCATAAAAAACCAGGTAAAGGATTGTTAAAAATCGAAAGTAAAGTTAGGAAGAATGAGCTCGATTTAAGACAACAAGCCAAAGACATGCTGACTAAGTTAGAACGATAATAAGGAAAGGTTGGTTTTCTGACCAAGAAATATTAGAAATACACCAACAAATAAATAGGGAATCATGTCAATAAAACCTTGATACAAGATAGAGACAGTAAATACTGAAAAACATGAACTCTCCAACCTAATTGAAACTCAAAGTGATACTAATCGAAACACCTCACGCCCAAGCACATAACAAGCTCTAACACATAAAGAAAAAAGGAATGTAAAGACTATAAAGAGAATCATGTCTGATAAGAAAACCAAACCACATTACCATCTCTCAGGAACCAAGACTGGAAAACAATCAAAGCAGAAAGTGAAAAAAATTAAACGAATTATTAATACATATCGCAACGAACAACATCACGGAACTAAACGAACTAATCTATCATGAGGAAAATTAGTCAGTGCTAAAATCGGTGTTCCCCGAAAAACATGGACAGAAACTCAAGACCAGGATGGTAAATTAGACTGGAAACAGTAAGGAAATCTACGACAAGCACAAATGCTCAGACAGACGAAACACGCAAGAATTCGTGAAATAGAGTGAGTGGTATTTTTCTGTAACAACGAATCAGACTTTTCCATTCTTGATAAGAACAACCACATCTCAAGGGCTCAAAAGGGTTTGAGACTCTTGCAAAAGAGAGAAGAGATAAAATCAGGGCTGGGTATAGATAATAAATTTCATATTAAGAAAGGGTTTTAAAATTGTATCTTCGTTTGCAAGAGTTAATGCCACGATCAATAGAAAAGACTTCGAGGTGTTTGGAGACACAGCTAGGCTTCTTTCTGGTTCCTTTGTAATTAAATAGAGAAAAAAACTTCAAAGAATTTTCTTTATAAAAGTTAATACTTAAAAAAAGAGACGAACCAAAAAATCAGGATTTACTAATAATTCACTTGAATATATTGTCTAGAATGAGAAAAGTTGAACAAGAAGCAAATCAAGTTTTTTTAATTTCTTTTCTTTATTTTTTTCTTTCTCTGAGGCATTCAATAAGAATGAATCGACGAATGTTAGATGATTTTTTCACCATAGTTTTATATTTGAACCGAAACATGTTTATACCCTCGGATTATCTATTTTGAAAACTAAAATCCAAAAACTTTTACATCACTCAGAACATGAGTAAATCTAGTCTATTTATTGAAGCCCATTTACATACAAAAATCTATTTAGGAAACAATTCACCTACATCTTATTAGCTAAATATATGCATATATATATATATATATTGATTAACATTCAGCATTATAAGGTACGGTTCAAGGATGAGTGGAGCAATCCAGAGAAAGGAGTAGCGCCCTCCCCAAAACTACGGTGTAGTAGCTATTGAAAAGGGAGCTTTTGTGTTGTCCTTGACTATGGTCGGCTAACTTACTCCATCTATACTTTTTATCCCTCTCTCCTAATTTGTTATTGTCTCACAGTTATTATATTACTGTCTGTGTTAAAAGATTTTTTTATTGGTAATGGCAGTGCCTATTTGGGGAACGAAGCTCCTCTCCATTTCACAAGATACGAGTATAAAATTTTGTTATCCCCTTTTTTACTTAACATCATTTCTAAAACATTCTACCCTCGAGGAATTCGTCATTGTTTCTAAATATTATCCTTTTTTTATTGTATTTTCAAAAATCAATGGTAAAAAGATATTTTCTTATTCAAAAAAATCATGGAAAGAAAAATAAGTTACTCTTCATTTTGAAGGTAAATATAGTTACTGTATCTAGACATTGTAATTGATTTAACTGCAGTTGCTGTGTCAAAAAGATGACATGGAAGATTAGGCTGAAGTACTGTTCACTGGAATTTCCAAAAACAACACACTCCTTGTAATTCATATCAAAAGTCAACGTAACCCTTTGAAATAGAAAAGAAATGTATCAGATAGAATGAATTGAAACATTGTGGATTTGGATAAAACAAGATAAAAGGTTTTGTCAACTCTGCTGCTCTGATTTAAAATTTGAAATTACATAGTAAGCAGATGCAGAATTAGGGTTCCGATGCTAAAATCAAGGCATGATGAAATCGTTTTAAACAGCAAGTAAATTTTAAAGGTTAATGGAAATTGTCACATGGTAAAAGTTTCTTGACCAATATTACCCGAATTATATCACGCTTTAAGATATTTATGCTTTTTTAATTATTCTTAATTAACTTGAAAATAAAAAGAGATTGGTTTCTTTGTTTTGATGGCATATCAATCTCCGAAGTTTTTTAATGCCTAAGTAGGGTTTGTGAAAGAACAATAGTTGGTTGGTTGGTTAGGTTTTATGGCATATCAAACTTTGTAGGTTATTTAACGTCAAATCCATTTTTACGCAAATAGTTCTATTTCAAACAATTCAGTTTAGCATGAGTTCACATTAAATTGTCAAAAACATTTCTATTTCAAGCTATTCAGTTTATTCAAACAGTTTTAATTCAGCTAATTCAATTTAGTATAAGTACAGATTTTGTTCACCCACAGTTAGATATCAAAACAGTTCGATATTAAACTATTCAGTTTAGTGTAAGTAGAGTTTCAATATCAAAAACAGTTCCAGTAAATCAAACAGTTCTAATTCAAACAAATCAGTTTAGCATAAGTATACAGTTATCTCTATTTGACCCACAGATAGGACCTTATCAGGTGCTACCAGGCCGGACCTGACTAGCCCTGGGAGCAATAGCAATGAAAGGGGTGTTCCGCATTCCCCAAAGCTCCAGCATCATTGGAACCTCACCTTCAGATTGTTTAGTGTCATATCTAGGGGTGGGGTGGGGGTCTTACCCCTCTGCAGAGATGCAGCTGGTGTATTCTACAGCCCCAGCCGACTGGGCAAAAAGAACAATAGTGTAACTATAGGACCTATGGCTTGGGTGATAAGAGGGTAAATAACTTTCTCGAGGGTATTAGTACAAAAGTGAACGTAATAGCACAACTGGAGTTCGAACCGGCTTACTATGTCGCAGTCCAGTACGTTAACAACGACACTACAGACACGTCCCCTCTATATTTGTTTTTTTAATCACCCAATCCTTCAAAAATCAGTTTTAAGCGGTGTAAAGATGTTTGAAGTTGCACACTATTGTGAATGGATTTGATTCTCTGTGGGCGCCCCTTACTCGTGCCACAATAAGTTAAACTTAATGAATAATTATTCTTTGCTTTGGTAGAGGCACGAGCGTAGCACGTCGTGATCACTGTGGCGGCTTGGCTCTTCCAGAGTCATGCCAGGGTTACTGTCGGAGCCGATATGATGCAGAAATAACCCGAAATCGGCAATGAAGACAGTGCATCACTGAAGACCTCCCTGATGCATCTAAGATGTATGATTGAAATGCCGGATTCAATTTAGCTACATCCTCCCACGAGCATAAAAAGAGAAAAACTTAGCAAGGGAATTATTTTGTTCAGAAAAATCTTTAGATATATATATATAGGAGGATCATTAAATAAGTTTCCAGACTTTTTTCGTATGGACACTTTTATTTATAGTACACACATGAAACTCTAGTCCCCTTCGAAGGAATCTCCTCCGGCTGCAATGCACTTGTTGTATAGTTCCAACAACTTCTGAAAGGCCCCACGGAAGTCCTCTTATGTGAGCGTGTCAATGACCTTCGTCAAAGCCTCTTTCATCTCCTCAATTGTCTCGTAACGACAGAACCTGAGCTCAGGGAATAACCAAAATCACAGGGAGCAAGGTCTGGACAATAGGGAAGCTGGGGAACTGTCTTGATACCTATCTTAGTCAAATAGTCTGCGACAAGGATGGAGTTGTGGACTGGTGCATTGTCCTGGTGGAAATGCCACTGAGCCGATTTGAAGAGTGCTGGTCTCTTCCGACGGAATCTTTTCCTGAACTCCCTTAAAACCTCAACATAGTAACCCTAACCCTAACCCTTTGGTCAATCAACTCGGGTGTTTTGACTTCATTACTTCTCCCACATCTCTCATCATCCCTCACAGACTCCCTGCCTTCCTTGAATCTCTTATGCAACTGAAAACCTGATGCTCGATTCATGTAAGATGGTCGAAAAGCAGTCTGAAGCATTCCATACCTTGCTGCGGCATTTTTTCCAAGTTTAAAACAGAATTTTATTGCATATCGTTCTTCTAAAGTGTCCTCACGTCCAGATTTTATTTTTGAAATTCACCAGCTGTGACAATCAGGCTTTAGTAGGGTGTATTCCAATTCCTACTGTAGCCATTCATTTGAACCTGACATCATAAAGATTGGTCAGTCATCTCATAAGATGTACAGCAATAACATACTGAATTTTCAAGAGTCTTCGACAATTTTAAATGCTTGTACAAAAAAAAGTCTGGAAACTTATTGAAGTAACCACGTATATATATATATATATATATATATATATATATATAATCCTCGGAGGAAATCCAAGGGATAGGAGTATCCAATTTGAGTGCTCAATGTAAGCGGCTATCGACGTATAATTAATTTGGTATTAAAAATACATCAACACTCAACGTGCAGAGCTAAAAAGAATCTATTTATATAAAAACAAAAAGAAAAAATTCACTTCCTTGGTTTTATTATAAATCTATTTCTGGTTTAGTAAGTCAAGTGTTATACCAACATGCGTTGATGTTAGTTCTGACCACTTTGCATTCATAGTTAAAATCCTAATGTGATTAATATTAGAATTAACAGATTATCATCTTCAAAAAGCTTATTTAATAATCATAAGGAATTTTTAATGAAGCTTTATTTATATAAAGCTTCATTAAAAATTATAACGGTTATAGAAATAATTAATAAATAGGGGCAATAATATAGGAAATAATTGCCACAAAAATTGGGGAAACAATGGAACTGATAATAATGTAAACATGGATAATAAAATAAGTAAAAATTTTAATAAAAATATGCATAGAAATATTATCTGATTTAACCCTCCATTTTGCAAACTCTCTAATATCAATATAGACAAAAAAATTTCTACGTTTAATAAACAAACATTTTAACGATAATAAACCCCTTAGAAAAATAATTAATTAGAATAATGTAAAAATTAATTATTCTTGTATTAACAATATATCTAAAATAATTGACTATCACAACAAGAAATTAATAAATAAACTGGACTGGAATAACAATGACAAAGATATTCATGTAATTGTAAAATAAAAAATGAATGATCACTAGGAAATAAATGTAACCTTGATAATATTGTATATCAAGCCAAGATTTCAACAAAAGAAAATAATAATGATAAGGCTTACTTAGTTATAACAAGCTTAAACTGGAAATTTAGATATTACAACCACCTACAATCATTTAGAAATCTAACTTTAAGAAATTGAACTGCCCTAATGGGATCTAATAGAAGTAGGACTAACAGCTGTTATAAATTGAAAAATAATAAAAAGATCCTCCACGACAAACAGCTTACTTGGTGAGTGTAATTTATGCTTAGAAGAGAAAATTTGTATAGTAAAATACTTAAATAGAAATTTACTTAATTCCAGAAAAGAAATGATTTCGGCATTGAAAAGAATTCTTAGAATAATTTAACTTGATATATTCTTAGTATTGTTGAATATATTTAATGCAGTTTATAATCAAAACCCAATAGACAGATAGATGAAGGGATGCATACTCCCTTTCCCTAAAAAGGGCGACCTGGGATCAGCTAAGAACTACCGAGGTATAACACTTACATCCATAGCAGCCAAAATATACAATATTCTACTACCAATCGTATAGAACCCAAAATTCTTAGGAAGAACCAAAATGTCTTCTGGAGAAATAGATCCACAACCTCACAAATATTGACTATCCGTAGAACTCTTGAAGGCGTACGGGCAAAAAACCTACAGGCGACAATATTGTCAACTTTACCCAGCCATTTGATTCCATTCACAGTGGGAAGATGGAGCAAATTCTACTCACATACGGCCTACCGAAAGAAACCGTCGCAGCCATAATGATTCTCAATAGAAACACCAAAGTGAAAGTACGTTCCCCGGATGGAGACACAGACTACTTCGATATTGTAGGAGGGAGTACTGCAAGGAGACACACTAGCCACATACCTCTTTATCATCTGTCTAGACGACGAGCTTAGAAAATTTATTGATAAAATCAAAGAAAACGGTTTCGAGCTGACAAAGAAAAGAAGCAGCAGGTACCCCGCAAAAACTATTACCAACGCCGACAACGCCAATGAGAGCGGTTCTGTCAAATGCACCCGCCCCAACCGAAACCCTACTGCATAGTCTGGAATGAGCCGCCGCAGGAATTGGCCTCCATGCACACAAAACGGAATATATGTTCTTAATTAAAAAGGCGATATTTCCACACTAAACGGCAGCTCTCTGAAACTAGTTAACAAGTTCACCGACTTAGGAAGCAGTGTCTCATCAACCGAGACAGACATCGACACGCGGCTAACGAAGGCATGGACAGCCATCAATAGCCTATCATTCATATGGAAGTCAGACCTGTCCGATAAAATGAAACGCAGTTTCTTCCAAGCAGTGGTCGTGTCGATTCTGCTGTATAGATGCACCACATGGACGATAACGAAACGGACGGAAAAAGGCTTGACGGCAACGACACAAGAATGCTGCGAGCAATATTAAACAAGTCCTGGAGGCAACACCCCACAAAGCAGCAGCTATACGGCCACCTACCAACCATCACGAAATCTATCCAAGTTAGACGAACCAGACATGTGGGACACTGCTGGAGAAGTAGGGACGAGCTCATAAGTAATATACTCCAGTGGATCCCTTCACATGGCCAAGCAAATGCAGGGCGACCAGCTCGCACCTACATACAGCAGCTCTGTGAGGATATGGGGCGTAGCCCTGGAGACCTGCCAGAAGCGATGAACGCTAGGGAGGAGTGGTGAGAGAAGGTCAGGGATATCCGCACTGATGGCACGACAAGATGATGATGATGATGATATCTAACTACTATTAAATAAGTGATTGATATATTTTCAATTTTATATATTGAAATATTAATTGATAATATTTGCATAATAGACTAATTCATCAATTAATTTGATATTCTTAAAAATAGAATACAATTAGATTTAATAGATACAGTTTAAATATATGTTTTTATTATAAGATAATAAAATAAAAATAAAAAGTAATTATAAATTAAGAATTAAGATTAATAGAATTCTAACAAGTAGGAATTATCCCGATACTATACTGTTTTTTATAACACTGTTTTTTGCTATTGA
>OY757905.1:35968587-36026087 GCA_963585895.1 Sepioteuthis lessoniana | reverse complement strand
ATGCTAACAAGAAAATGTGTTTACAAATCATATATATTTCATAAATAAGTATAAACAGGATTTGGCATTTAATCATCTACAGTAGTTAATATTCCATGAATTCCAACCAACCAACCAAATCTTTTCGATATCATGCCGCAAAATCTTTTAAAATATTAATTTTTTCCTAAAACAAAGAAACCAGGTTTTTATTCTTTGTTGAGAAATATTGTACAATTAAAACGGATATCATCGAGTATTATTTTCTATTACAATTATTTCTCAGAATTATTATTATTACAAATTTCACAACAATGAAACTTTGTAAACAACAATAAAATTGCTATCATTTGTTCGTAAATTTCAAAATGTTTGCTACAGCGTTTCAACGTTGTAGAGTCTGATAATAACCAATACCTAATAGTATCCCTTTTCATTGCATTATATTCCACTCAAAATAATAACATCCTATCTATGTTTGCATATCATGGAAATATCGGGGTTTGACGAATAACAGCCTGAAAAATGGTATCGCTGAGATGTGTTCATATAACTACCGTTCATTTTACAAGGCGCATTTGGAATAGGTTTACGTAAGTTCTTTTCTCCTCTTAAATCATTAGTTTAAATCCTAGATATTAATCTATTTCTTTATTAAATCTTACTTGTGATAGAATAGTTTATATCTGCAAGTTGTTGAATGATACATTAGGCGACTAAAAGATTCGGACCGAAATTAATCTATATAAAGATTTCCAAAATAATAAAGCTGATATGAAGATTAAATTTGTTGAGATTTTTCAAGTATCTTCAAATATCAATAATATATATTTGTGGGACATTTATAACCTTGACAGAAACTTACAATAATGGAAACAGCTCTTTAAGAACTGCCTCTAATTAATATCCGACCGTCTTTTATAGATTTCTGCTCTACGTTGTCTTAATCGATTTCCTTTGTAGAATATTATCATAATTAACTAATTTAACGTGAAGATTTGTAAAACTATTTACGTTTATATAACGAGGAGAAGCGACAGAAGATTACCATCTTTGACAGAAAAAATTGGAGAGTCAAGTTGGCATTGCGATTAGTGTTACATAGCCAAATATACGGATGTGTGAAATAGACATAGGGAATCCGAAATAAACGACATTCACTAAATTGGTTCAGGTACGAAACTTTTTATAATCTTTGAGTTAAAGGTTTTTCGACACGAGGAGAGAGAGACACAATCTTTCTATGCTGACTGCTTTTACATCGTCAGCTCTCAACCCAACCAACGCGCGGCGCCCGTAGCGCACAAATTCGTCTGGCCTTGCCCAGGTCTGAATCTCGACTTTCATGTTCGGAGGTAGGAACTCAACTCCCTGCTTTTTCTCAAATCTCAGCCCACGCTTCCGGTGCGTGATTTCAACCACATACCCTGGTCTCAATTCTTATCTGGGATTTTTATTTTGATATCTCTGAATGACACATCCTCTCCGCGCGCGCTTGAACACCTGCGTAAATGTTGTACCTAACTAACCCATGCGCTAAGCGAAAGGTTCTCAGCCTAACTAAACCGAAAGGCAAGATATACAAAACGAAATCCTTCCGCAATTATATTACATTGCTTCCTTATGCAATAATGCATTTTAAAAGGGTATGGATTCCTTTCTTTTCTCTTCTCAGCCATTGGTCATACAGCAGAGCAGGATTGGCTTTCTAGTCTTAGTTGGCACTCATTCTTGCTAAAAGACAACACTTTATGCATTAATTCCCTTCTTCATTCTTCTTCCCAACCATTGGTCATATAGTAGAGCAGGATTGGCATTCTAGTCTTGGTTGGTACCCATTCTTGCAGAAAGACAACACTCAATCTATGAATTCACTTCTAATTCTGTGGAAATATTTGAAAAGACTCTACAATTCATCCAGTGGTAAGGATCTAGTTCTGCAGCTCCAGGGAGTATGGAGTCATTCTTCGTGTTGTTGTTGGGTTTTTTTTTCTATTTTTCTATCTCTCTTTCATTCTAACTTATTTTCACTTCTTTCTCGGCTTTCACTCTTTCTTTAATTTACTCGAGTGATTTGAAAGGAATTCAGTCGACAACTGTGCCAGCATTTTCTTCTCACCGACATTACAAATACCATCATCTCCTTTCTACTAACACAATACTGATCCATACTTAAGTAATACTGTTATGTATTCCAGGAACAAAGCTATTTTTACATATATATATATATATATATATATATATATAGACAGAGAGAAAGACAGAGAGACAGACATAAAAGCAGAGACAGAGACAGAGAGAGAAAAGAAAAAAGAAAACCGAAACATTTAAAATACTAAACATGAGGTACTCCTTCAGTTACTCAAAGTTCCTCTGGTCACAACAGTTATCAGATAGAAAATATCTTGAGTAATAGAACGGGTATCGGGATAATATTCTAGTTTTAGGGATCTTAAAAGAGCTCTGATCTAAAAGCAGTAAGCACTTTATAATTCATTTGTCTAAAAATTAATCTATGAAAATTTTTATCACGATATATAGTAAGAAAAATTTTCATAGATTGATTTTTATTATATATATATATATATATATATATATATATATATACATGTGTGTGTGTGTGTGTGTGCTAGTTGAGGAGATCGATGATATGGATTTTTCTCTGAGATTTCACTCATCACGATCAAAGCCGAACTTTGCAAATATCAATAATTTTGCGATAAATTCCAGATAGAAAATATTCGTGACGTTCCTATATTTGTTTATATTGATAGCTATTGTAGCTCTATAACACATCAATTTTTAACATTGAAAGCATCTTAAAAGAATTATTTAAATAATTTTTTTATTGTCGAGACACCTCATAAATCACGTGCATGAAAAGTAAATGATTTACAGCTTCACCATAGGAGATGCATCAGACTAATTTTTTTTTTTTTCATAAATTTCTTACGAAATTTTTGACAATTTGAAAATCAAAAATTGCTTTAAAGTATCTTTAACTTTAAATTATCATAATTTTTCCCAGGATATGTCTTAAATCGTCTGCATTAAAATCAAATATTTCTATGTATTTTCTCAACGAATGAGACTAATTTTTCTTTTTATAAATGTGTGTTTAAAATGAAAATCATTGGTAGACTGATTTTTACAAATTCAAAAATGTTTTTAAACATTGATTGGGCCAATCTCGTCTGAAATTTTTTTTATTGTTCGCCGATCAATTATTATTATTATTATTATTACTCATTAGTGATGTTGTTTGGATGTTCTCCACTCGGCCGCCAACTTCGAAATCTTCCAGGCCCTTTAATTACCCTTAAGTTACCGTACCAAAAGCACCAATCACAATTGGTATAATTGTCACCTTCATGTTCCATAGTTTTTTTAATTCTCTAGCAAGGTCGAGGTACTTATCTCTCTTTTCACATTCTTTCAGTTTTATTATGTGGTCAGCCGGGATAGCAAAGTCGACAATTTTGCAGATTTTCTTTTTTTGTTGATTATTATTATTATTATTATTATTATTATTATTATTATTATTATTCCTTGAGAGATTTTCACATCAGTGTTAGCTTATGGTTTTTGAATTTTACCAACCTTCGATGAAATGCATGAGTTACAGCATGTTTCTTCAGCATTTCAGGATACTTCACGATATTCTAGCAGTTCCCAGGAGTACTGTTGTTTTCTGCAATAAGCACCACAATAGTCCAGAGATACTCGTTCTGTAATAGACTTTTTTCGTCTTTTATCTTCAAACACCACGTTCCTCTTGGCATAAATGCCTGTTAGGGCTATTAAGGCCAGAATGACCCTTGATTGCTTCCATATTTTTCTTGAAATGATTCGTAGGCCCAATAAGATAGATAGATTGATAGATATATAGATATTAATAATATAGTTATGAGGTTTTATTGAGTCAGGAAAATGTTTCTAAAGATATAAACAAAAACTGATATAAGCCAGACCGTCCTTCCTTGGATGTCCCACAAAGTAAATTACCTTTTCATTCATGACTCACACTGCAATGTATAAAAAGATATGCTCCAATTGGAAACCTCGCGGTCAGATGGTCGCAGGGCGAGAAACATACAATCATCAAGTACCGATGACCTTATGCTTACGTTAATCAAATTCATATATATATATATATACAAAGAAAAAGAAAGATATTTATGTGTGTGTGTGTGTGTGTGTGTGTGTATTCCAAGCCTTGTCAGTAATATCGTATAGATGCACCACTTGGACTCGATCGAAATGCAAGAAGAAAAAAGCCTCATAAGAAATACATAAAGATGTTGCATTCTGTTTTTATCAAATTCAAGAAGTAGAACCCTAGAAAACAGCACTTGTATGCCAACTTACCTCCTATCTTGCAAATCATCCAACTAAGATGAAAAAGACATGCTGGGCACTAGCAAAGTAAAGCCGACATCATAAGTGATGTTCGATTATGGACTCCGACAGATGGACACATTATTTTTGGTTTCAGCTCCTTTGTTTGATGGTATATCAACCTTTGTGGATTATTTAATGCAAAACCCCTAAAAGACCAGTAGTAGTAATATTCAACTTATAGCTAGGGAACTCTGTTGGTCAACCAGTAAATCCTTACATTTATTATAACTGTGTGACTTCAAGAAGACTAAGTAAGATAAGGATGGATTGCGAAAGAGAAAGTCAAGGTATATATATATATATATAGTAGGTTGGTGCAAAAGTAATGTCATTTTTGACGTTCAACTTCATAAGATCATAACTCCTTTCATAATAAACTTTATTAATCGAAATAAAAACCAGTAGAATCGACACATTTTTGCCAACGAGAAACAAGTTTATTTATCCCATTAGCATAGAAATCCGGGGTTCTGGAAGCGATGAAGTCATTGAAGGCCGATTTTGCATCATCTCGGCTTTTGAAGCATTTTTAATATATAGTCATCCACAGACAGACTGTTTCGTTGTATCACAACTCTTCAGTGTGGCTAGATACGCGAGATTCTTGAAGCTAGCATAGAAACACAGCTAAACGTAGATTTTACCGCACAGCCACGGGGACACTAACGTAAGCGAAGGGATTTTTTAAACGCATTTGTATCACTTTTGTTTTATTTACATATATCCACTAAACGGCAACCGAGGGCTCAGTTCATTCGAAGAGCCTTGCTTTACGCGAGGGGCAACCGTTAATTCTCCCCGCTAGAGAGCTCAATGCATGGCGGTAGGGGAGCATATATTATCATCATCAGACAGACTATTTTGTTGTATCACAACTCTTAAGTGTGGCTAGACACGCGAGATTCTCGAAGCTGGGATCGAAACCCGGCTGACTCATAAGCCAGCCGTAGATTCTACAGCACAACCACGAGGAAACTAGCGTAAGCGAGGGATTCTTAAACGCATATGTATCCGTTTTGTTTTATTTACACGTATCCGTTTAACGGCTACCGAGAACTCAATTTATTCAAAGAGGGCTAATGGAAAAGTTAATTAGGTAACCAAGACACTCTCATGGAAAGTGACAAAATGGGGTGTTTTTATAACATCGAACATACCCACCCTTACAGTCCACACACATTTTTTGTTATGCTTGAATCCCAATCGTTAAAGATTTATATGAACTTTTCCACCAATGAACTATCCCTCATCCTCGTATATTGGAGGTGCCCGTCCTAGGAAATGAACACGGCGACACAAGTTCAAACCTGGACGAGACTAATTGCATTTCACATAGCACTAATACCCATGGGAAAGGTATGAATCCAAATATTCTCCCTCCAGCTATGGGTAAATAGTAGGGCAGACTAGGTTCTTCAGCCTTGGTTAGGCAACTAGTCTAGGAGAAGGAAAACTTTGAATTCAAACCTGTTAAACTTCGCTTAAAAATTGACCTTGCGTCACATCCTGCCCGAGCGGAGGGGTTGGTAAATATGATCCTCGTATATATATGTATATATAGGGGGGTATACCATAAATATTGGCGTACTAGTTGACTTTTTAAGACTGAAAACGTCTACAAAGTTACTTCTCTCGTTTTGTAGATAATGTAAAACCCAAATCATTAATCCACTAAGTGGGGTCAACTAGTGGCACACTACTCCTAATAACCAATCTCCACCACTCATGGTAACTCCAGTAGACCGCCACAACAATTATTTTTTGGTGAACACTTTTAATAATTAAAACAGAAATTAATAGAGAATTATAAAACCGAGTATTATTGTAATTTGGCAACCATAGTTGAGGGTGACCTGAAGGCTCCCTTTTCAATAGCTACTACACCAAGGTGTAGGGGAGGGAGCAAACTTTACGAAATTGGTTCTGGTACGAAACTTTTTATTACCTTTGAGTTAAAGGTTTTTCAACTTGAGGAGAGAGAGACACAATCTTTTTATGCTGACCCTTCAATCTGCCCCCCACTACCACCATGTGCGGTACCCTGCCGCAAACTACTGGTTTGGTCTCGGCGAGCCCCGAAAGTCAACCTTCTTCCTCCGAGGCAAGAACTCAACTCCCTGCTTTTTCTCAAATCTCAGCCCACGCTTCCGGTGCGTGACGTCACCCACATCCCCTGGTCCTAATTCATATCTGGGATTTTTATTTGACATCTCTGAATGACACATCTTCTCCGCGCGCGCGTGAACACCTACGTTAATGTTGCACCTAACTAACCCAGTCACTGATCCGAAAAGTTCTCATCCTAACTAAACCGAAAGACACGATATATAAAACGAAATTCCCCCCGCCATTATATTTTATTATATTAATGTTATAACACAAGCCATTTCCAAAAGCTGATGAATTGACTGTAAACACGAACTTGAAAGTCATATAATCAGGCGTCCAGTCAGACAACTATGGTATGCTGTTTATCTGCATAATAAACATTTATGGTAGTGCAACAGATTGTGAATTCATATGGATACAACTTCTAATGTGCAAGATTTGCATCTTTTATGTATTGCTGATGCAATTCTGATTTTAGAAAAAATATTACGTACACCGTTATTTATGGGAGATGTGACAGTTTAATGGGACATTACTATACTCCTATCGTACAAATATCCTCATTTAGGCCAACTAGGTAAGAGTTGGTCTACCAGGAAGCTAATGCACGTTTTGGGGTTGACTCATAGAAAAGGAATGGGTTTACTGCAGAATTTTGAGCAAAAATCTTGAGGTCAATTTATGTGCCAGATTTACTTGTATGCCACAATTTATGGTATAAATATATATATATATATATATATATATATACATAAAGAGTATTATGGTTCTTACTAGCTGTAACGGCAAATTCTTTAAAATCCCAAAACGGGACTTTACTTTTCGCACGTGTGAAGACGGGGCAGGTTGGCACTTGATCCCTTATAGAATAAGTCCTCGTTCAGAGTTTTTCTCTCAGGCATATAAGAACTGGCATATTATGTGAGGGGTCAATTTAGGGCTAGACTGACCGCCGCTGGCAAGGGGTTCCAAATTTCATACTATCCACACACCCATCAGGTCGCTTTCCTTCCTCGCCTAGACAATGGAAGATATGGACCTATAGGTTTAGTCGTAATAATATTATATTGTAGTAGTCGGCAACTCCGGTTTCCCGTGTGATATTTTAAAGGAATTAATAGGACAATTCTAAGCAAGATAACATAAGGCCAATAGAAGCTGAAAAGGAGGCATGAAGTAACAAACTCGTAGAAAACACTGCAAATCACAACTTAGACCACGTAGTAACATTAAAATACATGAATCTTTTACTACAATTATATACACCTTAAAAGTGTCAAAATATATAATAATTGAACAGTCCATGAACATAAATGTCTTTCTTCTTTTCTGTTCTTTCGTTTTTCTTCAAATTGAGAGAGAGAGAGAGAGAGAGAGTGGTATATAAAATTTGGGTATAAGGAGAAATGATCCCAAAGTTACTTATCCTATTTTTTGACGGGGTTCCACTGGAGAATCTTTCTTCTTTTACGGGCTAATAGACTTTAGGCTATTTTTAACACTGGCTTGAAGAAAATGGCTTCTTCGTGTCTCGCAGATATTTTTTCGTCTTCTTCACCCGGAGTACTTGGCTTTTGGTTCTGTCTCCTACGAACCATGTCCAAAAACTGACTTTTCTTACTCTCTATTTCCGCTGACGGGAAGGAGTCCCCACTTCCGTTTTGGGGTCCCAGCCAATCATTTGGCTTCTCTCTTCTTCCTCTTGGTGTCCGGCGACCTGAGTGAGGTTACCAAGTACCAACATCTGTTGGTATCCCCTCTGTGACCTACATTCTTTCTTAACGGTCACTCTTTGACGGCTTGCTACTGTTCATTCAAACGGGAGGATAGTATGAATCTTATTTCTATCGTCTCAGTGGGACACCACGTGACACTAGCTCACTTGCTGAATTAATGGAGGGCCAATTTTGGCAGTATTGTTAAATGGTGCCTAATATCAATGATGGAGCAATTACACACACACACACACACACACACACACATATACATATATATATATATAAAGTGTTTTATGGTTCTTACTTGCTCACTTGGTGTGTTAATGGAGGATCAAATGTTGCAGTATTGTTAAATAGTGCCCAATATCAATGATAGAGCATTTACATACATATATACATACATACATACATACATACATATATATATAGAGAGAGAGATTATCTGATACTGTCTATGACCATAGGTTTCATGGATTTTGGAATTGTCGGACAGAGTGAAGATTAAAAAGACACAATTAATATGGTTTAGTAGGGGTTATTTCTGTGTATGTGTACTTAAGTTTGTGTGTTATTGAATGTTTATATGTTTGTGTATGTGCTGTTGCTCGCGCGTACATATATACGCATGTTTGCGTATATACTAGCATAGATCTTTACATATTTATACATATTTTCGCTGATGGAAGGGGTGGGACGAAGGAAGAGAGTATGAGAAGAGAAGAATGGATGAGGATGGGGGGAAATGGATTGTTGCAATCAGAATTTCTTTTTCTTTTTAACTTTATGGTAGCTAAAGGTTTATTTTGATTCGAATATGAATTGTCTGTTTTGTGGGGCATTTTGATATATATATATATATATATATAAATTCCCCACGAAACAGACAATTATATATATATATATAGTCATCCACAGACACTGTTTCGTAGCATCACAACTCTTCAGTGTGGCTAGACACGTAGGACGCTTGAAGCTGGAATCGAAACCCGCCTAACTTTACGTTAGACTTAGTATTATACCGCTAAGCCAGCAAGCGTTCTACGTCAGCTAGGGAATTATAAGTTATTAAGTAGTAGCTTTCGTTTGTTTACATTGTACCTTACCGGATACCAATGTGCTCAATTCATTCAAAGAGCTTTGCATTATATATATATATATATATATACATAGTGAGAGAGAAAGAGAGAGATAATCAGAGAGAGAGAGAGAGAGAGAAAGAGAGATGGAGAGAAGAATGAGCTTACAAATAAACTATTACAATTATTAATATAGATTATGAAAATTTGAAACCGGATATGGCATCCATATTACTCTGTAGCCATGTAAGATTTATGAAAACTATTTATTGCTGTTTTTGCAAATGGAAAATAACCGTTTAGGAACAAAACCCCCGAGTACAAACAGATTTTGCGGGAGGCAATAAATGACTCTATGTGTTAAGCAGTGTCACGGGTTGAATAGTATTAATGTCAAGCTGCCGCGTTTTGTCAGACAGACACAAATAACCGAATAGACTTTGGAGAATTGGACACAAACCATCAAATAATGTAATAATAGCCGTTCAGATATAAATGCAGCGACTAAAATTGGAAAATGGGCAAGAAAATATCTCCAGAGATTAGGCTTTTTATATTCATTTACACAAACACACGAATAAGGGGTTGGAAAAAGTATTAAAGATTCACAATGTAAAAAATTGTCATTTCGCCTAGTAATGACACTTTCTATGTTCAGTATATATATATATATATATATATATATTAGGGTACTAAGATCTTTGGGTGATTTTGGTTTAAGAATTGGCCATTACAGTTTATACAACATGAGAGAAAATGTTAAATAGAAAAGCCATTAGAACCAAACTGCAAACATGAATGGCCATTTTAAAGGCTAAGTTATAAACAATCTGCTTCTAAATGCCAAATGCAGGCTGTGATCGAGACAAAACTTTTCATTTTTTTTTTATTCAAAAACTTAAATTTTAATTACAAACGTATGCACCACTGGGTATCTTATACAATAAGTATAGGTGCCCGTGGTGTAATGGTTACCGTCCTAGGAAATGAACACGGCGATACGATTTCAAATCCTGGACAAGACTGATTGCATTTCACATAGCACTAATACCCATGGGAAAGGTATGAATCCAAATATTTTCCCTCCAGCTATGGGTAAATAGTAGGGTAGACTGGGCAACTAGTCTAGGCAACTAGTCTAGGAGAAGGAAAACTCTGAATTTAAACCTGTTAAACTCCGCTTAAAAATTGACCTTGTGTCATATCCTGCCCGTCCGGAGGGGTTGGTAAATATGATATAATAAGTAGATAGATAGGCGCCTCTGGTGGTGTAATGGTTAGCAAGCTCGGCTAGCAAACCTACACGAGTGAGTTCGAGTCTCATTGGGTGCCCCTTGTGCCACATCTAAGCAAAAAGCTTAGTAAATTTCCATAATAAGTAGATAGGTATGACAAAAACTATATCTGGTGGTGAGGCTCCAGTTCTGGAACAGGAGGGAGTTCGTTGTACTCCTACTTTGGCGTTATGTCCAGGTTCACTCTCATCCAGTGTGGTTGTACCTTTAAGGGTCCTAGATGATAGATATGTTTCGAAATTATTCGTATTATATAAAAAATTCTTGTTACCGTACAATTATTTGTTAAGTATATGTATTAAGAATAGTTACTTGAAGCTATAATTATTTACTTAGTGTTATAATTATTAGTTACTTAAAACCAGATAATTTCTTGTAAATTATATTCATATCATTTCTTATGAATCATTGGTGTTAAATATGATTTCAAGAATGTATATTCAACACCAATGATTTACCAGAAATGATATTGATTCAAGTTACATGTGCCAAGATAAAATCTTTTTTCGATAGAAGCAGTTGCTTTAAACCATATAATTGTGTACAGATAATTAATATTAGATAAGGTTGGTTGTTTGTTTGGGTTTTATGGCAAATCAATCTTTATACGTTATTTAATGCCAAATCCATTTTTATACAAATAATCAGTTCTATTTCAAACAATTCAGTTTAGCATGAGTACATACTTTAATTTTCAAAATCATTTAAATTTTAAGATATTCAGTTTAGTCAAACAGTTCTAATTCAAACAATTCTGTGCAGTATAAGTATAGTTTTTGTCCACACACACAGTTAAATGTCAAAACAGTTCTATTTCAAATAATTTAGTTTTGCGTAAACACGCAGATAAATGTCAAAAGAGTTTTATTTCGAACAATTCAGTTTAGCGTAAGTACAGCTTCAGTGTCAAAAACTGTTCTATTTCAAGAAATTCAGTTTAGCATAAGTACACAGTTTAAATATCAAAGCAGCCCTGTCAGGTGCTACCACTCCGGGCCAGAGTGGACTTGGTAGTGATGCCAGTGAAGGGGTACTCCGCATTTCCTAAAACTCCAGCATCACTGGAACCTCACCATCGGATTGTTTAGTATCATATCCAGGAATCTCGTTGGTGCGGGGTCCTACCCCTCAGCTGAGGTGCACTTGGTGTATTTTACATACAAATATTGGATAAGAAGAGGAATACTTGATGCCATATAATTATTTGTATTAAGAATTATTTCTTGAAACTTATTATTTATAATGGCTTATTATTTGTTACATGAAATCACATAAGTGTGCAAACAAATGATTATAAATCAATGGGAATAATTACTTTAAACTATATAATTTTTATAAATTATCAGTATAAGATAGGAATACTTGATGCCCTATAACTGATAGAAGATTATTTTGTTGATAAGAACACTTGATGCGATATAACTGTGCAAATTGTTTTTAAAGTGTCATTGAAAAAAAACGTTGCCATGGGAGATTAAAAATAGGAATATATTTGTAATAAAACCTTTCCAAACAGATCTATTTGAACCATACATGGAAGCCTTACAGATAATACCTAGGATACCCCTTGGGGATTTTCTAACCGTCTGCATCGGGTGCAGTCGGTGTATTCTAAGTCCCAACGACAGGGTAGTCGTGATAAGGAGGATATTTCCTCCTTCTTAATGCATATTCTAGTAAAATTAGTTCACTTCTATCAAGTGATGTAGGATTAATGTACATTAGGGACTTGTTTTCGCGCAAATTGCGTTACAGTCAACTTGCGTGTGGTAATTGATAGAATTTTTTTTAAAAATCAAACTGGGATTAAGCTTTTGACGATACTGAGTATAAAAAGAAAGGGGATGAAATATGTTTGGGGAATAAGGCAAAAAGTTGATTATACGATGACAACCCGAAGAGGGGTTTAAAAATTACAGAGGGAGACAGCGAACAGTTACTGCCTGTTGAGAATAATAATTAACATTTAAAAGGGGAAAGAGTACAAGATAAGGAAAGTGTAGTGTAGTAAGTTTTATTTCCATTTTGTGCTACACGCTTATAATCCTATATTAGAAGAAACAAAAGCTTTTGAAAAAAAAAGAAAAGAAAAAACTACCAAGAAAATTAAATCACTAGAATCACTTCAGTGAGAAGAACTTGTTAGCAAGTTCACGTAACCGATACATTAAGGATTGTAGTTTTCTCCCCTAACAAGGGAATTGCCTTAATACCATAAAATGTACTTCCCATTCCACGAGTTCATTCCTGTTGAATGCATTTCCCACATCGTTTCTTAAGTTTCTTTAAGTTTTCGAAAAAAAAAATAGAATTCAAGAAAAGAAAATTATTTTTGGTTGGTTTAAGAACTTTTGTTTAAAGTCTTGCAATTTATATATGAGGAAGTGTTCTTCGTAAAGGGTGGATGCGACTAACCGAGTTCAAATCCTAAACGAGGCTGTTCGCATTTTACATAGCTCTAATCTCCCTACGACTGTGATTAATTGTTGGATAGACTTAGCTCTTTTATCTTAGTAAAGCAACTAGTCTAGGAGTTTTCAAACCAGCCGCAAACCAGAAGAGGGATCGGTACCATCAAACTTTTCTTGTCTAAGACGAAATACGTAAGGAGTGCCACCATAATCAAATCAGATAACGGAACAAATAGTAAATGTGTTTTATATATAACATTTTACAAGAAGTCAGTGTTTTATCTTTAAATAGACTTTGTTTATTAGAAGTCATTCGTTTTATATATAAATAGTCATTCATTTAAAATCACAGGTTTTATATATAAGTAGTCGTTTAATCATGTGTTTTATATGTAAATACTCTTTTATTCTATATCATATATTTTATATATGAATAGTCTCTTATTCAAAATCACGCGTTTTATGCATAAATTGTCATTTATTTAAAATCATATGTTTTATGAATACTCTTACATTCAAAATCATGTTTTATATATAAATACTAGTTTATTTAGAATAATGTGCTTTATAGATAAATAATTTTGCTTTTAAAATTATGCATTTTATATATAAATACTCTTTTATTTAAAATCTTGTGATTTATATATGAATACTGTTTTATCAGACATCATTTGTTTTATACATGAATAGTCTCTTATTTTAAATTATGTGTTTTATATATAGGAATTCGTTTATTTAAAGTCATGTGTTTTATATATAAATACACTTTTTTTAAATCGTGTGTTTTATATATAAATACTCATTTATTCAAAATCATGTGTTTTATATATAAATAGTCGTTTATTTATAGTCATGTGTTTTATATATAAATACACTTTTATTTAAAATCATGTGTTTTACGTATAGCCTCTTATTTAGAATCATGTGTTTTATATATAATTTTTTTTTATTTAAAATCATGTTTATGAATAAATAGTCTTTTATTCAAAATCATTCTTTATAATGTAAAGAGTTTTATTTAAAATCATGTTTTATAATATAAATTACCAAGGCTAGAGGCGTCAGACTGCTCTACTATTTATCCATATCTGGGGGGGGAGTGATGGATCCATACCTTTTCCAAAGGCCTTAGTGGTAAGTGAAACACAAACTGCTTCATCCAGGATTTGAAAATAAGTCTCTGTTTTCATTTTCTAATCGTATGCTAAACGCGCATTCATGTCCGTGTGTGTGTGTGTGTGTCTGTCTATCTGTATGTCTGTGTATTCTTGTTTCGCAATTGGAATCACATCATCAGATTTTATTGATTTACTATAAGAAAATTCAACAATAACAATAAAGAGACACATACTATTTTGGTGAAAAGGGACAGACACTGGACACAAGAAAACACACACTCACACGTGTGAGTGTTTATGTATGTGTGTGTATATATATATATATATATATATATATACAATAACTAATGTTTGTACAACAGCATTGCATCCAACAAAGCCCTCATCAAATGATGACTCTGGGTTCAGAGATGTTTTCGGGGCCGAAGCATCATTACGACTAGCCCAGAGCGCCCTAGCAATATCTTACGACACCATCAGACTTTATCAGATTGTCGTCACTCTATGGGATTGCCATATCCTCGCTGATGCACTTAAAGCCTTGTCTTGGATCTTTTCCATGTATTTCCTCTTGTCTGATGAGAGGAAGTCCAAGATTAGTCAAGAATATGGAGGTGGAGTTGGAAAATATATGTATATAAACACAGATACAAACACACATACACACACACACACACACACACACACACGTACACACACACAACTAGCTTATTGGCATAATGATTAGCGTGTTCGCCAAAGATTTGGAAGACCGGGATTCAATCCAGGATCGAGTCATACTAAAGACTCTAAAATTGGAACTTGATACCTTCTCGCTTAACACTCAGCATTATAAGGTACGGATCAAAGTCAAGTGGAGCAATCCAGGGACAGGAGTAGAGCCTTCCGCTAGATCTCCGTATAGCAGCTATTGAAAAATGAGACTTCATGTTGACCTCGACTACGGCCGGTCAACTTATTTATATATGTATGTATATTATCGCACATACACACCTAAAAAAATTTCCAAAAGGTAATTTTCTTATAAATCAAAGCTACTGGGATGCTAGTCTTTCTACTTGAACATCATATTAAGACTTGCCCAGTCAGCTTGGGCTGTAGAATACACTGACTGCACCTCTGCAGTGTTCTGGATATGACGCTAAACAATCTGATGATGAGGTTCCAGCAGTGCTGGAGCTTTGGGGAATGCGGAGTACCCCTTCATTGCCATGGCTCCCAGGTCAGCTCTGGCCCGGAGTGGTAGCACATGATAGGGCCCTATCTATGGGTTAAATAGAACTAATAGCATACTTATGCTAAAATGAATTGTTTGAGTAAACTAAATAGCTTGAAATAGAAATGTTTTTGACAATTAAACCGTGCTTACATTTAAACTGCGTGCTTATGTTTAACTGAATTATTTGAAATAGAACTGTTTTTCGACATTAAAACTGTATTTACACTTAACTGAATTATTACATATAACTGCTTGAATAGTTTGAAATGGAAATGTTTTTGACAATTAAACAATGTAATTATGCAAAACTGATATGTTTTAAATAGAACAGATTATTTACATAAAAATGGATTTGGCGTTAAATAACCTACAAGGGTTGATATGCCATGAAACCCAACAAACCGAACCAAACCAATTAAGACGGATAAACTCTATAGCTTTGGATTTTTGTTACTAAAAATATGAATATGATGCATCTTGAAAATAAGAACTCCTCTATGCAATTTTCAAACCAAACACGATTTTTCTCATTTTTTTCTTGAGATATGTTGAACGAAATATTTGAACTGCAAAATGACTTCATTAGATAACTTGTATCTTATTGACCAGTTGGAATTTCTGTTATTATAATAATGGGATATTGTATGATTATATAAAAGAAAGAATGAATGAATGAATGTGTATTAAATAGCGCACTGGCATAATGAAGAGATTATGACGCTTTTCTTTACAAAAATATACGAATCTCTCTATTTCTTAAAATGGTCGACATTGGCCGTAGTGTGAGCCAGAGAAAGGGAGACGAAGGAAGCCGGCACAGACTGGCGGGGCATTTCTATATTGACCTTTTGTTTAACCCACGTTGTAATTCCATATTTAGGGCCTTGCATCTTTGCTTCCTTGACCAGTGGTTTTCAGCTGAGGTCCGCTGTAGGCCACTACCCACCTAGGGTTATGACCAGGGTTGCGTCTGCCCTGACTTAGTTGTGGCTGTAACTTGCAAACCGTGACTCCTCTGACTGACCAAGGGGACATGTGTATATATAATTTTATAACGTCTACGCTTTTTTCGGTTCGTGATCAACGTGATCAGCTTCCACTTGTTAGCCCACGCGAAATCTCTTCCTGTTTACACAGCTGGAACATCCTTTTCCAGAAATCCCCGATTGACAGCTCTGTCAAGGTCAAGATGCAGCAGAAGTAATTGAAAAGAAACTGATTGGGAAAGTGAGAGAAATTGAAAAGGAATATACAGAAAAGAACCGTGACATAGAGAAGAGAAAAGACTAAACATTGTAAATGGAAAAATTAAGGAAGAAAATGAAAGAGAGAATTAACTATTGAAGTCTACCCAATTATTACACATAAAAAACAAAAGCAAAAGTACATAAATGTTTGACAGAACAACAGCATTTCCCATCTGTCAGTAGTGAAACCAGATTGCGCGAAACAAAATCAAGGATGAACACACACATACACACACACATATATATATATAATAACAATAATAAATAAATATATATTAGAATTATATATTTAATGCCATGGAATTTAGCCTGTGATTTCTGGGTTTCATGGAGTTTTTACAATAATCAGGCAATTAACAAAATGAAATGAATCGAAAATCGAAAAATACAGTCAAAAACCATTGGGATTTTGTAGGAATTTTTACGTGTGAATGTATGTGGGTGTGTATTTGTGTTTGTGCGTGTGTGTGTGTGCGTATGTGTGTGTTTTTATTCGGTTATAGTTGCATATTATTGTGTGTATATGTGTGAGTGGTATATAGTGCATGTATATGTGAAAGTACATGCGCAGCGCGTTGTTTTTACCGGATGTTAGTCCTCAGTGTATCTTATGGTGCTACATTATTGTCTGGAAAGATTATTTATCTATTTCTGCTTGTGTAGGAGATTATAATTAAAGAACAAAACATCGTCATTGAATGTTGAGGGAAATGAATAAAGATTTGATTTGTCAGCGTTTTTAAGCTGGTAGAGTATGGTAGACCAGAATCACAATGAATATCAAGGGGTAGGGATATATTGTATTGCAATATACTATAGAATATTGTACAATGATGGTATTATATGTAGGGACGAGATTTTGGCTAGAATATAATGATATAATGATAATTTGAGGAAATGTTGCGTATATAATATATATACAATAGTTATCTGCGATAGTACGTACATAATGAAAATAATGAAGGGGTTACAATAATAGGATTTTTATGTACAATGATTATAACTGAAGAGTAAAGCGTTGTCATTATGGAAGGCACACTGTTATAATATATATATATATATATATATATATATATATATATATATAAAGAAACATTCGTAGGTCTATAGAAAGAAAAGTAACCATTCTAAAATGATAATATCAGCATGTGTTGAATATTTTTTATAATGAAGGAGGATTATAGTTCCTAGTTAACTCCAGCTCAAACTTCTTTGGCTGTTTAAATGGAGTCAATTGATTGTGATGATATTTTACTTTTTTATTAAAGACTGTCTTTGTTATTTCCCTCTCTTTTTTCTATCTTTCTCCTTGTGTCAAGTATGTATTTATGTGTGTTTTTGTTACTAATGCGTGTGTTTATATATATATATATATATATATATATATATATATATTGTGGCTTTAATAACAAACTCAATCATTTTCAAAACACATCTTTGAAAAAGGATGGATAGACATGGGATAACAAAAACACCTATACAAACAAATGCCTAATGCAAATATCTGAATCAAACTGTTACGTCTAATTTAAAACGTAATCCAAGTTTGTTTAACAAATATATTCCATGTGGACGGTTCACTGTCATACATCTACGAGAGCAGAGATCATGTAATAGTCAGTTGAAGACACGTGGATAGCAAAAAATAATTTCCCTGAAACGAAATGATAGTTTTCTGATTTGTTTTCTTTTTTATCAAATTTCTTAGGATATCTTATTCCCAAACAATCCTTGTAAATGAACAGCAGTGTTATTATTTAATCCATAGCTGGGGGAATAATGTGGGGTTCATACCTTTTCAAAGTCCAAAAGAGAACGTAGCAGCATGATTGAAATTAGAACCCGTTTACTTCGAGGCCGTAGTCCAGCCATTACGCCACAGAGACTCTCCTAAGCGTAATGAATATGCTTCGTTACCATTTCCTTTTTTATCGCTTCTTTTGTAACAATTTTAAAAACTATTTTTAAAATGCTGCAAAAATGTTCTTTTTTCTTCACAAAACCTTTTCTCTTGACTATGATCTAAGTTCGAAAATAGTCGACAACAATTAAAAGATAGATAACTGCAAATAAATATTCCTATAGGTCTCATCACTTTTTCCCATCTCTCACTCACCCTCTCTCTCTCTCTCTCTCTCTCTCTCTCTCTCTCTCTCTCTCTCTCTCTTTCTATATATATATACATATGTATATGTATATATATGTGTGTGTGTGTGTGTACATGGTGAGGCAGCAAATTAGGAATATTTTAGTATAATGATAACAATAGTAATAAGAGGACGAGTGGAGACTATCCAAACAACCAAACTACTACATTATTGATAACTGTCAGAATCCTGGGAAGAGTCCCGGAGACTCGAGGAGACTTGCTATCACTCAAACTCCAGTGAAAGACCTTCAGCTGACGCTGATGTGAAAAACTCTTAAGGAATAATAAGTAAGTAAAGTTGGCGACCATAGTCGAGGGGGACCCGAAGGCTCCCTTTTCGATAGCTACTACACCAAAGTGTAGGGAAGGGCGCTACTCCTTTCCCAGGATTGCTCCACTTTACCTTTGATCCGTACCTTATAATGCTGAGTGTTAAGCAAGGAGGCATCAAGTACCATTTTTTGAGTCTTTGGTATGACTCGACCTGAGATTGAACCCAGGTCTCCCGGGCCATTGGCGAACACTCTGACTCTATTATAAATCAAGATTAATTTTGATTTTTAAGAATAAACAAAAAATAAGAAGATAGACACAAAGCAGTAAGGATGTGTCCTCGCGATGTAACAGTTAAAGCGATGAACTGCCGAATCGTAATGAGCGAGTTTGTATTCAAGTCGTGCTATTACGTTCACTTTCGGGCAAATACCCTTGGGAAAGGTATGAGCCCCCCATATCGTCCCAGCTATGGATTAAATAGTACCACTACTGTTCTTCTAGCAGACTGGCTTTGACATTAAATAACCTACAAAGGTTCATATGCCATTAAACCGAGAAACAGAAACCGAAACGAAGCAGTAAATATACTCAATATGTCTACCATATTTTTCAATCATCAACTCTCTCGTTTCCTTAAAAAGCTCTTTTTCTGTAAAAAAAAAAAAAAAAGTTTTTTTTTGGTTTGTATACGGTAGACCAAGAAACTTTCACTTGGTTTCGGTGTCAAGCAAATCATAGATTCTTTGTCGTTTCTTCTCTTGCTCACTCATATTGGGTTGATTTTTAATTAGAAAAAACTGCTTTAATAATAGAGCTAAACTTAAGAATTTAGATTTATCTCGCTTTTTCTTCAAGAATTAGACTAATTAGACTAATAAAACTTTTTTAAAATCATTCCATATTTTGCTTCCACACACTATCTCTCTTTCTCTCTCTCTCTCTCTATATATATATATATGTGTGTGTGTGTGTGTGTGTGTGTGTGTGTATTCATGAACGATGGTTTACGACAAATGCAGGTAAATTTGTAGCTGATAAGGCTGAGGCGGGACAAGCATGCACGGTCAAAGCAGCCGCAACAGAAAGTCTTGCCAGGGCTTGATAGCATCATGTTGCGGTTTTTCATCCAGTGCTTTTTGTTCTTTCGGATAGTTCTGCTGGTGTTTTCAAAGGAGGAGACAACATGACAGTTGGTAAGACTTCAGACGTCCCGGTTATCATCTCGGGTGGACCATCAATGATGTTTGTTTGGAGTGGCACCAAGGGATTTTTTTTTCAAGCAGTCCTTAAATTGCTTTTTTGGTTCCCCTCTGTCGTGATGTCCAGCCAAGAGTATGAGAGTGTATGATGATTCTCCATCCTAGAGTCGCGTCCTTCCCAGTGTTTCTGGGACTTCAAAGGAAAGCCTCAATACTGATGACCATTGCTTATACATGGACTTCATTATTGGTGACGAAGTCACTCCAGCGGATATTGAGGATGGTGCGAAGGCAGCACTAGTGGAACTGCACGAGGTGTCGTGAGTGGTAATGATGTGACCCATGACTCTCAGTTGTATAAAAAGGTAGCAAAGTCCAACTCTCTATATGCGCTGATCTCTGTGCTCTTCATCTGGTGTCTATTAAACCATACTCGTTTATATAGTTTGCCAAATACACTGCTCCCCTTTTGCTAGCCTGTTGTCAATTTCCTCATCGATCATGGCATCAGATGTGATGGCGAAACAAGATAGGTTAACTGATGGACTGCCTTCAATTCAGTCACACCGTGAACCAGGCTGTTGGAATATTTCTGTCTTCTTCAAAGAAATGTCTAGTCCAAAGAGCATATACGCTGCAGAGAGTGACGTACAGCAAAGCTTTTTCTGTGTGGTCAACAATGGCGGCTAAGGTGAGGTCTCCAATCAGTTGCACCAGGGTCTTGTGTGGTGCCTGTAATCGTCAGAGATTAAACAGGTTGCCAAGATAGTATTTGATGAAGACTCCATTCCATCAACAAGATCTTTCGTGGCCAGCTTGAGCATCATGCTAAGGAAGATGGTGTTGAGAGTCGATGACAAGACGCAACCCTCCTTACTCCGTTGGTGATCAGGAAATGGTCTGAAAGTTAACTGTCGCGTCTGGCTTGTATACGCCTATATATATATATATAGAGAGAGAGAGAGAGTGAAAGAGAGAGGAGAGAAATAGATAGACAGAAAAAAGAGATAGAAATACAGACAGACAATACGTTTCTCATGAAGAATTGGAGTGGCTTAACACAAATAATAAGGGGCTCTACCAACCAAGCATAGTTTTCATGAAGAAATGTTACTTTATAAAATTCCTTGAATCTATTCACAGACCATTTGATTTCCAACAAATTCCAGAAATTTACTGAACCGTATATATATATATATATATATATATATATATATATATATATATATATATATCCGTTTTGTCTTTATATATAAGTGCATGAAATACATTCTTACTGAATATGATAGCAAAGTTTTAAATCGTGATTTTTTTTATTCAAGATTTAGTGAATCTAATTTAAAACGTTAGTCGGCGTTTTTAAAGCACCTGCTTGCTAACTAAAGACAGAATATTAAATGAACGTTTTTTACATCTATTTCAAAATTCCCCGTTGCACTCGTGAAGGTCAAACAGTTCAGAATCTTTTTTTTCTGTTTTTCAATTTTTTCTTCCGTGGAATGAAACTGAAGAAATACCCGGCAAAAGATGTAAACATTGAGTGCCAATTAAAAATGCTTTTAAAGGATTGGGATATTGTTGGCCATCTTGGGAAATAAATATTTTCAGAGGATGTGAAAAAGGAGGTGGTTAAAGGGAAAGTAGAATGAAATAGACAGGCAGTTAGGATTAGAAGGAAAGGGAAGAGGATAATAAGAAAGAAAGAAAGAAAGAAAGAAAGAAAGAAAAATAAAACAAGAGAAAGAAAGAAAGAAACAAGCAAAACAAAATAAAACTAAATAAAACTAAAAAAAGAAAGAAAACCAAATAAAACCAAATAAAACAAGAAAGAAATTAAATAAACAAAGCGAAATAAAACCAAGCCAAAGAAAGAAAGAAAGAAAGCCAATAGAAACCAAAGAAAGAAAGAAAGAAAGAAAGAAAGAAAGAAAGAAAGAAAGAAAGAAAGAAAACCAAATAAAACCAAATAAAACCAAATAAAAACAAGAAAGAAATTAAATAAACAAAGCGAAATAAAAACAAGCCAAAGAAAGAAAGAAAGAAAGAAAGCCAATAGAAACCAAAGAAAGAAAGAAAGAAAGAAAGAAAGAAAGAAAGAAAGAAAGAAAGAAAGGAAAATTTCAGAAATGGAGAAAGGAAACAAATAAGTTTTGAAGGAATAGCCAAAAAGAAACTAAAAATTTCGGAAGAAATGGCAGAAGGATGAAAAGAAAAATGAGAAAAAATAATAGAGAAAAAGAAAGGCAAGGTAAAAAAAAGGCAAACAAAAGAAAGGATAAATGTAGGAAAAGAAGGGAAAAAAAGAAACGAAAGACAATACAAGAATGAAAGTGAAAAAGAAAGAAACAATTAAGGAAAAATGAGAAATAGAATAAAGGATTTAAGAAAAAAAAAAGAATGAAGGAAGAATAGAAAAAAGTAAGAAAATAAAGGGATAAAATAAGGAAGTGACGATTAAGAAAAAGTAGAAAAAGAAAGAAGGATTAGAGATAAAGAAAAAGGGGAAGAAATTAAAGGCCGAACGAACGAAAAAGGAAACAAAGAAATAATGAAAAAAAAAAGAACAAAGATGGAAGAGCTGAAAAATGTCAGAAGAAAGAAAAAAGAAGCAAAAAGGAATAAAAAATTCAAGAAGAAAAAGAAAGAATGGAAAATTAAAGAAAAAGAAAAAAAGTAATAAAGCACAAAGGAAATGAAGAAATAAATGAAGGAATAAAAGAATGAAAAAGGGAGGGAAACAGATTGAAAGAAAGACAGATAAAAAAAGCAAGAATAGAAAAAGAGGAAGGAAAGAAAGAAAAGTCAAGTAATAAAAAGAAAATTGAGTTAGAAGGAAGAGGAAAAAATGAAAATAAAAGAAAGAAAGAAAGAAAGAAAGAAAGAAAGAAAGAGGGAAAAACGGACAACCAATGAAAGTGAAAATCAAACGAAAAAAGAAAAAGACAATCAAAAAATGTCAAAGAAGGAAAGAAAGCAAATTGACAAAAAAAAAAAGAAGAAGAAAAGAAAACCTAAGAAAAAAGGAAAGAAAGCCTAAGAAAGAAGCAAAGAAATCCTAAGAAAGATGAAAACTAAATTAACAAAAAGAAGGAAAGAAAGCGTAAGAAAGAAGGAAAGAAAGCAAAAGAAAGAACTAAAGAAAACCTAAGAAAGAAGAAAAGAAAGCATAAGAAAGAAGGAAAGAAATCCTAAGATAGAAAGAAAGCAAATTAACAAAAAGAAGAAGGAAAGAAAGCTTAAGAAAGAAGGAAAGAAAGCAAAGGAAAGAAGGAAAGAAAGCAAAAGAAAGAAAGAAAGAAAGTCAAACAAAGAAAGAACGCCTAAGAAAGAACTAAAGAAAACCTAAGAAAGAAGGGAAGAAAGCCTATGAAAGAAGGAAAGAAAGCCTAAGAAAGAAGGAAAGAAAGCCTAAAAAGAAGGGAAGAAAGCCAAAGAAAGAAGGGAAGAAAGCCTAAAAAAGAAGGGAAGAAAGCCTAAGAAAGAAGGAAAGAAAGCCAAAGAAAGAATGAAAGAAAGCTTAAGAAGGAAGAAAAGAAAGCCTAAGAAAGAAGGAAAGAAAGCCAAAGAAAGAATGAAAGAAAGCTTAAGAAGGAAGAAAAGAAAGCCTAAGAAAGAAGGAAAGAAAGCCAAAGAAAGAATGAAAGAAAGCTTAAGAAGGAAGAAAAGAAAGCCCTAAGAAAGAAGGAAAGAAAGCCAAAGAAAGAAGGAGATGTGATTGTAATAATAAAAGAGAAAAAAAGAAAAAAAAAACAACCCGGCCTAAACAAGAAAATGTACTTTTTAATAAAAGATATGAAAGAAAATGAGAAAAGAATGTTAAGAAAAATAGAAAGATAACAGAATGCTTAATAAATGTAGATAGAAGAGAAAAGAAGGTTTTTAAAAGGCTGAAATTGTCACGGAATGAAAATAAGAATTCAACAGAGGAAGTGGGAAATCAACTAGATAGTGAAGAAAAAAATACTCAGATCAGAAAGAAAAAAAAGCATTCATAAAAAACAAACATAATGAACAAGGATAAACGAAGAAATAAAAAAAAAAACTTCTCTCAAGTCCCAACTAAAGAAATTGAAAGACGAACAAGATAAAAAGGGAAAGGCATCGACATCTGCAATGGTGATGCGTTTATATTTAACAACTACGAAAAAAAAGGACTTATAAAACAAAATATGCGTCGTTTGAGCTGAAAAAAACTTGAACGCACTACGTGATATTTTTTTTTTAGATTTCCGATTCCCGTCACTTGGCCACCATCTTATTTCCATTTATAGTTGTCCCAGATGAGTCCAAAACAAACACTGATTCAACACCAATAAAATGTAATTTTTTAAAGAATTCCGAATTTGAAATTCATCTTCCGATATTTTTTTTTATTGCTTGTCTGGGTTTTTTTTTTTTAATTTTCTGCTTTGTTTTGCCCCTCCCCACCAAATGAACATTTTCGTTTTTGTATTCTTTATTGAAAGAAATGTGCGTTTTATTTTCGAATACTGGATCAATTTCAAATTTTCAACAAAAAAAAAATTGTCATTCGTTTGAGATATTTCTTTAATGAGTTAATTACTCTTCGCTTCACCGAATGAGTAGCTTTTTTTTTATTATTCTTTGGTATTTTCTACAATTATATATATATATATATATATATATATATATATATATATATATATATATATATATATATATATATATTGAAATGTAAAATGTAAAAATTCATTCTCCAAAACTTAAGAAAGAGACAGAGACAGAGAGAGAGAGGGAGAGAGAGAGAGAAAGAGAGAGAGAGAGGTGAATAAAGTAGGCAAATTCGAAAATTTATGAAGAGAAAAGCAAGAAAGAGATAGATAGATAGATAGATAGATAGATAGATAGATAGAATTGTGGATTTATGATGCCTATTTTTCTGATATATCAATATTCCAAATATTGACGTTAATCTGGACTTGAAGACTCTTGCCAACTTGATATCGCTTTATTCACAATTGAATAGGACCGTAAATCAATAAGTAGAGCGATATATTAAATTATGCATGCATGGATAACTCATTGGGAAACGTGTAAATATCCAGCCAATATTTCGTTGTTTTTTTGCTATTTTTGTTTTTTGTGGGTTTTTTTTTTTTCGCATCCCAGTAAGCGTTTCCCACTCCACAACCAAGTGAGAGAGAAACAAAAACTTTCCCGCCGGCCAAAATCTTCAATGCGTTCTCCAACGCCTAAAGAATCACAATTCTGTTCGCCGTTTCAACTATCAGTATGATATACGAGAAAAGATAAAGGGAAATATTGGTGGTAGAGGAAGTATTTCATTAAATACGCGAAAGTATAAGGGCGTATCTTGCAGCAACACCCATTCCCAACTTCATATAGTAACACCTGCTCCTGGGGTTCCGTTTCCCAAAGATCATAATTCTCTGTTTGAGATTTGGATAAACGAATACGTCTTTTAGAACTATTCTGAGTATGTGTATGTTCAGTATATGTTTGTGTAATTGCATGCTTACACACCCACACTCACACACACGCGCATATATATATATATATATATATATATATATATATATATATATATATATATATATATATATATATATATATATATATATATATATATATATATATATATATATGCGCGTGTTTCACAAAAATTGATATCATTTCGCAATCTGATAACTTGGGTACTACTCGTTGAAATGATCTAAGATTTTAATAGCATGTATGGAAGCAACATACAATTTCATGTTTATTGTTTTATTTTTTGTATTTATCATTAGAATAACCATTCACGAAAAAAGGAAAAATCTTTAAACATACGCTTTTGTGTTATTTCTATATGTGCTGTAAATATTGACATTATTTGAACGAAAATTCCTCAAGTTATTAGAGAGAGAGAGAGAGAGAGAGGGAGGGAAGAGGATAACCGAAAAAATGCATATTTATGTTCAGAATGAAATCCCAATTAAAGAAATTGATTGATTCTAACGGTATATCAACCCGTCTAGGATTATTTTGGGGGTACATAGTTGTAGATTGTGTCGCGATTTGTCACTCGGAGACACTAATTTGAGCCACGTGGTTACATAGGCTAGATTTACTGCTTTATTTCATGTGACCGTCACTGGGGATTTATTTCATAGTATTTTATTTTACTTTTTTGTGGGGAAGGGGTAATTGAGAATGCTATATTTTCTTCGTATTTATCCAACGCTTCCAAAGTCATTTTTAAGCGAAATGCAAGTGCTTTGATTTCATATTGACTGATTGGTTGATTTTAACGGCATATCAACCCGTCCAAGGTTATGTCTCGAGGTTAGAAATCATGTTCATTGCACGTTCATATTTACATATTTTGTGTCATTGTTTTTAAAGGTTTTTTTTGCGCACATTTCTATCTAATACGGATAATTTTTTTTTTTTCGGTAGATAACGTTTTTAAACGAACTTTGAGCTCATTTTTTCTCACAAATGGTTTCATTTTTTTAATCAAATACAAATAATTATTTTTACAATTAACCATTTGTTTGCATACAGTTAAATGTTTTAAAGTATTGCTATGTATCACAAAAAATTCAATTAAACATCAGTTCTTTGTTTACACACAGTTAAATGATAAACAGTTCTATTTCAAGCGATTAATTTTTGCATAAGTCCTTTGTTTGCACTCCGTTTAAATGTCAAAGTACAGTTTAAATGTCAAGCAGTTCAATTTGACCTATAAATAGGACCCTATCAGGTGCTACCATTCCAGGCCAGAGTGGACCTGGGAACGATGACAATGAAGGGATACTCTATATTCCCCAAAGCTCCAGCATTACTGAAGCCACACCATCAGATTGTTTTGCGTCATATCCGGACACCCCTCTACAAAAATACAATCGTTGTATTCTGCTGCCCCAGCCGAATGGGCCAATGAAAGATGAATGAGAAAAAAAAAAAGAACGCAACAATATCTACAGTCGTGACGCTTTCATATATAGCAACATCGAAATAAATATTTATTGAACAAAATGAGCAGGGAAGTCCCAGGGGTGAAGTGGCTAACGTGCTGGACTGCAATATTGTAGTAAGCGAGTTCGAACTCCAGTCGTGCTATTACGTTCGCTTTCGGACTAATACTCAGAGAAAAAAATCAACTCCTTAACCAAAATAAAATAAGTCCCTAAATTTCTGAGATGAAGCTTGAAAATTATTATTACGTAGAATATTCGGACTAATGACCTCATCTTTATTATTTATTGTACGGACTATTATAGTTATAACTATTGTCATTGTTTGGACTATTGATCTCATCTTTATTGTGGTTCATATAAAAGATTCAGTTAGAGATTCCGTGTAGACTCCCAAGTTCAACTTGTAACACCTGAAAAAGGCCAAAGAACGTATCGGCCGAAATATTGTAATTATAACAATAAAGATGTGGTCAATAGTCATAATAGTTTAATCAATAATAAAACTAATGCCGTTTGGAAAATTTATTTATAGTTTGTTATTTTTTTGCATAGCAATATTTTTGGTTTAGTTAATGCTAAATACATCATTGTAGAAGAACAGTAGTGATTTTATTTAAACCACAGCTATGGAAATAAGGGTTTCATACTTTTCTAAAGGATATTAGTCGGAAAGTGCGGTAGTTCGAACTCACTTGTTTCGGCGTTGTAATCCAGCGATTTAATTATTACTCCACGGAGATTTCCTTTCATATCTTGTGGTTCTAACGATGAATTTATAGAAAAGGCTTTTTTAAAAATACAATTATATTTGTTTATTTAAAAAAAACTGTTTTTTTTTGTTCTTCGAAAATCTTGTTCAAAATCAGACGGAAAAGGCAAACCCGCTAATTGAATGAATTGCCGAACTAGTAATCTATTTTTATTCACAGATCAATTTCTTTAATTCTCAACCAAACTTAACCAAAAACAAAAAAAAATATTTTGTGCTTTTTAGCTGAATCTCAAGATTGGGGATTCATTCTTTTTATTCACTTATGTACTCTGACTTGTGTCCTCATCTTTCTTATAATAGTCAACCATTTGTGATCTTCTGTAATCAACCGATGTTGTCATAGTCAAGCCGGGTGGAATAAGATTTTAATCTGGTCATCTATAGAAGCACGTAATATGGTTATCCATTCGCGCCAATTTTAGACTGTACTTTTTTTATTGTCTCCTCTTGTGTATCTCTTCAGGTTCCTACTGATCTGATACTTTTTGCTAATCCTTTGAAATATGGAATTATCTCTACATTTCATTGATGTGTCCTCCTTTCGGTTATGGTCATATTATTGTATAATAACAACCAGTAAAAATATTTGGTGCCTGTTCGAATTAGACTTTCATAAAAGGCCTATAGAAAGTATAAAACATTCTATTATCAAAGACAGCAATATTACTCACTTGCTTGGTAACTTTACCGAATCACAATGTCAGTTGTAAATGTCCAGTCTCTTTGATCGATTCTGGACATGATTTTAGAAGAACAAGGGGAAAAAATCGGTTTTCTTAATATTTTCAAAATTGAATTATATTACCAAAAAATATTTTCTGAAATTTAATATTCAGAACCAAGAAATATTACGAAATATATATATGTGTCATGTTGGCCAGCAGAAAATTTGGATTTTCTTGTGGAATATTCATGATTTTGATATAATAACAAGGTGATTAGAAGCATATTGTTTGTTCAGATACTTTTCAAAAATACCCGGCACACACATTGATACATGTGTATTTCAATGTACATACGTTCATATACTCCTACAGAAACACGTACACACACACACACACACACACACATATATATATATATATATATATAAATTGTGACCAGCTCATTGACCAATTGGGTAGAGTGTTCACCAATCGCCCGGGAGACCTGGGGTCAATCCCAGGTCGAGTTCATACCAAAGACTTTAAAAATGGTACTTGATACCTCTTTGCTTAACACTCAACATTATAAGGTACGTATCAAGGGTAAAGTGGAGAAATTCAGGAAAAAGGAGTAGCGTCCTCCCCTACACCTCGGTGTAGTAGCTATTGAAAAGGCAGTCTTCGGGTGGCCCTCGACTACAGTCGCCAACTTTACTTATATATATATATATATGTATATAGCACTGTGCCGACGATATTCTAATTTCCATATCCATATACTCTGTTACAGATATTGAGCTTGTTTTTATTTATAGATATGCCCTTAACACACACATACACACATACGCACACACACACACACACGCACACACACACACTCATATATATATATGCAGTTAACTGCAACGTATATGAATTTCCTTATACATTTATAATGTGAGCGACAGTAAATGTTTGATTATGTCAAAGTTTCTTTCTATTTGCCCAACCGTTTCCCCACGGTTAAGATGCATTTTTAGTGGAGTACAGCTGGTTTGAATTTAAAGTTTTTCGTCTCGGAGACAAATTGCTAAGCCAAGCCAAAAAGTGGTCTTCTGCCCTACTATTTACCAATAGTTGGACTTAAGAAGAGATGGATTCCTGCCTTTCTCAAGAGCATAAGTAAAGCGCAAACAGTCGCGTCCAGAATTTGAATTCGAATCTCCGTGTTCGTTTTCTAAGAAAAAAACGGTTACGCTTCGCGCCTGTGTTTGTAGAAAAATGCACGTGCTGGTATCTGTGAGCGCGAGTCAAGGGACTGATGAGCTAAGATTATTTATTTTACTCACTATCCTTTTTTCAATATAATCTTCTCCGATGTCAGTGCTCTTAATCAGTGGTAATACTATTCACAGAAATTGAACATTATAAAGAGAAAATTTCTGCCCATAATTTATCCAGTAGTGACGTCATGCATAATGATATATCGGTGTGCATGTCTTTCTGCATGTTCGTGTACGTGGACATTTTTGAATATATATGTCCGTGGAAATAAGTGTTTGCTTGTGTCCAAGAACCCATTGTATGTTCCTCTCTGTACATAGGTGTGTGTTGATGGGTGTATATGTGTCTGTCTGTCTGTCAGTCTCTGTGCGCACACACGGACCAGCGCGCATGCGCATTTCTTATTGATTTCTATTCAATAGCCGCCTTTGGAGTTCTTGCTAGAAATCACGTGCTTTTTTTTCAGTTTTGCTTTCCATCAATTATCGATTTTTCTATGTTTATTTTCTCTTTTATTTCGTTTTTCAACCTTTATGTTTTATTTTGTGTCCCTTTTTTTTCTAACCAGTTACGAATATCCCTCGATAATTTTGCCTACAATGCTGCTATAGTCACGAATGAGAGTATTAAAAAAAGGCACTTCAACAACGTAAAGGTTGGAATATCTATCTATCTATCTGTATATATATATATATATAATATTTCAAGGATAAAATTTGATAAAAATAAAGACAGGATAAAAACTTACGTTTCTGAGTTTTACGTTTACGATTGTCTGGTGAACTAGTATTCAAAGAAGTGTCGTGAGTTTTTGTAGTGCTTTCTGGTATCCTATTCCATAGTTGAATTAGTGTAATATTGGTGCATAGAAACTGTAAAATTTTCGCTAATTAAAAACACTTACAGGATTAAATTTTAATCATAATTATATATATATATATACGTATATACGGGTATGAGAACGAATAGAATAGTTTAAAAATCAAATCATATTAACATGTTGCGCTTGTGATGTAGAGTCATCGTTCATTCTGTTGATGTGAGACTACAAGTGAGACAATCTGAATTACAAAACTGTCTCATTCTTTAAATACATATTTATACACGTCCCGTTTTTAAAAAAATTTCAGACACTAATTACGTTACACAATTTTGAAACGGAGTATTACTACACATACTAGAATGAAAAGAGTTTTCTCCAAGTTTTTCTTTAAAATTGAATTGAATTCAGAAGTTCCAAAATCACATATTAGCATTGCGCTGGAGCTTAGATATAAGAAACGAACTATTAAGCGTTGGATATTAAGTCAACTTTAAATAAAATTATCCACTGAATACCTTGCTTTTCTACATATATATATATATATATATATATATATATATATATATATATATTTCGTGCGGAGGCTAGAATGGGAATATTCTAGAATAATAATAAACGACTCTATTATAAAACAAAATTAATTTTGATTCTTAAAAATAAACAAAAAATAAGTAAACAGTAAAATCACTCAATATGGACACCATTTTTTTCAATTATTGTATCAATACGCCTTCCAAACGAATTGCACGTCTTCAAAATAAATTCTTCAGGCATCTTATTTCATTCTTCCTTAATAACAGTCTTAAGCGAACCAATATTTGGAGGGATTGTTTCATTTTTTTTCTAAAACGCTCCACATAGTGTAATTAAGAGGGTTTAGGTCAAGGCTTGATGGAGACCATAAAGAAACTCCCATTATTTCGCGAATTTTCTTTTGCTTTGTTTCGGCGTTAATCAAATCATAGATTCTTTGTCGATTCTTGTTCACTCATATTGGGCTGAAGTTTTATGAAAAAGTGATTAAATCATAGAGCTGATCATATATTTAGATTCATTTCGTTTTTTGTTTGTTTGTTTGTTTGTTTGTCTAAAAACTGGACCAGTCCGACTAAAAAAATGCTTTAAAAATCATTCCATATTTTGCTTTTGTAACCTATATATATATATATATATGTGAATGGTTAGAAGCTTTGGCTTGGCGTTTGAGTCAACCGGGTTTCAATCCCAGCTAAAGGAAGATACTGTCTAGCCACGCTGATGAGTTCTGATAGAACGAAACAGATCTGTCTCTGTGGATGACTATTGTGATATATATATATAACAAAAATTCTAAGCAAGTGATTGCTCAAAAAGAAAAATAATTTCTTTTTAACAGATCAAATTTCATATTGAGCAGAGCCTAAAGACCCAGTAAATCATTTTGGAACCTCGGTTTGGTGCAATGGTTAGCAAGCTCGACAAGCAAATGCGTGAGTTTGAGTCTCATTGGGTGCCCTATTTCAATAGTCTTGAGCCACATCTGAGTAAAAGGCTTAGTGAATTGCTACAGAGTAAAGTATTAAAATGATTTGTGATATATATCGCCTATAACTCAGTTTCTCGTATTATGGGTGGCATGAATCGTTAGATAAATATGATTAATTTGTATAGTGTTTTACCAGTTTTATTTACTTTTAACTTAGTGAGTTTGAGTGATAAAGATAGAAAGTTGGAAAGGAAAATAAAAATAAAAAGAATAACGATATATCGTTTCTTTGTCTTCATATATATATATATATATATATATATGGTGTGTGTGTGTGTGTGTATGTGTGTGTGTGTGTGTCAAAGAAAGAGAGAGAGATAGAGAGAGAGTGAGTGTGTGTGTGTGTGCGCGCGCATATATGAACGAAAAAATCGATACATAAATAATGTATAAATAAGTGTTCGTGCAATTTAACAACTATAAATAAGATTCTAAAATTTGATCATTCTAAAATTTGATAATTCTAAAAGTTAATAATTGAATAATTCAAAAGTTATAATTTAGCTTGAAGGTTGTAGTTTTGTTTTTTGATTTTTTTTTTCCTCCAAAGTGTCCATCGCCCACAACTGTAAAATAAAACATGATGCTGATACTTCTGAATGTTTAATGAAATGAAACGCCGATACGCGAAAATAAGTTTGCATTTCGCTTGTTATCACATCACTTATAAGTAAAAATATTTGTGGAGGTGCCCGTTGTGAAATTGTTATCGTCGTAGGAAATGAACACGGTGACACGAGTTCAAATCCTGGACGAGACTGATTGCATTTCACATAGCACTAATACCCTAGGGAAAGGTATGAATCCAATTATTCTCCCTCCAGCTATGGGTAAGTAGTAGGACAGACTAGGTTCTTCAGCCTTGGTGAGGCAACTAATCTAGGAGTAGGAAAACTCTGAATTAAAACCTGTTAAACTCCACTTAAAAATTGAGCTTGTGTCATATCCTGCCCGAGCGGAGGGGTTGGTAAATAGGATAAGTAAAAATAACTGTTTTAATAGAATTCGTTAGAAACTTTCAAATTTTACTCATTTCTTTTTGTATATGAATACCTACATTCCTTTTCTTGCACAGCTACCTTTATTATGTCTATTGTTCTGTAGAGTTTTTAAATGGTGTTTTATGTCATATCAACTATAGAGGGTTCCTTAATGCCAAATTTTATATATATTTATATATATATAATGTGTGTGTTTTTTTGTGTGTTTAGGTGAGCGGTTTGTTGGTAACATTATTTTAAATGAGTTCGTGCTCATTTGATTTCAGACAGTTAAATGGTTTCAAGTATTGCTATTCAATCGAAGTAATTCTAATTATTAAATGGTTTCAAGTATTGCTATTCAACTGAAGGGTTTCTAGTTATTAAATGAGGTTAAATAATACTACCTAATAGTAATAATTCTATTTAACATTAAACATTTGTATACACGCAGTTTGAATGGCTTCGGCTATTGTTGTCTCAGTCCAATTGACCCTCATCCAATACCTTCAAGTACTTTTAAGATAAAATAAGGTTTGGGTATTGTTTGTCACAAGAGTAATTTAAAGAACACGGTTGGGATAATTATATAGGTGTTAGGGGTTGATATGACCAGCCGATCGATTAAATCGGGCCTCTCTCACCTCCTGTCTCGCCCAGTAAGGGCCACAGTGGAGCGTTGCAGGTCACGTGACCTCTGCGGTTACCGAGTAAAACTCTACTCAGCCACTTGGATTCCGTCCTCAAGCAATGCAGGCCACACAACCATTGCCCCCAGTTGGCACCGTGGGTGGGATCTTACCTCTCTGCAGAGGGACAGGCTGCGTATTCAACTCCCTCAACCGAGAGAACGTTGGACATTTTTTATCATACGTCCAGGATATCTTAAAACAGTCTAATTTATACCAAAAACTTATTGACACCTACTGTCACATCTTGTTAGCTATTTTTCAAAACGAATCTATTATTTATTGTTGATTGTCAAATACTTTAGAGGTGCCAGTAATTTTGAAGCTTTTGATTTTTTTTGTACACATGACAACGTGTTGAACAAAATTATCTATTTAGATATCAGAATTGGGGAGGGGTAAAAAAGAAAATGATGAAATAAGATGCCAATGGTTGTGAAAAAGGCTATATATATATATATATATATATATATATATATATATATATATATATATATATATTTGTAAATATATATATATATATGAATTGATAATTGATTTATATATATATATATATATATATATATATATATATATATATATATATATATAAATATATATATTTATGTGTATATTTATATAAAGAATAGAAAAACACACACAGACACAACAAGAATATTAGAAACACACTAAAATAAATTGGTAAAACGTCTAATAATTCTCATTCAAAAAATCGTGTATTTTTCGTCGTTTTTCTTTTGCATATCAACTTCTTTAAACGCTATTTAAAAACTTAATAATATATATATATATATATATATATATATATATATATATATTATATATATATATATATATATATATATAAGGATTTTATCACTTCTCGTGAAACATCAACATTTCCCGGATAACATTTAGGGGTTTTGATTACTGAATATTCTTCGAAAGTTTTCTTCATCATTCGAATATTTTCAGCCTATGAAAATTATATTAATTCATATATATATATATATATATATATATATATATATATATATATATATATATACATATGTATATATATATATATAATTTTTTCGTTAGTCCAATAAGAGTAAAAAAAAAAAGTAAATACTTTAAAATGAATGGGTCCACTAGAGAATTTTCTTTTTGATTATTTTTTTTAAACACGTGTTTCTAACGTTTCGAGTTGTCTTCAGGAAGTAAATAGTTTATTTTAGTGTTAACTTTGGTCTTCATAGCGGAGACTGTTTTGATAGACATCAATACGCGACTAGCGAAGGCATGGACAGCTATCGATTGATTATCGGTCAAACGGAAGTCAGACCTATCCGATAAAATAAAACAGAATTTTTTCCAAGCAGCAGTCATGTCCATACTACTGTATGGATTCACCACTTAGAAGCTGAATAAGCGTATGGAGAAAATGCTTGACGGCAATTGCACCAGACAAACAAGACATGCGGGGCACTGCTAGAGGAGCAACTACGATCTCATAAGCGACGTTCTCCAATGGTTCTCTTCACACGGACGCGCAAGTGTAGGACGACCTGGTTGAACTTATCTACAACAGCTCTGTACGAACACAGGATGTAGCCTGGAAGATCTGCCAGAAGTGATGGATGATAGAGACGGATGACGAGAGAGAGAAAGTTAGGGAAATCTGCCCTAGCCACAAGACATGATATATATATATATATATATATATATATATATATATATATATATATATATATATATATAAGTAAAGTTAGCGACCGTAGTTGAAGGTGACCAGAAGGCTCCCTTTTCAATAGCTACTACACCGAGGTGTTGAGGAGGGCGCTACTCCTTTCCCAGGATTGCTCCATTTAACCTTTGATACGTACCTTATGATGCTGAGTGTAAAGCAAAGTGGTATCAAGTACCATTTTTAAAGTCTTTGGTATGACTCTGCTTGGTATTGAACCCAAGTCTCCCGGTCCATTGGCGAACTCTCTACCCATTGAGTGTGTGTGTGTGTGTGTGTGTGTGTGTGTGTGTGTGTGTGTGTGTGTGTGTGTATTCGCGTGTTGTTGTATATTGATTATTTATTCCACTCATTCTTATCACTGGAGTCAATTTCTTCGCTTCTTAAATCAAACTAAAATGTTCTAATTTTTAAACAATTTATGAGAAGAGATGAAAAGCAAATAATTAATTCGGGAGTTAGTGAAATGACCATCCATTTACTGTAAGAAAGACTGGTTTTCATCTAATCCAATGATGCAGCGTGTGTGGAGGAACATTAATTTTTTTGGATGGAGACAAGTCTTTCGTGCAATAAGTGGGGATTCTTTCTTAATATTCCCCTGAAAACAAAATGATTGTTACGAACAAGTACTGATCCGAGTTAGTATTGAGTATAACAGCAGCAACTGACGAGAAAAATCAAAAATTATTTTAAATTAAAAGCTTCGTACTCCATGAAAATAACAGTAGATATTGCTTTGTTTTTCTTTTACCAACCTGAGAAATTCTAATTCTTTTATGCCTTTCCAAAGAGCACCAGCACAAAGTAAAAACCAATTTACCTCGCCCAGGTTTTGAACTCAGATGGTTGATTCCATTTCCTACGATTATAACCATTACTCTCAGCACACCTCTAAGTTTGACTTCTGTAGGACATGCGTGTCAAATTTCTTCAAAAATCTCATTAAAAATGTTTAAATGAAAACCAAAAACATTTATTTCATTTTAGTAGGACCGGGGAATTAAATACACATATCTTTGGGTATACAGTTCTTCTGACCTTCTGCCACTGATATGTTGAACTTAGTAAATAGCGCAACCTAAAGTTGATACTAGAACACGCTGATTTTTCTTTGCAGAAGAGTACCCCCCACCAAAAGGGTACCCTTGATATAACACTAAATTGGATCTTAGTTTGAGGCTTCAATACTGAAGATTTAGGAAGTATGGAGTCATCCTTTGTTGCCATTACTCCCAAGCCCACAGTGACCCGATGTAGTAGTACGTGTTAGGGTCATATCTATGGGTCAAATAGATCTGTTTAAGAATGATTTGTATTTAAGAATGTGCAAAAAAACTCTTAAAAACAACTACCCAAAAAGTAAACGTACAATAAACGCTATTCAATAACCTCTAGGCATAAATTAGCCCTAGACTGGTTTGTATGCCGTTGAAATCAGTCAGTTTGTAAATAACTGTATAAATACGTATGGACTGGGTACCCTTACAGGGTTAACAAGATGGCGTAGCAGTGATTATTAGTGAGTTTGTTTCTTTCTAACACCTCTATTTCTCGACGAGAGCAAAACTAAACTGTGCTTAGAAAATACAGACAAACAGACGGTCTCGTTGAAAGGAAGAAAGAAAGAAAGAAAGTAAACGATGGAGGTGAGAGATTAATATTTCTTAACAAACGCTTCTATTTTAAAGCTTAAAACAAGTTATCGCTGGTGAATCTTATATTTATAACAACAAATAATCGTAAAATGAGATTTTACCCAAGTGAAACTACTTAATTCACCAATTTAATATCATTTGTTCAATTTATTGCGTTTCTCTCTCTCTCTCTCTCACTCTCTGTCTGTCTGTCTGTCTGTCTCTCTCTCTCTCTCTCTCTCGCTCTCTCTCTCTCTGGTGTAAGAAAAGGTATTTATATTGGATTATGTTTCTTTAAAAAGTCAGAAAAACATCGTTAACAAAGAATCGTTTGATATTTTCAGATTTAGTTTATTGATTTATTTTTGTATTCGATTTAAAAATGAAAGGAGTCATCATAAATCAGGTGTGTGCAAAAGTTACCGGCGCTCTTTTACCATCCAATGGAGAAAAAAATATTTAAAGACATATTGGGAATTTTTATGCACACCGTATAAATAGAATGTATTACGATTATTATTTTTGATTGAATAATTGATTTTAACGGCATGTCAACTCCTCAGTGACTATTTTGTGCCAAGAGGTAAGGGAATTGTGCATATTGCTTATTTTTCTTTTTTTTTTAACAAAAGACTAAATGGGCAGTAGAAAAGCATTCTTTATTCGATGGAAAAATAAAAAAGGCATTAGATACTTTTACATACACTTAATATATGAATTTATGAAGATTATTATTTTTAATTGATTGATTTTAGTGGCATGTCAACCAGCCCGATGTTATTTTATGTCTAGATGTTAGGGAACTGCCCACATTTACATATACATTTTTTTCTTTAGATTGTTACGAGTTTTTTTTTTTTAAGACGCTGTCATATAATGTAAGTATTCCTATCTAATACAAGGGCACCTCTGGTGGTATAACGGTTAGTAAGCGAGACTAGCAAACCAACACGAGTGAGTTCGAGTCTCATTGGGCGCCCCATTTATTCGGCTTTGTACCACATCGAAGCAAATAGCTTTGTAAATTACTATTCCTATCTAATACAAAAATAAATTTTTGGTCTGAGGCAAGAATGGGGATAGATGTTTTTTGTTAATTTGGTTGTGCTGAATTCAAATTTATAAATAGTTTTGATCTGTGACTTCTAGTTTTCTGGCTTTTAAATAGTCTCATTTTAGTATAAAAAGAGAATATATGTGCTTATTTCAAGAGTTGCAGCAGCTTATAACAGATAAAACAGGATAAAGAACACTGATTGAATCAATATACTTGGATGACACAATTACACAATTCATAGTACCACAGACAGTCAAAAGTGTGTTTTCTTAGAAGATCTGGTGTGTTTTGCCTCCGGGATGTCACGCAAGAGCATCCAGCAGAAGTCTCCCATCATGCCGGGGCTCCATTTGCCTTGATAGTTGCTCTCCATCTCCGTAATGTCTTGGTGGAATCTTTCTCCATTCTCATCACTCACTGCTCCAAGGTTTGGCGGGAAGAAGTTGAGATGGAAATGGAGAAAATGAATCTTGAGTGACATTCGGCACCCCATTTCCTCGTAAGACTTTTGCAACTTCTCAATACAGAATTGATAATCTGGTACGCGTGTGTTACCAAGGAAGCCATTACAGACTGATTTGAATGCTTCCCATGCTCTCAGTTCCTTTAAGTTAAGAAGCTCCTCAAAATCAGTATCCTTCAGCACTTCTCGGGTCTGAGGTCCGACAAAGATGCCCTCTTTGAGCTTAGCAGCACTAAGACCTGGGAACATAGTAGACAAGTGTTGGAAGGCAGCACCATTTTTGTCCAACGCCTTCACGAAATTCTTCATCAAACCAAGCTTGATGTGAAGAGGAGGAAGAAGCACCTTTTTCATGTCCACCAGAGGATTCACCTTGAGGCTGTGTTTGCTAGGAACAAAAGTGCTTCTAGACCCCCAGTCTTTCTGCTTGTAATGCTGGGATACAGCTCGACTATCTCAGAGACAGAGAAAACAACAGTACCTTGTGAAGCCTGCTTGCATACCCATAAAAAGACCAATGACCTTGGGGTCCCCACACAGACTCCGTTGGTACTCGCTGTACTTAATAGCTTCTAAAAGAAGCTCCATATTGTCATAGGACTCCTTTAGATGGGCGGAGTGTGCAATGGGAATGCTGGGATATTTATTCCCGTTGTGATGAAGAACACCCTAGAGACTTCACTTGAAAGAGTCTATGAAAAGATGCCAGTTTGGAGAATTATGTGGCAAACCAAGCGACGTAAACAAGCCAGGTATGTTTGTGCAGTAGCACAACTTGTTTTCCATGTCGAAAAAGGAAGCAAGGTCTTTGTTCCGATTCCTGAAACTGGTGATCCTTACATCTTCCTGGACTAGGTTCCACTGTTTAAGCCGAGAAGCCAAGAGCTCTGACTGCTGTTTTGACTGATACAAATCACGAGCAAGATCATTCAGGTCTTTTTGCGTGATCCAGTGTGGCTCATTGCAACTTGATCCTGAATATCTAAACTCAATATCTTCCAAAGATATTGACTCGGCAGAATCCTTCCTTGAAGGCATTTCTTTATCTGATGAGGAAAGAAGATCCTTATTTACTGGAGGTGTGGGTACAGGAAGGTCATCTGAATGGAGAACGGGTCTCATAGCAGATCGAAGGTTGGGATATTTGATCTTTTCCCTAGAAGATGCATTGAAACCAGTTACATTAGTTAAATAAAAATAATGATCTGTGTGGTTTCGCGGCTCTCTCCAAACCATCGGGACAGCAAAGTTGAAAGCAAAGTTGAAAACTAAATGTGCATTTGAAAATGTAATACTAATATTTAGTAACCCAAAAGATATGTAGCACGATAGTTGGGGACACCAACCTCCTGCGCCGCCTGCGAGACAACCTCTTCCAATGACTGTCAGAGTGTGGATTGAGACCTGCTGCCTTAACTGTCAAAATCCATCTTTATATATATAATGTAATGCTATCACTTACATTTAGTGCATAATAACTAAAAATAAGCCATAAGTCTCACAATATTAGAATTAACCCTGAATTCATATACGCCTTTATATACCGTATATGCACAAAATGCACACTATGCATATCTAAAAAAAAAAAATAGAGGTGATGAATAAAAACGGATTTCAAATTTGAATTCAGCACCCTCAAATTAGGTAAAAATGGGTATTTTTGTGCTTGCCTCAATTTCTTTGTAAACCAGTGTAATATTTCTTTGAAATTAAGATTGGACCCTGATAGGTATAAATATTATGGATCATAGTGAAGCACTTCATACTCTGCAGATTTCAATTACTGGATCCTTACCACTTGAAGCAGGTTAGTGCCACAACAAGGATATCCCTTTGTTGGGGTCTTACCCTTCTGCAGGGCAAACAACGTATTCTAAATCCTGCAGACAGGATATATTATTTCTTATTAATTAGTGACGAAACTCTCTTTTATTACTAATAATGTATTTATTATTTACATTTTCCGATTATTTAGATGTTCACTTCAAAGACGTCTAGAGGATGATACTAGGATCGGTGTTTTTACTGTTTTCAAATAAACCAAATTATCAGCTTTTTCTTTACTTGTATTTCTTTCCTTGCGAGTTTTTCACACCAGTTTAACTACCTTTTTTTTTCTTTTTTTCTGAAGTCTGACTCATAGCAAGTCTGCTAGAGTCTTCCGGACTATTCTAAGTTTTCTTGCTGATTTTAATAGTGATGTGATCTAGACAGTCCCGATTATACCCCTGATCTCTAATTGCTCTAATGTCTTTTCAATGTCTTAGAAGACTGTCCTAAGATCTCCAGTTACTCCAATGTCTTTTCCAGGCTTTACAAGACTGTCCTAAGATCTCCAATTACTCCAATGTCTTTTCCTGACCTTAGAAGACTGTCCTAAGATCTCCAATAGCTCCAATGTCTTTTCTAGACCTTGGAAGACTGTCTTAAGATCTCCAATCGCTCCTCTGTCTTCTCCAGGTCTTACAAGACTATCCTAAGATCTTCAATTGCTGCAGTGTTTTTTAAGACCTTAGAATACTGCCCTAAGATCTCCAACTACAATTTGTATTACCATAAGCTTTATATCCCACTGCTTATTCGGCTCTTAGGTTAAGATCAAGGTATATTGTGTGTTTTCTTGCTTTGTTTTATTTTCACTCTTTGGTCTACTATAACGAAATTATCCACAAGATGAAAAACCGTTTCCTACTTGGTCTGATCTTCTGGTCGGTATTTGATATTTCATAGTCCCAGATAATTCTATGCGTCTCATTTTCTAGAGTGGAGTCTGGGTGGTGCATGTACCATTTATCTTCATGGCCAAATTTTAGTCTCTTGCACAGTTCCTAGTGGATTACCAGCCGACCTGTCTTATCTATTCTTGTATTCCTCTAGTGGCAGTTCAATGAGATGTACTGTACATGACTGGTTTCATGATTTTATTAAATTTTCGTAATTTTTTTGAATAGTTTTAATAGATGTACATATTTTTTTAATTTTTTAAGTCGAGTCATTAATATTGTGAATTGAATTAACATGACCAGAAAATCCGCCGAACACCTACGCATGATATACGGGAACACTGAACAGCTGTTAAAATGATCCATTAACCGAACTCACGAACTTTTACAAGAACTCTCATGGAATGAGACAAAATGAGATTTATTTTTAGCATATTCCCCTTGCGGTCTCTACACTTGTTCTATCGGTGTGACAGTACTTGGATCCCACAAGTAAAAAAGTCATCAACAGCACATATGGCATCATCATATTAACTTTTTAGCTTATAAAGCCTTCAGCCCAACCTCAAATGAAAATGTTTTTTTGTAATATATCAAGGAAACCTGTTTCTTTTTACACAAGATACAAATAGTATATATATATATATATATATATATATATTGTCATCCACAGCAGACTTTCGTTGTATCACAACTCTTAGGTGTGGCTAGACACCTAGGACGCTTGAACCTGGTATCGAAAGACGCCCAACTTTCCATAAGACTTAGTATCAGACCGCTCGGCCAAAGAGCGTACCACGTCAGCTTGGGAATTATAAGGTATTCAGTAGCAGCGTTCGTCTGTTCACATTTTATACCTTACCGGATACCAGAGTGATCAGTGTGTGTGTGTGTGTGTGTGTGTGGTTAGGCAGCAGACCTTCATTTAAGCATGTTTGATTAAATAATACAGACACATTTTATCTATATAATTTTATTAAGATCCTTTCAGCTTTTCTGATAAGTGTCTTCATTTCAAGTTGGAATTGCTGAATGAATTTACCAAAATTGTCCCGAGTGCTTTCGAACCTTTCAAAGGCCATCATCATCTTTAAAAACTCTCTTTACACGTGCAAGCAACCCCTAATGATGGACTATGAAAGGTCCGAAAGCGCTCGGGAAAATTTTGGTAAATTCAACGACACATTTTTCTGGAAACTTGAAAGGATCATAATAAAATAATATATAGGCAAAATGTGTCTTTATATATATATATATATATATATATATATATATATATATTGCCGTCCGTTAATTTGTTAGACAGTCGGATTTCCGACTGCACACTTCGAGTAGTTTAATGGTTAATTACTTGTGAATTAAGCTTCTCTTTCAGAATTTCAGATCTACACTCAGTATTCTAGCCGATCTCTACAATGTTGAGGACATAGCAGTCTCAGGTCTTCCATAGATCTTCAAATTTCCTTGCCCATGATTTCTGTTTTGTCGAGATTATTCCTAAGACTAGTATGACGCCAATAATTCCCAACTTATACCTCAGACATAACGTATTTGATATAATGATCAGCCCCCGTTAATTTAATACATAATTCTTTTTGTTCGTTTTTGCTAGCATTCTTTTCATTTTTGCTAGTTTATATGTTCATAACTTCAACTACATTATAACATTCCTAATTATACTGATAGGTTTTATATCAACTCTATGCAATCAATATTCTTAACATTGTAAAAATCATCTATTTTTTTTTCTAAAAGCATTATTACTTGGTTATTAAGTCTTTATTCTAATCTATATTAATCATTAAAAATTGATTTATCTTAATTCTTTCTCTTTATAAAACCTAAATATGCACAAATATTATACGACCAAACACACACACACACACACACACATATATATATATATATATATATATATATATGTATGTGTGTGTGTGCGTGTGTGTGTGTATGTGCGTGTGTGTGTGTGTGTGTGTGGTCTGTCTTATCAGAATATATATATATATATATATATATATATATATATATATATATATATATGCATGTATGTATTTGTTTCTGTTTCGAGTTCTCTTTAGGTTTCTTTGTAAATGGCACACTAACACAGACATAGACATACACACACACACACACGCATATATATATATATATATATATATATATATATATATATATATATATATATATATTAAAGTACAGATTTATGTGAGTGTGTGTCTGTGTGTCTGTGTGTCTGTGTGTCTGTGTGTGCCATTTACAAAGAAACCTAAAGAGAACCCGAAATAGAAACAAATACATACATACATGCATATATATATATATATATATATATATATATATATATATATATATATATATATATATATATTCTGATAAGACAGACCCCGACACATTCATGCATGTGCATAAGTACACGAATGCACATAAACAGGCAAAACATTTAATATACAATTATAATCCTCATTAATATATATTTAGAGACACGTGCCAACAGGAGAAAATAAAAGAAAGGAACTTGTTGTTTATCATGCAATCTTTGCTGCATACAAAATCGCGTATAATCACCAAAATCAGATGAGACTAATCCATAAATCTACATATATTTTCCGATTTGTACACAGCGTATAGAATTGCTGATTTATGGTGTTATTTATTTTACACTTATTTTATTTTCCTGCCCAATCTACAGAAAACCGTGCAGACAAATCCTTCCATATAAATTCAAAATTGTTTCCGGAAAAACAAATAATATGTCTCAGATGGTGTGTTGTCTTTCTTTCTATCTTTCTTATCTGTTCATAATGTCTCCAACATTTGTTTGAATTGACGTTCACTGACATCTGCTGAGTTCCGTTTCCGCCTCCAAAAGAAAATAGAACTGATATTACACAGGAATAAAATATATCAAATAATATATCAAATAATTACCTGGCACTTTCACCAAGTTTCTGGTCATTTGTAACTGAGGATTATTATATTCTCTATAGAATTAGTCTCTGGATGTCCGTCTCCTAGACAATACCTCGCTAATTTAATATAAAAGAGAGTATTGAAGACAGTTCTTTCTCTAAGAAGTTGTCTACTATCTCGTACAAATTTCTCTGAATTTACAGACAAACAAAGAGGTAAAGGCAAAATTTCGAATTTTAATAGCAAAAAGAAAACACGAGCAATCATTCATAGAAATTTATCTTTAAAGTATATATAAAGTCAAAAAATAAATTTGGCGACCGTAGTCGAGGATGACCCAAAGGTTCCTTTTTCAATAGTTACTACACCGAGCTGAAGGGGGGGGGCGCTACTCCTTTCCCTGGATTGCTCCACTTTACCTTTGATCCTTACCTTATAATGCTGAGAGTCAAGCAAGGAGATATCAAGTATCATTTATTGAGTGTCTGGTATGACTCGACCGGGGATTGAAACCCGGTCTCCCGGGCTATTGGTGAACACTCCAAACCATTTTGCTAATGGGCCGGTGAATAGAGAATATAAACACGTTGACATCTATCTAAGAGGTCAGTCGGCTGGGGTTGTAGAATACGCCAACTGCATCTCTTCAGAGGGGTAAGACTCAAAATGCTTATTCCAAGAAGATTTCTATTCTGTGAGTCTGTATTACAAAAATGTCCATATTCTAAAATGTTTCCGTTGATATGAATTTCCAGTTTAGGAAAAAAGAAAACGTTGCTGGGTTTGATGCGTAAGCAGAGTTCAGCAGTTCGTCAAATGTTGCTGATCAAAAAGTATTGAGATTGATGATCAAAACTTAATAATAATAAACACTGTTTCAAACGACAATATTAATTAATTTATTTATTTGTTCCAAAAGATGTTTCATTTTCAATACAACTATTCAATGAACCACACTGCTATATATATATATATATATATATATATTAGAGAGAGAGAGCGGGTTTCCATCCCAGGGCGTGTCATACCGAAGACTCAAAAATGGTACTTGATGCCTCCTTGCTTAACACTACATTTTAAGGTAAGGATCAAGGGTAAGGTAGAGCAATCCAGCACCCTCCCTTAGACCTTGGTGTAGTAACTATTGAAAAGGAAGCCTTTGGGTCACCCTCGACTAAGGTCACAAATTTATATATAATATATATATATATATATATATATATATATATATATATATATAATTTGCTAACGAGCACAATTGTTGAATCAAATTAATGCTATCAGTATTATTATTGATATTTGCTGTCCAGACTGACACCAAAGTAAAGTTGAAAGAAAGGGAAAAGAATGATAAGTATTTTGACCTTGCTAGGAGATTGAAAAAAACTGTGGAACATGAAGGTGGTGGTTATACCAATTGTAATAGGTGTCTTTTGGTACAGTTACTAAAGGATTGGTACAAGGACAGGAGGACATAGAAATAAGAGAACAACTGGAGACCATCCAAACTACAGCATTGTTGAGATCGACCAGAATACTGAGAAGAGTCTTGGAGACTTGAGGAGACTTGAGGAGACTTTCTCTTTCTCAAACTCCAGTGAAAACCCATCAGTGTTAGATGATGAGAAAAACTCTCAAGGAGTAAAAATAGATTAGCAATAATTGTAATAATAGTTTCCCTTATTAGAAGTAATATGATTTTAATGGTTTTTAGAAATCCATTATTCAGAAGAAAAATGTTATAAAAATATTAATAAATTAAATAAAGAGTAAATTTTAATCTTAAATTCAAATCAAGTAAAACTAAATGAAATAATTCTGATATTTGTAATAGTGTTTATCACCACGTTTTCCTTAGTAAATAAATAGATAAATGAATAAATATACAGATTTTTTTCATCAAATAAAATAGGTTAATTTATTAACAAGATTCTAGCTGCTGTAGGTTTTGTGAGTTGGGTTAAAAAAATTTTAGATACAAAAGGATACATGATATATGATGACAATACATTCGGTTTTCACATCAACTTCCCGCTCGTATTTTTGTCCCCACCCCTCTATCATTTTTTAACGAGTAAGAATTCATTGAAAAATTATCTTTATAATTTTTATTAATTTTTTTTCTCTCCATTGTCCAATGGCTACCTGAAGAGATTGGTTTCTCTTATGAAGTGGCTAGCTGAATTTATAATTGCTAAATGGTGTTTTTCGAGTTTTTCAATATATATATATATATATATATATATATATATATATATATATATATATATATATATTGAAAAACTCGAAAAACATATATCAATTAAGAAATGACTCCACACTTCCCAAAGCGCCGGAATTAGAACCCCACCGCTCGATTCAGTTCAGTGCCATACCAGGAACTTACTCATCGGCAACATATACAGTTAAATAATTGTAAACTTCGCCTTCTCGAAACTAAATTTTCAAAATTTTATTGAGAGAAAAATTCATTATCTGAGGGAGAGCTTGATTACTATTGCGCATAAAACTTTTGAGATACAAACTAAATATACAAGGGTCGACTGAAAAGTTCAAAGACTGACCAAGATAGTCCCATGAAATGGGACCAAATGAGGTTTACTTTTCAATGTAGTCCACCTTGCAGTCTATACACTTCTTCCATCGGTGTTGCAGTACTTGGATTCCTCTGGTCAAAAAGTCATCGTCATATGAAGTTTTCAGCCAATAAGGTTTTCAGTCCATCCACATAAATACATACAAAGATAATCCCCGTTCAACTCAAACTTATACGATTTATTTTCTGTTTCCATAATGTATTTGTAATTCATTTCGGTATTAAACCTTTTATCACAGTAACCTAGAAGACTATTTTATCATAAGATTAAGTCGTATTTTAGCTCAATCACATGGAAGATTACACTACTATAATCTTAAGCCGAATTTTGTTACAATAACCTGGAAGGCTACTCTGCTACAATCTTTAGCCGTATTTTGTTACAATAACCAAGAAGTCTAGTCTGCCACAACCTTAAGCCTTATTTTCATACAGTAATCTAGAAGACTATTTTGCTATAATCTTAATCCGTATTTTGTTACACTAACCTTGTGGGGGTACTGTTTGGTGGATAGGCTCCCACGATTAATGTTGGCACCATTATTAGTAAAATGATGTAAAACGACGCGGATAAAAGAACAATCAAAACAAAGCAGTACAATTAAAATTAAATCTATATATCAACAAATACATAAAAAGGAAATATAACAAAACATTACGAATATTCTAATATAGTTTGTTAAATATTCCTCTGTGTGTGCGCGTGTGTATGTATCTAACACGAATATAATGCTGAAAGACTAAATATTAAAAGTCTCCTGTAGACTATGAAATGTATGTTGACTAAGTATTTCATGCGAGGTATCAATGTATAGAAATGTAGCAATGTATTCTAGGAGGAATGTGTCTTCTCCCACGTTGGTTGTTTGTCTCTTTCGGGATTTGAGGAAATTTCTGTGGCTGTGTTCGAGACTGGAATAAGTCCAGCCGAAAAGGCAGAACAGGAAAGAAAATTGTTGCAGAATGTATACGCACCCATATTATGTGTATTGAGTTGTGTCTTGCTAACTGGCAAAGTCAAGCTGTTTGTCGAAGTCGAAATGAAGAGAGAGAGTGCACTCTCTGGAAATCAAAATGTAAGAGCTGAGTTCTTGGAAGAACAGAGTAAATATAGGCAATCCTGGTGATGTGGTCGGCTCCAAATGCGCGGGATTAAATCAAAGGTGCGGATGTAGTTGTGTGCACAAATCACGTGACTTTACTGACCAATAGGTTCTCGAGACTGATTAGTTTACCGACGTCCTCCATCTTTTTTTCGTGGACTAGTGATATCATGGACATTGTAAAATACAGGAGTGTAAATCCTATAACCTGTACGGCTACTCTGTTATAATCTTAAGTCGTATTTTGTCACAATTACCTGTAAGGCTACTCTGCTACAATGTTAATCCGTATTTTCTTACAGTAACTCATAATGCTAATCAGCAAGGCACTCTATCCTTATAACAAAATATAGTCTTTAAACATAAACTTCTACATTATAATAAGGGATAATACAAAAAAGGACTTACCAATTATATTAGTCAAAAAGGTCATCAACAGTAGATATGACGTAATCGTTTGAACATTTCCATATATGAACTTTTTAGTCCACCCTTGTATATTAACAACAGTGAGCAATATCTTAACTAACCAACTTGGTGGTAGATCTTGTGGGTATTGAACAGTATATCAGCCAGAATTCGAACTCAGTTCCCTCCTTTTGTTTTCCGCGCTTTTAACTGTGCGACCTTTTTTTTATATAATTGATTTAAATTTTCTTTCTTTTTTTTTTTAATTATTCTTTGACAAAGTTTTCTTTGTGTTACTTTTTTGCTCATCTCAAAACCGTAGCAGTGTCTAATTATCTCAGCTGACACGCAAACACACGTTTGGCAGAACAAATAGACATCGAACTCATTACAAAACGCCTGGTGCATAGAAAACACTTATTGTGTGCAGAAACAATTTAATCTGTGCGATTAAGAGAAATCGGATTACCTTCCTCGACACATTTCCGTTTGCACTGCTGCCTGCAATAACACAATCATAGCACTGATTCCGTGGAAGCGTATCGCCCGATCGTATGTGTGGCAAAGCGGCAAATTTCTATCAATCATCAATCCTACACTTTTACGATCTTCTCTTTTTTTTCGAATCTTTCTATCTTTCCTTCTTTCCCTTTTACTATCCATTTTTTTCCCATTCCTGTTTTAAAAAAAATCTGTTGTCTTTTAACATTTTTTTTTTTGTTTAAAGCTTAATATTATACAGAATAGCAAGATAGTCCAGAATTGCCAGGGACAACTTAGCTTTAAGGAAAATGGATTTCTTTTGATGATCTGGCTTTTCAAAAATGAAATATATACCTTACTGGAGATAGATAAAAAGTTTTAATAGTAAATTAGACCTTGAGGTTTCAGCATATCAGATAGAAATGGAGTATCTTTATAGGAACATCAGCTGCCATTTTGTTTTCGTCACAGTCCAAAAACAATGCTAAAAGAAGACACTTGTTTTCCCCGAGAGTGAGCTGGTCGTTGCTTGATGATAACCGAATAATTTATTTTCTTTGCCTGAAATCATCACGAACCATATTTGAGTAGGCTAGCAAATAACTATCCACACACATACGCCCGAGAACACACGCAAACACACACACACACACATACACACACACACATACACACACACATATATATATATATATATATATATATATATATACGTGCTTATGTCTGTAAACGCATACAAGCATATAAATATCCAAAACACACATACATATATGGATAAAAGCAGCTGGTTATCATCGGAAAAAATGGACACAGCGATACGAGTTCAAGTCCAGGACGCGGCTAATCGCATTTCACATAGTATTAATACCCTTGGGAAAGGTATAAATTCAATCATTCTCCCTCCAGCTATGGGCAAATTGAAGTTGAGACTGTTTTTTTTTATCCTTTGTTAGTCAACCAGTCTAGGACAAGAAAAACTTTGAATTCAAACCTGTTAAACACTGCTAAAAATTAACCTTGTTTCACATCCTGCCCGTGCAGAAGAGCTGATAATATATATATATATATATATATATATATATATATATATATAGGCAATACAAATCAAAACCACATATTTCAAATAATTTCAAATTTTATTTAATACCAGCAAATATTTCATTCTGAAGAATCCTACCTTTTTCTAATTTAATGTCTTTTCCTTCAATTTTAATTTGATTTTCTTCCTTTTCTTTTTGGTTCCTTTCCTGAAGTTTTACAAGTAGATGGAACATATAGATACTGAATGAAAATGAAATGAACACACACACACACACACACACACACATATATATATATATATATAAGAACAAAATAAATAAATTTAAAAAATACAAATCTCTTCGTAGACCTTCCTATTTTAAAATATATCCTTATTCTTTCTTTGGACCTACAACAACGATCTTTAAATATATATATATATATATATATATATATATATATATATATATAATGTAGCTTGCTATATTTATAAATAAAGATGGCTATGTATTGGTGATAGATATATGTACGAGGTTATGATAGTGTACTCTCAGAGTCAACCCTGCTCGCAGACAGTCAGTTTCTCGCCTCTGCAATCATCAGACCAAGTGCTGACAGCACCCAAGCACCGCTGACTTTTTGTCGACGCTAAGAAAGGTTCTTGATTATTTTTTGCATTGTACAGAGCTATTCTACTGTTGCATAGTGACCTTTGATCGATCCTTCAATTAGAGATTCTCTGCACAGAATGCATCTATGAAAATAAGCGGAAGCAGTCCCGTCGTTGAGCGGAAATGTGTGGGTGTTATGAAATAATATACACAGATGCCCATGTGAGATACGAGCAGTGTGAGTCTCAATTTTAAGTCATTCACGGTTGCGCCAGCGATTAGGTGAGCGCCCCGCAGGACAGCAGCCCACACTAGGCTTCCGGGTGATTTGGTTTGGTTTCTTTGTTTAATGGCATTTCAACTCTTTTTAGGTTATTTAATGCCAAAGCCATTCTCCTAGAAGAACAGTAGTGGTACTATTTAACCCATAGCTGGGAGGATAAGGGGGTTCATACCTTTCCCAAGGGTATTTGCCCGAAAGTGAACTTAATAGCGCGACTGGAGTACGAACTCGCGTACTACGATTCTGCAGTCCAGCTTCCGGGTGAGTACCCCTCGACCGAGAAGCAGAAGAAGTGCCAAGTGGGGCCTTGAAGATAACACAGCAGGTTATGGTCGAGAGAAGTTATGAGTCAATATAGCAGTCTGTCTTCGTCTCCCTCCCTCCCTCTCTCCCTCCCTCCCTCCCTCCGTCTGTCTCTCTCACACACTTAAACGCCATCTATGGCCCCTTCCTACAATAAAGTGTGAGAGTTATATTTTTATAATGTGGTTTCTTCCTTCATCACTGCTATGCAACACTATGTTAGTGTTGGTGCTGTGAATTTAGTTACAAATATATTTTTATGAGATAATTAGTATCGTCAAGTCTCTCAGGTTTTAGATTCAGTGTTTTTCTTTCGGTACAGTTTTATTTTCTCGAAGACTTCTCTACTATTTGCACATAGCTGTTGTGAAATGAAATATATTCATGCCTTTTCCAGTGAAATTAGCGCAAATTGAAGCATAAACTGATCTGAACTGGACTTATCTATTAGCTATTCTACCATAATTACTATTACAACATTCGCAAAGCCTATGACAGGACGTTCAGTGGGTACATCAGTCTGGGGTCCGGACTGCCAAAAAGATACCCGTGAATTTCTTAAGGACCCCCATAGCCATAATTATTTTATTCTAAGTTCTTACTTTTCTTTTATTCTTTCTTTGTTTTTGTCTTTGTTTTGTTTTGTTTTGTTTTTTGTTTTATTGGGTTTTGGGGGGGTGCTTTTGTTTTGTTTTGTTTTTTGTTTTATTGGGTTTTGGGGGGGTGCTTTTTTTGTAGGAGGCTGTTAATTTTGATGGAGAGTAAATTCGTTTTCTTAAAATTTAGTTTGAAAAATGATTATAAAAAATTCATTTAGATGTCTAACTTCCGGGTGTTGGTCATCGCTCACACTTAGATTTATTTATTTATTCATTATTCAACACATAATAAAGTTCAGATTGAGACGTCAGACACCTGAGCAATACTCGAGGGCCTAAGGCCTCAGAAGTCCCAATATACTGTTCAGTAGCAAGATTAAATGTCTCAATTTTTTCAAGTGGGACTCAAGTGAATCAATGAGTTATAAAAAAATAGCACCATGGCCTTGAGTTAAACTTTGTTAAGATTTGTAATGAAGACAACAAATCCAAGTTTTTCTATCAATTAAAGAAATCTTTAAGGATAAAATAAAATTTGATATGAAGTGACACTAAAGCCAAATTTAGTATTTAACTGTGTAATGTTTTAGGGGACTTTAGAGTGCAATATTAACGGTAATTTCAAACAGTAAGTTTAAGCAGTAAGTTCCTTTGCTTTTTAGTTCGGATACTGATTCGAAAACATAACACAGACAATTAAGTTTTTAAAAAGGAATTTTATACAAAGGAATCAAGAAAGGGATAGAAAAAATAAAGTGTTGCAAATTTTAGTGCGATTTACGGGAACTTATCGAAGAGAGTGTCCGGGAAACAGTTCTTTTAATTTGAGTATTTTTCTTTTCTTTTTTTGTTTTGTTTTGTTTTGTTTTGTAGAAACGTTTCAGAGTTCATTAAATTGCGAGTCTTCTTTAAGGTTCTTTTCAGCAGAATTCTCAGTTGAATTTTCTTTCATTTGTTTAACTTGGTAGAATTTCAGTAGTCGACTTTCATCTAAATTTACTTTTATTTCTTGGGAAGCTTCAGCCTGTTTAAAATCTTTACCGGCAATTCAAGAAACGAGTGACGAAACTCATCTGCTGTCATAAGTTTTTCGTGCTATCAGTTCGGTCCCCGAATTTGTACTGAGGGTCTGAATAGTAGTTCTTGATAAAAAGAGGAAGTAACTCTTTGGTGCCGCACTGTCTCCCTTTTCCAATCTGACCAAATCAAGTCTACACGTGGTCGGCTTGATTTTTTCATTTCAAATAAATGTTTATACAATATAATTCGTGGTCAGAACGAATAATTTATAAGTCACTACTACACGTCAAGAAAAATTCAATTATATTACACCGATTTACTTGTAAATCAATAGTTCCTCTTAATGCATTTTGATGAATGAAAGAACTTATAAGAAACACCAAGGTATTTATCTGCATATGTATGTTGATTTATTTGCTTGAATGCTTTCATAGAAATCATTTATTAAAACAACGCAACGAAAAGTGAATATTGGCGGAAACAAAGCACTGAAATTTATGTGTTAATTAATCTGTTATATAGGAAAAGTTTACAGACGGAAATTTTAATCATTTTTGCGTGATTATCAATATGAATAACACAACCTGTAAAAACAGAGGAAGATTTACAGATCAAAAGAAAAAAAAACTATTATATATATTTTTTTTTCTTTTTGCAAATTAGCTTTAAAAACTTGATAGACAAGCAGACTATTGATTTAATTTCCAATGTGAGTTGTCTTTTTTTGTTGTTATTATTTGTTTGCTTTTTTCATGTTTTTTTTTTTTTTTTACTTAATTAGCAGCCAAAGCATTTCGGAAAGCGAAACAAGTAACAAAATTAAAAGAGAAACTAATGAAATCTGTACAGAAATTAATAAACAATTTCCTTCAAAACTTCAATTGCTTGAATCGCTGAAAGAAATAAAAATTATGTTACATCTCCTGGTTTTTCAGAATTAATAAAAATCGAGTAGGCGAATAAATGCTAATTCTATGTCTGTTAATTTTTTGTCTGTACCTACCTACTCACCTTTGATATGACAAAACCCCTTATCGGTGGGGCTTAGAATATGAGGAGGATTGTAGTTGATTTAATACTGATTCGTCGTACGGATTAAATGCATGAACAACCATGTCGGATTAATAATATATTTTATTGCCTGAAGAAACTAATTAGAATGAATGCAAAATGAAATAATATACTAAAATAATAAATAACGAGTTGTATGAAGAAATGCCCTTAACGTACGTATATATAAGAGAAATATAAATTTCGTTGAAAGTCTAGCATATCTAAGAACAGTACTGTTCTATGATATAGTTAAATGCGACACAATGCTGTTGCGGAAGAAAATGTTCCGGTCCCGAATCTGGTCTTGTATCCAAGTATGCTACAAGCAAGAGAGAGAATGAGATATTAGCGCGCTTTTCTTATATGCTACTTTAACAACGGTCATTAGGAGAATTATTTGGCTGACAAAGGAGATGATCTCACCAATGCGCAGTCTGTATCCTGTATAGAGGGGTAAGAACCCTAAAAATTTTGTGTCCTGAGTATGATACTAAATTTTATCTGATGGTAAAGTTCATGGTTTGGAGTATTGGAGAGTCTTGAGTATCTCTTTATTGCCATTACTCACAGATCCATCAAAGTCCAGAATGGTATTACCTGTTTGGGTTCTATCAATGGCTCAAATCGATTGTTTAAAAATCATTCGAATTCTATAGGACTGTGTGCAAAAAAATTAAGAAACGCCAGCTAAAAAGGTAAATATTAATGTGCAATGAACGTCATTCTCTAAAGTAAACATAAAATAATAATTGACAGCATAACAAGCAGTCAACACCAATCAATTAATCAATCAATTAATCAATCAACAAATGATATGACTTAAGTTTTCTTTTAAAGTCTTATTGTCTAATAGATACGTTTATTGTGTTGGCGCAGTTTAAAAGGCCCGTCTATTAGGTAATAAGACTGTATTTCTTTAATTATCAACAATAACAAATCAGCTTTATCGCCTTCAAAATGGTTCTCTTTTGAAGCCGCAAATCGGAGAAGACGTTGTTCTCATTTTAGGAAATAATGTTGGCTTTCTTCGACTGACGTTATACTCAGTAGGTTCATCACGATCTGTAGCGTGTTGTCAACAGTTCACAAATGGCGACCACGGAGTTCGACTTTGATTTGGGGAAACAGGAAATAGTCACAAGGACACAGATCAAGGAATCTATCTATCTATTCGTTTATCTATCTGCCTGTATGTATGAACGTTTGTATGTATATATGTCTGTGTGTCGGTCAATGAATGTATCGATCTCATTCTTTTCTCACATACGTTTTAAATCGTTCTTATCTATTTATCTATCTATCTTATTCTGTCTATGTCTATTTATCACAGTCTGCCAATATCTGTCTCAGTCTTTAAAATCTACATCGCTATTTAAATCTATCAAAGTCTACTCGTATCTATCTATATATCTGTCTCTCTGTCCATTAATCTGCCTCGTTATTTTCATATCAATCTATCTATCTATTTTATTCTATTCCTAACAACCTGCCCTCGATAGAACTTGCTTTTCGCAAGCCAGTGTAATGCCGTTATCTTTTTGACACAAATTTGTATTTTTAGTTTGATGAGTCGGCTGGGGCAGTAGAATACACCGACTGCACCTCTGCAAAAGGGTAAGACCTCACTCCCAGCGAGTTTTGGGGAAATACACATCGTCTTTTCATTGCCATTGATCCACTCTGGCCCAGAGTGGTAGCACCTGATAGGACCCTATCTATGGGTCAAATAGACCTAAACTACGTACTAATGCTAAACTGAATTGTTTGAATTAGAACTGTTTGACTAAACTGAATAACTTGAAATAGAAATGTTTGACAATTAAGCTGTGTATTTATGCTAAACTGAATTGTTTGAATTAGAACTGTTTGACTAAACTGAATAACTTGAAATAGAAATGTTTGACAATTAAGCTGTGTATTTATGCTAAACTGAATTGTTTGAATTAGAACTGTTTGACTAAACTGAATAACTTGAAATAGAAATGTTTGACAATTAAGCTGTGTATTTATGCTAAACTGAATTGTTTGAAATAGAACTGACTATTTGTATAAAAATGGATTTGGCATTAAATACCCACAAAGGTTGATATGCCATAAAACCTAAACAAGTAACCAACCAATTAACAAAATATTATTTCATGAATACACATCAAATAACCAATGATTTCGAAGTTGAATATGATTTTTTATAGTCAAACAAAACATTTTTCAAACCAAACGTGATGTTATCTAGGTCATCATTGATCAGCTGATTTTCAATCAGGGTTGCCAACCTGAAAAATAAACGAAAAAAATCACTCTCATAATTTACTTGACGGACATCTTATCTGGACCCATTCCATGAGTTATGCGATAAAGGTAGTTAAGCACAAAATAATTATCAGCATTTTATAAAAGTAAAATTAAAAAAGGTAAAATGTACCGATCATTACTGGAATGCGTAGACAGTTTCTAAGTTCCACTCAAAGTTTCGAGGAGCTAGAAATCTGCAGAACAAGTGAAGCCATCCCGAACACTGCGAATCCAAAATGGGCAAAGATTTCTAGTTTACTAAGCTTAACTTAGTAGGGACAGAAGGCCAGAAGTATGGGGCACCAAGTGAGAATCGCACTCACTAATAATGGTGTACTAATCCAAGAATTCAAACCACATGTACTCCACTTAAAAATAACTTTTGAGGGGTTGGGTAAATACACACAAAATATAGTGCTCTCAGTCACAAAAAAGAAAAAAGTAGTCTCACGGACTGCTACATAGAATAAAGCAGTCCACCTACCCATGAGACAGAATGGCTCAAAATAGTGTCAATCAGAGATAGATTGCGGTGCTACTTCTGGTTTGCAATTATAGTGTAACGGTTATCTTCGTGGAAAATGGATACGGCGACCGATGTCCAAGTCTTTAACGTGGTTGTTTACATTTCACAATGAATACATCTATTTTTCCTCCAGTAATAGGTAAATAGTAGGGCAGACTGTCTTTTTGACTTTGTGATGGAAACGAGTTTTGGAGAAGTAAAACTCTGAATTCAAACCTTTTAAACTCCGCTTGAAAACTGACCTTGTGTCTTATCCTGCTTGTACGGAGGGGTTGAGTAACTACATACATCCGGTTTGTGCGCTACGTTCGAAATCTGAAGTTCTGGAGTACTTCCTCATACTTAGAATCAAACAAGAAATAAAATTCAGTTTTCAGACGAAAGTAGATATGCAAACATTTTTCCGGAAATAAAATCGAAAAAGAAAGGAATGGTTTCGGTTGAAAGCAGGTTTGCCTCCTAATCGGATTAGTAAGTTGCAACAATGTTTTCGTATAATACCCCTATGACATGTTTCTTTTTAGACTTGATTTTATTAATTCACTTTTATTCTTGTTGTTCTTATAGTTTGTGAATGAGTTTGGGAATACAGTCACACATCATATCAAAGTCGTCTATCAGGCAGTCCGCTATTTTTTTCCATTTTCCCGCCACCGTCTCACGCTCGAATGAAAATATTCTGTACTTGTAAACTTCTTTACACGCATCTTTCGTATTTTGTTTTTAAACCGAATTTTTTTTAGTTTCGGTGTAGACTATCAACTAACTTTCAGATTTGCCGAAATATACGTTTATAATCTATCCAAAAATTGTACTCTCTCTCTCTCTCTCTCTCTCTCTCTCTCTCTCTCTCTCTCTCTTGCTC
>OY757905.1:35938587-35963587 GCA_963585895.1 Sepioteuthis lessoniana | reverse complement strand
TGTTTTTGTTAAAGGATGTAGAATGCAGGAGAATCACCATTTATAAAGAAAGGTTTTCGAATACTTACATTCGAATATTCGCTTATACTTTTTATATTAAAGTAAAAATTGTGCAATACATTATCGCAAATATATTGTTTACAATGAATAATGAAGTGTGTAGAATTATATATATATATATATAAAGAAATATCTGTGTGTATGCGAGAGAGAGAGAGAGAGAGAGAGAGAGAGAGAGATGTGGGGAGTAAAGTTGAATGTAAACTGACGATTAAAAAGATTATAAAACTTTTTAAATAAGATTTTAAAAACGTTCGTGATCCCGGTTGTCACAATCTATTGTTTAACATAAAGATTGATCATATCAGACCGATAAAATAAAACACAGTTTCTTCCAGGCAGCGGTCGTGTCGATACAGCTGTATGGATGCACCACTTGGGCGCTAACAAAACGGCTCGAGAAGAAGCTAGACGGCAACTACACAAGAATATTGCGAGCAATATTGAATAAGTCCTGGCGGCAACACCCCACAAAGCACCAACTATACGGCCACCTGCCTCCCACCACGAAAACTATCCAACTCAGACGAACTAGACATGCAGGACACTGCTGGAGAAGCAGGGATGAGCTCATAAGTGATTTAATCCTATGGACCCCCACATATGGCCGAGCAAAGGCAGGACGACTAGCTCTAACATACATACAGCAGCTATGTGAGGATACGGGATGTAGCCTTGAAGACCTGCCAGAGGCAATGAAGGATAGGGAGAAGTGGCGAGAGAGGGTCTGGGATATCTGTGCTAGCAGCACGAAATGATGATATATATATATATATATATATATATATATATATATATATATTGAATTAAAAAATAATAATCTTACGATAGGAATAGCTCTATCTTGGATATTGACTCCTCACACGAAAAAAACTACTGATTGACCGAAAATTTTGTAATTTATATTTTTAGAATTAATTTTAGAATAGCTTTAAGTAGAACATACATTGTGAGTTCTTAAAAAAAAGGATCCTTTTTTCTTAGGTCACGTCTCATCAGAGGAACACCGTAACGGCAAGTAGTAACAAGGAATAAGTGAAGGCTTGTATAGATATGAATTGTTTTTCGGTTATAGGTAAGCACCAACTGTAACCACCACTACATCCACTTTTAAGGAGGAGGCGATGATAGTAAAAATGTGAATATTCCCTCTTTTTTTGTTTGGCTTTTTTTTAATCTATAAACATACAAAAATCCGCAGAAAAGTTCATAGGCTAACCAAGACGCTCGAAAATGAGACCAAATGAGGTTTATTATTCAATATAGCATCCTCTTACGGTCAACATATATTTTCCATCAATGTTCTAATCCTTGGATCCAATTGGTCAGCAGATATGACGTCATCATATGAACACTTCAGCCTCTGAACCTTTCAATCCATCCATTTAAGTGAATAAGGCCTTTATTAATTACCTTTACGTAATTAAAGCTAGTAGAAATACAAACACTAATTATTATATTCAGAAGATATCACGTTTACATATTTGACGAAATAATCAGAAATTAGCTTGAAAATACGCAGCGTGTGAAATAACAACGCAGCCATTAAAATGAAGTCTTTCCATCAATATAACAAACGTATTTTTAATTCATGTTGACAGCCTGAAAAATATTAAAAGTAGAATTTCGTGACATTAGTCGTGGGTAACCCAGAGGCTCTCTTTTCATTCGCTACTAGACCGAGGTGTAGGGAAGGTTGCAACTCCCTTCCTTGGATTACTCTACTTTACCGTTGATCCGTAACTTATAATGCAGAGAGTTACTTACTCCAAGTTGTCAACTAGCCGAAGCATCACCTCTTTTGATATTTTACGAAGTTGCACTGCTGTAGTTCTGTTAACCTTCTCTACGTCCTCAAATCATACTCTTCGGATTATATTTCAGTTTAAGGAACAAAATGAAGTGATACGGCCTTAAAACTGGTGCAGCACTGATACAATTCTGTGTCTTGTCAAAAACTGCTGATGAAGATATATCGAAACTGTTCATGAAAAAGTCCCGGGAGCTGGCACTGCCACGTCTAGACGCCGAGATAACAATCTAGATATCGAGACATCGTCCATTCATTTTATGAGTCACTAAGCTATGCATAGCTCTTCACTTAAATTTTAATTTTTTGAATATAAAAAATCTTAATTTTCAGTCTTGATACCTTTTAATCACTCCTCGTGTATGAATACCAATAATTAAAGAGGATGAGTAGTGGCTAATGTATTGGAGTTCGAGCTCCAATCACGCTATAATGTTTAGTTTCAGACAAATACGTTTGAAAAGGGTACGAATTCGCTTATCCCCCAAGTTAAGGGTTAAATGGCACCACTACAGTCTCTGTACTAGGATGGCTTTAGCATTAAATAAATGACGAAGGTTGATATGGCATTAAACAAAAAAACTAAACCCAACCAATAATTTAGATTAACTTACTCCTATGAACATAAACTTTAAACACATACTATTAACTCTCTAACACGCACTATAAACAGTTTAAATAGGAGGTGCCTGTGGTGTAATGGTTATCGTCGTAGGAAATGGACACGGTAACACGAGTTCAAATCCTGGACGAGACTGATTGCATTTCACATAGCACTAATACCCTTGGGAAAGGTATGAATCCAATTATTCTCCCTCCAGCTATGGGTAAATAGTAGGACAGACTGATTCTTCAGCCTTGGTTAGGCAACTAGTCTAGGAGAAGGAAAACTCTGAATTCAAACCTGTTAAACTCCGCTTAAAAACTGACCTTGTGTCATATCCTGCCCGAGCGGAGGGGTTGGTAAATAGAATAGGATAAACAGTTTAAACACATACTATAAATATTCTAAACACAGACTCTAAACACACTATTCGTAAAACGAGCTACTTGCTTGCTTTACTGTCAGGTGTAAAAATTGTAAAAATATTCAGTCATGATCCTTTTTTATCAGACCTATATTTCACGACTAACGTTAACGTGAGTCGTAATTGGGGAGAAGAGTCTACTAATATTTAATATTAAACGCTAATTCGTTCTAGAAAACAGACACCGATACAAAAAAGACTGCTTATAAATGAACCAAGTTAAAATAGGTTTATCGGATAAATATTGCAGTGCCGACCTTACACTTAAATTATGAAAGAAAAAAGAGAAAAATATTCTTACAAAGTGCAAAAGACATAAATATGTTTTTATTGCATTCTACATATTTTCTTATTAAAATGTTTGTATTATGAGGGATATATTCCTAATGTGGCTGTCAGTGGTTGCTGGAAAGCAAGCTATATGCATTATTGGCACACTTTCAACGATCCCCATTGTGGCTTGACATAGCGTTGTGAAAGTAAATTTAGGTTAAACTTGTCTCTGTAAAATATTCAAATTATGTAATCAATACATTACATAAGAGAAAGATTAGATTGAAAATGAAAAAAATGTTGGAAAATAATTACTTTCTTTTATTATTTAGCTAGGGCATTAAAAGTGTTACTTTGAGAATTAATTTTTGTTTATTGCAGACTTTGTTACTTTGTTAAGTAATATATATATATATATATATATATATATATATATATATATATATATCAGGGGCGAAGATGGGACTAGTACTACTCGTGCCCGGCACGACCAATAACTCGGTCAATGTTATTCAAAATGGATTAAAAATCATCCATTAATTTCAAGCAAACATACTTAGTCTGATCTCAATTAAATTACGTATCAATTCAAGTTTCGATAACTAAGTAGCCAAAAGTTCATTAATATATCTGGGAATAATACAACAATGCTGTTTTGAACAGATGGTCTTTGTCTGGCCACCGTCAGATCCATTGAACATCCCATAAAATCGGCTATAATGTTGAACACGCGTAATCCGTGCCAAGCACAAGACCCTTATAATAATAGTAATGTTAGAGAAATCTCGCTTTTGGCTCGAGCCAACGACAAAAGCAAGTCAAGATACCGTGCTCAAAAAAATTAGCACAATGTGACTGCTGACGCCTGTCTTGGGAAGAGGGAGAGGGACCAAGAGAGAGAGGGGGGGATAGCAGATTATAGCCGTCGCCGACGTCATCGTTATCGCTATGGTAAATGTTGGTTAATCGGCGTGTTTTAATTCGTTTTTTCACTAACAGATCTCTCTTTCTTTAATGGACGTTGCATATATTACATTCTGTAACTAAAATTTGTTTATTTGAATACATTTTCAACAAATAATCTTTATTTTAAGCGAAATTGAAACTACAAGCTTATCTACTGTATTAAGAATACTACAAATTATATAGTATCTTGATTGTTTACAAAAAACCACCATGCAAGGTACGTAAGTCAATCTATGCTATACAATGGAGAATCATGCAATAGCAACTATGATGACTTACTTTGGGTCCACGGACCACGGGTTGGGAACTGAAGTTGACAGAGGGCGGGGGGAGCACGAGTAGCAAAAATAGGCTAGAGTCACCACTGATATATATATGTAGTGCAATTAGAAGGAAACTCAAACCTGGTTAAATTATCATTATAAATTTATTTCGCCGGAGAATATCATTATACTCTCCGTCTCGTCAGATGACTATACATGTTATACTTGAAGTTGCAAAACAGCAACCCTGTACCAATCCTTCGGTGAATGTACCAAGAACACCAATTACAATTGGTATAATAGTCACTTTCATGCTCCACAGTTTTTGCAATTTCTTTAACAAGGTCACAGTACTGATCTTTCTTTTTGTTTTCTTTCAATTTTATTTTGTCGTCAGCCGAGACAGCAAAGTCCATAATTTGGTAAGTTCTCTTTTTTTTTTTTTTGTTGATTATTACAATATATGGTCGTCTGGCCGAGATTAGGTGGTCCGTTTGTATATCAAAATCTCAGAGGAGATTGAGCGTCTCATCTATTGATCCTCGTGTTGTCAGTATTGTTTCTGGTGGCTGTAAACAATCTTAATCCGCGCTTTTCTCCGTAGTCTTTGAGTCGTTATATCGATGCGTCAATGCTGTCTTCAATGCAGGTAAGTCCTCTTCCTTCTTCTTTTCTTGACACATCTCTGACATGTAAGGTCTTATGTATTTTAATTAGTTTTCTTGTTCTCTGGTCCTTAAGTACTACTCTACTCTACTTCAAGAATGGTCCTGAGTATCTTACGAGGGGGACAGCCCAGGTGTTTGTACCTTTGATAAGGTTTCTGCAATATAGTTATGTTTCGAGTAACTTTCTCGTTCTCCGGAGATATTCTTTTTTTTTTTTTAATTTTTTCTTTCATCTCTACTTTTTTGATGGTGTCAGCTTCCAATATTCCCAAGCATTTGTGTTTCCTTTTCTCCAAGCATTCTAATGTTTCCTTGATTTGGTAGTTCCATTCTGTCCTTCATGTATCTTCTCCCGCTTTTCATTATTTACTTGGCGCATTTTTGAAAATCAAGTTCCATCCTTATGTCCAAACTGTATATTCTCACTGCCTGTATTAGAGTTTCCAATTCTTATCCGTTTTATTATTATTATTATTATTATACGCACACATATACAAATACACACATTTAATAAAAGCACACGCACACACACACACACACACACACACACACTCACACACATATATATATGTATATATATATACACACACATACACTCACACACACACACACATATATATATACACACACGTGTCATTCAATGAATAAGGTGAATTTTGCCCAAGGAGAGGGCAATGGAAATCTTATTTACATGTTTTCAAGGAAACCAATAGTGATGGGTCCTTTTATGAGCCAGAGGAATGTCAGCATAATTTTCTTTACTGATCGCTACGCCCGAAATTTATTCTTTACCTGAGAGTCAGAATATATCCACTCGTTGGACTGTTTTTAGAGACAGGTTCGTCGTGGAAAACCCAAGTTTAACCCATTTGTAAACGTGTTTCATCTATATATAATTTCTCTGAACACTTCACTCATTCGTCTGTAAATTTCACATGGTTTACACTTCTCTGTAACTAAAAATCCCTTATTTATCTAATGATGCTCGCGCATTTATATATATATATATATATATATATAGAGAGAGAGAGAGAGAGAGAGAGAGAGAGAGACTTGTGTGCGATCTCGCTAATATGTACTATCTCCCTATAAATAAGCACACACCTATCATTTTTTAGAAAAGTTAATTTTTTCTTTTAAAATATTGATACACAAGATTAACATATATATAAATATATGCATATATATATATGTGATAAAGAGATACGGAGCCAGTGACAAAATCAGAGAGAATGGCTTCGAACTGACGAAGAAACGAAGCAGAAGATATCCCGCAACAACAATTACCGACGCCGACTACGCCGATGACATAGCGATACTGGCAAATACACCTGACCAAGCCGAAACACTTCTGCATAGCCTGGAACGAGCAGCAGCAAGCATAGGCCTCCATGTTAATGCACACAAAACGGAATATATGTGCTATAACCAAACGGGGGACATCTCCACTCTAGAAGGAACCCCTCTTAAACTAGTAGACAAATTCACGTACCTAGGAAGCAGCGTCGAATCAACCGAAAAGGACATCGAAACGAGGTTAACGAAAGCATGGACAGCTATCAATAGGCTATCGACTATATGGAAATCAGACCTAACCGATAAAATGAAACGCAGTTTCTTCCAGGCAGCGGTCACATCGATACTGCTATATGGCTGCACTACATGGACGCTAACAAAACGGCTGGAGAAGAAACTAGATGGCAATTACACAAGAATGCTGCGTGCAATCCTCAACAAGTCCTGGCAGCAACACCCCACAAGACACCAACTGTACGGCCACATGCCCCCTATCACGAAATCTATTCAAGTTAGGCGAACCAGACATGCAGGACATTGCTGGAGAAGCAGAGATGAACTCATAAGAGATGTACTCTTATGGATCCCCACACACGGCCGCGCAAAAGCAGGACGACCAGCACGAACGTACATTCAGCAGCTATGGGAGGATACAGGTTGTTGTCCTGAAGACCTACCTAGGGCGATGAACGATAGGGAGGAGTGGCGAGAGAGGGTCAGGGATATCCGTGCTGCCAGCACGATATGATGATGATGATATATATGTGTGTGTGTGTGTGTGTGTGTGTGTATGTGTGTGTTTGATTTCTTTGTTTAATAGCATATCAACCTTTGTAGGCTATTCAATACCAAATCCATTCTCCAAGAAGAACAGTGTGTGTGTGTGTGTGTGTGTGTGTGTGCGCGCGAACGCTCGCAAGCGTATGTGTGCGATTTTTTATATATAAGACAAGATATTTATAAATGATGATATATTTTAATGTAAATCGTTAGTCTTGGTCTCTTAAGAGTTTTAGTTGTCATTACAAGTTCCCGACGGTTCGCCCCAAGCAAAGATGACCACTTTTAGATTATATTGCTTTCTTTCTTTCTTTTCTTTCCTTTTCTTTTTTAAACAATCACATGCGAAACCCCAAAAGATAGAAATAGAATTTTAACAACGGCCATCCGTCCATCTACTTCTGTTTCCGCTTATGGTAGTCGAAAAGAGGTTGTCTTTCAGGTGTCAGACACGAGTCTGACAGATCATTTTGGATTCGTCCCAATCTTTCTTATCTCACCATTCAACGGTCGTATTAAACAGCAGTCCATCTCAGCAAAGGACACACTTTTTGACTTATGTCGTCCATTTATAAATAATCGACTTCCAATCCTGTTTAACTGTGACCAAACACTTTCGTATAAGTCAGATATCCAGTGACCCGACAAGTATCTTACAAGCGTCAGGTTTTTCGGATAATTATTGATCTGTTCTGATCTCTGTATCGATTTGCTTTACCTTTTCAATAAACCTGAAATAGTTTTCAGTATTTCAGGGCGTATTTTATTACTTGGTCGTGTCTATCACTCTTTTTGTTATGTTGGTATGAGCATCAAGATACTCCTTTGTGGTAGAGTATTGAACTCTCTGTTTATCAGTTTTAGGATTTTGATTTAAAAAAATACAGGGTATCTCAAAATAGATGCAACCCATTAATATGAAAATGATTTATTACTGAGAAAAGCGGAATGACAGTCATTTGTAACACTTCCTGTAAAAAATGCGTTCTTTGAGCTAGAGACATCAAATCAACGTTTTGTTTTTGTTTTTTTTTTAATTGTTATTATATCAGCTTCCAAGACATGCAATCTTTTTTTGAGTTTCTTGTTTCAGTAACAAATCTTTGTCATATTAATGGGTTGCATCTATTTTGTGAGAGTTTTTAATTATTTTTCCTACAAATAAGTAGTGATGCAACATATTTTCCTTTCTTGTCCAAGGATATGATATACAGTCTCACGTTTGAAAGTTAAACAAAAATAAAATGATTACCTTTCGTTTTGTTTTATTTTTTCTTGTTTTTGGTTTCATTTATTTTTTAGACTAAATGAAAAAAGTATTAAAAGAACTAATTAACTAGATTTGTTGCACTCGAATGAATATTCTCTCTCTCTCTCTCTCTCTCTCTCTCTCTCTATCTATCTCTCTCTCTCTTTCTCTCTCTCTCTCTCTCTTTGGTCCCATAATCTGTTTGGTCTTAGGGGTGCTTTATTGGTAGGGTGTGTTTGGCAGGAATGGGCTGGCGGATCCCATTCCTCTCCAGGTCGAATTCAGTGTTTTTGCAGATTAAAAAATGAAAAGAAAATGTCGGCAATAAAAGAACTTGCAGACCCGTTACATCTGAATGATTTTTTAGGGAAGGTTAAAAGGAACTTTGTTTTGTGAGGATTAGTCCAATGTGATCCACAACCTTACAGTCAGCTGACTGATCAGGATAACAAAATTTTACGGTATTGAAACTCTGTTACAACAAATATGAATATTTCTCAGTTCCAAGGTTCCAATAAAGGCTGTCCTAGGTATGTCATTACTAAACTGCATTTATTATTGAAACTCCACTTCTTAAGCTCTGGGGGCGTGCGGATTCAGCCTTTCGTTGCAATTACTCCTAGGTTAATCCTAAAAATAGTATCTATTATGGACCCAAGGTATATATATATATATATAATCAAAAACAGACAGACTGTTTCGTTGTATCACAACTCTTCAATGTTGCTTAATCCGCAAGATGCTTCACGCTGGGATCGAAAACCGGCTGAATTTACGTCAGTCGGACATCTTACTCCAATACCATCATCGTTTTCAGCGTAACTGAAGGAATATTTTACACTTACTTTCTATATATACGTTATCGACTACTTAATTCTTGTGTCAGGCAACAAATTTCCCCACTAGATTGCTCAATCTACGAGGGGGAAGTATATATATATATATATATATATATATATATATATATATATATATTGTCATCCACAGACAGACTATTTCGTCAGCCGGACATCTCTATGGTGAAGTGGTCAATTTGCTGGACTGTGACATCGTAGTAAACGAGCTCGAACTCCAGTCGCACTATTAAGTTCACTTTCAGACTAACAGACCATTGTTCATGATTTCGATTCTCACTGGGAGCCCCATACTTTTGAATTCGTGCCACAATTAAGCTAAGCTTGGTTAATAAGTAACTGAGGGAAAAGTATTAACTCCCTTATTCCTTTGCTATTGGTTAAATAGCACTACTATTGTACTTCTACATGAATAGTTTTGGCATTAAGTAATCTACAATGATTTATATGCCATTAAACAAAGAAATAACAGAACAAAGAACAGAACAGATATAGTTATAGATATAGATAGATTTATGTGAGGATAGCGTAGATACAGAGTCAACTTGTAGAGTGTGAAAAGTGCTTTCGAGTACAACAAATCTTTTAATATCACTAAAATGCTCATATACACCAACATGGTAATCTCATGCTGTATTTTATCCTTTAAGTAGGCTTACAATTAAAACTTCTTTATATTTATCCCAGGTCGATTTATATATGCGTATGTAAATCACGACACTTCTTGCGAGAAATTATTATGAGAATGTACTTCTGCTATATGTAAATACATATCTTTCATCTTCTCTTGGAATGTGATAGTTCAATCTGCTGCTCATTAGACTGAGTCATCACGGAACTTATGTTCATTGGCCCGAAGCTCTCTGCCGTAAGACCAAGGGAAATACTCTTGAAAATTAATTGGTTTATTTAATACTGTTCTACTTTGCGTTGAATACGTTAAGTAGCAGGGACGGACTGATAATCAGTTAAGTTCTTTGAAAGGGCGTTCACTTCGCAGCAAAGGGCATGAATCCTTATCCCGACTCAATCGATGGGTTAGGTAAAAGAGAAGACCGAGGTTGATTAGTCTTGCCAGAAGCTCAACTGTAAAATTCAAAGAGTGCTTCGTAGTTATACTCACTCGACTTTTAAAGTAAACATAGAAAACAAATCCGAAGCTGCACTCCCTAAAGTAGCTCAATATTATTATATCTCTCGTTTCAGTATCTCCCGTAATAACGCTGGTAGCAAGTGAATCAGCCTTTCCACTTGGTAAAAAAGTCATCAGTGTCGTGAAGAGAAGAGACTTTCATTAAACCTTGTTTGGGCTAGTGCCCTGGAAAGGAACCAAGACTTTCCATTGTCTGACTCAGGGTTATTTTGAGGCAACGGATGCCATCCGTCCTCTTATTTCCAAGTTTTCCAGTCCATGTACCAATCCTTCGGTGACTGTACCAAAGGAACAAATTACAATTGATATCACCGTCACTTTCATGTTCCATAGATTTTTCAGATCTTAAGCAAGGTCGAGTTACTTATTTCTCTTTACGCTTTCTTTCAATTTTACACTGTGGTCTCCGGAGCCGGCAAACTCACTATTAAGCAGGTTCTCTCAAATCTATTTATCTTTTGTTACTATCACTAGGTTTGGTCGTCTGGCCGAGATTAGGTGATCCGTTTGTATCTTAAAATTCCAAAGAAGTTTGTGCGTCTCATTTTCCAGGACAAATTCTAGATTGTTCATATACCATTTGGTAGTATAGTCAAATTTAAACTTCTTGCACAGTTCCCCGAGGATCATCCTCCTCACCCAGTCTAGTCTAGTCTCATACTCTTTCGCGCAAATTTGCAGCATTCGCTTATTATGTGGTGGGTCGTTTTGTCTCTATCACTACATAATCTACATCTGCTATTCTGTTGCGTCATATCTATTTTCACTTTAACATAGTTTCTCCTTATGACGTTATTTTGTGCTTCTATTAGAAGAGATTCATTTTCTCTCTCAACGTTTCCCTTTCTTAACCATGTTCAAGTTTTCTCGTGTGAGATTTTGCTTGTTTGTCGCTTGAAATGTCCTTACAGTTGTTTTTCTTCCTATTTTTGTTTCCTACTTATTTTTGTTTTGCTGATCCTTATTTTGTCTATTGTTTCTGATTGCTGTAATCAGTACCCCTCAGCGCTTTTTTATCTAGTCTTCTAGTGGTTGTATCGATTTATTGATGCTATATCCAATGCTTCTTTTTTTCTTGACACACATTGGCTGTCTTCGTTATCTCTGGGATGTAAAGTCTTATGCATCGTTATGATTTTTCTTATTCTCTGGTCCATTTGTTGAAGTTCTTCCCTCGTCCATTTCAAGAATGGTCCCGAGTATCTTACAAGTGGGACAGCTCAGGCGTTTGTCCCATTGATGAGATTTCTGCTGTCATTTTTTTCACCTTCCTTTGATAGTGTCCGCTTCCTGTATTCCCAAGTATTTATAAGTTTCTTTTCTCCGGGCGTTCTGATTTTTTCTTGATTTGATAGTTCTATTGTTTCCGTAATGTGTCGTTTTCCGCTTCTCGTTATTAGTACAGCGCATTTTTCTATGCCAAATTCCATCCCTAAATGCTGACTCTGTATTCTCACTGTCTGTAATTATGGTTTCCATTTCTTTTTCATTTCTGGTAAACAGTTTGTGTCGTTCATGTTCCTAAAGTGAATGATCTTTTCTTTCCATTTATGAAATTTTCATCCGCCTGTGCATATGATTGAGTACCATCATCACTATCACAAACATTAATGGTATCAACGCATTTTTCTGGAAGATACCTCTCTGGATTTTCACTTCAACAAAGTTTTTTTTTCTCTTGCTCTAAATTCCACTCTTCAGTTTTTCGTGGTTTTCTGGATAAAACTTTTGACTTCGTCGGATATCTCAAACATTTTGAGCCACTCTATTATCCAGTTCTGAGAGACCATTTTGTATGCCTTTTTATTGTCTATCCACACCATAGCAACATTTTTCCGTCTCCGTTTGCAGTCCTAAAGGATATGTTGATCAATATATAGAAACAATTGTATTCCTCTTTTTCCCTTGCGACATGCTTTCTATTCCTCAAGGAACAGCCTGCGGTTTATCCACAAGTAGAATATCTCCTCCCTAATTTGAGCCATTAGTATTTTCTACGGCATCGGTAGGCACGTTATGGGTCTATAATTTTTGGGGAAGGTTTATATTTTGTGGTATTTTTGGATCAGGTTTGTCTTTCCTTTTGTAATCCATTCGGATATGTGTGCTTCTTCTAAGCATCTATTCATTTCGATATTATCATTATTAAATGTAGTAGTAGTAGTAGTAGTTATATTTGTAATTGTAGTAGTAGTAAGAGTATTATCGAGTTTTTCAGACCAGCGTATTTCACCGGAGTCTAAGTGACAGCCAGTCTCCTCAAGTTTCTGGGACTCTTCTTAGTGTTCTGGCCAACCTCACCCATGCTGTACTTTGGGTGATTACTGCTGGTCGTCCGATTTCCGACTATTCCAGCCTCCTTATCAAGCCTTTGGGATTGTTCCGAACGTACCAATTACAATTGCTATCACCATTACTCTCATTTTCGATTTTGTTGGTGTTATAACAGCGAGACAAATTTTTGTGCTTTCTTATAAAAAAGTGGTCAGTGCTAAAAATCAAATCGAGATGTTTCAATTAAAACATGGTTTTAAACTTAGTTCTCAAAAATAATATCTACATTTGGTTTAGTTTAGTTTGTTTTTTAACGGAATATCAAACCCGTAGCTAAAATTTAATTCATTCGCAAATGTTTTATTAGAATCATATCTTTTTGTATTGTCAAAGTTACATTGCAATATGGGCTCATTCTGCAGGGGGGGCTGAGGAATACACCGACTACATCTCTGCAAAGAAGTTAGACACGCACCCCAATGAGTGTACGGTGATCCGGCCAGCCAGGGCTGTAGAATACATTGACTACATCTCTGCAAAGGGGTGTTACACCCAAAGAGTGCCCTGTATATGACATGAAACAATCTGATGATGAAGCTTCAGTTATGCTGGAGCTTTGGGGAATGCGGAGTACTACTTCAATGCCACTGCTCCAAGGTCCAATCTGGTTCGAAGTGGTAGTATATGGGTCAAATAACACTGTTTGACATTTAAACTGAGAGCAAGCAAATGACATACGAGATTTAATTGTTTGAAATAGAAGTGCTTGATCATTTAATAGTTAGTGATCTGTAATTGAATTTTTAGTGATACACATCAATACTTGGAACGATTTAACTGTGTAGAGGTGAATGAATAATGTTGACTATTAACTGTAGAATAATTACTGTTACATAGCAATGTTTGAAACTATTTAACTGTGTGAAAAAAGAGCTCACGCTTGTTTAAAATATTATCAACAAAATGTGTTTACAATCATATATATTTGATATATATATTAAAAGGATTTGGCATTAAATAACCTACAAGGGTTGATATGCCATAAAACCTAACCAAACTAAACCACTGAAATATTTTGTTTCTAAATCAAATTTTTTATTTGACTATAATAATCATTCATTTTTAAATTTTGCACGATTGCATGGTATTTAATATTTCAATCTAATACGATTTAGTTTACACAAGGTCAGGTCGAATCAAGTATTTACATCTAACACTAATAATCTATGCACAATTATGTGATTTAAAGAAACTATGTTACATATACATATATGAATATGTGAAATATACGGATACGTGAAATGTTCATACGCATAGGAATCCCGAAACACTTACGACTCTCTTTAGTTCAGGTACGAAACATTTATTGACTTCTTGAGTTTAGTCTTTCGACACATGGGGAGAGAGACACAATTTTTACTATGCTGACCGTTCCATCTGACCCAACAAACGCCTGGCGCATCCCGTAGGCCACAAAATTGACTCGCCTCGACCAGCTTCAAATCTCAACTGGCCTTGCCCAGCTCAACTAATTGCTTTTTTCAAAATCACCAAAAATCCCAGCCCATCGCTTCCGGGCATGACGTCATTAACATCCCAGGCAATTTCCCATCTGGGGTTTTTATTATGACATCTGTGATTGTTACATCCTCCGCGCATGAGCGTGAACACCTGCACTCAATGTGTGCCCCTGCACGTGCACTAAGCCGAATATTTCTAAGCCTAACTAAACTGAATGATAAGATATAACCAACGAAAAATGATAATATAAAAAAGATCATTCCGCAATTATATAACAGCTATTCTGATTTAATAATTGTCTTTTGTTTTCACACATTCCTATAGTTTCAAGTATTCTTATCTAACGCCAGTAATTTGCCAGCAATTATATGGTTTCAAGGAACTAATAATAATAATGTTTTGTAAACAATTATAGCTTCAAGTAACTATTCTTCATACAAATAATTCGCACAAAATTCAAGTATTCCTATCTAACGCCAGCAATTATATGATCTCAAGTATTTCATGAAACTACATGATTTCAAGTATTTCAAACAATTGTATGGTTTCAAGTAAGTGATAATAATCATTCGTACTTCTAAGAGAAATCATCTGGAGGTTGCAGGTTTAATACCGACTACACGTAAATAACAAGGTTCGACATGAAACACATGAAGAAGGCCGAAGGATGCATCAGCCAAAACATTATGAGTATAACAATGAAGATGAAGACAGTCATTAGTCTAAATATTCTAAGTGATAAAAATTATCAAGCTTCGTATAATTGTTTGTAAATGGCTTCAAACATTCTTATCTAACAACATTTTGTACACAGTTTTATGGCTGAAAGTAACTAGTAACACTAATAAACTTTAGTTAGCAATTATAACTTTAATTAACTAATCTAAACACAAATACTTTTTCATAAACACATTAAAGAATTCAATCGTCGAAATTCCACTGGTCAACTAGTCAATAATGATTTGGCTTCGTTCGGTTTATGGCATATTAACCCTTATGTGTTATTTAATGCCAAACCCAGTTTATATATATATATATATATATATGTGGGGGGATTTGTAAGTAAATAGTTTGTAGGTAAAATTTTTAGCGAGCCAGAGTTAATTTTTTGCATATAGTTTAAATGCTTTCAAATAATGCTATTTCAAGGGGACACGCTGGCCCCGTACCTCTTTATCATTTGTCTAGACTACGTACTTAGAACATCGATTGACAAAATCAGAGAGAATGGCTTCGAACTGACGAAGAAAAGAAGCAGAAGATACCCCGCAACAACAATTACCGACGCTGACTACGCCGATGACATAGCGATACTGGCAAATACACCTGACCAAACCGAAACACTACTGCATAGTTTGGAACGAGCAGCAACAAGCATAGGCTCTATGTTAATGCACACAAAACGGAATATATGTGCTATAATCAAACGGGGGACATCTCCACTCTAGAAGGAACCCCTCTTAAACTAGTAGACAAATTCACATACCTAGGAAGCAGCGTCGAATCAACCGAAAAGGACATCGAAACCAGGTTAACGAAAGCATGGATAGCTATCAATAGGCTATCGATTATATGGAAATCAGACCTAACCGATAAAATGAAACGCAGTTTCTTCCAGGCAGCGGTCACATCGATACTGCTATATGGCTGCACTACATGGACGCTAACAAGACGGCTAGAGAAGAAGCTAGACGGCAATTACACAAGAATGCTACGTGCAATCTTAAACAAGTCCTGGCGGCAACACCCCACAAGACACCAACTGTACGGCCACCTGCCCCCTATCACGAAAACTATTCAAGTTAGACGAACCAGACACGCAGGACACTGCTGGAGAAGCAGGGACGAACTCATAAGTGATGTACTCTTATGGACCCCTACACATGGCCGTGCAAAAGCTGGACGACCAGCACGAACATACATTCAGCAGCTATGTGATGATACGGGATGCTGTCCTGAAGACCTACCTAGGACGATGAACGATCGGGAGGAGTGGCGAGAGAGGGTCAGGGATATCCGTGCTACCAGCGCGATATGATGATGATGATGAACAATAATGATTCCATGTAATTTAATCATTTGTTTACACATAGTTAAATACTTTCAAGTATTATTGTTAGTAATTCTATTCATCAAGTATTCCTATCTTATACAAACAGTTTCCATTCGGCTATACGGTTTCAATTATTATCCTTAGTATATAATTGAATAGTTCTATTTGACCAATAGATGGGACCCTAACATGTACTACCATTCCGGGTCTGGGAATCGCAAAATAATGGTAAAGAAAGGGTACTGCACATTTCCCAGACCTCATGACTTGAGCCTAATAATCAGATGCAGTTTTATGCCATATCCAGAAAATTCAATGATTTCAAGTATTGCGGTCTAACGCTAAGGACTCTTAGCCCAGTCCGCTGGAGCTGTAGAATACACTGACTACATCTCTGAAGAGGGGTAAGACCCCCCACCATCAAATGTCCTGGTTACGACACTAAATAATCTGATAGTGAGACTTTAGTACTGCAGGAGCTTTGGGGAATGCGGAGTACCTCTTCATTACCATTGCTCTCTGATCTACTCTAGCCTGGAATGATAGCACCTGACTGGGTCCTTTCTCTGGGTCAGAATGAACTTGTTTAACGTGGTGTAATGGTTAAAGCGATGAACTGCGGAATCGTAGTACGCGAGTTCGTACTCCAGTCGCGCTATTACGTTCACTTTCGGGTAAATACCCTTGGGAAAGGTATGAACCCCCTTATTCTCCCTCCAGCTATGGGTAAATAGTAGGACGGACTAGGTTCTTCAGCCTTGGTTAGGCAACTAGTCTAGGAGAAGGAAAACTCTGAATTCAAAACCTGTTAAACTCCGCTTAAAAATTGACCTTGTGTCATATCCTGCCCGAGCGGAGGGGTTGGTAAATAGTAACATGTAAACTGCGTGCCAAAAAATTACATATGCAGAACTGAATTGATTGAAGTAGAACTGTTTGATCATTTAACAGTATCTAAACTGATGTTTAATTGAACTGTCAGTGATACATAACGATACTTTGAACCATTTAATTTTGTTGACTTTTGTTTACAAATCATCTATCTAATATATATGTATTAACCGGATTTGGCATTAGATAACCTACAATGTTCGATATGCCATAAAACCAAACCAAACGAATGATCCTCTTCAACATTATTCATTAACTTGCTCCGAGTTAACTGGTTTCAACTATTGCTAACTAATACTAACAAATATAATATACAAATATAACATTAATCATAGTCAATAATGAATCCTTTACATTCAATTTTAATTTAACCTGCTTTTATGTTTTTACTTTATTTAATAACAGTGAATATTTTCCATATTTAGATATGAGTTAATTTCTACAAACAATAGCTGTCGATGTTGTTGTTGTGGGTTGGGTTTTATGGCATATCAACCTTTGTAGGTTATTTAACGCCAAATCAATTTTTATGTAAATAATCAGTTCTATTTAAAACAATTCAGTTTTGTATGAGCACACAGTTTAATTATCAAAAACGTTTCTATTTCAAACTATTCAATTTGTTAAAACAGTTATAACAATTCAGTTTAGTGTAAGTACAGTTTCAATGTCAAAAACAGTTCAAGTATGCCATTAGCTCTATTTAACCCATTGATAGGGCCCTATCAGGTGCTACCACGCCGGGCAATAGTGGACCTGGGAGCAATGGCAATGAAGGGGTGCTCCGCATTCCCCAAAGTCCCAGCATTACTGGGATCTCACCATCAGATTGTTAAGTGTCATATCACTTATTGGGGGGGGGTCTTATCCCTCTGCAGAGGTGAAGTCAGAGTACTCTACTGCCCCAACCGACTGGCCAAAATAGCTGTTGAATGAAATTGCGAAATGCTGATATTTACAAATCAATCTGATAAACAGATATGTATCGATTTCAATATCCATCGATTTCAATATCTATCGATTTAAATATCCATAGAACTAGGTCAATATTGGTTGGTATTTTCGAAATATAAAGAAAGAAACTGCAGTGTCCAATGGATAATTTTTTTTATTAGTGGCTTTATCTTTCACTGGGAAAACTTAAGAAAAGCAATCGAGAAATCAAGAATCGATATACCTGATTTCAGAAGATCAATATTATTTCCTAAATCTTCATGTATCGATTTTTGCAAATGGGTAATACGAAAGGGATATATATATATATATATATATATATATATATATATATATATATATATATATATATATACCTTTCGTATATATATATATATATATATATATATATATATATAGGTGCGTGTGTAGGAATGTGTATATAGTGTGGGTGGACATATGTCCTGTATATATGCGTATTAAAGTTGATTTCATGCAGAAAAATCGTCTCTAAAAATTTGATTGACCGATTTTAACGGCATGTCAATCCGTCAGGTATTATTTTATGGTAGGTTGGTCGGTGGTGTTTTTATAGCATATCAACGATTGTGGGTTATTTTATGCCAAATCCTCTATACGTATATATCAAATATATATAATTTTTAAGCACATTTTTGATAACCTTAGTTGAATGTTTCTAAGAATTGTTTTGTATCACTAACAGTTCAATTAAATAGTCATTTGTTTTCACAGAATAAAATGAGAGGACACTCGTTTGGGGCGAAGCTTGACATCTTTTGTCTGTTTAGGGAACTGGGTGCGAATAGTGGGGGCTGAATATTTTTTAATTATGTCCTCCACCACCACTACTATGATTTAATATTCTTACCTTTTAAATGATTCCAGCATATTTTATTGAGAAGGCACCGGACAAAAGGGTCCCTCCAATTTGCTTTTTCGTATTTCAATTATCAACAAATATGATTCCCCTATTTTTCGTCGTGTTAAAATTTTCCTGATGCAAAAATTTACACACACACACACACACACACACACACACACACACACACACACACACATATATATATATATATATATATATATATATATATATATATATTTATATGCACTTGGTTCGACACAAGCCCACAAAGTCATTTTGTGACAACCAACACTGTTATAATATAATACAATATATATATATATATATATATATATATATATATATATATATATATATTCTTTTGGTCTATCAAATGATGCGTTTGTGTATCTAATTTTTCTCTTTATTTTATTTATTTATTTATTTTATTTATTTATTATTTTTTTTTTTTGCATTATTAACTCCATCTCTTTCAAAATAGTTCCTTAAAGAAGCCCTGCAACAGCGAATAAGAAATAGATTTCACTCTTGAAAACGATACTTAAATTCTTCATCTGACTCAACTTTTCCGTCATTTGTCACGACATAATTCATGTTCACAACACTTGTTAAAATGTCTGCCAGAGTATTAGGTTTTGATTTTCGGAATATGGAATAGTTACAAGAAATCAGATCAAAGAATTAGGTAAGCTCTGGTACAACAGTAATATTCTTTTTGACCAAAAAATCATTCAGAGAAAGAGAGAGAGAGAGAGTGGGTGGATTGTGTGTGTGTTTGTATGAAAAGTAAATTTAGCGATGCATTTTATTTTTCAGATTAGCAACCTTGATTGAAAATGTGTGAATCGGTGTTAATTCAATTTCTGGAGATGCCCGTGGTTTAATGGTTATTGCGGTAGGAAATGGACACGGCGACACGAGTTCAAATCCTGGACGAGACTGATTGCATTTCACATATCACTAATACCCTTGAGAAAGGGATTAATCTAATTATTCCCCCTCCAGCTATGGGTAAATAGTAGGGTAGACTGAGTTCTTCAGCCTTGGTGAGGCAAGTAGTCTAGGAGAAGGAAAACTCTAAATTCAAACCTGTTAAACTCCGCTTAAAAATTGCCAGATCGGAGGGCTTGGTAAATATGGGTAATTCAATCGTGATCATTCCTACTTCGCTTAAATCTGAAGAGGGTTGTAACCTTTATCACATTTTCATTTTTCTTTGAGGAATCCGTTCATAACAAGGATACATTTTCCTAAGTGTTAATCATCATCTTCCATGGTCATACAAGATGCCCTGAGTCATATGAAAACTGACCCCTAAATATTGTTTGTTCTGTATAAGCCTGTATTACTTTGTTAAAAGTTTCTATCCCATTGTCTTCATACAAACACCGAATTTTATAGTGTTCGATTGGCCCGACGCACTTAACTGAAGAACGTTGAAATCAACCAAGATTACTTGTGAAAATGTGAAGTCCAAAAAGCGAATAGACTGAATGTTTTCACGGGTATACGACAAGGCACTCTATATTCAGTCTCAACATTTCCCGAAAGATGTTTTGAACACACACACACACACACACACACACACACATATCAGTATATATATATGAAGAATTCATTTGTGTTTGATATCTATCTAACCTTCCACCATGTGTAATTTGAAAAAAAAAGGGATTTCGTAATAGAGGTCCACGCACAAATCAAGATTCAGGCACGACCGTCAGCAAAAAGGCTTGATTCCCTCAGCAGTTCCCTTTTCGAAGTGACTCAGGCGCCAAGTGATGAACTCAGTCTTATTGCCGGTATTGTTTTGGGAGAAGGCTCCATGAGATCAGGTGTGTGCTTTGAGATAAATACAGGGTGTCTCAAATAGATGCAATCCATTAATATGATAATGATTTATTATTTGCTTTATCTTTTCAATAAACCTGAAATAGTTTTCAGTATTTCAAGGCGTATTTTATTGCTTGGTCGTGTCTATCACTCTTTTTGTTATGTTGGTATGAGCATCAAGATACTCTTTCGTGGTAGAGTATTGAACTCTCTGTTTATCAGTTTTAGGATTTTGATAAAAAAATACAGGGTACCTAAAAATAGATGCAACGCATTAATATGATAATGATTTATTAATGAGACAAGCGCAATGGCGGTCATTTGGAACATGTCCTGTAAAAATGCATCTTTGAGATAGATATATCAAGTCCATGTTGGTTTTTTTTAGTAATTATATAAGCTTCCAGGACATACCATCTTTTTTGAGTTTCTTATCTCAGTGATGAATCATTATCATATTAATAGATTGCATCTATTTTGAGATAGTAATCAATGATTTTGTCTCCAAATAAGTGTGACGCAAAATATATTTTCCTCTCATATCCAAAGCATTTGTGATCAATGATTAATTGTGGTTATAGTATAATATTTTCAAACCTGAAACAAAAAAGAACACAACATTATTATTAGTAGAGTTATTAGCAGTTACATGGGTCCTATTCGTATTAACACCTTGTATATATATTTAAATTTAAATTTATCTTGTAACCTGCATTGTTCAGCGGTTGTGGGGTTACTCCTGGAGCGTGTCTTAGGTGGGAATAGCCTGACAAAGGCCATTTATCTCCAGTTATGGTTTGATTTCAGAGATTTCTTTTTCTTACATTGGTTGTCAACAACGCTTAAAGGGCTTAGTTTAATCGACTATTTACCCAAAGCTTGAGGGAGATTCCCAAGGCGTGCATCCAATTATTTTAAGTGAAAAGAGTTTCATTCTACATTCGAACTCGGGTTGCCGACTCTACTTCTTATGATCATAACCATTACAACATAAGCGCCACTTCATGCCACTGTCATCTTTCCATTTTCAATATTTTCAATCAATTTTCTTCTCGACTGAATTGTTTTAACCAAACAAAATCCAATCTGAGTTTAAACATTCTTTATCTCCTTCTCAACCTCCAGGTACTTTTTCAAAGACCCAAAATACCAATTTAATCGACATTCTTTTTTTATGTTGGAGGGAGGCTGTTCAAAATATTTATTTCTTCCGTATTTTCGCTTATATAGTTTTTTTTATCGTCATTTTATTCATCGTCATATATTCTTTTTTTTTCTTATTCTCTTGGATTTCCTCCGATTCGTCTGACTTTTTCTTTTTTCTTCATTTTCACGTAAATTCCCCGAACCAATAAGAATCGATTCCTGGAATAAGTAAATAAATAAGATTTGATTTTATCAATGAAGTAAGTCAATTCCAAGCGTCTTAACGTAAAAATTCGGAAGAAAAGATAAATTGGAATATCTCTGTACACACACTTATCCACACACAAACACATTTGTCCTGCGTATGGCACTAAACTGCATCCGGTAGTGAGGCCCCATTTCTGAATCTCTGGTGGGTGTGGAGTCACCACTTCGTTACCATTATTTCCTGGTCCAGTCTGACCCAAAATAGTGCTACCTGTCACGATCCAACGATGGATCAAATAGGCCTGTTTGAAAATAATTAGTTTTAGATAGGAATACTTGCAACCATGTAAAAGTATGCAAATATGAAGTGCCCAGGGTGCAAGTGACAAACGTGCTAGACTGTGATATCGTAGTAAGCAAGTTTGAACACTAATCGCCCCATTGCGTTCACTTTTGGACTAAAACTCTTTGGAAAGGTATGAATTAGCTTATACCCTCAGAAATGGATTAAATAGCACCACAAAATCCCTCAGCCATTAGATTACACATGGATCAAATAGCTTTGTTTGAAAATGAATAATACCAAATGAAAATCCATAGAAACCATATAATTGTAATTTATTTGTATGACTATATACTTGAATATGTAATTGTTTACGAAGGATTATGATTAGTCACATGAATCTATACAGTTCTTGCAAAAAAAAAAGTTAGATAATTCTATAGGGTTGATAAGCCAGGGAGCTACACACACATACAGAGCTGTCCCTGAATCGTATGGCTTAAGTCCTGGTTCGTGGTCTTAAAGAAGCGAGTTCGAACTCCAGTCGTTCTAATACGTTCACTTTCTGAGTAATACCCTTAGGAAAAGACATAAATAGCCGGACCCTCCCTAGCAACGGATTAAATAATACTACTGCTGTTCTTCCACAAGGATAGCTTTGCCATTAAATAACCCAAGTAGGTTGATATACAATGAAATAAAGAGACCTAACCACATACATATGCTAACTCCTCCAAGCAGCGTTACCCAGTAATGTTAGAAAGAAGAGATACAAGAAAAACTTTTTTAATGAAGTAAATCAGATTATTAATCTCACAAGATTTTATGAATAAAGAAATAGACAGCAGATTGATATGCCAATAAAAAAAAAACATGAACAAAATTTTTAAGAGGTTTATTCTACTTTTAACTGAACATATTTATAATATAGATTACATTTCGTTCGTTCCACCATTTACAATTGATGACCTGTACATTGTATAGTCTATAGAAAGGTTGGTTCGACAAACATTCTTGAAAACGGTCCCGATTACAAATGTTTTTACGTCTTAAAAATAGAACAAAAAAAAAACAAAAATAAATTGTACGCAACGACATATATTTGAAGAAATAAACTGGTTTTTGTTACATATTTCTGATTCCTAGTTTATAGAATTTATCATATCACAGACTTGCACAATACTTTCTCTAGAGTAAATAAGCATCATGAAGTGTACTTGTCATAAGTATTTGAACAAGCATAACGTCTGATTTCAAATTTATCCCGATAAACTCACTAATTTGAGAACCAAACAGCAGAGTACGCCTTTTCAATCTTGTTGATCGATTGAGAACATCATACAAAAACTATATCTCATGCAAAATAGTCTCAACCCAGTCGGATCTCTGTAGAAGCGTGAGACCCCCTCACCGCCAACGAGTGTTCTGGATATGAGAATAAAAAATCTGATGGCAACGCTCCAGAGATGCTGGATCTTTGAGGAATGCCTTGTACCTCTTCGTTGCTATCGCTCCCTGGTCCACTCTGGCTCAAAGTGGTTGGTTGGTTGTTTTGTTTTACAGCGTATCAAACTTTTTCGGGCCATTTAACACCGAATTAGGTCATTTTGATAAAATTTTCAAACAGAACATTTTGTTTTTGTTTTTTTTTACACACAGTTAAAAGTAAAAATAGTTAATTTCAGGCGATTCAATTTGGCGAAATTACAGTTTATTTCTATTAGACCCATAGATAGGACCCTATCAATGTTTACAAATCTTATATATCTAATATATATAAATAAGTCGGATTTGTCATTAGATCACCTACAATGGTTTATATACTAAGAAACAAAACCAAATCAAATCATTAGTAGTCTATACAAAAAAGGCCAAAAAAAAAATAGAATATGTGTGTGTGATGTATTTCTTGGAGGCAAATTAGAAGATATATGTATGTATGTATGTATGTATGTATGTATGTATGTAAGCAGCTACGCAATCCCGTAAGCACAGGGTAAAAAATAAAATAATTATGACTCACGAAGATCTCTCTGTTACTTAGAGTTTCACGTGAGAAAGAGAAACAGAGTGAAAAACATCAGAGTATAGTTTTAGTACCGTAAATGATCACTTTTTAACGTTATCCAAACTTTGATATATATGCTCTATAACTCGTTATTCATGAATATAACAAACTATATATATATATATATATATATATATATATATATATATATATATATGAAAACATTCATGGGACGAACTGTTTTCTCAGTGTGAATGAAATTTCAGAAATGTCTTTGATCTTCACTCAGCTTTTATTGCTTGTGTAATCAGTCAGATGTATTTCGTTGTTTATAAGACTCTGGAAGATTTTATAAGCTAAGTAACTGGATTCCTCATAAAGTCATTGGAACGAATGCGAGTCACCGTTTACAAACGTTTTTTTTCTTTTTCCTCACCACAGAGAAAGTCATTTCTGACAAGAAGGTCTCCGTATAGATAAAAACAAACACACATTAATATATATATATATATATATATATATATATATATATATATATATATATATATATATATATATATATAAACAG
>OY757905.1:35891087-35933587 GCA_963585895.1 Sepioteuthis lessoniana | reverse complement strand
TATTTACTGTCCTTCTACAATGATTTTTTTTTTGCATTAAATAAACTACAATGGTTAAAACAACCAAACTAATTCTGCGGTGTCTGGTGATAAATAATACCTACTAATATCCGTTTTGATTGTATTATATTCTACTAGAATTAATAAAATTCTAGGCTACTTGTTTTAGTTGAAAAATTGTCTTAAAAATGTGGTAGGTGTGTACTTATTCATATGTGATATTGCAGGCTGCATACTAAAATCGCGTTTCGCCCGAAATATTCTCACAGTATTGCAGTCCAGGGTTTACCTTCAAACTTAATCACTGGATATTTTAATTATAATGCCACCAATTCGCAAGAATAGTGACGCGGCTAATTCTGCTATGGTTTCACTTGGTTTATCTAACGGTATATGAATCCCTTATGATGCCGATTTTTTTTTCATTTGTAAAGGTTTGATTATTTTCAAAAATATATTTTCAACTTTCTGGGAACCATTTTTGTTAAATCACATTTCTTAATTTTTTTATCGAAATCATTTGTTTGCATATTTATATGTTAGGAAATATTCGGCCAAATACAAATACTTTGAACCCAGATATACGGTTTCAAGTGTAGCTAACTAATAATATTGATTTATTCACAATTACATGGTTTAAAGTAACTGCTCCCATTTAATAATAATAATAATAATAATAATAATTTGTTTGGTTGGTCACAGTTGTATGGTTTTAAGTACTTCTACCTAGCACCAATAATTAGCATATCCCAGTCTGCTGGGGCAGCAGAATACACCGACTGCATCTCTGCAAAGGGATAAGTACTCCCAAGGAGTATCCAGTTTATGGCGCTAAACATCTGATGGTGAGGCTCCAGTAATGCTGGACCTTTGGGGAATACGGCGTGTCCCTCTATTGCCATCGCTCCCAAGTCCACTTTGGCCTGGAGTGGTAGCACCTGATAGGGTCCTATCTATGGGTTAAATAGAACTAAATTGTCTACTTGTTTTAAATTGAATTGTTTAAAATAGAACTGATTTTGCATTCAACTGATTGTAAACAAAAACTTTACTTATGATCAACTGAATTGTATAAAATACAACTGTTTATATAAACAAAAATGGATTTGGGTTTAAATATCCTACTAATATGTCACAAAGCCAAACCAGACCAAACCAATAATTTGCTAGCAATACTATGGATTCTAGTTATTGATAATTTAATTCTTAGTAAACAATTATTGCCTCAAGTAATAATTCCTTAAGTAGAGAGTTATATGGTATCAAGTATTCCTGTACAAAGCAAAAAAAACCCTGTCATCTGGGGTTGAAGAATACGCCGACTGTACATTTGAAGAGGAGTAAGACTCCACCCAACGAGTGTCCTAGATATGACAATCAACCATCTGATAATCCGGTTCCAGTCCCTGAGCCTTTGGGAATATGGAGTATCTATTCATTTCCACTACTCCCCTGTCCAGTCTGACCCGAAGTGGTATTAACTGGTAGGGTCTCTACAATGGTCTCAATAGGACAATACAATCCTGTACTTAACTTGAAACCATTTAAAAAAGTCCACACAAATAGTTGATATTAAATTGAGTTACCCTATTTGAAGGCATATAAGACGCCTGGGTGTATAAGATGCACCCCAATTTTAGCAGGGCAAATCAAGAAAAGGTTTTTGTGAAATAAAATACCTATATTAAGCGTGAAGAAATTAATATAATGAATATTATTAATGATAACACTTTTAATCTGCATAATAGCATTTTAAATAATGACGATAGGTATATGAAAGTCACTGTAAAGTCTAAGCTAATAGGAGTTGCGAGGTGGTGAATTTTAAACCTAGAAATGGCATATAAGATGCAGGGGTATTTTAAAAGATATTTTTTCTTAAAAAACATGCGTTTCATATACCGTCAAATACTATATTTAGAATTAATTAGTGTTAATTAGCAATACTTGTAACCATTCACTGTGTGTAAATAATGATTAGAATTAGTTTAGATAGGAATACTTGATAAATAGAATGATTTCTGTTAAATAGCAATATTTGAAATTATCTTAATGTGTGAAAACAAATGGACTCAAACTCCTTTTAAAAATTTAGTTATCTACAAACAATTCGCTTAGAAATAATATATATATATATATATATATATATATATATATATATATATATATATATATAAGCAAGCGTATATGTAAATAAATATATACGTTAAAAACCCCTTTGCTTACGATGAGTGACCGATTACTTTAGGGTAAGACATCGGACTGACGTAAAATCAGCCGGGTTTCGATCCCAGCTTGAAGCATCTCGCGTGTCTAGCCACACTGAAGGATTGATACAACGAAACACTCTGTCTGAGAAGGACAATATATATAAACAGGATTTGGCATTAAATTACCAAATAACATAACCTAAACAATGCGAATAATTTTCAAGCAGATCTATTTGACCCATTGATGAGACTCTAGACAAATCTAGACAGAATAGGCCCAGGTTTAATGACAATGAAGGGGTGATCCACACTTCCTAGAACTTCAAGACTGGAGTCTTACCACCGGGTGTCCTCGTGGTGTAATGGTTAAAGCGATGAACTGCGGAATCGTAGTACGCGAGTTCGTACTCCAGTCGCGCTATTACGTTCACTTTCGGGCAAATACCCTTGGGAAAGGTATGAACCCCCTTATTCTCCCTCCAGCTATGGGTAAATAGTAGGACGGACTAGGTTCTTCAGCCTTGGTTAGGCAACTAGTCTAGGAGAAGGAAAACTCTGAATTCAAAACCTGTTAAACTCCGCTTAAAAATTGACCTTGTGTCATATCCTGCCCGAGCGGAGGGGTTAGTAAATAGTACCACCGGATGTAATTTAGAGTCATACCCAGCCCATCCCTCTCCATAGCATTTCTTCGGCCTATTCTAAGTTCCATCCACAGATCGGAATGTTTAGAAAGTCTTAGATCGCCACATCAGAAATGTTATAGTGTTCTACGCTTCATTTACCCTCAGTTACTGACAACATCGAATATTTTTTCTTAATATTTGATAGCGTATAGATCGAATGCTCAAAGCAACTGGATTTGAAAGATAACCATTAGAAGGTTTTCCACCAGTAACCTTTGATAAAAGCATCAATTAACGTGAATATTTTCAAAAGTTTTGATCTTGTGTGTTAACCTTCGATTCTATCATTTCATCGAAAGATACGAAGTGATCAATTTTTTAATCTCGTAACCATTTAATAGATTTTATTACTGATAACTGAAAACCAAGATGGAAAAAAATGCTAATCTTCTCAAAGTTTGTTGATGTGAGACGCAATAATATCAGTTTGCTTTAACGTATTTCTGGACATTTGGAGATAATCAGAATGAATTTTCTCACAGGCTTCGAGTTAGAATTAAAATGTAGTATTTGTTCACCTACAACAGCTGAGTTCTTGTCTTCTTCAGCCAACAACCGACATTTCCAGAAAGACATTTGCTAAATTTTGGAAGCGTTTATTGAGGATAGAACTAAACAAAAATCCGAAAGACAAATTTTCTCATCCTTATACGAGACTCATTTAATAAAGTTAATTTTTAAAAAATTAAATTTTTTGTCATAATCATTTTAAAAATTATATAAACTCTGCATTGTTTGAAATTTGTTTAACATAAAAATAATTTAATCAAGTAGAAATATTTGTTTTATAGTTATTCAAAATTGCTGAAAATCAAAGAGAGTAGTGAAGGCTTGAACAGAGGTCTGCCATCAAATTTTTGATTGCCGAAAAAGGCAAACCATGTAAAATTCATAGAAAAATAAGTGATGCGTACGGAGAAGCATGTTTTTCACAAAAAGTTGTTTACATATGGGCTAGATTTTTTAAAGAAGGTGAAAATAGTACCCAAGATGAAAACCAGCTATGCTAGCCCACCTGAAATGGTGGATTCACTTAATGCATTCATTTTGGCTGAAATAAGAGTTATAACAGAGGAAATTTCTGAACAAGAAGAATTTTTTGTAGGTACATCTCACAAAATTGTGCAAGATGGCCTTGCTTTTCTGATGTCAGTTGCCGTTGGGTTTCACAAGCAGGACTTCATACTGCAGCAAAAACATAAGAAAGTGATTTTGGTTGGGAACAGCTGCCACTTTCTCCTTAGAGTCCAGATCTGGCCTCCTCTGATTTCCACTTGTTTTGTTCTATCAAATAATTTCTGCATAGAACAAAGTATTCAAGCAATGATGAAATGAAGAGCACGGTAAACAAATGACTTAAAACTGAGTCCAAAGATATCTATGATTGAAGAAATACAAAAGTTTGTTTTTCGATGGGAAAATTTATTTCAAAGAATTGCGATTATACTGAAAAATAATGCAAGAAATTGTTTTCTGAGTGAAATTTGAATCGTTTTATTATAAAACTGACCTTATTAGCTGAATGACCTTATTCACGTTTTATTATAAAATTCACCTTATGAACTGATTATCTTCGTAACTTTTTTTTATAGATCTATTGCCTCAGGATGCTTAAAAAAATTATTTTACGAAAAAAAATTGCAATATTTGACTAATGTCATCCTATGTGCTTTTTTAATCAAAGCATGTATGACAAAAAATTTTAGGTTCCTAAATTGTACCTGCTCTCCCCCAAAATGCTGTAGTAACAACAAATAAATAGCTAAATACTCATAACAATTTTAAAGATTTCATACAATAGTTATTTTCCTCATCAGAGAATGGTCCAGTTATTAGGCACACATTAGGAATGTTAAACTTGTTTGCTCGTGACAAGTGTTGAATGATATTCTAAACTCATGTTGGTATGAGGCAATGATTTAAGTGTTGCGTACACGCAATAATAATGAAGGCACTCGTAGTGTACGAAATGAACAAAACAACTTGAATTCAAATTCTGAACTAGATTTTTTGCATTTCACACAAGATAATACTCTTGGGAAAGGTAAGAATCCAAATATTCGTTCTCCAACCAAGGGTAAATAGTAGAGCAGACTGGGCTCTTTAACCTTGATATGACAACCAGTGTAGGAGAAGGAAAGCTCTTAATTCAAATTTTTTAAACTGCTCTGAATTTGTGTAACATCATGCTCATTCAGAGACGTTAAGTAAATAAATACACTAATCATCATCATCATCATCATGTCGCGCCGCCAGCACGGATCTCCCTGACCCTCTCTCGTCACCCGTCTCTATCGTCCATCGCTCCCAGTAGGTTTTCAAGGTTACATCCTGAATCAGCAGAGGGCTGTTGTATATATGTTCTAGCTCGTCGTTCTGCCTTTGCTCGTCCATGTGAAGGGGTCCACAGGAGTGTGTCGCTTATGAGTTCGTCCCTACTTCTCCAGCAGTGTCCCGCGTGTCTGGCTTGTCTAACTCGGATAGTTTTCGTGATAGGTGTTAGGTGGCCGTTTTGTGAGGTGGTATCTCCAGGACTTGTTTCGTATTGCTCGCAGCATTATTGTACAGTTGCTACCAATCTTTTTTTTTCTCCATACAATTAGTTAGCGTCTATGTAGTGCATCCATATAGCAGTATCGACCTGTTAAACTAGCTTGCTTACCCCAGTGGTTTAGATATTTATTAAAACTTGTGGTAAGCAAGAGCACATTAGTGAGGAGTTAGTAGAAACTGAACCCACTTCATTTATATATTGGCGCTATTTATTACACTAAAACGATATTTGTCTTATACTCCTTTTTTATTCACTATCGCTTAGCCACAAATCCTATTTTAACTATGGAAAATCTTTACCAGATATTAATAAAATACCAATATTGTATTACATCTTTATACAAGATGAGTAACATTCTTTCAAAAATACGACTGTGTTTATGCATCAGGTTAAATTAAACCATCTGTCTGTCTGTTTTATAGACAGCGTTCAAATATCGATTCCTCTCAGTTTGCTTGCAATATGATAGCCACAAAATAACTTGAGCCTACAAACATGTACACAGACAAGTCTGCTCTTTTAGAAGTGCGTATATAAATATACTTACTTATTTACTAAGCTTAGATTTGTCTGGCACAAAGCAACTGGAGGAGAGTATCCAGCCAAAAAAACAAAATCATAGTTGAAAATATGAAATTAAGAATCTGGTAAAGATATAATCCAGGTTTATAGTTCGGTAAGGGTAACCCGAAGCCGAATGTTTTTAAACCTTATTTTTCCGATACAAGTATCATTGGGGAACAAGGAAAGCTTGGGAAAAAATTCAGGCTAAAGAATTTCGGCTTCAGGTTATCCTTACCACGTTTTCAACCTAGATTGATTGATATCCACACCTCTTAACTCAGTTAAACTCAGTCTGCAGCAAGGACCCATTCGGGAATACTTAAAGTTGAGGGACTTATCTAAATAACTGATAAGCCTAATATGATTTATTTTAATTATATCAATCCAGAAAAGGTATATATATATATATATAGTAAGTTGATCGACCGAAGTCGAAGATGGAAGCTCCTTTTCAATAGCAACTACACCAAGGTGTAGAGGAGGACGCTACTCCTTGCCCTGGATTGCTCTACTTATCCTTGATCCGTTCCTTTTAATGCTGAGTGTTAAGCAAGCAGGCATCAAGTACCATTTTTTGACTTTTTGGTACGACGTGATTTGGGATTAAACCCCGGTTTCCTGGGCCATTGGCGAACACTCTAAATATTATGCTAATCGGCCGGTTAAACTAAAAGTTATTAAAATATTACTTCCTCATAATAATTTCGTAACTATAAGTTTCAAACGTTTCTTATGGAACAGATGACACTATTATCTAATAAAACTTTATTCATTTATCTATCCATTTTTAAGGATTTATTTATCCATTGATCGTGTTCTTAATTTTAAAGATGCAATTACAGTTTTGAACAGATATTCAGAAGTGATATTATTACGTTTTTTTTTAATTTTATTTTTTATAATTGTATATTGCTCTACTCGCCAATATTTGAGCACTTCTTGATTTATCAAACATTTTTTGAACGATTGTTTCTTCTCATCTTTTTACTGTATAATATATATATATATATATATATATATATATATATATATATATATATATATATATATTATTTCAAGAAAAAAATATTCGGTCACATTAGGATAATAATTTTATTTCTATCCTGTTAAGAACATTGATATGTATAAAAACTCCAGAAGAATTTTAACAGGACTTCATCAGAGTAAACAAGTAAATAAAATACAACCATACAGGAGAGAGAAAGAGAGAGAAGCACAGTGAGAGACACAGAGGAGGGGGAAGAGAAGGAGGAAGGAAGGCCATTTCACCTAAGTTCCTATTTCGGATTAAGACAATGACAAAATAACAGTTACAGTAATACATATCAAAATGTCAAAGACTTTTAACAAAATTATTAATTCTAAATTTACTATGTCATCTTTTTTTCTTTGAAAGGTTCCAAAAACCCATGCCGGTAAGGGTAAGACTTATTTAACTAAGTTGAAATATCTATACCAATTAAATAGATAATAGTTAAATATCAACTTTGTTTATATACTAAATTTTTGACAATAGTCTAGATTTATTTCTATGTCTACATCTAACTATTAAATCCCATCTTTGATTTGATAGGTTACCAGGATCAGGGTATAACATAATTTGTATCTTTTCTTCTAAACACAAGGGACATCTCCACTCTAGAAGGAACCCCTCTTAAACTAGTAGACAAATTCACATACCTAGGAAGCAGCGTCGAATCAACCGAAAAGGACATCGAAACCAGGTTAACGTAAGCATGGATAGCTATCAATAGGCTATCGATTATATGGAAATCAGACCTAACCGATAAAATGAAACGCAGTTTCTTCCAGGCAGCGGTCACATCGATACTGCTATATGGCTGCACTACATGGACGCTAACAAGACGGCTAGAGAAGAAGCTAGACGGCAATTACACAAGAATGCTACGTGCAATCTTAAACAAGTCCTGGCGGCAACAACCCACAAGACACCAACTGTACGGCCACCTGCCCCCTATCACGAAAACTATTCAAGTTAGACGAGCTAGACATGCAGGACACTGCTGGAGAAGCAGGGACGAACTCATAAGAGATGTACTCTTATGGACCCCCACACATGGCCATGCAAAAGCAGGACGACCAGCACGAACATACATTCAGCAGCTATGTGAGGATACGGGATGTTGTCCTGAAGACCTACCTAGGGCGATGAACGATAGGGAGGAGTGGCGAGAGAGGGTCAGGGATATCCGTGCTACCAGCGCGATGATGATGATATATATATCGGATAGTCATGAACCACTTCATCCCTCTAGTTATGGGTTAGATTGCACGACTACTGTTCTTCTACAAGAGTGGTGTTTGCATTAAATAACCCATGAAGGTTGATATGCCATTAAAAACAAAACTGTAAAAGACATGAATTTACACTTTAAATGCATGAAAATACGTATTTATTTACTTGTTATGTCCACTTGTTATGATAAGGATATATATGCGTACATACGTACATAGGAGGTGTCCTCGTAGTGTAACGGTTAAAGCGATGCACTAGGGAATCGTAGTACGTGAGTTCAAACTCTAGTCCCGTTATTACGTTCACTTTAAGACAATTAGGGAATGGTATGAACCCACTTATCCTCCCAGCTATGGGTTAAATAGTACAGCTACTGTTCTTCTAGAAGGATGGCTTTGGCATTAAATAGCCTACGAAGGTTGATATGCCATTAAACAAAGAAACCAAACCAAATTTACACTTATGTATATACGCACATGCATTTGACATAGCGCTAAAGGCATGCATCCAGTTATTCTCCCACAAGCTATGGGTAAATAGGAGGGTAGACTCGGTTCTTTAACTTCGGTATGACAACCAGACTAGGAGAAAGAAACTCGTAAGTTAAACCTATTAAACTCAGCTAAATAAACCTTGTGTTGCATCTCACTCGTATGGATGGATTGGGTATATATATATATATATATATATATATATATATATATAACCGGCTAATTTCTAGGGGTTAAAGTGTTTGCTAATAGCTCGAGAGACTGGGGATCAATCCCAAGTTGTGTCATACCAAAGACTCAAAAACTGTACTTGATGTGTCCTTGCTTAACACTCAGCATTATAAGGTGCGTATCAAGGGTAAAGTGGATCAGTCTAGGAAAAGGAGTAGAGCCCTACCCTACACCTATATAAATGTGTGCATGTGTGCTAATATTTTATTGGTGAGTTTTAATGAGATTTTTTATTTTTTTCTCAATGTTCTCTCAAACACATAAGTACTTATATATATATATATATATATATATATATATATATATATATATATATATATACATTCGTTATTTTGGCTGTCTGATTATCTTAGTGTTAAAAATACATGAAACTTAAATAAGAGCACTTGATTGCATTTGCGAACTGATTTGCTTTGACTTTTAACCTTTTATTCCGGCTGTGCTTCTGTTTCGGACGATCAAGCGCTAGACATCATCTAACACACTCATGTGCATATATATGTATAAATATATACTCATATTTCTGTATCTCTGTGTGTCTGTGTGTGTCTATGTGTGAGTAGACTGTTCCAATTTATATATGGTAAGCAGTTAATAACGATATGTAAATTGCAATGTATACATACTTTCAACAATATATATATATATATATATATATATATATATATATATATATATATCTAAACATGTGTTTGTGTTTTTATGCGTGTGTAAGTACATACATCCACATACACACTTACATATATATATGCCGAATTTATACACATATTGTATTTATTATTCATTTTATGATTTTCCCTGCAAATGACGTATACAAGCTTATATTTAGATATATTTATCTCAATATTCCTCGACTGCTGCCATAAAGCAGCTATGAACCTACTCAGTATTGGATGAGTGACCACATAATAACAGTAAGTACTATAAACAATATAAGGACTGTGTACTAGACCTGTCCTATGCATTTTACCTACTCCTCCATCATATGCAGGATGTGACACAAAGCCAGTTATAGAGTTGATTGAATTAAGAGTTTTTTCTTCTTCTACTACACCAGTTGCTATATTAAGGTTATAGAACCCAGTCTTCCCCACTGTTTACCTATAAATGGGGAAAGAATAGCTTGGTCCATACCTTTCTCTCGAGTACTAGCTCTGGGTGAAATACAAACCATCTCGTCCAGGATTTGAACTCGTGTCGCCGGGTTTTATTTTCTACAACGAAAGCTCTCACACCAAGAGTGTCACAAATTGTGAGTTAATGGCAATCATGCTCGTCTTGTAAATTAATTTCGGCTAAATAGTGAGTCCGATTCCCACCGAGTGCCCAGTACTTCTGTCCTTAGACCAAAGTAAGCAGGCTAAGTAAATGATATTTCAAGGCCCGAGTGTTACTAACTATTTGCTAAGCTTGAGTTAGTTTGGCACACACATACACACTCTCTCTCTCACTCTCTCTCTCTCTCTCTCTCTCACACACACACACACTCTCTCTCTTTCACTCACCCCCTCTCTCTTTCTCAACACACACATACACACATAAATAAATATATAGATATAGATATATATTGAAAAAATCGTTGCAAAAACAGTGTTCTTAAACCATGAAAGTGCTCAAATAATGGCCAGTAGAGCAGGATAAATCCTAAAATAAATATAGTTATATCAGCTCTTCATGCTACTAAAAGTTATATATATATATATATATATATATATATATATATATATAAAATTTTGAGTCTTTGGAATAACTCGACATGGGATTGAACTTAGTAGTGTGTTTGCCAGTGCCCACAGAGACTGGAGTTCAATCCTTGGTCGAGTCATACCAAAGACTCAAAGAATGGTACATGGTTCCGTTTTGCTTAACACTCAACATTATAAAGTAAGGATCAAGGGTAAAGAAGAGCAATCCAGGGAATGGAGTAGCCCTCCCCTACACCTCCGTGTAGTAGCTTTTGAAAAGGGAACCTTTGGGTTACCCTCGATTACTGGCGCTAACTTTACTTACTTATATATGCCCTAGGGCAAGAATGAAAGTCGCCAATTACTTTTTTTTTTCATCTTGGATTGAAAAAGAAATTGACTCATATACGTAAAATTTTCATTTCCTAGGTTTAATTGAGGACACAGATCCCAACAATCTCTATTTTAATTACCTTTATCTTCTCAATAAATTCATATTTTTTCTCCTTCTTAAATGTTTCCGGGAAAACCTTTGAGATAAACTATGAGTTAGACAAAAGCGTTATGGTTAACTGTGCTGATCATATTTTGACGTGTATATACATTTGTCTAGTTCGAATTCTGATTGATAAGGAAAAGACATGTGAGTATACACAATGCTGCTTATGTAGATGAGTTCCTATAAATGTTGATATCTGAGTGGAAAAATGGATCCGTGGAGATATTTTCTTTTCTTTTTTCTTTTTTTTTTAATTTCTTTTCTTTTTTTTTCTTTTCTTTTTTTATTTATCATTTCATTTTTTTTTGTGGCACCGAATCGAACTATTCTAGGCCTGAAGATCAAGATTTTATGTGTGGAGCATTGAACTGAGAAGTGTGGGTGAGTCTGTTGGCTGGTAAGTGATCGAAAATATTTAAAAGGTGAGAAGACGGCGGAGAAACAAAAAATAGAAGAAATAAAAACCGTAGTTATTTAACTGAAGTTCAGCGTTTACTATTTTTAGATTTCTCGCTTTTGTTTCTCCATCACTCACTCCTCTCCGCCTTTCAAACGCACACACACACACACACACACACACACACACATATATATATATATATATATATATATATATAATGGAAGTAAATCCGACTGAATGAAAATTACCAAATGTGTAAAAACACAAACTATTCTATCATAAATGAAATTATATTCTGAATACCTTGTATTTTTCATATATATATATATATATGTGTGTGTGTGTGTGTGTGTGTGTGTGTGTGTGTGTGTGTGTATACTTGCACACACACACACACACACACACACACATACACACATGGACATACACACTAATACTGAGGTATTAAGTTTTGATTTTTTTCTCATACTTCCTATTGCCTCGACGGCTGGGGTTGTAGAATACACCGACTGCACCTTTGCAGAGGGGTAAGACACCCCCACTCCCAATGAGTGTCTTGTTATGACACTAAACAATCTGATGGTGCGGTTCCAATAAGGCTGGAGCTTTGAGAAATGCGGAGTGCCCCTTTATTGCTATCGCTCACAGGTCCACTCTGTCCCGGAGTGGTAGCACTTGATAGAGTTCTATCTATGGGTCAAATAGAACTAAACTGTGTACTTATACTAAACTGAAATAGAACTGTTATGATATCTAAACTGCCCACCTGTTTGAAATGGAACTATTTTTGTTTGCTAAAGTGAATTGTAGGAAATAAAACTGTTTGGACAATTAACGGTGTGTAAACAAAAACTATACTTATACTTTACTGAATTGTTTGAATTAATACTATTTGACAAAACTAAATAGCTTGATTGTCTGAATGTTTTAGATGAAGCTTGATGATTTTTATCATTAAGGGATTTCGGACTATTGTCTTCATCTTTATTGTCATTTCCACAACATTTCGGCCGATATGTCCTCCGGCCTTCTTCAGGTGTTTGTCGAACTCGGCAACCTACACGGAAATTCGAACTACGTCCTTTATTGAATCCACGGGGGTCGCTTGTTCTGATTCCATAAACGGGTAAAAGTGTTAAGTATTCCTGTATTGTTACTCGCCTGTAGTCAGGATTGAACCAGCAACCACTAGATGATTGTCTCCTTAGAAGCTTAGCGAACCAACGCCTATAACCGTTACGGTTATAGGCGTTATAGGACATATTGGCCGAAACGTTGTGGAAATAACAATAAAGACGACGACAATCGTCCAAAAAACCCTTAATGATAATAAATAGCTTGAAATAAATATGTTTTTGACAATTAAACTGTATACTTATGATAAACTGAATTGTTTGAAAAAGAACTGTTTATTTGTATAAAAATGGATTCAGCATTAGCTAACCTACAAAGGTTGATATGCCATTAAACCAAAACTAAGTTTATTTCTTGACAGATCAGCAAATTTGGAAGCATTAAGCCTCATTGTAAACGGAGGAGCACAAAACTCTTAAAGTAATTTCTTGCTTTGTTCACTAATATATATATATATATATATATATATATATATATAATTACGTTCAATCACACTTGTTTACAGACCCCACACACACATACACGCACACACACATATACATGGGGGTGTCCTCGTGGCGTAATGGATAAAGCGATGGACAACGGAATCGTAGTAAGCGAGTTCGTACTCCAGTCACGGTATTTCGTTCACTTTCGGGCAAATGCTCTTGGAAAAGGTATGAAACCCCTTATCCTCCCAGCTATGAGTTAACTAGTACCACTACGTAAACTAGTTAAAATATATTTGAATACTGTAGTTGAAAAATAATAAAATTAATTTGATACAGTTATGGCTAGTCTATTACAAGAATAAAATAAATAGATGAATAAAAGTAATAATTCATTTAATTTTGGATTTTCTCTTGTTCGATTTTCTTCATAGATGAATAATTAAATAGATGAATGAAAAACAAATATATAAAGCTCAGCCAATTGCACTGAATTTATAATTAACTTAAATATCATATTGTTCATTTTCACCTGCTAGGGTTTTACTGGGAAATATTACCGGTTAGTAAGTTACATTTGATTTAAACTCGAGAAATTTATGTATCAGCTTAAGATCTGTAATAATCTAATAGTAATAAGATATTTTTACGTAATTAATATATATATCATCATCACCATCATCATCATGTTGTGCCGCCAGCACGGATATCTCTGACCCTCTCTCGCCACTTCTCCCTATCGCTCATCGCCTCTGGCAGGTCTTCAGGGCTGCATCCCGTATCCACACACAGCTGCTGTATGTATATTCGAGCTGGTCGTCCTGCTTTTGCTCGGCCATATGTGGGGGTCCATTGGAGTACATCACTTATGAGCTCGTCCCTACTTCTCCTAAAGTGTCCTGCGGGTCTGGTTGGTCTAACTTGGATAGTTTTCGTGATGGGAGGCAGAAGGCCGTATAGTTGGTGCCTTGTTGGGTGTTGCTGCCAGGACTTGTTCAATATTGCTCGCAACATTCTTATGTAATTGCCGTCTAGCTTCTTCTCGAGCCGTTTAGTTAGCGTCCAAGTAGTGCATCCATACATCAATATCGACACGACCGCTGCTTGGAAGACACTGCGTTTCCTTTTATCGGTCAGGTCTGATTTCCATATGATCGATAGCTTATCGATAGCTGTCCATGCCTTCGTTAGCCGCGTGTCGAAGTCTTTTTCGCTTGATGAGATACTGCTTCCTCGGTAGGTGAATTTGTCTACCAGTTTCAGAGAGGTTCCCTCTAGTGTGGAAATGTCGACTGTTTGATTAAAGCACATATATTCAGTTTTGTGTGCATTGACATGGAGGCCAATGGCTGCGGCGGCTCGTTCCAAACTATGTAGTAGTGTTTCAGCTTGGTTAGTTCTATTTGCCAGAATCGCAATGTCATCGGCGTTGTCGGCGTCGGTAATTGTTTTTGCGAGGTACCTTCTGCTTCTTTTCTTTGTCAGCTCGAAACTGTTTTCTTTGATTTTATGAATCGATGTTCTAAGCACGTTGTCTAGACAGATGATAAAGAGGTATGGGGCTAGCGTGTCCCCTTGTAGTACTCCTTCTACGATGTCAAAGTATTCTATGTCTCCATCCGGTGAACGTACTTTCAATTTGGTGTTTCTATAGAGAATCGTTATTGCTGCTACGGTGTCTTTTGGTAGGCCGTATGCAATTAGGATTTGTTCCATCTTTCCTTTGTGAATGAAATCAAAGGTCTTGGTAAAGTCGACAAATAGTATGTCGTCGAATTGTCTGGTCTTCCACACTTCTAGGGGAATCTCGTCCAGCCCTGCAGCTTTCCTATTTTTAATTTTTCCTAGAACCGAGTCGAGATCTTCTTGAGTGAACAGTCGTTGTTTAATGCCCAATTGCTTACTAATAATTCTGGTGATTGTTTCATGCGTAACTTTCGGTGGGTTTCCAAGTAGATTTTCGAAATGCTGTTTCCACGGTTTTATTCTTTCTTGTTGGTTTGTAGCTTTCAATTTTGCTTTGACAATGTTCTTCCATCTACTCAATTCGTTTATTGTTTGTCAGGCTATCCTACATTGCCTATCTTCAACTGAGTCTCTAATCTTATCTCTGATTTTGTCTGCCCTTTTAGATATATGCTTGCGAATTGATTTGGGGCTTTTTTTGGTTTTAGGGCATTTGTGTTTGTTGGGTTCTTCCTATAGCTTTTGGAGGTTGTTATGGTTTATATCTAATTTTACTTAAATAGAGTTTATGATGTAAAGAATAAATATATACATTGAAAAGTAAATAAATAAAAATCACTACTTCTCTTATTTACATTAAATGTACCATTTTCGAAGCGCGACGAAAAGGATGTCCGTTCACTTCGACGTTGGTCCGGGAAATCGGGGTTCAATCCCAGGTCGAGTGTTTCCAAAGATTCAAAAAATGGTACTTGATGCCACTTTGCTTAGCAGTCAAAATAAGAAGGTGAGTATCAAGGGAAAGTGGAGCAGTCCTGGGAATGGAGTTGCTTATGAGGTTGCTCACTCTTCTCAAGCAATGTCCTGCATGTCTTGCTCGTCTTATTTGAATGGTTTTAGAGATGGGAAGTAGGTGGTCTTACAGCAGCTGTTTTGAGGAATGCTGCTTCCAGGATTTGTTCAATGTGGCACTTTTGCATCCATACTGTAGTATGAACACGATTGCTGCTTGGACAAAAAATCGTTTTATTTCATCGGATATGTCTGGCTTCGAAATAACCGAGAGGCTATCGATAGCTGACCATGCCTTTGCTAGTCGCGTCATTTTTAGTAAATGAGACGCTGCTCCCGCTATAGGTGATTTGTCCACTAGTTTCATATATATATATATATATATATATATGTACTCCTATGGACCCCCACATATGGCCGGGCAAAAGCAGGACGACCAGCTCGAACATACATTCAGCAGCTCTGTGAGGATACGGGATGTAGCCCTGCCAGAGGCGATGAACGTTAGGGAGAAGTGACGAGAGAGGGTCAGGGATAACCGTGCTAGCGGCACGACATGATGATGATGATATATATATATATATATATACGCACTAAAAAGACAAAACATTTACCTTTAAGAATGCTTTCACTGTTACTCAGTTTCAAATAACAAAGTACTAAAATCCTACGATAAATTTACAAAGATTATTTGCATGATGGTTTGAGTGTCCCTAATGGTCCCGAAAACCTGGGTTCAATCCTAGGTCAAGTCATACCAAGGACTAAAAAATTGCACTTGATGCCTCCTTGCTTAACACTCAGCATTATAAGACACGGACCAAGGGGAGCAATCCAGGGCAAGGAATAGGACCCTCCCCTAAACCTCGTGGTAGTAGCTATTAAAAAGGGAGCCTTCGGATCGCCCTCGACTATTGTCGGCCAACTTACAACGTATATATATATATATATATATGCATACATGTATATATCACCATCATCATCATCATGTCGCGCTATCAGCACGGATATTCCTGACGCTCTCTCGCCACTCCTCCCTATCGTCCATTGCTTTCGGCAGATCCTTCGGTCTACATCCCGTATCGGCACAGAGCTATTGTATGTCGGTTCGAGCTGGACGTCCAGCCTTTGCTCGTCCATGTGAAGGGGTCCACAGGAGTACATCACTTATGTGCTCGTCCTTGCTTTTCCGGCAGTGTCCTGCGTGTCTGGTTCGTCTAATTTTTATAGTTTTCGTGATGGGTGATAGGTGGCCGTATAGCTGCTGCTTTATGCGGTGCTGTCTCCAGGACTTGTTCAATATATATAAAGTTGAAAGAGAGAGTAACTGAGAGACAGGAAGAGTTAGACAAAAAGAGAGGCACACAAAGAAAGCGAGAAAGAAAAGGAGATCAAAGCAGTTACTATGGAAAACAGAATAAATGCCTTGATCCACTCAGTGGTTCAATCTAACAAAATCAATCGATAATTTCGCACGCTAATTTGGAAACAAATATTTGAATTGAAATAAATCTTATGAACAGCTTAGGAACAGCATGTATTTTAACACTTATTCAAGTGTATAAATTTCCAAAAGTAACGCATCGATATCCGTAAGTATGAAATGTTCAGGGTCCTATAGAAAGAAAAAAAAAGTCATACTTTACACGAAACTTAACTGTACAGCGTAAGTCGTCATAAAACGATGATCGGAAATCAAAATATATTGAACTAAAAATAGTTGAAAAATATCTAATAAATATATCATGTAATACGTTATTTATTAACTTATTAGGCTGTTAATTACCGGCAACAATGACGAAGAAATGATATTGTTAATTATAATACTGTTATCCATAGAATTTTTGATTGCATAATAGCGATGAAATAATATTGTTGATTATAAACTATTGCAATCCAGAAACAAGGATTCCCTGGCTGGATTTCAGGCTAATTTTAGATAGGGACAAAAATACCGGCTCCTCGGGTTCTAAAATTTAAGAATGTGTTTATTGAATCCTGTGACACTTGCACAATTTTTGAAAGAAGAAAAGCCGGTTTAAATCCAGTTTTCCTTCTCTTATATTGATTGCCTAATCAGTTTGTCCATCTATTTTCGCATTGCTTGAATGTAAACAGAAAGATTTATGCTTTTCTCGAGGTCATCAGTAAAAAGGGAAACAGAAATTGCCCCGTCTAGGATTTGAACTCGAGTCAATTATCAGTAATTTATAGGGCAGACTGAGTGAATGGATCTATGCTTTCTAATGACTTTCATGACAATTAAAAGCAAAAAGTGTCCACTGGAATTTGAACGCGGCTCGCCGATTTCTTTTCTTACGTTGAACCCAGAAAAAAAAAATAGTTTAAGGCGATACATTTTGTGCTTTATTCTACAAACAGAAAATATGAGACCATTTCGATGATTCGGAATCTTAAACGGTCAAATTATCAGAACATTTGCGTAATGCCAGATAGATAGATAGATAGATGCCAAGTATGGCAAAAAAGGTATCGAGACTGATGCTGCATTTACGAAGACTCAAGTCAGTAATAAAAAACGTCATTTTTCTTCAAAATGATACCCTTGGCATCAAACACACTTATTCCAATTTATTTCTATTGGTCAATAAACCTTTGAATTTCTTTTTTATTGTTATGTGAAGCAACGTCGTCATATTTATTTCCGTGTCCTCCAAATAATAAGTTATTCTCAAATCTTTCCGACTAGTTTAGGAAATACGATAAGTTACATGTATCTTTGACTTGTGATTATAGAGCTTATAGTATTAGCATGATTTTCTGTCTTACTACAAACTTTTCAAAAACATTGATACTGGATTCATGACATCTTTAGTTCAAATCAGTATCTTCTATGATGTCTAAACTGCTAAATTGATACTGGATTCATGACATTTTTAGTTCAAATCAGTATCTTCTATGATGTCTAAATTGCTATCTTAGTTTCTAGATATTTTTTACTTTTTTTCATTTAAGTTAGATATCATCACTTTATTATATAAGTTGTATGTGATGACTTTATTATTTGTTGGACGTCATTACTTTATTGGATAAGTCGGCTTTCATTACTTTATCATATGAGTTGGGTGTCAGTATTTAATCATATTAGTAGGATATTGTTACTTTGTTATATAAGCTGGATGTACCTAATTTATTACATAATTTTGATATTGTCACTTTACAATATAAATTGGGCATTATTCCTTTTTTATATGACTTTATTGTCATTACTTTATTATATAAGTTCGATATCATTACTGTATTATTTGTGTTTGATATCATCACTTTATTATATAAGTTAGATGTCATTACTATAAGTTGCTCAGTAGTGCACACATCTTTATTTTCAAGGGGGGTGTCCTCGTGGTGTAATGGTTAAAGCAGTGCACTGCGGAATCGTAGTAAGCGAGTTCGTACTCCAGTCCCGCTATTACGTTCACTTTCGGGCAAATACCCTTAGGAAAGGAATGAAACCCCTTACCTCCCAGGTATAGGTTAAATATTACCACTACTGTTCTTCTAGGGGAATGTCTTTGGCATTAATTAACCTACAAAGTTTGATACGTCAGGAAATAAAAAAAAAAAACCAAACCTTTTTTTTTCAAGTTTAAATTTTAGGTTTAATCTTTTTTAAATGTCAACTTACTTTTTATTTACACTTTGTATAGGAAACATAGACGTAAATAAGGGATAGAATTATTTAATATTTTATGATATAGTCTTTTTCATTATATATTGATATGCTCAAAGTAAAAAGAAAAATATAATTAGACATAAAATCAGTTTGATAAAAGAAAATTCTTTCTGAAAACATAGACATAAAAGTCGACCGTTTTTGATCATTTAAAGTAAGATCATGGTCAGACAACTGTCTAGAATCAAACAAGATTGATTTAATCTAGCGACGTTATAACTGCTTTGCTCTTGATTACTCTGAACCTTTTGACCTGAAATTAACTGTTAATATTTAAACTAGCCGATAAACTTCACAATAAAACTCATAAGAGGGTCTAAATGAGAGAGAAGAAATATTTCAACTATTTTTGATCCTTTCCCTGTTTAATTGCAAATAAAAAATCCTAAAGAGACCAGCCTAGATGAGAATTTGCAAAGAATGTTTTAATACAGGAAAGAAAATCCTAGACAAACAAGATTTTCTTTTTGAAAAGAATAAGAGTCGGTATTATGATTTAGTACCGAGGAAAAAAAACGTTCTGACCTGTAAAAGAATTGGACTTATGTTGTGGATAGAGATTTTTATTGGCTGTGTTGGAGTGAAATAAAGATCCACATTGACTTCGATATGAAATGAAGCCAACGTAAAATCAAAGGACAAAGAAAGATATTAAAGGGTCAGTTAGATCAAGATAAAACAAAAACAGACAAAAAGGAATAAAGAAAGATTGAATGAGTGATTTTAATGGCATGTTAAAGCGTAAAGGATTATTTTATGCCAAGAGGTTAGAGAATAGCTCTCATTGTATTTTTATATTCACGCTTTTATGTAGTTTTGACCCATAGATGGGACTCAAACAGGTACTACCACTTAGGGTCACAATGGACTGAGGAGTAGTGGCAATGAAGTAGTTTCTCCAAACACAAAGAACAAAAAGAAAGAAAAGAACAAAAAATGAAGAAAGAAAGAAAGAAAGAAAGAAAGAAAGAAAGAAAGAGTGGATCTTCTTGAAAAGACAGAAGCAGAAGAAAGTAGAAAAACAAACAAAAATAATACATCAAGTGTCAATCAAGATTTCGTTTGTTAACTTATTCAACGTTGTTTCATTTTTATTTTCATGTTTTATTCCTTAGAATTTTTCTCGATTTTGTGGTTTCATTCAAACCAATTTTGTGTTCTCCTTTTTTTCACGTGTGTTGATTGACAACCGACCGACCGACCGTCTGCTCCAGTCGCTGCCATATTTGTTAGTCTCTATCAAACAGATTTCATTTCTGTATTTGCATTTCTGTTTATCCTATCCATAATCTAATATTGCATTGTTGGCGTTGTTTTTAAGCTGAAGCTATGTATAGCACCCCAAAGAACTTTTTGATCGATGCTCAGATGCGTAGAGGTGCTGCCACCTCTCGGCACTTCAATGCAAAATCACAGCCAATGTTCGGGGATAAAAAAAAAAAAAGAAAGAGAAAAGATGTCTTTTCATTCAAGGCGGGAAGACCTTTGTGCTGAATCATAATCATTTGTACTAAGGTTTATAACATAGACGGGGTGTAGTTTGTTCATTTTCATATGAATGGGAATTTTACGTGACTGACATCTTTGCTTTTTTTATACGGTCCAATATCCTTGTGCCTTTGTTCGTTTATTTGTTTGTTTTATTACTAACGTCTCGAACGTATTGCCTACGGTTATCATCAGACGTCGAATAGCAGATTTACAATTTTTAAACAATCTGCGAGCGAGAAATTCCTACTGTGTTTCTTCGTGCATAATGCGATAAATTTTGTGGGTAGCATTTTACTCGAATGTAAAACCAGCAACGGTTTTGCTATAGCTGTAATAATAAATTTACACACACAATTGAAGTTTTCATTATATGAAAGATTAGATAAATCCAAACCAAAGTTGGGCTTTAAATGAACTTGAATGACATAATTTTACTTCCAATCAAAAAATAAAATTTGAATCGTCCGAACGTAGTGTAATAGATAAAGTTTGGAGGTACCCGTGGCGTAATGGTTATCGTCGTAGGAAATGGACACGGCGACACGAGTTCAAATCCTGGACGAGACTGATTGCTTTTCACATAGCACTAATAACCTTTGGAAAGGTACGAATCCGATTATTATCCCTCCAGCTATGGGTAAATAGTAGGACAGACTGGGTTCTTCAGCCTTGGTGAGACAACTAGTCTAGGAGAAGGAAAACTCTGAATTCAAACCAGTTAAACTCCGCTTAAAAATTGACCTTATGTCATATCCTGCCCAAGCGGAGGGGTTGGTAAATAGGGTAATTGCTAAAGTGCTTGACTTCGGCCTCAAAGTAAGAGAGTTCAAACTCCAGTGACGCTATTATGTTCACTTTAGGACTAATACCATTGGAATATGATTCAAACTCCTAATCTCCCCTGCAATGGGGATAAATAGTATCATTGCTCTTCTTCTATAATGTTGAATATCCCACGGAGGTCAACATTATACAAAAAAATCAAATTAAAAATTCAACAAAATAATTTGATAGTCAAGCTTAGAATATATTGATTATATCCCCTTCCAAAAGGTAATACCTTCCCCTCCCGCAAAAGGATCATGGCACTAAACTTCTTCTGAGGCTCCCATTCTAGATATCTGGGTAGTGTGTAGTGCCCCCTTCATTCCCATTACTCTGAGGTCCACTCTGACCCGGATAAAATTGATTTGTTTAAACATTATTCATATTTGATAGGACCGTGTGCAAAATAAACTCTAAAGAAACAGCCTTTCACATGTGCCAGATCATATCACGACGATAGAAATTTCAATAAAAATGTACAAAGCATGCGATTCCCTAACTTCTAGTAAATAGCTTTGTACTAATTTGTCAGCTAGACATGAGCAAAGATGGAAATGCTATTTATACGTCTACAGTTCAGTTTTTTCTGAAACGTTAAAAGAAAGAAAAAAAAAAAGAGACGACGAAAGAAGAAAGAACTGCAACACAGCTGCTTTCTGATTCCAGATTTGGTAAAAATGGATTTTAAAAATCGCTACGATATTATATGCTGTGTTCTTCGATATATAAAGAATTATGTCTCAACAAGAATCGCATTATATAAAGAACAAATATATTACTGATGCTCAGGCAGAAAAATCGTCCACACTTCTATATTCGAGATCGCATTGTATTCCAGTAAATTTGTAACCATCAGAAAAAGAAAATTAAATAGATCAATGAAACTTCCATTCAATTCCCTCCAATGTTCCCTGATAAAGTTTTGAAAGTTATCCATAAACCAATTTAGTGATGCTCAACTTAGTGTGACTAACTTTTATTAAAATAATTCTTTAATTACCTAATTTTGAAGTTAGGAAATATAAAGTTTGTATGATTAATTTCGTCTTTTAACAAAATACCATCCTGTTGATAATTGTGTATTGCTTGGGATTTTATCATGTTGTGATCAAGGTTTTGTGAATGAAGACATTTTTTAACGTTAAGATTTTCTACATGGCCTGAAATGCATACCAAATAAAACAAATTTTGAACCTCTGCCTCAAACTGAGAACAGCCAAATAAAGCTTTCTCAATTATTAATGATATAGATAGAATATGTTAATATGATTGTTCTCGGGTAAATATCGTTACAAATCGACATAGGAAAGGAAGTAGACCAATAGAATTTTGGTTTAGATTCCGTTGAGGTCTATTCCGAAAGGTTTGAGTGTGAAGCTGTATTTACTGAGACAGAAATGAATAATAAATGAAACGAGCATATTTTTCTAGAGTCTAACAATGCAACACACTAATTCCAGAAAGTTTTCCATCGTCCGAATTCTCTCTGATATTTCTCTGTTGAAATGGTCTGAAGCTGCACCGTCATATTTCTTATAATTCTTTCCACATCAATTTAGGAATTATGTAAAATATGAAAAAAATGAAAACGTCACATAGATTTAGGGTTTGTTTTTTTTTACCTAAACTTTTCACCACTGGAAGATGCAACGAAAGGATCTGGACGTTACACAAGGGGCTGCATGTTACCTAAGGATCTGAATGTTACACAAGGAGCAGGATGTCACACAAAGATCTGGATGATACACTTGGGGCAAGATGCCACGCAAAGATCTGGATGTTATACAAGGGACAGGATGTGGCACAAAATCATTTTTAAAGACGAGTACAAGTCGGAATTCAGAGTTTTCATTCTCTTAGACGAGTTGCCTAACCAAGGCTAAAGAACCAACTTACCCTATTATTACCCATAGCCCGAGGTATGGTTCGATTTCTTTGTTTTTAATATCACAATAACCTTCTTGGGTTATTTAATACTATCATAGCAGAAGAGAAGAGTAGTGATACTATTTAACCAATAGCTGGGGGATAAAGGGTTCATGCCTTTCCGAAAGGCATGCCATTGTATGACTGGAGTTCAAACTCGCTTACTGCGATGTCAAAGTTCAGCACGTTAGCCACTACGCAACGAAACTCCCCGTATAGTACAGATGGTCTAAAATCGGAAGTAGTTGTAGATTGCGATGTGTTACAAGTAAACACTATTTTTTCGCCATTTCGAAATATTTTTCCATGTGGCAGTCAGTGAGGCCTAGTTTCATTTTCTAGTCATTGAGGGAGCATTGTTTTGTTTGTATATACCCAACCCTTCCAAAGTCAATTTTAGGCGTAATACAGGTGGTTTTTATATCCTTCTCCCCGGTCGGTTTCCGTACCAATTTGAAAGAGCTCAGTCTGCCCTACTATTTACCCTGAATGAGAAAAAAAATGAATTCCTGCTTTTCCTTAGTGCAAAGCGAAACGCACACAATCTCATAAAGATTTGAACTCGAGTCATAGAGTCCATTTCTTACTATGTAACCGTTACGCTATGTACGCCTCCAACTTTCTGGGGAGTAAACCGTATTTTTGTTGGGTTTTTTGTCTTTTTTCTTTTTTTTCTTTTTACTTCGGGTTTTTTTTTTTTTTTTTCTTTTTATCTTAAATGATTATGACTTGATTCATTTGTTTCTTCTTGGGATATCAAAGAAAATTAGTAAAACTTTGAAAGAAAAACGATAATGAGAGGCTAATTAAAATAAACTGAAGATGTCATGGAAACTAATGAACGCTTTAAGAAAAAAAATACTCGCAAGTATTTTTCGATTGACGAATATTTTTGATCAAAATTGGAGTGGTTTCTTCTGACTGGAATCAAAGATCTCAATTCATAGCGACTTGCTACAGGAGTAGCATTAATATTACGAAAACAAACATGTAAAACTGAAAATCATAAAAACATTTTAAACGTTGTTAAAATTTCTAAGACGAGACTTGATAATTGTTATTACTTAGAATATTCGGACTATTGACCTCATCTTTATGGTTATACTCACAACGATTTAGCCGATATGTCCTTCGACCGTTTTCAGTTGTGATATGAGCTAGGGTACGAAAACATCTGTCTTGAAAAAGAAGGGGAGTATCACATGATTGATGGAGACGTTAGGTTTATAAGTCCCAAAAATTCACTTCAAACTATCTGGTAAGGACACGTTACCCAGTGGATAAAGTATTTGGTTGGAAAGTGTTTCTAAATGAAGTCGGTTGCAGGATCGATCTCAACAGGTAGCAGTAATAACAGGGTCTATAGTACGAATATTACAAGTAACAACAACTTTAAACGTGAATTGAATTACCATGACCAGAAAATCCGGCAACACCTACTCACGACAAACGGAAACACTGGACAGCTGTTTCGACTATATGAGGTCTCATCAGCAGTGTATACCATGATCTTCACCTCTGGAGATCGAACCAGCGACTGCAGATATCAGAGCCGAAATTCTATCACTGGGCCAACTGCCTATATCGCACGCAAGTGACGCCAAATAAATTAGGCATGGTAATTGCGCAGCCAATTAGCCTGAATGTTCCTTGTAAGTTACATCCGTACTCTTTATAGAGAACACGGTCACCTCCAGAGCTACGTCTTCCCAAGAGGATTGGAAAAAGGATCCACGCAATTATTATGAACTCAAGGGCAAGGATATAGATGTACATTTTCTTTGTTTTTAAAGTAGAGGAATTATATTGTGAATTGAATTACCATGACCAGAAAAAAAATGAAATGTACAACTTTAAACGTTTTCTGCTGATTCTATCGATATGAAGAAACGTCAATATCCTCATCACCCCCAAAAAACAGCCACGGATTTGCTATGTAGTTTTATTTATTTATTTTTGGCTGTATTTGTTTTTGTTTTTAAATTTATATTTGTGCTATTTTATTCATTTATCTCTTTATTTATTTATTGCTCTTTTTTATTATTACACCTTTGTGCAGTGACGAGATGATATTTGGGCTTGTTGGGTCTCCCAAATAAAAGTGGTCCATGTGTTGTATAGCCACATACACATATACATCTGTATGCAGAATCATAACGACGACACAATAAAGACGGCGACACAGTTCTTAGAAAAATATACCTCTCACTTTATTTGAAAGGGTTGTGTGTGAGAGGGAGTTGGAGACCGAACAGAACTGCAACATATAGACCCCAACTCTTATGGCCACCAGCGTTTCTTTCCCGTTCTCCTGGGCCGCTCAACCGGAAGCCCAGGAGCCCAGCTCTCTGCTGGAAGTGTTTTCTCTACCGCATCTTATCTCCAACTGGTCTGGTCTCCAAACTCTCAATCGGGGGTCCCGAGGCCCCTTCTGCTGGATCCTGGCTTTCTCGACCGCATCTTATTTCCAACTGGTCTGGTCTCCAAACTAACTGACCTCCTGTCTTCACCGAGTTATATAATAGTTCAACGCTCACCTTCTTCTTGTGGGCGTCACAATTTTGCACTCATTCAACCTGTCCACGGTAAAGGCTATAATATCCTGATTATTCCTCGATCGGATGCACCTGTTATTTACACAGGTGGATTTCCTATTTTGACAGCCCGGCCGGGTCGTAGGTCAATATACAACACATGAGCATAAACTTTTTCAAAAAGATTCTGCTGTTCTATCAGCTGTTGGACTACAGAATAATCACCCTCAAAAACTAAATATATAGGTAGGACAGGATGCGACAGAAGATATATATATATATATATATATATATATATATATATATATATATATATATATATATATCAGGGGCGGAGATGGGACTAGTACTACTCGTGCCCGGCACGACCAATAACTCGGTCAATGTTATTCAAAATGGATTAAAAATCATCCATTAATTTCAAGCAAACATACTTAGTCTGATCTCAATTAAATTACGTATCTATTCAAGTTTCCATAACTAAGTAGCCAAAAGTTCATAAATATATCTGGGAATAATACAACGATGCTGTTTTGAACGGATGGTCTTTGTCCGGCCACCGTCAGATCCATTGAACATCCCATAAAATCGGCTATAATGTTGAACACGCGTAATCCGTGCCAAGCACAAGACCCTTATAAAATAATTACTATGAGATAAGAATATAAAACTATATTTGGGAAAATTATTTATATTAGGAATAGTAACCAATAATGCTTTATAAAAGATTACTATTACCACTTACCTATAATAATATATAGTTGTTTGCCATAATTGAAGCCTTGTAGTGGGTGTTCCTGTGGTGTAATAGCTAACGTACTGCACTGCGACATCGTAGTTAGCGAGTTCGAACTCCAGTCGCACTATTACGTTCACTTTCAGATTAATACCCTTGGGACAGGTATGAACCTCCTTATTCACTGGTACACATGGGTTATATAGTACCGATACTATTCTTTTACAAGGATGGCTTTAGCATAAAATAACCCAAAAAGGTTTATTTGCCATTAAACAAAGAAACCAAAACCTTATAATTGAGACTAAATTTGATTGGAATGATCGAAACTTTGTAATTGTGGAGAAATTATTTGTGTTCGCCAATGGTCCAAGAGACCTGGGTTCAATCCCAGGTCGCGTCATACGAAAGACTTTAAAAATGGTACTCGATACCTCCTTGTTTAACACTCAGCAATATAAGGTTCGTATCAAGGGTAAAGTGGAGCAATTCAGGGAAAGGAGTAGCGCCCTCCCCTACACCTCGGTGTAGTAGCTATTGAAAAGGTATCCTTCTAGTCGCCCTTGACTAAAGGGAGACAACTTTGCTTACTTATTTGTATTATGAACACTTATTTGAAGATATGTTTACACATGATTTGTTACTTGAAACTATATAATTGTTCGCAAGAAAAGACTGACTTTGGCATCATAGAGAAACCCAAAATTAGCTGACAACTCGCAAAAACCAATGAACCGAATATATATACCCAAGCGCATTAGGGTTGCCCTTGGTGTATGATTATGGTCATAGGAAATGGACACGGCGACACGAGTTCAAATCCTTAACGAAGCTGATTGGATTCCACACAGCACTAATACCCTTTAGAAAGTGTATAAATCTAATTGTTCTCCCTCCAGCTATGGGTAAAGACAACCAATCTAGGAGAAAGAAAACTCTGAATTCAATCCTGTTCAACTCTGCTTAAAAATTTACCTTATGTCACATCCGGCACATGCGGAGGGGTTGAGAAATACATACACTCAAGCATGAAAAAGGGGGTATCTTCGTGGTGTAATGGTTAAATCGATGGACTGCGGAATCTTAGTACGCGAGTTCGTACTTCAGTCGCGCTATTACGTTCACTTTCGGGCAAATACCCTTAGGAAAAGTATGAGCCCCCTTATCCTCCCAGCTATGGGTTAAATAGTACCACTACTGTTCTTCTAGGAGAATGGCTTTGGCATTAAATAACCTAAAAAGAGTTGATATGCCATTAAACAAAGAAACCAAACCAAACCATCAAGCACGTAAAGGAGATTATGTATTCCGGAATATTCCTAAAATAATACATTTCTGAACGGGTGGGTCCACGTGGTGTAACGGTAAAGCGATGGACGAGGGAATCGTAGTACATGAGTTCAAACTCCAGTCTCGCCATTATGTTCACTTTAAGACAAATACCCTAAGGAATGGTATGAACCCCCTTATCCTCCCAGCTATGGGTTAAATAGTTCTACTACTATTCTTCTAGAAGAATGGCTTTGGCATTAAATAGCCTACAAAGGTTGATATTCCATTAAAATAAAGAAACCAAACCATTTCTGAACAAAAAGTGAATTAATTTCAACGTATAGTCATATAAACATATAGATTCTACACCATTTACTTGCTGTGTGATTTTAAACTGTATTTCGATTGTCGAGATTTTAAAAATCTATTTGTTTTTTTGTTTTTTTTGTTTGTTTTTTTTTTTTTTTTTTGCGTGCGGAATCAAACATAATGCAACGTGAAAAATTAATCATTTGATTTATCACTTTTCCTCCTATTTCTGTCTGACAATTTCACGTGCTGTTATGGCTAGAAAGCTATATTAACGGACTATTGTCAATAAGTTCGATTCTCACTAAGAGCTCCATATCTTCGATCTTGAGCTGCAACTTAGCAAAGATTTGGAAATAACTATTTCCGTTTCCATGATTGTGTAAGCCACATAAAAAGTACATAATTTTTATATTTTAGGATTTTAACTTAGAATTGAACACTGTTTGTACTCGTATCCTTTATTTGAATTTTATCTTCTGACACACACACACATACAGACACACACACACACACATATATATATACATATATGTGTGTGTGTGTGTGTGTGTGTGTGTGTGTATATATATATATATATTAAGAATATTTGCGAGACAGATTTTTAAGATGATCGTTGGGTTCATAAAGTATGCAGTTTATTGACAAGACGTCGGTACAAATTGACTTTTTTGTTAACAGTTGTCATTTTGTTAACCTTGGGGTGCGCTTTGTCACCAGCAACGATTGATGATACACTGAGAGTTTTGTTTTTGTTTTCGTTGCGTCGTACTTTAAGATCTTTCTTGAATTATTCTTAGAAATAGAAAGACGAAAGAAAGTTAATTATACTTTATCAAATTATTTTTCTCTTCGGTGTCATGAATATAAGATAAAAATATTTTGTTCGTCTTATCTTTTGCCCTCAAAGTCCCAATAAAATATAAAATAGTCTAGAAGGGGTACCCTGGTATGCCTAAGAAGAAAAGATAAGAGACATGATATTTTAATGAAATAATAATTAAACACACACACACACACACACACACACACACACACACACACACACACACACACACACATATATATATATATATATATATATATACTTTTGGGAGTTCAACTTTGCTATTGTGTATACTGGAGTGCGAGTTTAGGGCATACACAGGCAAAACATCAAGTCCTTGGAACTTTTGCTTACAAACAAACACACAAAGAAGCATCACTGATATATATATATATATATATATATATATATATATATATATCATCATCATCATCATCATCATCAGGTAATAGTGGTAATATGCTAAAACAAAAGTTACATCACTTTTGTAATAGATCCTCCCCTGATGTTGGCCCAAAGTCGGGCAGAAAGTACTAGGGATATATACAACTATGGACAATGCATAAACCAATTTCCCCCGAATACGATAAAAGTAATACGGGAATTCGAACGGATCCAGAAGAAAATATGTAGACATAAAATGTCTATTACGTTTAATGAAATTTATATATATATATATATATATATATATATATATATATATATATATATATATATATATATATATATTCTGTGGTACGTAGAGAATTTTTTGAATAGCTTTAAGTAGTGTTTACATTAAAAGTTCTAAGAATGGACCTTTTTTCGGTCACGTCACATTAGAGAACTCCATAGCGAAGGCAATCAATAAGAAGGAACAGAATCTATTTCTTTGTATTCTGTGATTTTATTATGGAGTTCTCTGAAAAGACTTGACCAAAAAAAGATCCTCTTTTAGAACTTTTCCTGTATGCTCTACTTTAAGCATTTCATGTTTTTTATAATAAAGAATAAGAAATTATTTCGCTACCACACTTCCATACTTCTTTATGATGGTTCATTTACATATTTTCTTCTGATGGTTATGTTGCGATGAAATTTTATACGCTTGATACTAGCTGTAGCCTGTCCTATGTTTTCTTACTAATTGCCCAGATGTTTCAAAAATGTATCTTAGTTGTAGCCAATAATCCTGCTGTCATCACGCTCCTTCGACACTCAGATTTGTATTTCTATCTTTCCATTTCTTTTTTCTTTTCGTTTTCTTCTCCGTCTCTCATTCTTTCAGTGCCTCCCTCTTATTTATATGTTTCCTTTTATTGCTTAACGCTGCAAAATAACCAACATTCTGATGAAGACTTTGATGAAATAAAGACCAATTATTACTTTGAATCAACTGTCTCTGTTTTGGTTTATCCACTTTTCCGTTTATTTTTTCACATCTTGTCGGATTTTTTCAATTTACAATTTCTCCATATATATATATATATATATATATATATATATATATATATTATGAAGAGTGTATATATGGGAGCAAGTTATAGTTCAAGCAAGTTTTATTAAAGATGATGGAATACTGTTTATCATTTTTATTTTATTTTTTCAAGTCTCCTTGCAATTTTTCTTGTGTTGGGATCAAGCTGGTAAAGGAATTGTCTCATATGTTCTGCCCAAGCGCTTTCAACCATACTTTTGGTCGTCATCAGAGGTAGTGTAGTTAAGAGTTGACAGTTTGAGGTTTTATGGTCTTAATTATTTGTAACGTTTTGTTTTGAAGCTGTCGGTTGGAACGTTTTCATCATTTTATTTTTAAACGTTCGGTTGGAAAAAAAAAGGTTTACTAATCGATTTAGTGATTTTAGTTATTAAAAATATTTGATATGTTGGTGCCTGTGTAAAATGCTGTTTTATTTATGTTTTGTTTTAATTTTTTATACATATTGTTTCTATATATATATATATATATATATATATATATATATATATATATATATATATATATATATATATATCCACAGTCTGAAGAATAGACTGACTGTATTTCATGCGGAAGAATATGTATCCCCACCCGACCGAAACTTAAATAAAATTCTTGGGTGTCTGGTGATATGTCATGAGTTAAATACTTGGAACCAAGTCGCTGTGACGAACGAAAAAAAAAGCAGAAAAAAGAATATCTTTCATGGGTCAGCTTGATTGTTCATATGCTGACCAAGAATTTTCTTATAGGATGTAACGCTGTGATGTTTGATTCAGAACAGAGTCTCCTTTTTCCAGGACAAACATCTTCCATCATTGTTGCTGTCCTTGGATCCCATTGTTAAAAATCATTAACAGAAGTCCACCTTTATATTTCTTCTATATTTTTTTACTGTACCTGTATATGAACATAATTTCTTTTGTATGTATGTATACAAAATCTAAATTTGCATATTTTTCTTTTTATAAATCGTTCATATGTATATATATATATATATATATATATATATATATATATATATATATATATATATATATATATATGCACGTGTGTGTGTGTGTGTGTGTGTGTGTGTGTGTGTGTGTGTGTGTGGACATATTTATATGGGTGTGAGAGAGAAAGAGGGAGAAAAGTGTGGAATGTAAAAAAGAACACAAAGTAGAAAAGTATACATATACACATAATTTTATATATATATATATATATATATATATATATATATATATATATATATATATATATTAGTCATTATATATATTTAATAGCATGGAAGCTTATCTGCGACCACTGGTTTCCTGCCCTCCCTACCCGGCAATCATCTGGCAGAAAAAGGCTTTTTTCTGCTTGATGATTGCCGTGTAAGGAGGGCATGAAACCAGTGATCGCAGATAAGCTTCCATGCTATTAAATATATATAATGACTAATATATCTATTAATATAATACAATATAATATAATATAATAGCTCTATCACTTTCCAATTTATATCGCATTTGGTTTACTACTAACCCACCAAGGGAGATACTGACAACCATAAAGTGTTGGAAAAAATATATATATTTCCACACAGAATTTACAACATTCACACATATACGCATGTATATCGGTGCGTGTGTGTGTATGTGAGTTTATGTACGTACATGTGTATGCCCGTACGTGTATAAGTGTGTAAAGTTGGTAAATGAATCCAAGATTATGAATAAAATATTAATAATCAGATTAATTTGTTTTTCAAATGAGAATAGCGCGTTCGGAATCATTCTGATGACACTATTCCAGTTGTGAAACATGCCCGTCTTATTTTTCTGCAGTCTTCTTTTTCTCTCACTATCTATATATATATATATATATATATATATATATATATATATATATATATATATATAATTTGAATTAGAAAAATGTAAGGCATTACTAAACCAAGATAGAAAAAATAACTGATTTTATTTACTTTATAAATAAGAATATTTTCTGCCATTATAAGTTCGTTTTTCCTTACGCTTTATATCCAAATAAAGCTTTCCAGTTTACAAAGTGTCCTAAGATTTATTTGAAATGATTGTCAAGTTTAGAATCAGACCATTTATCTTTATAATCATTGATATTTCCAACTGTTTGTTTTTCTGCTCAACTAATTCCGATTGAATTTTGCAGCTGTATCCTAACATAAAAAAACATCTTCTTTTTTGAATATATAATAACAAGGTTTCACTTCTTTTCTTTCGAGCTGACAGTCGAAAATTATTTTGAAAGTTGATATCAACAGCGTTTCTAAGGAGACAAAAGAAAACTTAGTTAATAGATAAGCCAGAAACACACTCACACACACACACACACACACATTCATACACAAATACACAGCTAGTAAATTCCCCAAGGAAAAATGTCTAGTCGTAAAGGAATCTTTAAAAAAAAAAAAAGTGATGTTTGGCACTTAGTGACTTGCGGGACCTTCGTCTGGACACGTGGCTTAAGAAGAGTGGACTTGAAATAAGATTTTAAAAAATTGTTAATCCGACCTGGATAATTTAGTGGTGAAGCCTAAATTACTTAGATGCAGATCCGGCGAAAATCTTTGTTATTTACTAGCTGGGATACCCACCGTTGCTCGGTAAGCATTTAATCAAGGCTCAAATGTAAAGCATAGCGTCAGATCTTCCGACAAAATTCAGAAAGAGCCATGTGAGTAACACTTCAAGATAAGTATCAGTTTTCAATTCGTGAATCAGAATAAACTTTGTTTGTTTGTTTGTTTGTTTGCTTGTTTGTTTATTTGTTTATGTATGATGGGTATGTATTTGCTACGTATAGCAAAAATTATGGAATTACCTCATCGCTCCCAGATACACTTTAGCCCGGAGTGGTAACACCTGATAGGGTCCTATCTATGGGACAAATAGAACTATTTGACATCAATACTGATTGCAAACAAATGAATTATGCTAAATTGAATTGTTTGAAATAGAAATGTTTGATCATTTAATTGTGTATAAACAAATGACCCTTTAATTGAATTGTTAGTGATGCATGCAATACTTGAAAACATTTAACTGTGTGCAAAAAAAATGAGCCTAGGCTCGTTTAAAAACGTTATCAACAAAATGTGTTTAAAAATCATATATATTTTACATATGTTATGAGGATTTGACATTCTGTGTGGACATAATCCTCAGACAGACACATACATAAACTATTAGTATAGTTTATGTATTCAGCAACTTTAGTGTAGTATTATATTTATGTATTCAGCAACTGACCGAAGATAAATTTGATCGAAAAAAGAAGCCAATGATTTAAATATTTTTATACTTTATTATCAACAAATCATTTATATAAGCTTTATCACGGTAAATCTTTGAAACAAATGACCCTTTAATTGAATTGTTAGTGATACATTCCAATACTTGGAATCATTTAACTGTGTGCAAAAAAAATGAGCTTAGGCTCGTTTAAAAACCTTATCAACAAAATGTGTTTAAAAATCATATATATTTTACATATGTTATTAGGATTTGGCATTAAATCACTTACGATGGTTGATATGCCACAAAACACAACCCAACCAGCAGTAATATTTAAAAAATGTTAATGCTACTCCTATTTCTTTTGGTTATGTCTTCTTTGAAAATCACGCTTCGTAAAAAAAAGTAAGCGAAATGTTCAAAGAGACAGAATTTTAAAAGGACCACACGAAAAAAATCATGAAGTTCAAACCTGCGGGAGACAATTAAAATATGAGTCATCACAGCAACGCGTATGTTCCGTTTGATAGCCAGTTACGTCCGCTTCAGCTCAAGAACTAAGTTCTAGAAAAGAGTCATTTTGGATCATTTCATTCTGTTTCTCGTTAGTTTTTTTTTTTTTTTTTTTTTTGCAATAATAAGCCTTTTATCAAAAATTACATAAGACTTCCCTTTTCCAAAATGTATCAATTCGAATATGCAACAATCTTCTGACGTAATAATAGAAAGTCTGTTTTCTACATTTTTTTAAAAAAATTTCATCGTTACAGGGATATTAAACAATAGAAATAAATTTCCTTTAAAAAAAAAAACTCTCATTAATCTGAATTAGGTTATGGACAATTAAATTAAAATTTATATCGATTTTTTCCAACACTCATAATCATCCAGTAATTGTTGGTTGTGTGATAAACATTTATGAAATGAAAAACATGTTTGACATTCTGTGTGGACATAATCATCAGACAGACACATACATAAACTTTGGTATAGTAGTATAGTTATGTCTCGACCGAAGATAAATTTGATCGAAAAAAGAAGCCAGTGATTTGAATGCTTTTATATTTTATTATCAACAAATCGTTTATATAATCTTTATGACGGTAAATCTTTGAAGGAAACGTAACTAATACCTGTTTCTATATGCTAATATCGGAAATAGTTCAAATCTATTCAAAGGATATCAAATTTATTAGGATATTGATTTTGATTCCATTATTTTTTCTTTCCTTTTCTTTTTTTTCAACTTGGATATATTAAATGTTAATTTATCCTTCTCATCGGTTTATCTTTATTTATTTATTTCTTTATTTGTTCGTTATCAGCGTGATATTTCCACTTTGCTTCTCACGATCTCTCAGGCTTTTTCATCTTTTTTTTTTAATCTCTTTACTCTTCATTTCTCTTTTTTCCTTCTCCTTTTCATCCGTTTTTTCTCTTCTTCTTTCCTTGCTTTTCTTTTCTCTCTTTCGATTACTATTCATCGTTATCTCTTTCCTCGTCCTTTTACTTTCCCCGACTACTTTCTTTATAATCTCTTACTTTTCTTTTTCTTTTTTTCCTGTCGTTATTTTTTATGTCCTACGTCTAACCATAATAATCCCTAATTACTGAAGCAAGATGAATAGATGTATAGTATCCTCATTTCGTTGACTACGGCTTTTTAACACCGGCTATCTCTTATCGTTAAAATGGCTGAAGTGTCTATTTCTGGTAGAGATGAGCAGAAAGGCACTGAAAACAAGAATTATAAAACAAAGAAGAAGAAGAAGAAGAATGCAAGTAATGCATTGGCTGATAAAGAATATTGTCTTTTCCTCTTGGTGGCGTGATCCCTGCAATATCTTTTACCAGCAGACAGGACGAGGCGCAGTAATCTAAGAATAGACAATCTCACGTCTCTATTTGATATGTGACATGAAATCGTTCGATCTGTTCATTTCTGTCTAAATTAAAACCACTTTTATTGCCACGTGGAGTACAGGCAACTTTCACTTGACCCAGCAATAGAAAGATAACCTACAATCAGGGTTCAACTCCAGGTAAAGCGCAAAGATGTGGATTCTAGTTTTCTTGAATGTTATGCCACCTCTTGTTTTTAATTTTTGAATATTAGTCGTCAAATTTTGATTGATTTTAACGGCATATCAACTAGTCTACGGTTATTTAATGCCTATGGATTAGGGAATCGTATTCCTTGTATGTTTATATTTACACTGTAGTTGTTTCTGAAGATTTTTTTTTATTTCTATTTTTATTTTTGCTTGCTGTTGTTTTTGTTTTGCTTTGTTTTTGTTTGGTTTGAGGGATTTCAATTTTTATATCGTCATAGGCAGCATCATAACTACACAATGATAAAGACAGACGCAATGATAAAGACGCAGGAAGACATCTTTAAACAAAATATTTACCTCTCACTTTATTGTAAGGGTTCGAAAGGGGTTACTCAAAGTTTGCGTGTGAGAGGGAACTTGGGACCGAACAGAAACTTCAATATTTTGTCCCCAACTCTTATGTCCGTCAACGTTGTGTCTTTCTCGTTCTCCAGATGCTCAACTGGAGGCTCTGGGGTCCACTCTGCTGGGTACTGGCTTTCTTTACTGCATCTTATCAGCAACTTCTCTGGTCCCCAAACTCCATCGGTGTTCCCGAGGGCCCCCTCGGGCGGGTGTGGCTTTCCCTACCACATCTCGTCCTACTCCTTCTCCAACTCTACTGCCACCGGCACTCGAACTCTGTCTTGAGTTATATGATAGTTCAACGTCCACTCGATCGCCCACTCGATCTTTGAAATCGCATGTTTAATCGTCATCAAGCGGAAATAACTGTCATGCAGTTCAGAGGTCACTCTCTTCCGGTGCGTCAGTCTATGAGAGTATCATGGGATTTTTTAGCTTGTTCCATTTTGTTAGCCAATTTCCGCCCACGCAATTTCCGCTCCTAACTGCCGCTAGAATGTGTCACTTCCTCCCGGCGCATCACCTTGAATGGCATTTTGGGCCGGGTCGAAGGTCGAAATATAACATCATCACATGGTTCAAACGGATGCGAATAATTCTTAAACAGATTTATTTGCCCTAAAGGTGGGACTTTAACAGGTACTACCACTTCGAATCAGTGTGATCTTGGGAGTAATGGTAACGAAAGGGTACTCCACATTCCCAAGATTTCCAGAACTGAAACCTCACCATCAGATGCAATTTATTGTCATGTTCTAGACACTCCTTTTTTGCATGTGGGGTACCTGTCTGCAAGGAATACAGTCAGGGTATTCTAAGTCAGGGCGTGACCTTTAGAGATCACCGAACGGTTTATTAAAGGACTACCAGATTTGGTAAGCATATTTATAGAAAAACAAGATGTTTTAACGCAAATTTGTTGTTCCTCGTTGGCGAAAAAGGATCATTCATTGAGAAGACTCCCTAACAATATACCAGGATCAGCGAAATACCCTATTACTGCAAAAGGTACATAATCACACATAATTAAATTTTAAAACTTAAAAATGATATAGCCCAGTCCGCTGGGGTTAGAGAAGACAGCAACTGCTTCTCTGCAGAGGGGTAAGACGCCCCCCACAACGAGTGTCCGATTTATGACAATGAACAATCTGATGGTAAAGCTACAGTAATGCAGGAGCTCTGGGGAATGTGGAGTACGCCTTCATTGCCATCGGTCTCAAGTTCACTCTAGCTCAGAGTGGTAACACTTATTTGGGTTTTATATATGGCTGAAATAGAACTATTTGACGTTTATCATCATCATCATCATCATCATCATGTCGTGCCGCTAGCACGGATATTCCTGACCCTCTCTCGCCACTTCTCCCTATCGTTCATCGCCTCTGGCTGGTCTTCAGGGCTACATCCCGTATCCTCCCATACCTGCTGAATGTATTTTCGAGCTGGTCGTCCTGCTTTTGCCCGGCCATATGTGGGGGTCCATAGGAGTACATCACTAATGAGCTCGTCCCTGCTACTCTGGCAGTGTCCTGCATGTCTGGTTCGTCTAACTTAGATAGTTTACGTGATAGGAGGCAGGTGGCCGTATAGTTGGTGCCTTGTGGGGTGTTGCCGCCAGGACTTGTTCAATATTGCTCGCAGCATTCTTGTGTAATTGCCGTCTGGCTTCTTCTTCAGCCGTTTAGTTATCGTCCAAGTAGTGCATCCATACAGCAGTATCGATACAACCGCTGCTTGGAAGAAACTGCGTTTCATTTTATCGGTCAGGTCTGATTTCCATATGATCGATAGCCTATCGATAGCTGACCATGCCTTTGTATGTGCCATAATCAAACAGGTGACATCTCCACACTAGACGGAACCTCTCTGAAACTAGTAGAGAAATTCACCTACCTAGGAAGCAGCGTCACTCTTGACGTTTATACTGCGTGCAAAAATTGGGTTGTGCAACTTTAAATCGTTTAAAATAGAACTGTTTAAAATAGAACTGTTTGATCATTTAACTGTGTGTAAACAAATGACAGATAATTGAATTGTTAATGACACAGAGCAATACTTGGAACCATTTAAATAGGAACGAAAGTATGAGCTTAGGCTGCTTTAAAAACATTATCAATAAAATGTGTTAGTAAAACATATATTTAATATATTTTTATACAGATGGTTTGGTATTAAATAATCTACAATGGTTGATATGTCATATAACCTAACCAAAACAAACAAAACCAAACCGATAAAAAAATAATAATAAATGATTTATTAGTTTTATAAATAATATATAATATATAATTATTAACACTTTATTTAACATTACAACTAGATGTAAAGTCGGTTATTCCAGTCGAAATGCAAAAATAAATACACAGTAATCATTAATTCTACCTGGTATTATTCCTTATTTGCCTACTCAGCTGGGGCTTTAGAATACTCCGACTGCTTCTCTGCAGAGGGGTAACCCCAACCCCAACGAGTTTCCTGGATATAACACTAAACAATGTCATGGTGAGGTTCCAATAATGCTGGGGTTTTGAGGAATGTAGAGTACCCGTTCATTGCCTTCACTCCTGAATCCACTCTGGTCCAGAGTGGTAGCAATTTATAGGATTCTATCTATGGGTCAAATAGAACTAAGCTATATACTAATGCTAAACAGAATTGTTTGAAATGGAACTGTTTTTTGACATTGAAACTGTGTACTTATGCTAAACTAAATTCTTTGAAATAAAACTCTTTTGACATTCAATTCTGTACATTGCCCAGTCGGCTGGAGTTGCAGAATACACCGACTGCTGCTCTGAAGAGGGGTAAGATCCCCCAAGTGTCGGGAATGCGGAGTATCCCTTCATTGCCTTCATTACCGGGTTCACTCTGGCCTAGAGTGGTTGCATCTGATAGGATGATACTATCTATAGGTCAAACAGAACTAAACGGTGTACATATGATAAATTGAACTGTCTGAAATAGAACTGTTTTTGACATTTGAAATGTGTACTTATGGTAAACTGATATGTTTGAAATAGAATTGTTTTTGACGTTTAAAATGAGTACTTGTACATAACTGATTTTTTTTTAAATAGAACTGTGTACATGTATAAAAATGGATTTGGCATTAAAAAACCTACAATGGTTGATATACCATGAAACCAAACGAAACCAACCAACGAATTATTTTGTTTTTATTTTATTTTATCCCAATTCCTTTGGATTGTTTGGTTTAGGAAATTGCTTTAATGACATACAGATACACGGGACTGCTGTTTCGACCTGATTAGGTCTCATCAGCATTATATACTGTGATCTCTCCCACTGGAGATCAAAGCAGTGACCATAGAATGCAGAGCCGAAACTCTAACACTAATCCAACAATCCACAGGTTAAATGAACGCGCAGTTACCATGACTAGTTGATTTGGCGTCACTTGTGTTCGATGTGGATTGGTGGTCAGAGGTAGAGTTTAGGCTCTGCATTCTGTGGTCTCTGGTTCGATCTCCAGTGAGGTGATCACGGTATACACTGCTGATAGGGCAAAACTGTTTCCATAGCTGTTTATTTGGCTCCCTACAAAAGGAAAAGATAGAATTAGGCATCAAAGGATGCAAAAAAGGTTAACATGGCATAGAAATAACCTACCCAGCCCTCTATATGTATGCTGCTGTTAGTCCAACGTGAGAAAAGTAGATATTTTTAAATAAATAGGTTCGCAAATGATTTCAACTTTGGTATTTAGGTTTTTATTATATCCTATTCTTGCGCTCAACACGTGTTTCGGACATTTCGTCTTCTTCAAGAGATTAAAATGACTAAGTTAAGTTCCCGCTGTTCTTTTTGTTGAAAGATTGTGTTAATAGGTTGTTTTGATTTTATTGAATAACTATTTTTGTGTCAGTCAGTATCCTATTAGAGTTGATTGTCCATGAAGGCCACTGGTTGATGTAATTTTTGTTTTTGTTTTTGATTTTGCTGTTGTGCGTGTGTGTGTATATATATGTGTGTGTGTGTGCGCGCGTGCATGTGCGTGTGTGTGAGTATATGTTCTGGGATTGTGTATGTGTATACACGTATAGATGTATGTACACTCATATATATACACATTCATACATACATTTATGTTCAAGACTTTTAGTAAATTTTGTACTTTCATTGTTCTTTGGTATTTTCCGTCATTTTACCTTTAATCTGTTTTTTTTTGTTTATCTTTTAAGTGTACATATATATGCATATGAATCTCTCTCTCTCTCTCTCTCTCTCTCTCTCTCTCTCTCTCTCTCTCTGTGAGTGAGAGAGAGAGAGAGATAGAGAAGTAGAGATAGAGACCTTATGTAAGCATGTGATCTGAAACATTAACTTTAAAAAAATTACATACAAATAAATACAACCCTTAAAAATAATCAAAGTCACCCTCTCTCTCTCTCTCTCTCTCTCTCTCTCTCTCTCTCTCACACACACACACACACACACACACACACACACACATATATATATATATATACCTGATGAGAATTTAAGTAGATAGTTATATGTTGGTGTAAATAGTCTGATAGCTTTAGAAATCCATAAGACGCATAAGACAAGGATATGCTGAGAATAAATGGATAGATCGATAGATCGATAGGCAAAATTCACATGCAGCCTTTCCAACCCGAAAAATCTAAGGACAGAGATAGAAACTAATTTTGCTTAATAACAAACCACGTTATCAAAATATCATTAAAAGAAGATCAAAATGACGAAAAAAATTCATCTTCTCACTCATCATGGCCACATTAAATCATGATTAGATATTGTATAATAAAAATAACAATGATTTTTACCTGTTTCTGTACTGACATCTTTAGAAGGTACCGAAGTACAACGTGTTCAGAAAAACTGTGACTTAAGTATTCTATAATTAAATTTACCTTTACTTATTTCATCAATTGACCGAAATTTGGCTTCGAAACAGTCCTGAACAAAAATTGACGTCATCTAGCAATTTTTTGTTATAGATCTGAGAGAAACATAATGCAGGAGAATGTACTCTTGTCATGATTTCTACCAGAGGCCAAAAATAGACTAATCAACGCGAGACTAAATTTATGCTGACAGAACAAAGAAGTGGTAACATTATTTAGGCAGACAAACTTTGAAAGCTGAGATGCGATATGGTGATGGCAACGACATGTCCAATCTGTTATCCTCTAATTCTCTTATTGGTCGCCTGAGCACCATTACTGTTTTAAAAATAATCTCCCTCCCCCTCTCCCTCCCTCCCTCTCTCTCTCTCTCTCTCTCTCTCTCTCTCTCTCTCTCTCTCTCTCTCTCTCTCTCTCTCTCTCTCTCTCTCTCTCTCGCGAAAGTATAAATGAGGCCTGGTTTTCAACAGGATTGCACGTTGATCTAGTTAAGTAAATAGACAAGTTTCAGTAGGAGTTCCACAGCATATATTCTCTCAAACCACTCTTTTTCTTAGCCCTACCAATACCCTTAGAACTCGAGAGGGAACATTTTATAAAATTTAATCTTGCTTCAGTTAATGGAAAGATTAAGATGCGGATAGATAGATAGATAGATTAACAAGTCTATAATTGGTTAAATCAATGATTATATATATATATATATATATATATATATATATATATATAACCGGTAAGGTATAAAATGTAAACAAACGAACGCTGCTGCAGCTACTTAATACCATATAATAATGGTATACTTATTGGCCGAGCGGTCTGATACCATATTTAACGTTAAGTTGGCCGGGTTTCGATCCCAGCTTCAAGCGTCCTACGTGTCTAATCACACTGAAGAGTTGTAATACATCAAAACAGTCTGTCTGTGGAAGGCAATATATATATATATATATATATATATATATATATAAATATTGGCCTCATAAGTAGATTGTTCGTCAATAGTCCGGGAGACCCGGGTTCAATCCCAGGTCGAGTCATACCAAAGACTAAAAAATGGTACTTGGTGCGACCTTACTTAATACTCAACATTATTAGGTATGGATCAAGATAAAGTGGAGCAATCCAGAGAATGGAGTAGAACCCTCCCACTAAACCTCGGTGTAGTAGCTACTGAAAAGGGAGCTTTCGGATCACCCTCGGCTAAGGTCGCCA
>OY757905.1:35843587-35886087 GCA_963585895.1 Sepioteuthis lessoniana | reverse complement strand
GTTTAATTTTTGTTTTTACCTGACAATGTGCTTGTGTGTGTATGTGTGTGTGAGTGTGTGTGTGTGTGTGCACGCACGTGCGAGCATGTAATTTAGAATATTTCAAGCTGGTGATTGCTGTGTTAGAATAACATAAGATTTTGAGTAACTGCACTTGATTCTATTTGCAAGCTTCTTAACTGCTGATTTTAGATTTTATTCCAGTCTTTTTTCAATTTCGGACCATTGACCTCTTTTTTAACGACCAATTTCTTGTGGGTATATATATATATATATATATATATATATATATATATATATATATATATATATATATATTCTTTCAGAAAAAACAAAACCGGTCACATTAGGATTATAAATTTATTTCCATCCTGTTATGTGTTTTTGATATAAATAAAAAACACGAAAAAAAAAAAAGATTAACAGGATTTTTCAGATCTTATGGATTAAATAATTCAGAGCTGCTCTGTAATGTCAGTTACATTGAGCTCTTTACCAGGAAAATTTAAATGTTCACTATTGAATGATTTTTTTGTCCTGATGGAATTACTCCCGCCTCAGGTTCAACTGGACCGAATAATACAAATATATATACATATATATATATATATATATATATATATATATATATATATGTGTGTGTGTGTGTGTGTGTGTGTGTGTGTTTAACAACGGTCCGTATGATATAATTTTATTCAATCCATTACGATTTCATCGTTTCATAATGTTTCACTATTTAAGTGGAATTTTTATAAGTCAGGGTAGAGTCATGACCTACGAAACTCTAACAATGTAACAAAATATTTTAGTTCTGAGTGAATTTCGTCATTCTCCAGGCAATATTTCTTTGATGCTTTCACTATGTTTGAAGAAGTTGTATTAGATTCTTAAAGTTTCTGACGACCAAATTGTGACCATAAATTTATTTGAATGCAGATTTTGTTCGAGGAAGTGTTTATCGGTAATTAATTGTCATAGACAATTTTTTTTCATCTACCAATGAGATCAAGACATTAATCGATTTTGGTTTATAAATGAAGAGCAGAGCCATTTTAGGGGTAATGTTTAGAATTATTTCTGCAACATTTCCTGTTGTTTTGCATGGACCTGCTTCAAGAGTAATTGTAATTGTTGTCAATCACAGAAGACTTGCGATACTCTCCTTATATTCAAAGCTCTTGTCTTTGTCAGGGAATTTTTTGGAATTAATGTTGATCTCTACGCTCGTTGAAAGTTGATATTCGAAAAGTTTTCGTACTTTACGTTTTATTTTGAACCCGATTACCAAAAATATCATTGTATATATATATACATTGACAGTTTCGTTCTGTCACAACTCTTCTATATGCCTAGATACGCAATATACGTCAAACTGGGATCGAAACAAGGCTAACTTTACGTCAGTTAGATATTTTACCCCAAATTATCGTTCCTCTCAGAGTAAGCGAAGGAATTTTACGTATATATTTATTTACATGTACGTTAATTGGCTACCAGAGTGGACAATTCATGAGAAGAGCTTTGCATTTACGCGTATGTGGTAGCCGGCAATTCCCCACTCAAGTGCTCAAATAACGGTGGGAGCATATACGTGGTACCTTCAATAAGTTTCCAGACTCTTTTGTACAGGCATTTAAAATTGTCGTAGACTCTTGAAAATTCATTGTTATTGCTATACATCTTATGAGATGACTGACCAATTTTTATGATTTCAGATTTAAATGAATAGCTACAGCAGGAATTCGAATACAGCCTGATTGTCACAGCTGGCGAATTTCAAAAATGCAATCTGGGACGTGAGAACACTTTATAAGAACGATATGCAATAAAATTCTGTTTTAAGCTTGGAAAAAATGCCACAGAAACGTATGGAATGCTTCATACTGCTTTTGGAGCATCTTGCATGAATCGAGCATCAGTTTTTGAGTGGCATAAGAGATTCAAGGAAGGCAGGGAGTCTGTGAAGGATGATGAGAGGTGTGGGAGGAGTGAGGATTTCAGAACACTAGAGTTGATTGGCCAAAGTGTTAGGGTTAGGGTTAGGGTTACTATGTTGAGGTTTTAAGTGGTTCAAGAGAGATTCCTTGGGAAGAGGCCAGCACTCTTCAAATCGGGTCAGTGGCATTTCTACCAGGACAATACACCAGTCCACAACTCCATCCTTTTTACAGACTATTTGACCAAGATAGGCATCAAGATAGCTGCTCACCCTCCCTATAGTACAGACCTTGCTCCCTGTGACATTTGGTTATTCCCTAAGCTCAGAGGCTGTGGTTATGAGACAATTGAGGAGATGAAAGAGACTGTGACGAAGGTCATGGACACACTCACACAAGAGGACTTCCCTGTGGCCTTCCAGAGGTTGTTGGAACGATACAACAAGTGCATTGCAGCCGGAGGAGATTACCTCGAAGGGGACTTGAGTTCCATGTGTGTACTATCAATAAAAGTGCCCATACGAAAAAAGTTTGGAAACTTATTTAATGATCCTCGTATATATTAGAGGAGTATTCATTTTATTCTCGGTTGTTTTGTTTTGTTTTGTTGGTTAGAGGGTTTTAGTGTTGAAGAGTTTTGTTATAAATAAAACTTAATGATATCCGTTTCGGTTTATAAGTCCCCACTAGAATGATAAATTTGAACTCTTACCCACAATCTTACGAATCCTATACACTCAACATACGCATGAAAAGAATTTGGCGATTAATAACCTACAAAGATTGATACGCCAGAAAAAAAACAACCAAACTACCAAAACTAGAATGATAGATCTTGGTATATTTCGTTTCGAAAAAAATATTTTTATAGAAAAATTGTTGGGAGAGTCTCCGTAGCGTAATAGTCAAAGTGTTGAATAGCGATATCTTTGTTAGTTCGACTTCCATTATGGTCATTTTCGGACTAATACCCTCGGGAAAGGTATAACTCTCCTAACACCCCAGCTATAGATGTGATAGTACCACAGCTGTTCATTTACAAGAATAGATTTGCCCCAAAATAACCCATGAAGGTTCATATGCCATTATAAAAAAGAAATTGCATGAGTTGTACTTAATGACAGTCGGTTTTGGTTTGAATTAGTTTGGTTTTATGGCATATCAACCATTTTAGGTTATTTAATGCCAAATCCATTTTTATACATTTTATACACAGAAACAGTTCTATTTCAAACAATTTAGTTAAACATAAGTACACAGTTTAACTTTCAAAAACAGTTCTATTTCAAGCAAATCAGTTTAGCATTAGTATACAGTTTAGTTCAATTTGATCCATAGATAGCACCCTCTCAAGTGCTACCACACCTGGCCAGAATGGACCTAGGAGCGATGGCAATGAAGAGTTACTCCGCCTTCCCCAAAGCTCCAGAATTACTGGAACCCTACCATCTGATTGTTTAGTGTCATGTCAGGACACTTGTTGGGAAAGTGTTATCCCTCTACAAAGATACAGTTGGCGTATTCTAGAGCCCCAGCCGATTGGTCCTTTACGACTCTAAGAAATATTATTTCCTTTTTCTCTACGTCTAAATTAATCGTATCCTTAAATATTTTGAAATCAGTAAAGCGACATTTGCTCTTCAAAATTTACATAGTTAAGTCATAATAAATTCCAAAATATTCATCAAGGAGTGAACTAGATGGGTGTCCGTTGCGTAATAGCTAACCGGCTGAACTATGAATTCATAGTAAGAGGGTTCGAACTCCAGTCGCGTTACTACGTTTACATTCGGACTAATACCATCGAGAAAGGTAGAACCCCCTTATTCTCATAGCTATGGGATAAATAGAACCATGACAGTTTTTGAATAAAGATGGTTTTGATTTTTGATACGTCACCTAAACAAAGAAACCAAACTTAGCCAAACCAAGTTTAATATTGAAACTTGATTTGTTTCGTGAAGAGAGGGAATTCTTTTCATATATCACATATTTTTAGCATCGATTATAGAAAACTGAAAGAACAAATTGGCTATTAAATATTCTAACTTGTTGACCTGCTATTGACAATCAACAAAAAATATACACTCCTTGATTTTTGTTGTTTTTATTTTTTTTTTTTTTTTTGTTTGCTGATGCTGTATTTTTTTTTTTTATGTGTTTTTGGGTTTTTTGCTTGTCTTTTAGTTGGCTTGTTTTGATTTGTTATTTGCTTGTATTTTTGTCTTTTCTTATGTTTTTGTTTTGCTTTTTGTGTTTTTTTTTTACAACAAATTGCGAGCCTTAGCTTGGTTGACATTAAAAGCAAGTAATACGCTTCATTTCAATTTTTATTGATATAATTAAGAAATTTTCATTCACAAAAACCGCTCCTTTTCTTTCATTACTATAACAGCCAAGAAGAAATCATTATCTTTTTTCGTTTGAATTCACATTAGTTAGATCTGTGTTTTTTCTTAGTTTTATTCGAGATCAAGTCTCTTTAGTTATTCTTGATAATTTTTCACTTATTTTCTTTCTTTTTGATGGTTTTGACTCTTCTAAAAAACTTTCTCTTTGACTGATTCCAATCCTTTCAACCTCTTTACATTGTTCTTCAAACTTCGTCGATAATTATAGGTACTACATTTCGTCAATATTCTGGAAAGGTCTAGAATTTTTCCAGTTTTTTAAAATAATGAAATTTTATCATAATCCGATTTTAATTGAAAGAATCCTGAAATGATATCATCAATTATTTTAACAAATAAATTTGGTTACAATGAGAAGATACTATCCTGATCAAGAAATTAAATGACCAAGAATCGTGAAAACTACATGCTATTAAACTACTCAATTCACTTGGAATATCATCATCATCATCATCATGTCGAGCTGCGAGTATGGATTTCCCTGACTCTCTCTCTCTCTCTCTCTCTCTCTCTATATATATATATATATATATATATATATATATATATATATATATATATATATCTTTTTCTATCTCTCTCTCTACCCGTCTATATCATCCATCACTTCCGAATGGTCTTTTACACAATATCCTCTGTCTGCACAGAGCTTTTGTAAATACGTTATAGTTGGTCGTCAAGCAGTTGCACGTCCGTGTGAAGGGGTCCATAGGAAAAAAGGTCACTTATGAGTTCGTTCTTACTTCTCGATTAGTTTCCTTCATGTCTTATTTGTCATATTTGGATGATTTTAGAGATGGGAGGTAGGTAGCCGTACACCATCTGTTTTGCGGGATATTGCTTCCAGGATTTGTTCAAAATGGCTCGTAGCATGCTTGTGCAATTCCCATCTACCTTTTTCTCTATACGCTTTGTCAGTATCCATATAGTAGAATAGACGCAATCGCTGACCCTTCAAAAAGCTCAATAAGAATCTTAAATAACGGCTATTCTCTTTATTGGGGACGCCAAGAACTTTTCTGTACCGTAGTGTTTACGCCATTCATTTAAATATTCATCTCTAACCGTTTAAACAGTTCTTATGGAATACAAATCCAGTATTGAGATCTTAAATTTTTGGTAATCTTTAAATGAATAGGGAATGTTTGAGGAGTAACCAATGTCTCAAGTAGTACCAGTGTAATAAATCAAAAAGAATATCTACCAGAGGCGATTCTAATTTCTTACGATTATATTAAGAATTTGTAGCAAAGGATATTTCTCTCCCTTAAAACCGAATAGTCGTTGATTTTAGATGACAGAAAAGATTGAACATGCGCTAGAAGACGTAACTTCTCAAAGACTTTCACAGCGGATTTCAGAAAGTTCAACTGCGAGGGAAATTTCTTTGATGCTGATACAACTCACTCAATGTTACATAAAGCAATAAATTCCTTCAAGAAGCTGTTCGTTCTTTTGGGACACACTTTACATAAAAAGACTGTTCAACTGTCTTATAACAGAGCGGGTGTAAACTTATAAATAGTAAAATTATGGAAATAAGCCCGTTACTTAAGTTTCATGTGTTTTCTACCATTTTCTGACGGTCATGTGGTAAAAGTGGCCAATAAACTAAAACCCAATCCTTATAGACGATAGATAAAGCACTTATATCACATGACCGTCTGAAGATTGTGGAAAGTACATCAACCTAAAGTAACGAACTTATTGTGTCTATAATTCTAAAATTTACAGGTTTTTATATTTATATATATATATATATATATATATATATATATACATATATATTTATATATCCTATGGTAGTGTCTGTCGCTCTAGGTTTCATGTTTTATGCATTCGTATATGAATATATATATGTATATAAAGTAAAGTTGGCAGACGTAGTTGAGGTCGATCCGAAGGCCTTCTTTTCATTAGATAGTGGATAAAGGTGTAGGGAAGGGTGCAAATAGTTTCCTGGATTGCTCCACTTGACTCTTGATACATATCTTATAATTCAGAGTGTTAAGCAAGGCTGCATCAAGTACCATTTTTTGAGTTCTTGTTATGACTCCACGTAAGATTTAACCCGGGTCTCTCAGGCCATTTGCAAACACTCTACCCACTTTGCCAATGGCCGGTATATATATATATATATATATATATATATATATATATATATATATATATATATATATGTGTGTGTGTGTGTGTGTGTGTGTGTGTGTGTGTGTGTGTGTGTGTGCATATATATACATAGACATATAAATGTATTTACCAACCCCTCTGCACGCACAGAATGTGACAAAAGGTCAATTTCTAATCTGTGTTTAACAGGTTTTCGTTCTCCTAGACTGGTTACATAACGAAGGCTAAAGAAATCAGTCTGTCCTACTACTTATCGATAGCTGGAGGGAGAATAATCGGATTCATAACTTACCTAAGTGTATAAGAGCCTTTTGAAATGTCTCCGTGTTCATTTCCTACAACAAATACCATTATACCACGAGCACCTCCATATATATATATATATATATATATATATATATATATATATATATATACAATAATGTAAATATAAACACACACACAAACAAACAAACAAACAAACACACACGCATATATACAATAATGTAAATATACATGCACACACACACACACACACACACACACACACATATATATATATATATATATATATAGTAATGGTCTATTTTGAAAAAATCACATACTCCAAATAGTTTTGACGGTAGATGCAATTTGTGCTAAGAAGAGAAAATACATATATTGATATATAAATTGCCTGAGAAGTTATTAAATAAGAGAAGTGAATTAATAGCTAGATGTAGACATAGGACAAAATTTAAACTATAGACTATAAATTTTTAAAAACATAGAAATAAATAGTGAAACCAGACAAAAAACGTATCCAATATACACACATGGAAAAAATAGGTAGCTAAATAAATAATATCGAAATTAATATAAGCATTAATATTTCCCTTAAAAGTTAACAAGAAAAGAAAATAAATAAAATAGAATAAATAAAAAAGTTAAATTACCGTAATTATAACTGACGGAAGAATTTTGAAAATAAAATAAATAAATAAATAAATAAATAAACGGAAATTCAATAAAACGAGGAGGTAACTCTTTAACTCTCCCCCTCCCCGTGTCTATTCTGTTTTATTTATCCATTAGATCTGAAGAAGTCCTGTTATATTTTTCTTCGTGTTTTTGGTTCCCACCAGAAACGAAAAACAGGATGGAAATAAATTTATAATCCTAAAATAACCGGTCTTTGTTTTTTTCTTTAAAGATATATATATATATATATATATATATATATATATATATATATATTAAAGTACAGATTTATGTAGTTGAACTGTTTCATGATGGATATATGACGAAAAATTTTGATTTTCTGGCGTTGCTTACATTTTATGTTAATGATGTTTCTACTCAGACTCTCGTTTAAAAAATTTATGGCTATTTCAATATCCGTTCGTCATGTAAAACTTTATTCTTTATAAATGTGTTCTTGTAAAATCCAACTTTATAATACCGTTATGAATGTTTCGTTCTTTTTTTGTTTTTTGTTTTGTTTTTATTTTTCAACACTTAATTTTTTTTTTATTTCTTCTTTTCCTCAGGTTCGACCGGGAATTGGGGGAATGAATAGCTCCAGAAATCTGCATTGGCAACAGCCGAGCGGGAATCTGGGTACGAGCGGCAACGACGCCATTAATATGGATCTAACAAGAGAGAAATCGATTCCCGGAACTCTGGGGCAATTGCCCCGCCATTCGCTTACCCCATAGCTAATAACCCTTGTATTTTTTAAACCCCTCAAAAAAGTAAGCAAAAACATACAAACACCGTTTCTTTTATTTCTATCTTAATTGATCTGCTTTGACCCAATCTAAATTTTTTTTTCTTTTTGGAGATAATTCAAATTTTGTTGCCATTTGTTCATTATTTTCTTTTACTTACATTAATTTGCCTTCTTTTTGTGTGTAGATAACTACCAGTCAACGAAACATTATAAGGAGCTGTAGAGAAGCTAATATGAAATATATAAATTTGATATAAAGCTAATATTTTTAATACGTGATTATTTCATTTTCCCTTGCAATAGATGCTAAAGTAATTAGTACTGTGAAACCTAATCTTATATACGTATTTAAATAAAAGATATACGCAAATAAACATTATTTATAAACGTAGTAAAATATATCATAATTATTTCTATTGGATCCAAGCATATCTTCTCAAGTTATTTGTATAGATAAAGAGCTTCTTTTATTAGATATATGATAAGTAATTGCTAAATAAGAAACAACTTTCTGATTTACTAAAAGTGAAGTTATAAAAAATAACAAGTTCATTCACGATATAAGTCTTACTTTAACCTAAGTGTTTTCTTAACGAATAATTTTGTGCGGGATTTAGGTTTGTTGTCACTCGCACTATCAAAGTTGTCTCATTTATTGAGTTGATCTATCACTGAGAACACCATTGTCTCTTGTGTCTCTTTCGTCTTTTTTGGGGTAGCCCTCGCTGAGGGTCTGTTATGCCTCAACCAGACGATGCCACGACGTTGCATGCAACAGAAGCCATCGCCTTTGCCCTTTCCTACGCTGAGCACACCCCCTTCATCGCCAAGAATCCCGACTCCAGTTTCCCTATCCTCATCCACTTCAACGGTTGCCGGGCCTCAAACCCTGCCCGATTCCCCGCTCAGTTCCTCTCCACCTCTATCCCCCTCAGCTATAAGCCTACTGTCGGGCATCCCCCTGGTGGAAACTCGGCGTATACGCACAGAGATTACCCCGCAGATCAGCTTGACACCGCCCCTGCCGCCGCGCAATCTACTCGCTTCACCGCCGACGCCACCTCGACCGTCTCTGAAGAAGAAGAGGAAAGTGCCGCCCGCGCCGACGCCATTACAACCGTCGACGCCAACGCCGCTCCTTCTTCCGCTTCTGCCTCTAATGACGCCCCCGTCGACTTCGACGGCTACGCCATCTTGCTGCACGTCGACAACAACGAGCAGTACAGCTTCGAGCGGGGTGGCGTCGGCCGTCGCGGCCGCGGCGGCCGCAGGCCTCCCTTCAGTGGCCACCCAAATCCCCATACACACCATCCCTCCCCCTCAAACGTCTACTTCCTCCTTCTCTACCTCCTCCTTTTCCACCTCGTCTACTTCCTGTCCCGAATCGGGTTCGACTTCCGGCTCAACATATGCCGTTTCTCAACAGCACCACTCGACGGTAAGTGCAGTGATCGCGACTGTTATAAGCAACAGCAACAACAACAACAACCACAACAACAACAACAACAACGGCAACAGCAGCAGCAACAACAGCAGCAACAACACCAGCAACACCAGCAGCAGCAACAATGCGGCTGGTTTTGCTTCTTGTACATCTACTCCGCCTCTAACTCGTCACCCTCCAACTTCATCTTCGTCGGGCACGGCACCAACAGCTGGAATCAGCTTGTCGATAAGCGCTAGCAAGGTTCTTCCAGCCGCTGCTGCTGCTGCCGGCTTCCCTCAAATGTTGGGGCAGGAGAACACGAAAGGCAAGCTCATCTGCTCTTCTTCTAACTCGACTGCGGGAGCCATGGGCAGTAAACTCTTCCAACGCCGATCGGCCGTCACCAGGTCCACCATGAATACCAATCGGCGTTATTCAGCACGAGATAACACCGACGAGCGGGAAAAAGTGGCGCGAAGTATCTTCGGCGACGTCCCTCTGTCGGATGTGGAACGTCGCTACCTGGCGGCGGCTGTCGAGGGCAACATGTCACAAATCCACCGTTGCATTCAGGCCGGAGTCAATGTCAACTGTAGGGACTACCTTGGTCGTACGGCATTGCAACTAAGCCTCCAAGGGGATCATTACGAAGAAACCAAATTCCTCATGGATCATTGCAACCTGGACGTCATTGAGGAAGGCCTTCTGCATGCAATTAAATTGGAAAACGTCCGTATGTGTGACATGATTCTTAATCACCCGGTTTACTCTGACGAACGGAATCGGATTAGGTTAGAGTTCCAACATGGATTCTATGACCAGGTAAGTACGATTCTTACTTCATTTTATTCAAATAATGTATTTTTTTAAATTACAGGTACACGCTAATTTATTGGACCCAGAATTGATTCGAAGTTTCTCAGAATTCATTCCATCATTTTTTAAAAATAAATGCGTGAATGGCATAACGGTTATCGTCGTAAAAATAGATTCAGTATCTCAAGTTCAAATTCCGGACGAGACACTTTACCTTTTCAGGGGGTTTCCTCGTGGTGTAATGGTTAAAGCGATGGACTGAGGAATCGTAGTAAGCGAGTTCGTACTCCTGTCGCGCTATTACATTCACTTTCGGACAAATGCCCTTGGGAAAGGTATGAACCCCCTTATCCTCCCAGCTATAGGTTAAATAGTACCACTACTGTTCTTCTCGAAGGATGGCTTTGGCATTAAATAACCTACAAAGGCTGATATGCCATAAACAAAGAAAACGAAAACTTCACCTTTCATTGAGAGCCAATAGACAAATCGGAGGTGCTCGTGGCGTAACTGTAATCGTCTTTGGAAGATTGATTTGGTTTAATGGCATATCAACCATTGTGGGTTATATTGTACCAATGCCATTCTCCTAGAAGAACAGTAGTGGTACTATTTAACATATAGCTGGAAGGATAAGGGGGTTCATACCTTTCCCAAGGCTATTTGCCCGAAAGTGAACGTAATAGCGGGACTGGAGTACGAACTCGCTTACTACAATTCCACAGTCCATCGCTTTAACCATTATACCACGAGGACACCCACGTCTTTGGAAGAGGACTTGGCTTCTCGAGTTCAAATCCAGCGTGGCGCTGTTTGCATTTCACATAGCGCTAATAACCAAGGGAAAACTATAAATCTAATTATTCTTCACCGGCAATGGATAAATAGTAGGGCAGATTTGGCTGTTTAACCTTGTTAAGCAACCAGCCCAGGCAAAGAAAAACTGAATTAAAACCAGGTATAGACCTGGAGGGGGATGAGCTCTATCAGACTATTCCTGCCTAGGACACACTACATGAGTAGAACCCCCGCAATCAAACCAGGATATGATACCGATGAATGACAATGAGAGGAAAATTAATTGACAGAGTTTGCAAAACTTATCAGGTCAACCGATCAAGAAGAAATTCTGAATTCAAATTTCCTACCATCATCTCAGCAGAGTTCAGGAACTAGCTCTAGTGGAATATCTTGAGAAAATAAGGGGAAGACTGTTTTCTTTGACCTTGTTTAGAAACCAGTTTAAGAGAAGGTCAATTCTATATTGCAGCCAGAAGCGGATAGCAATTGCCCAAGAAAACAAAAGTAGAAGGACAGCAGATTGACGACTTCATCCAATCCCAATACGTCCAGAAGCTTTAATGTATACATTTAGCAAACTCCTATGTCACGGGCAGCGTGAGACGAAAAGTTAGGGTTTTTTTAAACGAAGTAAAGCTAGTTTAAATTCTGAGTTTTCCTTCTCCTCAACTGTTTGTCTAACTAAACTTAAGAGATCCAGTCTGACCTACAATTTACACATAACTCGGGATGGAACAGATGGATTCATACTTTCCCTTAGTGTATGAGCCCAAAGTAAAATGCAAACAGCTGTGTCTATGATTTGAATTTGGATTCCATTTTCAGCGACGAAAATCGATATGCTAAGGTCGCCTCTACAATAAAAGATTAAAAAAGAACAGAATAACGTAACAGATTTTGTTCTAAAAATAGAGTCCAACTAGAGAAATGACCACTTCATTCACTTCGGACAGTGTCCTGTGCCTGTCTCAAAAAATATTGTTACTCTTGAGTTGTGAGAAGGTCCGAGTAAAGCGTTAACCAATCACGTTGATGACAGCATCTGATGACTCAAAGTCCAGAAAACATTCGGACAGATGGACGAAATTTGAGCGCTTTCAATTACTGGTTTTCAAAGAGGTTGCGCGAACTTTAAGGACGACAAATGATGTCCCAGCATAAACACACTGACTAATGGATCGATTTGTCTCAACGGAAACCGATTTTCATCGTTTACCGTCTGACGTCATGTGCTAGGTCAAAGAAACTTGAAATTTAAGTATTTTTGCACAGATTAAATATTTAGCCGTTTATATATATATTTTTAAGAGCATTTTTATTGGTGATAGTTAAAAAATATTAATTTTAAAAATAACTGCAGATTTCTTTATTTCCTTTAAGAGAATGATAAATGTCTAAAAATTAGGTTAATATGACGTTTGACGTAACGCTAAACGGTAGATAGTGAAAATCAGTCTTTTTAAGGTAAATCGATTTAGGATGCAATGGCTGAAGTATATATATATATATATATATATATATATATATATATATCATATTAGAAAATATGAAAGACAGCTTACATTTGTGTGTTATGATTTCATGTAAGAGTGTTCAATAGCAAAAATATTAAACGTACATAAAATTTTTTAGACTCGACGTAACTGTCAATTTCAGTTTTCCAAATGAAAGAACGGCTGATGACCTTTAAAACATTGCAATGGATATGTATGCACTTTAAAAGTTACATATATACGCAAACACCCAAGCACGCGTGTACATACATACAAACACGGACGCACACACATACACACACACACACACACACACACACTCTTATATACATATATATATATATATATATATATATATACATTTGTTTGTATGTATGAGGGTCATTCATTCAATAAGGTGTATTTTTTTAATAAAGCTAAATAATCTTTTTTAGAATTTCTTTTTGCAAAAGTATTTGTTTTGATGTGATTCCAGGAAAATAAATTGGTCACAAGGTTAATATATCATGGAGTTCTCAAATTCGTATCTATCTATCTATCTATCTATCTATCTATCTTCATTTGTCTATATGGTTTATTGCTCCTGGCAAGTCCTTTAGACAGCATTCAGTATCCGTACAGAGTTGATGTCCTTGCTAATCGCCCAACTCCAACGCGTTTGTGTGTGGGATGAATAAACAATGAGTTCGACCTTACTTCACAAGCAGTGTCCAGCATGTTCTGGTTTTTTTACTAAAATGGTTTGTGTGATGGGAGGTAGGTGGCCCTACAGATACTCTCTTGTGCAATACTGCTTCTACCATTTGTTAAAAACAGCGCGTATCATTCTTGTGTTCTTCCCATCATGCTTTTTCTCCAAGCATTTCGTTTGAGCCCCTGTGTCCATGCAGTAGTATCGACACAGCCACAGCTTGAAAAAAATCCCGTTTTATGTTTCAGAGACATCAGATTTCTATGTGATCAATGACCCATCAATAACAGTCCATCCCTTCCCTAAGCATATGTTGAAATCACTTTCAGTAGATGAGATATTGCTGCTGTGGAATGTGAACTGGTCTACTAATTTCAGAAGCTTGCTATTTAAAATGAAGATGGCTCCTTCTTGTTTAAAAAAATGAACTGTTTTATTTGAGTTTATCGCACCGACCAATGACAGTTGCAGTTAGCTCCAAGTTATGCAGCAGGGGTTCGGCTTATGTAGGTGTATTTGCGTGAAGCGCTAGATCATCTGCGTAGTCTGTGTCATAGTTTCTGCGGGATATCGCCTGCTTCCAGTCTTTTTTCTTTTATTAGATGTATTGATGTTGGTAGTATGTAATCTTCGGAAAAATGAAATGATATGAAGAAAAGTCAGTAAAAGTAAAGTTGGCGACCGTTGTCGAGGGCGACAAGAAGGCTCCCTTTCCAATAGCTACAACACTGAAGTGTAGGGGACGGTGCTACTTCGTTCCCTGGATAGCTCCACTTTATCCTTGATACGTACCTTATATTGAGTGTTAAGCAAAGAGGTATCATGTACCATCTTCAAAGTATTTGGTATGATGCGACCTGGGATTGAACCCAGGTTTCCCGGACAATTGGCGAACATTCCACCCACTAGATCAATGAGAAGTACCCTTACCTAATAAATGAAATCCAGCAAATTCCAATGCACAGAAACTTAAGAAAGCTCAAAGAGAACTAATTAAAATATACCAAAAAAAACAAGTCGACTTCATGCTCGGCCAAATCAATAAAATCAGAAATTCGGTGGACAGACAATTATAATAAGTATGGCAGATAAAAAAATCGAGTAAGCGGAAGCAAAAACAAAATTAATCCACGTAGCAGATTGTTCTAATTCCGTTAACCATGACCGGATACAAGTGTTAAGCTATAGTAAGAATCCCTCATTATTTTTATCCGTAGTTAAGATTGAACCTGCAACCTCTATATAATTTCATTAACCAAACGCTTATATCCGTTTATATTACGGACCCTACTTGCCAGAATGAATTTTGGAGTCTTATAAACCTAATGCTTTGGTTGACACTATAAATTAAAACTTGTTACGAATATGTCCGATTTTTAGCTTAGTTTACAGTTTTTTTATCAGGCTTTTTTAGTCATTAGTTCGCATATCCTATTCATCTCTATACATGATTTGCTCAGATGTTTAGCTAAAGATTCTCCATTAAAATCTTGTTTGATGTTAAGAAAATCACTTAAACCCTTTTATAAATACCCAGAAATCATGCATGAATAAATGATTGTAAACACCTTGAACAGTTAGAATTTGTTTTGCCACATTTTTTTACTTGCTTTTTTTTTTTGCTCGGAACGTCAGTCTACAACAACGAGAAAACAATGCAGATTAAAAAATAATTATGTATAACCCTCGTTGTGGTTCGTCGGTGTTGAAGATTGACATCTCGAGGAAGATGTTATAAAAAGCAACTAGAATATTAAGAAGAAAAAATACTCAAAATTAATAATAATAATTGGTGACATTGACGCTAACTGTAATAGGTACGCTTGGAACAATTCCCAAAGGTTTGGTAAAGGGACTAGAAGATGTAGAAATCAAGTAACAATTAGAGACCATCCAGACTACAGCATTATTAAGATCGGCCACAATACTGAGGAGAGTCCTGGAGACTTGAGGACACCAACCGCCACTTAAACTCCAGTGAAAGACCATCAGATAATGCAGGTATGAAAAAATCTCAAGAAGTAATATTAATAGAAATAATGATAAATGCTGAAAAATGCAATATGCACAAACCATAATCTGTCCAAGAAAGTGAAACCCATAAAATTCTATTGCACTTCCCTGGGTGTTGCTGATGTTGTATAATAGAGATAGGCAACAACACTTATGTATGAAAATATAATCAGCTTCTTTTTTTCTTTTTATTACCCAAAATGTACAAACGGGTAAGACTGAGGGACAGTCGAAGACAACAGAGCTTCGCACACAGGAACGGACGGTACAAATATTCAGTGAAACCTTTCTGTCTTTCTCCCTTTCTGGTCGGCAATTCCATGTTTATATAATATTCCGGACGTTCAAGCAAATTTTCACGGACACCTCTCTTCCAACCTGGGACTTACACGTTGTACTTATACATGTGTCCTTCTAGCATGCCACTCACGCAATTTACGCTGCATTTCCGCTGGGAAACACATAAATTCGTTTTGTTTTTTGTTTTTTTTTTGTTTCTAGTGCCTGACTTCCTTCAGCAAGCCACCCACGCAAATTACGTAGCATATCATTAAGTCAATATTCAACATTGAGATCGGGTAAAAAACTGAGAAACGTCCTGGAGAAGTGAGAAGACTAAGTGACTCGTGCTCCAATGAAGACCACCAGTTCGTACTGGGGTAGCAACTCGCAAAGTAAAAATGAAAATAATGAAAATACTTTGTTTAAAAGTTTTATGTAAAAAGGCACCGTGAAACTATTGTATAAAATAATTTACAAATCTTATAGAAAAAGTGTATTAAATCAATATTCTTGCTGACAAGTTATACCGGTGATTTTTTTTTTTATCCTTGTAACATTTTCGTTTTTGTTTCAGATATTTAATTCCTGCTATTCCCATTGAAATTTCAAAAATAACATTCAGTTCCAAGCAGTAGAGCAATGATTTTAAACCCATCGAAAACATTGCCTCTTCAAATCCAGGAGGTCTCAAAATTGCTGCAACCCTTTAAAATGATAATCATTAATTACTGAGACAAACGCAATGGTCGTCATTTGAAACACGTTTCGTAAAATACACCCTTTGAGTTACAGACATCAAATCAATGAGTTTTGTTTTTTTTTAATTTTTATTATATCAGCTTCTAAGACATGCAATATTTTTTTAGTTTCTAGTCTCAGTAATACATCATTATCAGATTAATTGATTCCATCTATTTTGAGATAGTTTGGAATAAATTTGTCTCCAAATAAGTAGTGACGCAAAATATTGTTCCTCCCTTATCCAAAACATTATGGTAGAGGATTATTAGTTGTTATAGTATACTATTTTCAAATCTGAAACAAAAAAAGAACACATTATTAGCAGTAGAGTTATTAGCTGTCACATGGGTCCCATATATATATTCAAACATCCTATACTTTGCATGGTGCAATGATTATCGACCGTGTGTGCAGCTCAGTAAAATATCATTACTAGTGACTTCAATCCTCACAGGATAATTCATACTTGAAGCCGCGGAACAGACCAAACCATTCATAAGAAATTATTTAATGCTGCTCGTCTTGATGTAATGGTTTGCAAGCAAATTTCGCTGACCAATTTTTACAGGCTGTGAATTTCCTCCCAATTTGGTGCCCATTACTAGTGACTTTGTATCAAATCTAAGTTTTTTTTTTCTTAATTTATCAATTTATATATATATATATGGAATTACGTTTAACTCACGCTGAAAACACCAATTGTCGTCAAATAAGCGAATTTAAGCTGTGATGAACAAGTTCAGTACTTAGATTGGGGTCCATTAATGAATATTAGAAAGGAAATCTGAGCCTTATGCACCAGACTAAGCAAATCTTAGTTATTAAAGCGCATGATCAAATCACATTGAAAACAGTGATTTCAGCCATATCACTGAAGTTAAGTAGCTATACATCTGCTCAGTAATTAGATGGGGAACCACTTTGGAATGGCAGGTAATGTTCGCAAAGCTTAGTAAATAACAGTAACAAACCTTTTCAGCATTTAAGGAAATACAAAAGGCCAACAAAAACCGTGAATACTTGTAAAAACAAATTGGTTGAACCACAATTTAAACTGACATGAAACTATAAAAGTAGTAAACACTGTGAAAATATTACGCAGATCGATCACTATTTTGTTCGGAGCAGCCTATTGGAAGTTCTCTAAGTTCGTTTGAGACTTTGATGTTTGTATTTTCACATTGTTCCAAAATTTAAACACTTATCGATCTTAAGCGACGCTTCTTCAAAATGGCTTTATCCTGGATCAGTGATTGCCTTTGATCTTGTATTTTTGGATTATCTGAGCAATGTAGTATACTCTAAGCAGCTGTTATGGGTTTGAACAAGGAAAGAAACTGAATTATCTTTATGTTTTCGTTTCTAAAGTTTAAGAAAAGTCTTTTGGGGAAAGACAGAAAGCCATTCAAAGTACACAACACGATGAGATTGTGTTTTTTAAACTTAATTATCGTCCATAAAATATACTCTGCTATTTCTTTGATAGAATATTGATACAGGAAAAAAGTAATCTAAGATATAAAATACTTCATCTAAAAATATAAAATACTTCATCTAAGAATGTAAAAATACTTTGTATAAATAATATAGAACGACTTAATACTAAAATGACTATTACTACTTGTGTAAACAAGGAGAACTAACCTATCCGCCTCGGGCAGGATGCGACAAAAGGTCAGTTTTTTAGCGGAGTTACAGATGGTTCAAATTCTAAATGCATTGGCTGATGGCTAGGCTTGCAAATAATTGCAAGTGAGTTCAATACCGACTGGCTACCCAATACTTCTAGCCTTGGGTCACAACTAAGCTAATCTTGGAAAATAGCTTATTGGCTCGTGTAATGTAATACTTATCGAATTCGACTCAATGATCATTTGGTGACCTACGAATAATGGAATTAATAATGTAATAACCATATGAATTTACTCAACCCCCAACCCACTGGGGACATTAAGGTCCATTAAGCAGAGTTAAGCAGGTTTGAATTCAGTCATTTCTTTTTTCCTAGACCGGTTGCCGTACCAAGGTTAAAGAGCCCAGTATTCCCCCCCTTTTTTACCCATAGCCGGAGTTGGAAGCGATGGATTTATGTTTTTCACGAGAGCATTAGCGTGAAGATAAACGCTGTGAGCCTCGTTTCGAGTTTGAGTGCAGGTTATCGCGTTCATTGTCTACGACGATAACTGCTACGCCACATTCACTTTCATTGAAAAAGATTTGAATGACGTTGAAGCCATTTATTATGCATAGTTTGGCTTGGTCCAAGGCCATCGAACACAGTAGCAATCTTTTCTATTGCAACGAACTGGCCATTGCGCTATGTGAAGCGCATAAACTACTTTACGAAAATAGAATAACTTGATCTTATGTCACATTCCAATACTATGGGGATTCGATAAATAGCTCGTTTAATATAGCATTTCTAAAGGTTGAATTGTTTTATTATTTACAAATCTTAGTCCTCAAAATGTAACGCTCATTATCCTAACGGGTTGAAGAGTTCGACAGATTAAGTTATCAGTAGCTTCCCATTCCATCGCACGTATACTTTTACTTTAAAGTAAACCAAGTTAGTTTGATGGTTCGTTTTTTAATGCTAAATCTTGTTTGTACGTATATAAATAATTGGTAGGTAACATTTTAAACAAGCCAGAGCTCATTTATTTGCACACAGTTAAATGGTTCCAAGTATTGCTATGTCAGATTAACAATTCAATTTAATATCAGCCTTTAGTTTGCACACAGTTAAATGGTTATACATATGATTTTTACGTGATTAGTTTTGTATGTAATTTTATTCTTTTCAAATGAATTAAAGCTAATTTTTTGCATACAAATGGTGTCAAGTATTGCTGACTCTAACAGTTTTATCTGCACACACTTAAATTGGTCCCACTATCGGTATTACATACCAATAATTCAATTTTTGCACACATTTAAATGGTTTCAAGTATTTCTATTCAACACTAATAATATTATTAAACATTACTCATCCGTTTACACAGTTAAACGACTTCATGTACTGCTATGTAACACTAACGAATTAATTTATCATAAGTCGTTTCTTAGTACTCAATTAAATGGTCAAAGAGTTCTCTCTGACCCACAGAGTGTACCTGGGAGTAATGCCAATGAAGGGTTACTTAACCTTATCCAAAGTTCCTAGACTGAAGCCTCATTATTAAATGTTTGGTATCATATTAGGACACTCGTTTAGGGATAGAATATCAATCCAAGTTAGACGAACCAGACATGCAGGACACTGCAGGAGAAGCAGGGACGAGCTCATAAGTTATGTACTCCTATGGACCCCCACATATGGCCGAGCAAAAGCAGGGATATCCGTGCTAGCGGCACGACATGATGATGATGAATTATATATATATATATATATATATATATATATATATATATAGTAAAAGTACCTGCCTGCAGATATCCACTCAGCATATTCTACAACCTTAGCCGTTTGGTATTAGTTCCAGTTAAACTCTCTCCACAAGGCTAAATTGTCAGTTTCACTGAAACACCATATGAATATTGGAATTGTAAATAACTGTAGCTTTTTCTTTAAATTCTATAAAGTTTAAGTCTGGAGTCATATTTAACAAAAAATAGGTACCTTCCCTACCAGATATCATTCATCGTTTTTAAAGCTGCTTTTTTTTAAGTTGTTTGTTTGTTTGTTTGTACAGTATATCTATATACAATTGATTATTTAAAGAAAATGATCTACCTACATAAAGGATTCGATTCAAGATTCTTATATATATAATAGATTATTTCATTAAAAGAATTTAGATTGAATAGATAGATTGAATAAAGGGTTTGATTCAAGATTCTTATATATATATATATATATGATAGATTATTTTATTAAAAGAATCTACGTACATAGATTGAATAAAGGATTCCATAATATTGAATGAAGGATTCCAAAATATTCCATAACATTATCGATTAGTGAGGACTGTAGTAATTTACTAAACTTTCTTTTACTTTGATGTGGCACAAGGCCATATGAATGGGGCACCCAATGAGACTCGAACTCATTCGTGTTGGTTTGCTAGACTAGCTTGCTTGCCATTACACCACCGGAGGTGCCCTAATTAGGAAGGACTGTATCTAGAAGGGTTTAAACGTCGTGACCATAACTGCCATCAAGATGAGTAAAACAAGCTCCAGCACATCAATAATTAATAATAATAATTTCTTTTCTCGGATATTCAAACAAAAATACATTCGACTTTCTCTTCGGTGTTTCTTGTGTACAACGTAAAACTAAATCTATGGAATGAATGTTATTTACAAAGACAAAAGCAGCTGGACAATATTATCTTTATCCCATCTTTTACTCTGGTTCATTTAAATGACCCCCCCCACCGTAAAATAATCTGCCATTCTTTTTAGTGTATCTTTTGGGGGGGGGGACTGGGGGGTAAGGATGTGCGAGATGTTTAGCGGCTGCCAGCCCTCGCACTTAGTTAAATTTGGCGCCTAGCAATATACATGGAGCACTTAGCAACGAACTTTCTATTACAAATATTGGCTTACCCCACATTGCCAAACGGGGAAATTTCTGTCAAGATGAAAAACTAGACTTCTGTTTGTAATTGTTTGTGCTCTCGTTTTGTTTTCAGTTTCTTTGTCTAATGGCATATCAACCTTCGTGAGTTATTTAATGCCAAAGCAATCATTGTTGAAGAACGGAAATAGTACTATTTAACCCATAGCAGTTGGGATAAAGGGGTTCCTACCTTTCTCAAAGGTATTAGTCTAAAAGTAGAATTCGAGTTCGCCTACTTCGATATCACAGTCAAGTATTTTTGGACTACTAAAGTGTAAAAGTACCACAATATAGTCACAATGGTTCTATTTGAATCTATTTATTTAATTTTTGATTATCCATGTATAATTGGGCATTTCATAATGTTCGGATAATGATCAGAATAAACCTCGAAAATAAAAATAGATAATTAACACGTCAAGAAGACAATATCTATACAAATATACGGGACTTTTCTCGTGGCTCTAAGATGGATACACACATGACCACACACACACACACACACACACACACATATATATATATATATACAAGAATGTTGCGAGCAATATTGAACAAGTCCTGAAGCAACACCCCAGAAGGCACCAACTATACGGCCACCTGCCTCCCATCACGAAAACTATCCAAGTTAGACGAACCAGACATGCTGGAGAAGCAGGGACGAGCTCATAAGTGATATACTCCTATGGGCCCCCACATATGGCCGAGCAAAAGCAGGGATATCCGTGCTAGCGGCACGACATGATGATGATGAAGGATATTTATATATATATATATATATATATATATATATATATATAGTAAAAGTAAAGTTGGTTACCGTAGTCGAGGTCGACCTGAAGGCTCCCTTTTCATTAGCTACTATACCGAGGAGTAGATGAGAGCGCTACTCTTTTCAATGCATTTCAAACTTTAACTTTGATCCGTACCTTATAGTGTCGAGTATTAAGGAAAGCAGCATCAAGTACCATTTTTTGAATCTTTGATGTGATTCGACCTGGGATAGAACCCTGGTTTCCTGGGCCACTTGGCGAACACTTTGCCCACAAAGCCAATGGGCCGGTAATCGTAAATTGCGCCATACATCTTACTTTTAAGCCAGAAAAAAATCCCTAAAAATCTGCGGGTCAACTGATACGGCAGGATTAAAATATAAATCTTTTCTACTCAATTGTCAACCGATACTCTCAATTGTCAACCGATAATAAATGTTTGGATTTTAACCCACTCGTTTATACACTCATATATAAACCCTTTTACGACGGGGCTAAAATCCAAGTTGTATAGATTTACTCAGGCTTAAAAGGTCGACTTATACGCAGCAATTTATGATAAAAAAAAAAACCTATCCGGTTTAAATAAGTACACCAGATTCTTTTTATATGGCCCATGTAATACACAAGTTGAAAAAATTGTATTGAATATTAATTGACTCCAATTCTAAGGCATCATCGAGCAAGACAGGCCCACTACTAACCGAACAGTACGAAAGACTCATTGAAGGCTGTCAGGGATATTTTAGCAAACATAAATAAGAACTAACTTATACGGGTATACAGTCGCTTCTGTACCAAAAGTGAGTTAGTCTTCGAGACAAAAGACAACTTTATTGAATAACTTTTTTTCCGTCTTTCCGAATGACTTTGCAAACTTCTTTTTATGCATAATGGTCCTTTTTTTTTTTACTGAATATCTTTTTTTAAAATTTGTATTTATATTTCAATTTATTATAAACAACCGGAGGTATCTGCAATACAGGTCAACACTTAAGGGTTTCATACATATATATATATATATATATATATATATATATATATATATATATATATATATATATATATAGAATGAGAGGGAGGGAGAGGGAGAATTAGGAGAGAGGTAATGATTACGCTGTTCTAGAAAGTTTTTGTTACGGATGTAAAAACGTGTGTTTTAGACTAAATCATATGAGGTGATTCCGGATTTTCTTTTTATCTTATTTATATTTTAATTGATTCTAAATTACCTGAAACATCTGCAATACCGTTGAAAGTTTTAATGTCTAAGACACACACACACACACACACACACACACACACACACATATATATATATATATATATATATATATATATATATATATATATATAGAGAGAGAGAGAGAGAGAGAGAGAGAGAGAGAGAGAGAGAGAGAGAGAGAGAGAGAATATGAACAAATGAAGTATTCAGAAGATGGATTTATTTATAATTGAATATGATGCCCTCGTTAATCGTCTCGGTTTATTTATTAAACCATCATCAGGAAAATATTTGGATGTAATGTATCTTCTAAATTGTATTCAAATTTTAAAGATTAAACGTGAAAATGAGAAAAATTGTTAGCATTCTGTTACCAGTAAAAGTTTTAAATTTATGAGACGTAATTAGGGCTCAAAATTGTATTTTAAAGGGTAACGTATTCGCTGTGGATTGAAAAATATTCTTAGAAACTTTATGATTTTTTTCTTAAAGATCGTTATATTGGTGTATAGTATTGAAAGATCTTCATTAAAAAGATTACCATTTTATTTTTGTATTTATACTAAATTATATAACGTATTTGTTGTTTGGTTTAATGGTATATCAACCTTTGTAGGTTATTTAATACCAAAGCCATTCTACCAGAAGAACATTGGTGGTGCTATTTTACCCATAGCTGGGGGAATAAGGGTGTTCATACCTTTCCCAAGGGTATTTAACCGAAAGTGAACGTAATAGCACGACTGAAGTTTGAACTCGCATACTACGATCCCGAAGTCCATCGATTTAACCATTATACTACGAGGACACCACCTTTTTGTTTGTAAAAAATAGTTAAGGAAATATTATGAATAGAAGTTACAAAAAAGTAAGTATATATATATATATATATATATATATATATATAATTTCAGGTAAACCCTTAAACTGTTCTTTTCCCACCCCTTTACATCGAATTTGTTCGTATTAAGTACTTCATAAAAGCAATGATATGCGATTGTTTTACATTTAAGCACTTAGAAATAAAAATTTGAACTTATAGATGTGATATAAAACAAAAGCAAGTATTTTAAAGGAACCAAATATTAAAAAATTGATGTCCGACGGCAAGTTTCGAAATCAACTGAATCCACTTAAGATAGTAGCATGGGATCTATTCGCATTAATTGTACAGACTTTTCCTGAGTCTCATAGAGCTGAACATGATGCTGATTTAATAAACAAATTACCAGTGTAATAAAGAATGCTATGGTAGCGCATTCTCATCTAAATTTTTTACCACCTTATCTGGTCAAGACAAATGATGTCCATGAAAATTATCACCACCAAGATATTTAGGTGGTGGAAACTAGATACCAAGGAAACTTCAATCCAAATATGATAAGTGATTACAGCTTATTTCCAGCCCAGTCGGCTGGGGCAGTAGAATACACCGAATGCATCTCTGCAGAGGGGTAAGACTCCCCTGACGAGTGTCCGGATATGGCACTAAACAATCTGATGGTGAGAATCCAGTCTTGAAGCTTTACAGAGTACCCTTTCATTGCCATAAGCTCCCAAGTCTACTAGGACCAGGAGTGGTAGCACCTGATAGAATCCTATCTATGGGTCAAATAGAACTGTTTGACATTTAAACTGTGTGCAAACGAATGACTTATGCTAAATTGAGTTGTTAGACGTAAACTGCATGATCGTTTAACAGTATGTAAATAAATGACTGATGTTTAATTGAATTGTTAGTGATACATAGCAATACTTGGAACCATATAACTTTCTGCAAACAAATGATGAATATTGAATTCAATTATAAGTTTTACTAATACTTGAAACCATTTAACTGTGTAGAAACAAGAGCAATACTTGTGTGAAAGCAAATTAATTAAAACTCATTTTAAAATAAAATAACCGATAAACTAATCTCTTACATATCATATATACCAATTCAAATATGTGTTAGTTACGATACTTAATTGTGGCCTTAGTTCAGTGACTACCACATGCACTTCTGGCTAGTTGGTTTATCTGTGCCAACTTTGTATTTTATAAATACGCGGATGGTAGAATACAATCTATTTGGAACTTCTTCCGACGATTGGGGTGGTTAGATGTAAGAAGTGGCCTGGAGTTGGCTACTCAAAGACAAAAAAAGCTCTCCGTTAATAATTAACAACTATTTATTGAAATACAATGGCCTAACAATATATATATATATATGGAGATTGTGTAACTTTTTGTAGTATTTGAGGGACAGAAAAATGAGGTATCTGGCTGGTGAAGTCTTCCTATTTAGTTCTTGGAGAGATTTCTTTTCTTATTCTCTTGTCTTCGGTATGGATAGTGGATGTCTTCTCCGATCTAGCCCTAAAAACATTTACTTTTATAGATGATCCTCAAGGGAACAAACATTCCCCACCGACTAACTAATCATACATTATTTCGTACTCTTCAACAACTTTTTGACTGGTCAGCCTACCAAATGCGCTGATCTACGTTTGTGGTAAGACTATCTCTTTCACGTGTCAGATTTTGATTAGCCATCCAATCAAACCACGGTATAAGGGCTTGATTAATTAAGGATCCAAGACCACGCCTTGTAGGAGGAGTATCTCTTTTCACATCCAAGAAGACAAAGATCAAAGCTCTGATTAATCTATCCAAAGATTTGACCTTTTAACTCTAACAGGTAGGCAAGAGATGTCATAATTTAAAAAGGATCCATGCACCGACAAAACCCTAAGGCTGTGTACTTTTAGTTTTGACAATATGAAATTTCAGTTAGTACTACTCCCTCACTGAACATTTAAATTGATTTTTGAATTTCTTTCAAAGTTAATAAATCTGTTTATAATTTTATAAAAAGAAAACTATAATTTCCTAAATAAAAAAATACATCATGATCTCCATGAGTTTTTTAGCACTAGTGAATACCACATTATTTGTCTAAATTTCTGAGACGAAGCTTGGTAATTTTTATTTTTAAACAAACACCTGAAGAAGGCCGGGGGACATATCGGTCGAAACGTTGTGGAAACAACAATAAAGATGAAGACAATAGCCCGAAAACCCTTCATAATAAAAAATGAATACCACATATTGTCAGATGTTACTGTTACATAGCAAAACTTGAAACCATTTAACTGTGTTCAAAAGAAATGAGTTCAGGTTCATTTTACGATGTATCAACAAAATTTGTTGACAAATCATCTAATAAGTATATATCTAAAAAAAGGATTTGCCATTAATTAACTATCAATGGTTGTTATGCCATAAAACCTAACGAAACCAAACCTACTGTTGGTTTCCATAATAGATGACCAGCACCTTGCACAATGGTCTCCATCATTTTTTACGCTTTTTACCTCTTTTAAAACACTAATTCCGGACTATTTATTTACAATATATATATATATATATATATATATATATATATATATATATCAGAATTTAACACTCAATGACCCTTAAGAGGTTAATTTGCCATAAAACCCAACCATCACCAAACTAAAAATATGCGTTTACAAATCATATATATAATATATCTGTGAAATAGCCCTGGCATTAAATAACCTTTAAAGGTTGATATGCCATTAATTCCAACCAACCAACCAACCAAAGCTATTGACCAAAGCTTAGGTTGGATATATTGAGAGCACATGTTCTATAATATAATAAAAGACTTTTTCTCAATGAAATCTTTACTTTTAAACAGATAGGATATAGGAAATATGATATGAACATGAGAATGTGATACCCTCAAGTATTTAGTGATTTTGATTGATGGATGGATTTTAATGATATGTAGATTTATCTAGCATTATTTTATGACTGAAAGTTTGGGGAATTGTGTTTATTTTATGTTCATATTAACATTTTTGTGTAGTTATTTTTAAGAGAATTTTTTTGCACACGGTCCTCTCGAATACGAGTAATTCCCAAGAACTCTGCTTGGCTCATAGATGGATCTCTAACAGGTATTATAAGCCAGGATCTTGGTGGAACTGGGAGTAATGACAATAGATGTTTACTCCACACACCGAGATCTTCAGAACTGATGCTTCATTGTCAGATGCAGTTTAATCTCCTACCCAGAACACCCACTTGTGAGAATAGGGCCAGCTTCCTGATGGAGGGATCCGTCACTTTATTCTAAGCTTCAACTATTGAGTAATCAAAATAACTTTTCAGTGTGACGAGATAACATATTATATGGCATGCAAAGTATCCTAGTATTTATACAAATATTCAAATGGGAATAACTTTCTGGTGTAACGAGATAACATATTATATACCTTGCAGAGTATCCTTGCATTTATACAAATATTCAAATGTGAATATCTCAAAAATTTGACGTGATGGCTATATTATAACTTCAGATTTGAATTCAGTGGAACAGTTCAGTTAAGAAAGGAACAATTTTCTTTGAAAGAAAAAGAAAAGTTTTACTCACTATCTTATTTGTTTATTTGTTCGCTCTTTTTAGTGATATCGTTCTGTTGTATTCATATCTTTATTACATTTTATCCTCAATTACATGAAGTACTAGCAATATAGGTCAAACTTAAGTGTATAAGATTTACGATGTAATTATTCTATAAAGTCAAACCTTCCATGCTGGATGTGTTCTGTCTTTCGCCATAACCACAAAAATATCTAATGATAAACACATTCATCTGTGGTGGATCTCAATGGAATAAATTCTAATTTCTTTCCAGCTGATGTTTCTAAAATCTTACTGGATACAGTTAAACGCAATCTGATGATACAAACATTATTTTAAACGATAATTATTATACGTATTTATCTATCGAGTAGATTACCTTAATATTCATCCTGACTCACAAATTAATACAGCGCTTATTAATAATAGGCGTTTCTATGGAAATGTGGTTGGTTGGTTGGTTGGTTAGTTTGTTGGTTTTATAGCATATCAACTTTTGTAGGTTATTTAACGCCAAATCCCTTTTTAATACAAATAATCTGTTCTATTTCAAACTATTCAGTTTAGCATGAGTACACAGTTTGATAGTCAAAACGGTTCTATTTCAAGCTATTCAGTTTAGTCACACAATTCTAATTCAGCTAATTCAGTTTAGTATAAGTACAGATTTTGTTTACACACAGTTAAATGTTAAAACAGTTCTATATTAAACAATACAGTTTAGTGTAAGTAGAGTTTCAATGTCAAAAACAGTTCTATTTCAAACAATTCAGTTTAGCATAAACACGCAATTTAAATGTAAGTACACAGTTTATTTGTCAAAAACATTTCTATTTCAAGCAATTCATTTTAATCAAACAATCCTAATTCAGTTAAGCATAAGTATGCAGTCAGTTCTATTTAACCCATAGATAGGGCCCTATTGATAATTGATTGATAATTAATATGAATATTAGGTTTAAATAGTAATACTTGAAACCATTTAATTTTGTGTGCAAATGATTGATAATTAATATGAATATTAGGTTTAAATTGTAATACTTGAAAAGATTTAACTGAATGAAAACAGGTCTGTTCTAACATTTTTAAAAAGAAAGTTACCATTAAACTATTCACTTAAAAATCATACATATATATATATATATATATATATATATATATATATATATATAAGTAAATTTGGCGGCCGTAGTCGAGGGCGACCAGAAGGCTTCCTTTTCAATAGCTTCTACACCGAGGTGTAGGGGAGGGCGCAACTCCTTTCCCTAGATTGCTCCACTTTACCCTTGATACGTCCCTTATATTGATGAGGGTTAAGCAAGGAGGTATCAAGTACCATTTTTAAAGTCTTTGGTATGACGCGACCTGGGATTGAACACAGGTCTTCCGAACCATTGGCGAACACTCTACCCACTGGGACGTGTGTGTGTGTGTGTGTGTGTGTGTGTGTGTGTGTGTGGAGGCGGCGCAGTTCTTATCGTCGTGGAATTCAGAACCAAAGGGTTGAGTTCAAATTTTGACAAAGGCTTTTTTTAAAATTCATTTAATAAATGCAAATATTCACTTTCCCGCATCTTCTAATAACGGGTAAAACAGCATCTCAAATTTATATTTCTCTAGATTCAATTTTGGGCAAATGGTCTGAGAGAACAAGAGTACATAATTCAAATCTGAATAGAGAGCACCCAGAAAAAGCTCCACTATCTCCCACAAGAGCAGAGATGTCAATGAGCAGTTTAAGGAATAAGGAAGCTATGGAGAGCCATGGTTTCCAAATTCCTGATTATAACATGACGCTTTTTATCCCGTCTTTAATCGTAACGGAATATAAACGTACATTATCAACTAATTTCAAATATACACGTCTTTCTGCATGGTCTAGAATACGCTGACTGCATCCCCTGCATTGGGAAAACACCTCCATTAAAAGGGTACCCAGGGCAGGTGACTAAACTCCATCTTGTGATGAGGCTCCAGTTCTGGAACATTGGGGAGTTTTAAGTTACAGTTTCGTTACTATTACATCTAGGCTAACTATGATTCAGAGTGGGAGTAGGTCTTAAAACCCCATATATTTATCTATGTTTCATATCATGAAGGGCTTTTTCTGTTTAAAATGATTGGGAAGATAAATTTTGTAGCGTATGTAATTAGAGAACACATTTGTTAAACTGACTTCGACTTAAAATAACCCAACAACTGCCGATATGCCGTACAATCAATCAAACATTATGTTTGTTTATTGGTGCTTAAGTAGTCTGGAACTGGGACACGAGCACAACTAATTATCTGGAGTGATGACGTGAAAATCCAAAACAAAAAACTAAAATCTAAAACAATATAGAGCAATAAAATTTGCTACATTGACTTAGTATATGATTAACTTTTTCACCTCTGATACCTCATTACCTACAGTTGATATGCTCCTATATATCATCAATTTTTGCTTTGACATAATTAGTTTTAAGGGTATTATTTTGTGTTGCTATTAATAAAGATTTTCAGATATCTCCAGAAGATTTTCAAATTTGTTTCTCCCGAAAACTAAGCAAGAATGCAGCGTGATGTCATGAACAAATGTTATATACCATTTTCGGTTCGTTCCTAGAGACCCCGTCTGCTTTGGTAAGCTGTCACATTTTTATTAGTAAACAGGAAGATGACGGCGCGTCAGGTCACTCAGGTCGAACAGGTGGATAACCGGAAGAGGATCACGTGATGAGAACCACGCGGTCAGTTTTAGACAGAGTGCAGAGAATCGCAGTCGAGCGAGGGACACGCAGTCGATCAGAGGTGTCTCGGACGAGCTTGCTGGGGGGTGCAAGCGTTATCACCCCCCTTGCTCCTGGAAGAAGATATAGGAAGAAGAATTTCTCTCTCTGAATATATGCCTCTCCACCCATCTCTCACACACCACAGAAACATCAATCCTTTCGAGAATAAAGTGTGAGAGATATATTTTTATAAAGAAGTGTGTTCGTTCGTTCATTGAAGTTCGCAAATTATGTTTGATTATGTTTCCGCTTATATTTGTATTACGGATATACAACACAAATCCTGCTAGTAACACGCTGTGAAACAGAATCTATAGGGCCAACTACCTCCCATCTCACAAGTTTTTTCAAGTAAGACGAACAAGACATGCGAATATCTGCTGGAGTAGCAAGGATGAACTCATAATTGACGTTCTTTAATAGACTCCTGCACATGGACGAGCCAGTGTTGGTCAGCCAGCGAAGACTTACATCGTCTCTGTAAGGAAAGGGATGCAACCTTGAAGACCTGCCAGGAGAGATGGATGATAGGGTTGGATGGGAGAGAAAAACAGGAAACCCCGTGCAATCAGTGTGACTTGACGATGATGATGATGATTAATAAAGATGTTGTATATTGACCTTCGACCCGGCCAAACATGCCATTCCAAAGTGATGCACCGGAAGGAAGTGACACATTCTGATGGCAGTTATGAGAAGAAATCGTGTAGGTGGGCATGGCTGAAAATATAGGACAAGGTAAAAGCCCATGGTACACTCATAGACTGATGCACCGGAAGAGAGTGACCTGTGCACTGCATGACAGTTATTTCCACTTGATGACGATCAAACATGCCATTCCAAAGATTGAATGGGCGATTGAACTATTATATTACTCGATGAAGACAGGAAGTCAGTGAGTTGGAGATCAGATGAGTTAGAGAAAACCACCACCCAGCAGAAGGGGCCCTCGGGACCCCCGATTGAGTTGGAGATCTGATGAGTTAATGACAAGATGCGGTAGAGAAAGCCAGCAGAAAGCTGAGCTCCCAGGCTTCCGGTTGAGCATCAGGAGAACGAGAAAGACACAACACTGATGGCCATAAGAGTGGGGGTCAATGTGCTGCAGTTCTGTTCGGTCTCCAACTCCCTCTCATACACATAACCCTTTCAAATAAAGTGAGAGGTATATTTTTTTAAAGAAGTCTTCGCTCGTCTTTATCATTGCGTCTATTATTATGCGTGGATATGATTATGCATACAACATTTTATATTATTGTGTTGAGTATACAACAAAGATTCGCTTTCTCTCTTCAAGTTTCTTATTCGTAGACATTTCCAAGTTATCACAGGAGCATAGCCATATAGTCGTTTTTCTTCCAATTTTTGTTTTCTAGATTTTGTAATTGTCGTTTTCTTGTGATTATTACTACTACTACTTGCCGCTGTAAACAATTTCTTTGGGCTCCTGTTTATATATCATTCGAGTTGTTATATTGTTGCATCTATACAATCTTTAATGCGGAGGACTTTTCTTTTCTTGTCACTTAAAGTCTTTCCATGTCATCTCTTGGATGTAAGTCCTCAATGTGTCTGATTTCAATTCCCTTGTCCTTTAGTCCATCGTTTTGAGTTCCTCCCATGCCTATTTTCAAAAGGGTTCAAAGTATCTTACAAGGTATACCGCCAAAGTAGTTATACTTTTGATTAGATTTCTCCTACAGTTGAGGTTTCGAGAAATTTTCTTGATTTCCTGAAGTACTTATTTCTTACTTCTCTTTCTTTTTTCCATTAGCTTGATGTTGTCCACTTCTAATATTATCAGTTCTGGGTAGCTTTCATTTTCTCCAAGTTTTCTTATACTTTCCTTATTAGGATGTTTTATTACTTCAGTTGTTCTTTATCTTTTTTATTATAAAATCTAAATTTAAAAGAAAAAAAAGGCAATACAAATATTTACTTTACGGAATATCAATGGATATCATTTATTTACTTTTTAGACAAAATTGTCATTAACTTCACAAATTTCAGATTATCTGTTGAGCGAAATTCATATTTAATTGTATAAAAAAAAACAGTTATATTAATCATTTTGCTTTTGTACGAAATATTAGACTAGACTTCAAAGTTCTAAACTTGATATTATCCATGTAAATTAAGTGGTCTGTTTTTTCTTGCGATTTTATAAATCGATAATGTCCTAGGCAGTGCATTTTCTTTGTATATAATTGCATATTATTCAGTTTGTATATAATTGTATATAATTCAGTTTGTATATGATGGTATATAATTCAGTTTGTATATAATTGTATATAATTCAGTTTGTATATAATAGTATATAATTCAGTTTGTATATAATTGTATACAATTCAGTTTGTATATAATTGTATATGATTCAGTTTGTATACAATTGTACACAATTCAGTTTGTATATTATGGTATAAAATTCTGTTTGAATATAATTGTATATAATTTCAGTTTGTATATAATTGTATATAATTCATTTGCATCATTGTAATTAGAAACAGTAATGGTGATAATGAGCCTAACTGGAAGATGCCTCGTTGGATTATTACCTTGATGAAGACTCGCCTTTCAACTTCTAATTCTACTCAGTTTTCCATAGCTTTCATGATAAAGTTTATGAATTGTTCTGCGATTTTAAACATTTTCTGACTTGGTAGCGAGATCATTTCGTATGCTTTTTTGTAGTTTCTCTCTGTCATAGTTATATTTTCCTCCTTCTATTTTTACATTCTTTAGAATGTGTTGGTGTACATATTATAAATCATTTATGCTTATAGTTCTTTTGCAACACTCTTTATTGTTCAGGATATCGCTCGCGCTTTCCAAGTGAAGAATAGACTCCCTTTCTGATTTGGGTAGTAAGAATTTTTTATATCTTTTGTAAACACGTTATTAGGCTGTAATTTCTTGGAACGGATCTTTTTTTTTTTTTTTTTTGAAGTCGGGGGTTACTAAATTAGGGCAGATTTTACTGAATCCACCTATTCATAGATTTATTAAGTCTGTTTCTGAATTCGTTTGACAAAAATCCATATATCCCGTCGTGGCCTGGAGTCTTCCACTGATAAGGATATATCACTCATTCTTCTTAAAGTTTATGAATGTTGTCATTGGTGACTCCAGATATATTTCATCCTCCGTTCCTTTTTCAATTACTTGTCATTTATTTTTCATGTTATTTAACCATTCGGCTTTTCTAAAGTGTTATTTCTGTTTCCTTATTTTCTTCAGAAATGCTTTGTTTCATTTGCATCAAGTTGCTTTATTTTCTTCATGTTTAGTCAGCACTGTCGGTTGGGGCTGTAGAATACTCCGACCACATCTCTACAAAGGAGTAAGACCCTGGAAAAAGTCTTCAGGATATGGCATAAAGCAATCTGATGGTGAGGCTCCACTAATACTTGGGCTTTAGGGAATGCCAACTACCCCTTTATTGCTATTTCTTCTGAGTCCACTTTGAACCCGGAGTGGTAGTATCTGATAGGGTCCTCTCAATGAGTCAAATAGAAGTAATGTATATAAACGAATGACTGATGTTTAATTGAATTGCTAGATACATAGCAATAGTTGGTACCATTTAAGTGTGCTAACCAATGATTGATATTAAATAGAATTACTCGTGTTGGATAAAAACACTTGAAACCATTTAACTGTGTGAAACAGTATTTGGCATTAAATAACAGCAATAGTTAATATGCCAAAAAACCAAAACAAACCAATCATAGTTCGTCCATTGACTTGTTGGTAGAATTCCTATTCGTTATTTTGGTAGTTCCTTTTTTACTTGTATTGCTGAACCCTGATCCAGTGTCTTCAGACTCACTTCTTTAGCAAGTATTTTTATATCATTTCTTCTAAGTGAATTGTCCGCTTTCTCAGTCGCAGTTGACTTTTTGTATTATTTCTATAAGTCTGTCTTCTCTTTTGCCATAGAATTTTGTATTATTTCTTCTAAGTGATTTGTCTGTCTTCCCTTTTGCTGTTGACTTTTCGTATCATTTCTTTTAAGTGTATTGTCCGTCTTCTCTGTTGCAGTTGACTTTTTGTATTATCTCTTTTAAGTGTATTGTCTTTCTTCCCTTTTGCTGTTGACTTTTTGTATTATTTCTTCTAAGTGTATTGTCCGTCTTCTCTGTTGCAGTTGACTTCTCTCCGTTATTTCATTCCATTTTGTCTTTATGTATTTCCTTTCCTTATTTTTTGGTTGTTCTCGTAGTTTGTTTATTTGTTCTCATAATCTAATTTCCTTTCCAGTTTTATTTGGATTCTATATTTTGTTCTCTTTCAAAATATTTGACAAATGCTTCATCAATTGGCCGGAGCAATAAAATTAGGATCGGCAAAATAAAAAGGAAATCAGTTTCAACCAGTTTTTTTAATGTAAATTCCCCAGATTCACAAATATCCAAGGATAGGTTCGAAAAGAACTAAGCATATATATATATATATATATATATTACTCCATCCAAACCCGTTTTAATAAATTTGGCATAAACTGTAAATCCCCAAACAGACACACTTGCATATTTCCATTTTCAACCTAAAAGACCTTCCATTTAGTTACATCCATATTTCAGATGAGATGTATAACAAGGTGCGCCATTTTGAAAAAAAGATAGATCAAAGGTCATTAGGCTTAAGATGATATTTGGCAATAATTTCTCAGTACTTATCTCCACAATCCAATAAAATATGTGTTTTGGTTCGTTTGGACTGTTTAACCCAACCACCGACACTAATGAGGATATATTACACATTTTTAAAGGTCTACTTCAAAACTGCCTTCTCATCTTTAAGCTTGTTTTGCGTAATATTCGTCTGTAGTTCTTTCTATTTTCATCCTCTTTTCATAAGCTCTTTATCATTACTCTTTGTGATTTTTTCACACCAGCGTTAGCTGATGGTATTTCACTGAGCCAGTCCCTCAAGTCTCAGGACTCTTCTCGGTATTCTGTCCGGTCTTAACAATGCTTTAGTTTGTGTGGTTTTTGCTCGTTCTCTGATTTCCAACCCTTCCAGTCCTCTTACTATGTCTTTGGGGATCGTTCCAAGTGCTCCATTAACAATTGTTATCACAGTCACATTCATGTTCCATAGCTTTTTAGTTCGCTAGCAAGGTCTTAGTACTCGTCTCTTTTTTCGTTTTCTTTGAGTTTCACTTGGTAGTCCGGCGAGACGGCAAGGTTCACTATTTGGCAGGTTCACTTTTTATTTTGTTAAGAATCTGGTCTGGTCTTCGGGTCGTGATTAGTTTATCTGTTTGTGATTCTATCAAACCTATAGGTGGGGATAAGCGGTTCGATACAAGTGTATTAGTCCGAATGTATTAGTGTCACTGGAGTTCGAACTCGCTTACTACGAAGTCACAGTCTAGTACTTTAGCCACTACTCCACGGGGACTCCTTCTTTCTTTGTCACATAAAGTTTGTCTATACCATCTCGTGGGTAGAAGGTTTTGTGCAACGTTCTCAATTTCGTTCTTCCATGATCCATCTTTCTGAGTCCAGATTATCTTAAATAGGACACTGCCTCAGTCTGTATTCTTTTGATTATTTCTACAGCAGAGTTGGGTTCGGTTTCTTTGTTTAATGGCACATCAACCTTCGCAGGTTATTTAATACCAAATCCGTCCTTCGAGAAGAACAAAAACCGACTTATTCTGTCTGACTATGTAAGTCTGCTTCAATTTAGTATATCTATATAGATTGAAATCAGATACAATTATTTTTTCTTAATACATAATATATATATATATATATATATATATATATATATATATATATATATCCGTGTGTGTGTATGTGCATGTGTCTGTATATATATATAAGTAAACAATGGAGTAAAATCCGGCAATATGGAGAAGAAAAAAAACTATAGCTATGTAATCCAAGCAGAAGGAGATATTTATTGAGAAACAAAGTCGACACTATAGCGTTTCGGTTATAATGAACCATCATCAGGACTGGGAGGGATGATATTAGTCCTGTTAACTCAATGATGGATGTTTTAAAACATTTTTAAACATCCATCGTTGGTGTCGACTTTGTTTCTCAATAAATTTCTCCTTCTGGTTGAATTACATTGTTATCAAATTTTATACACACACACACACATATATATATATATATATGCATGTATACATATATATATATATATATATATATATATATATATATAAAGAGAGAGAGTATGAAATATTATTTACTTAAAAAATTCCAAAATATACAAATTTTGTAAGCAAATATACATGCACTTTTATATTACACCCGAAAAAGGTTATGGAATTAGCCTGCTAAAAGAATGTTCACTTAGAGGGTTCTTCGCAGTAAATAATCTAATGACAGATAAATCCTAGAAAATTTCATCTTACTGTTGAACATTCTGGATTCATAAAGCTTAAATAAACTAGTGTATTGATATCAATTAATGGTATCATAAGTGAACATTCTTTTATGCCCTAATTCCCGAATTTTTGCCTGGACTATATTTCTATACAGTAATATTTTGGGTTACACAGATATTGCAAATATTTGTTTACAGAGTATCAATGCTGTAGAGTTTGTTGATTAATAACAATTACAAACATCCGTTTATATTGTATGATGTTCAGCAAGGAATGAAAAAAAAATCTGTGACTTTTTGTTGGGAAGAAAATTATTCGAGGTTTACATAATTAAGGAAAATATATATATATATATATATATATATAGTTTACTATATATATATAGAAGGCTCAATATATAATTGGTCTGACCGATACCAAGTGTCTTTGACTTTAAGTCTTCACTATCCGAACTTGAATATATATATATATATATATATATATATATATATATATATATAAGTGTGTGTGTGTGTGTGTGTGGAATAAGAAAATAAATTTTATTACTCGTCAATTAAAAAGTCAAACTTCGACAAACCTATGAGGCGAAAAAACAAGAAAGCATATTGAAATGCTAATCATGAAAACACAAACTTATAATTCATGCTTCATCACCATCATTGAATAAATTATATTTCTGAATTTCTAATATATAATAATTATAGCATATATTATATATTTTTCTTAACAATGGTATATATATATATATATATATATATATATATATATATATATATATATATATATATATAATTCTTAAATATGAAAAAATAAGTTTGTTTTTCTTCTTATATATTTATGTCATCTTCTCAGCTATTTTCACTGAATATATGTTCACCAGCCCGACTAACGCTGACAAGAAAAAAGTCGACTTTATTCTTGTTTACAAAATCTTTCCATTCTTATTGGGCGCCTCTCTATGGTAAACCTGACCGAGCTAAACCTCATAAATATCTAGACACACAAAGATGCATGTTTAAGCATCCCAATGGTAAATCCCATTCAGACTGACAGATTAAATTTCCTCTTAACTTTGTACTCGAATAAACAGGAAACCATGTCCGATATAACATGCAAAATTCTCAAAGACTCAGTCTGTCAGATAAAATATGATTTTTTAAAAAAGAAGAAACAATGAAAAAATAGACAAAAATAAAAAATAAAAATAATAAAAAAGATTTCATTTCTTATGCAACATAATCCTACCAAGAAAAAAAATGGTTCAATTTCAGTTCTTTTGGATTTGGCTGAATATGAACAACGTTTTGTTAAATTCGGCACGCTATTATTCATTGTGGCTTTTGAGTCTTTGAAATGAAAATCAATGCAAAAAAAATGTCTACCTGGCTCATTACTTAAAAGGGATGTTGTATGTCTATGTAGTAACCAAGAAAACTCCTACACTTCTTCTCACTTGTCTAAACTGTGTTTCAAAACAAGTTTAGTACGCAGTAAGATTTACAAAGCCAAGAATGGAACTACAGAGATTTGCAGACTTTTGATAACTGCTCTATGATGGCATGCCAACTCTTTCTGCGTTATTTAATGTTAAAATTTGATTGATTTTTAAATGTTTGATAATAGCATACCAACGTCTTCTAGGTTATTTAATGCCAAAATCTAATTAATTTCTAAATGTTTGATAATGGCATGCCAACTCCTTATGGGTCATTTAAAGCTGAATTCAATTCATTTCTAAATCTTTGATAATGGTATACCAATTCTTTATGGGTCATTTAATGCTGAATCTGATTCATTTCTAAATGTTTGATAATGGCATACCAACTCATTATGGGTAATTTAATGCTGGAATTTAATTCATTTCTAAATGTTTGATAATGGCATATAAACCCCTTTTGGGTTAATTAATGCCGAAATTTGGTTTATTTCTAAACGTTTGAATACAATAATAACTATTTTTAATGTCCCATTGTATTTATTCTTGTCTTCTAACATTTGTCTCTAAACAATTTCTAACCACGTGGCGTAATGGCTAAAGTACCAGACGCCGACCTCGAAGTTAGTGAGTTCGAACTCCAGTCGTGCTATCTCATTCATTTTTCGGATTAATGCCCTTGGGGAAAGATACTGAACCCTCCTATACTCCCAGTTATGAGTTAAATAGTATCACTACTGTTCTTCTACAAGAATGGTTTAGGCATTAAGTAATCCTGAAAGATCGATGTGCCATCAAATAAAGAAACAAACCTATTTAATATAAATTATGAGCACACAGCTGTATTCTTGCAAGTATTCTTGTAACATAACTATGATATGAATATGAGATATGTACATAGAATGTCCATAACGCACATACATAGATAACATAGGAATCCCGAAACACGAAAAACACTTACGACTTCTTAGTTCAGGTACGAAACTTTTTATTACCTTTGAGTTAAAAGGTTTTTTCTTCATAAGGAGAGAGATACACAATCCTTCTATGCTGACTTTTCCATCTGCCCCCCCCCCCACAACCACCACCACCACCACGTGTGGCACCCGCCGCAAGGCCTCGGCGAGCTCTGAAAGTCAACCTTCTTCGGAAAAGAAGAAGGTTGACTCAGCTCTGCTTTATCCCAAATCTCAGCCCACGGTTCCGTTGCATGACGTCATTCACACCTCCTGGTCCCATTTCCTATCTAGGGTTTTATTTTGACATCTATGAATAATGCATCCACCCAGTGCGTGAACACCTGCACTCATGTTGCACCTAACTAACCCATGCGCTAAGCGAAAGGTTCTCAGCATAACTAAACTGAAAGGCAAGATATATAAACCGAAATCCCTCGGCTATTATATTACATTCTTATCTAATAGTAATGATTTATGCAGAATTAAATGGTCTGAAGCCATTATTCCTATTCAATAATAATAATTTGTTAGTTTAAGTTTCTTTGTAGTGGGTGGTTTGGGAGTTCATACATTTTCCTAAATGACTAGTTCGACAGTGAACGTAATAGCGCGACTGGAGTTCGAACTCACTAACTTCGCAGTCCAGTACTTTAACCATTATGCCAATACTCCACAATAATCATTTGTTTGCACAGAGGCATATAATATCAAGTCTTCTTACATATTATTTCCTATCTATTTCTATTTGATATTGTTAATAGAAATAGATAGTAAATGATGATAAAATTAACCAAACTAAATCTTCATCTAATAGTTATAATTGAGGTTTTGTTTTGTTTGATTTTAACGGCATATCAACTCTTTATGGGTAATTCATTACCAACATTTGAATCACTTCCAAAAGTTTCTTACATTCATAACTATTTTCAATGTTCCAAAGAATTTTCCATTTATCTTTTTTATTGGTCTATAATCATTTATTTACGCAGTTATATGATATCAAGTTCTCCTCTAAATAATTTGCAGTCATATGCTTTCGAGTATTTCTCACTAACTTTGATAATTTGTTCACAATTTTTATTGTTTACCAGAACTACTTAATAGTACTCATTTAATAGTAATAATATATATATATATATATATATATATATATATATGGGGGTGTAAATACAGTTCGGAATTAAGTCTGATAGAATGAGTAAGAAGATAATTTGGAAACTATCAGACTAGATTTCTAGCATGACGGGAATGCAAAGCGATGAATTAATTTGAATTTTGCTGATGCTTTAACTCAAGTAAAACATTTTAGATTTTCAAAATTGTTTTCATTTCGTATCATATATATATATATATATATATATATATATATATATAAGTACTTCTGTTTAAAATATGTCTATATCTATGCATATCTATATATATATATATATGTAGGGGTTTTATAATTTTTGACATAAAATGATTGGACACAAAAATAAAAGATGTACATCTGGAATATGTACTCTAGGGCTTATCTTGACATTTTTGGATCATGTTTATGGCTAAGGATTTGCAGATCCTAAAATGTTATTCTTGTACCTTTTAATAAATGCCATTTTTCGCTATGATTTTTTGATTTTCAATGTGTAACCAAACATTTTCAAAACTTGTGAAACACCCTATATATATATATATATATATATATATATACATATATATATATGTGTGTGTGTGTGTGTGTGTGTGTGCGTTTAAATAAATACGTATATGGTTTAGATCTGTTAATTTTGCTTCTAAATGGCGAACACACTACAAATGTCAAGAAAATCGGTTTTATTAAGAACGCACCATATTTAGTTACATAAAGCAGGTTCATCCAACATTTTCATCAACTTGAATTCAAATGTGAAAAGGTTATTAAAGTTCACCAAGTACATTATGCTATTTTTCGAGCGTTAAAAAAGCACAGATCACATCTGTTATTCTTGAATGAAGATCATTGTGAGTGCAAGGATTTCTTGAGTAATCTAAGAGTTTATCATCTCCTCTAGAAAAATTATGGCAAAAAGCCACTTTTATGTCCTTTTAGGAAGCGTTTGAGATTAAACGGTTACCGTTTTATTAAATGGACACGTCGACACGATTACATTAGTTATCTAGTGAGATTTTATTTTAATAGGCCCGGATGAGGCACCAAGAGAGGATGTAATTCACAAAGCAGAAATTGATCTGACAATGTGCCAGATCGTTATTTACGAGCCTAAACTTAATAGTGGCTCGAGGCCAGGAATATGGAGTACCCAGTGAGAATCAAACTCACTAATAATTGTCAGCTTGCTAAATTCTCAAATCACTTGAAGCACTTAGCTATTGAATTGAGCCGAATATCAAAAGGATTTATAACAAGGATAAAAAGTTAAAAATGAAAAATTGTAATTTTATCTAAAGCATTTTTTTAAATTCTTGTAATAACAATAAAACTTAGTTTTTAAACGGGGAAAAAGTAATACGAATTAAAATAAACTTTTTAATCCAGTAATGAACTTATTTTAAATGTTTTGTGTTCATCAAGCAAGTTTCCATGAGCAACTCACTTCTCGTGATCAAGTAACAGCCTTTGAGTAAGCACAATGTAAAACAATGTTTCCGTACACACACACACACACACATATATATATATATATATATATATATATATAGGGCTGTAAAATATACCTACTACATCTCTAGGAGAAGGAAAACTCTGAATTCAAACCTGTTAAACTCCGCTTAAAAATTGACCTTGTGTCATATCCTGCCCGAGCGGAGGGGTTGGTAAATAGTACCTACTACATCTCTGCAGAGGGGTACAACTCCCCAAATGAGTGTCCAGGATATGACACTTAACAATTTGATTGTGAGGTTCTAATAATGCAGGATCTTTGGGAATATAGAGTGCCCATTTATTGCCATCGCATCCAGGTTCACTGTGGCCTGGAGTGATAGCCCCTGATAGGGTCCTGTCTATTGGTCAAATAGAACTAAGCTCTAATCACGCTAAACTGAATTACTACAAATTGACTGGGTTTTTTTCATTTAACTGTGTGTAAACAAAAAACTGTGTACTTATGCTAAACAGAATTGTTTGAAAAAGAATTGTTTTTAACATTTAAACTGGGTACTTATGCTAAACTGAATTGCTTGAAATAGAGCTGTTTTGACATTTAACTGAGTGTAATCAAAACTCTACGAACACTAAACTGAATTGTTAGAAACTTTTATCAAAACTATTTTATTCGGCTTTAAATAACCCGAAAAGGATTGATATGCCGTAAAACAAAACAAATAACCAACCAAACAACCAACTACCTTCAATCTATTCTGAAATCTTTTACAATCCATTAGATAAAGAAAGGTCAAATTTTTCGAAATCTTTGAAAGGAGGAAAAAGTTGATAGATGTACAGGGTCAGGCAAAATGATCAGACACATTTGTAGGTTTAATAAAAAACAAATAAAATAAAGAAACAAAAAAGTGTTTTTATTTTCGAAAAGTACATTTAATGCCATTCTGTTTCATTAGGTTTTGAAA
>OY757905.1:35716087-35841087 GCA_963585895.1 Sepioteuthis lessoniana | reverse complement strand
TGCATTTTTTTCCCAGGAAATCAATCAATAGGGATGGGTCCTTTCAAGTCCCAGAAGACTGTTAGTATAAACTTCACTAACTGCTGCGCCCGAAATTTTTTTTGGCGAAGGATCTTTGTGTCTCTACTCCATAGACTGTCCTATCGACTCATGCTCATAATGCTAAATCTATATTTTGTCGATTTGTTAATAATTTGTTTTTCTAAAACATACTTCTTCCTGCACATCAGACATTCTTCTCAAAATTTCACATGGTTAACACTTTTCAGCTTCTAAACGTTTGATTACACACCTCTGTTCAAACCTATAACATTGTGATTGATTTACTGCCATTTCAATAGGCTCAAAACAAATATCGTTGCGCGTTTAGAATAATTTCAAATTCCAGACACTACAGAGTTTACGTTTGGGGATAAATATCTCATAAAAGAAAATATTTTGCTTTCTTCTAAAAATTCTCCATATTTATATATTGATTGATGCTCGTATATATATATATGTGTGTGTGTGTGTGTGTGTGTGTGTGTGTGTGTGTGATCAGAAATAAAGTGGCAGTCATTAATATTCCACACTACAAAACATCTTTAGAACTAATTAATTGGATAGTTGTATTTGCTTTTTATAATTTCTTTCTTTGAAGCAAAATAAAAACGCATTTCATTCTCATCAGTGGAGGAGGAGGATGGAGAAAGTCACTAAAAATAATTGATTATTACGTATACTTAAAAACTTATATAAGTATGTTTAATATGGTGAAATTAAATTAAAATAATAACAGAATTAGAATAAAGTCAGTATCGATTATCTGAAATATGAATTACATTTCTGGTAGTTGCTGACAATTACCTCTCCTCCACCACACACATACACACACAAATATATATATATATATATATATATATATATATATATATATATATATGGAGAAGCAGGGACGAGCTCATAAGTGATGTGCTCCTATGGACCCCCACATAAAGCAGGACGATCAGCTCGAACATATATCCAGCAGCTATGTGAGGATACAGGGTGTGGCCCTAAAGATCTGCCGGAGGCGATGAAAGATAGGGAGAGGTGGCAAGAGAGGGTCAGGGATATCCGTGCCTACGGCACGACATGATTATATATATATGTATATATATAATCATCATCATTATATATATATATATATATATATGACGAGTGAATGTAATTGTGGATGTAGAGAAAGAGAGAGAGGAGGAAGAAGGAATATGAAATCGGCAAGCCGAGTTCAAACTTTGAATGGTGCATGAATAACATTTGAGACTGGGTTATTCTATTTGTTCTCATCCCGAAGATGGAAAAAGAAAGTAGGACAGACTTGACTCACTAACTTCAGTTGGGCCACTACTCTAGGAAGAGAACTCCGAATCAAAATCCGTTGAGAAAACGTCACGTGTTAGTTTAGCAGTGTTGAAGTCAACATAGCTTTAAACAGAATAACATGAAAGCATCCCTTTATATAGACATAGATATAGATATCATTGTTAGGCCGATGAATATGTAAAGAAGATTATGGTTCGCTGGAAGCATGTGCGTTTTGAAGTGGAAAAATAATAAACGACGGTTTAATCCCTTTACACAAAGTTTAATAGTTTGGTTATGTCAACCTGCAAGTCAATACACAAATAAAATTATTTGGGTACCCTGTCCATTTATGATGTGGTGAAAGTTCGCCGGCCTTCGTCGGTAGGAAAAGTATGTGTGTACACGTATTTGGCCGGTCAGTTCAGAAAGAGAGGTAACGGAGAACAGCTCATTCTTTATTGTTAACTCCTTGGCGGTTTCTGGTTAAAGAGAGAGAATTCCCTTTTTTCTTGCAGAAGGTGCAGCTTTTTGTAACCTTCCGCTGGTGGATTTGATAGGTTCAGTTGAACCAATTTACTTCTATGAGGGGAATTCGTCCGCCAGTGAAAAATACATCTAATGACTGCTACAAATATATCGATCCCACAAATGTTTCGAAATAAGTGACGTTGCACAGAAAAAGCAAGAATGACAAAGACAAGTGAGTAAGTTTAAAGCCAACTTTTATATTGTCAGTAAATACAAAAAATATAAGAGAAAACAGGTTAAATCCCGTCGGAACGAGCGGAATCATTCACTTGTGGACTGGTGCTGTGAGGCGAGTAATATGTCCAGAGTTGTTATGCGTAGTTTCTCAACTAGAGAAGTCAACGGTAGTCCGAGTAGAGTCATCTGCTCGTGGACAGATAGATCACTCTGTGTGTGTTTGCTTCGTCTTGCTGGTTGCTAATGTAGCATCGTCCTCATGGTGTTGATCAGGATGTAGTTGGCTACACTGATGAGAAAAGACCTGTGTCCTTAAAAGGGCTGTTGTATGAAGAAAGACTTGTATTCTTGTAAGGACATTTTGAATTATTACTTAAAAAACAGTTTAAAAGAAAAGACGGGGATGCTGACTAAACTGAATGACTGGATCTCTGCATTTACTGCTCGTAGGTTGGAAGAGGAGATAATGGTGTCGAGTCATCTGGAACACGTACTAATACAAGGAACAGGCAATCATTTTGCCACGAGCTGTGCCCGTCCGCAACTGGCCAGATATCGTCAGGGACTGGTGGTTTCACATCAATGCTAGTTAAGGGGTTCGATGTTGAAAGACTGAAACTCCTAAGAACCTTTCGCGACATATCACTAAGGATGTATACCACAGCATTGTTATATATCTAACACCTTATAATAAAATGAACTATTCGTAATAAGAATTTGTTTCTCTCAGAAAAGTGCTCAAATATTGGCCAGAAGAGCATGATAAAACCTAAAATAAAGAAAAGTTTTCTCACCCCACGACAATAAGTGTCATGTTTTGTTTTTGTTTGTTTTTTGTTTTCTTTTACTGTTTTTTACCAATTCCACTTTCCGCTCCTTATTTCCATTCTTCCGCCATACAGCAATTTTTGTATTGTGTGAAGAATATTAGTCTTTCTTCGACATGAAAGTTAATTAGATTACCCTCCACTAACTGGAGAAGTGTCAAAGACCGGAGCTAATTGCTCACAGGTAATTGGTTTAATAGCCTTTGAAGGAAGGAAAACATAAGCGTTGAAGATCAAATGGTTTAATTCAAGAAAATAGATAAGTTGAAAGAGAAAAGATTTGTAGTAGACGTGTGTCTGCGGACTAAGCTTGTTTGAAGATTCGTCCTCGTAACTAGTGGGACGGTCAGTCTGTAGTGGACTTCAAAGTAGCAACACTTGCTTTCCCTTCGTGATTGTTGGCTTTTCTTTGTTTCTCTTTGGGTCGAGTGTAGCACGTGTTATTGACTGTGGCAGCTACTTCACGCTTATCGTATAGGGTTTGAGCGAGAAAGCAGTCAGACAGGGTGCCATGTCAGGAACTGGCAGGAGAATCGGCTGCAAAGGAGAGCAAATAGAAAAAGAGACCTAATTTAGTGTTTTATAGTGGGTTAACGAGAGGTGCACATGTCTTCTACAAGAGCTCTGATCGGGCCCTTATTTTGACCCAAAGGTTAAATTCTAATACCATTCTACTCATACGATTCATCGGTATTTATTTTATAGAAATACGTGAAACTTATTGTCTCGAGACTGACATGATTCAGTAAGAAGACACACACTCATACAAACACACACACACACTCACACACACACACACACACACACACATATATATATATATATATATATATGTAGTGTATTATTCGGTCCAGTTAAACCAGATGACAAGAAGATCATTCAAAAACTGAACATGTGAATTTTCCTGGTAAAGAGCTCAATGTAATTAATATTTCAGAGCAATAATTTCTTTAAGAAAAACCAAAAACCTGTTTTTAATCTTAAAGTGACCGGTTTTTGGTTTTTCTTATATATATATATATATATATATATATATATATATATGTGTGTGTGTGTGTGTGTATGTGTGTGTGTGTATGTGTATGTGTGTGTGTGTATGTGTGTGTGTGTATGTGTGTGTGTGTGTGTGTATGTGTGTGTATGTGTGTGTGTGTATGTGTGTGTGTGTGTGTGTGTGTGTGTGTGTGTGTGTGTGTGTGTGTGTGTCATGAAAAACATACGCTCTTGCAGATATCTTTAATATAAACGAAGAACAAGCTGAGTTTTTTTTTTTTTTTTTTCTTATTTTCATAATTCAATTACGCATCTCACGGAAATTTCCATGAGCTATATTCCATTTTATGATAATCATATTACTATTTCAACATTAATTAGAGAATTTCTTTGATGTGTTTGGACGTAACTTACCAACTACAAGGAAAATTGACGCCTTCTGAGCAACCTTTAAATTCATCTCGTGCAACAAATCTATTGGTTAAAAAAAAAAAAACGATTTTTCCTTATCTGCATCGTTCACTCTCTTTTCTATAGAAAGTTCCATTTTTAACGAGACTGAGGAGTTCACCTTTGCTTCTTCGTCCTTTTATGCAAGATAGTATTCATTAATTTCCTTCAATAGAGCATAATATACGTGTTTATGCAACGCATTATTCCCAGGCCGGACTTTTTAAATTCATATTCATTTCAATTATGCAGAACAAAATACCGATGTAGTTTTTCTGCTTATTATATATTTCTCTAGATTTCTATCGTTGGAAAATATTTTTTAAAAGATCCGTTTGCCATCATAACCACAAAACGATCTAACTAGACAAAGTATTGTTGATTCTTGCATAGAATTCTCAGGGAATTTATGTAAAACTGTGTACGAGGAATAAATGTGATTTTGTTAACTTTGACAAATTAATTCAGTTTTTTACATCCTCTGACGTTATCAACACTTAATTCGGCCCCAGCCACATTTGACTATCAATCAAATTTCTCCACAAACCATAAATAGAAATATGGATATTTTTTTTAAGTCCTAGAAAAAACTAATCACTAAGAAGGACGAATTCTGATTTCCTTTTTTTATTATCATCCCATAATACCTAGAATTTATGGGTCTTGTTCAAACCCCTAAACCTAGAATTCCTCTACGGCCAATTATCTCTGGAACTGGATCTGCACCCACCCAACAGCATCACAAAATCTTGAGTCATATTTATATATATATACGTGTGTGTGTGTGTGTATGTGTGTGTGTTGAAATGAATAAACAAGAAAGAATTATGATTTTTAAAACGTTTTTCTTGTTATTAAACAAGGAATTATAAATTTGTTTTTATAGAATTTACGCAAGGACAATTTCCATTAACTCGAACCATTCAAAGAATAGGGTGCATGTATGTGTATATGTATGTATGTATGTATATTTGTATGTATGTATGTATGTGTGAGTGTGTATGTGTGTTTATTTGCTACCTAAATGAAAAACAAACTGTATCATTGTTAAAAATGGTTGGAGACAACAACTGAAATCTTTCAAAATCCCGAATTTTTTAAGACGAATTGTATATTCATTCAATTCAGATTTACAGCCTTTCCTTCGTAAACAAGAAAAAAGCATTCTTTTAAATTCCTACACTCCTTCTTGTCTATTCTTTCTAAACTAAATACATATATAAATACACACACACATACACACACACACACACACACACACACATATATATATAATTTTGGATGGAGGAATTGATATATTATGTTATATATTCTTGTCATGGTAATTTCTAACATAATATATATATATATATATATATATATATATATATATATATATATATATATATATATATATATATATATATATATTGACTGGTCCATTGTCTCTGTTGGTAGAGTGTTTGCTAATGGCCTGGGAGACCAGGATTCAATTCCAGGTCGAGTCATACCAAAGATTCAAAAAAATGTATCTGATGCTTCCTTGCTTAACACTCAGTATTATATGGTACGGATCAAGCGTAGAGTGGAACAATCCAGGGAAAGGAGTAACGCCCTTCCCTACACCTAGGTGTAGTAGCAATAGAAAAGGGGGCGTTCCGGTCGCCCACAATCATGGTCGCCAACTTTACTTTATATATATATATATATATATATATATATATTACTACATGTACTTTAGACGACTATTGAAATCGTAGTGTTCCCATTGTAACAGATGTATTCACTTTGTTTAAAAAGGAATTCAGATCGCGTAATCCCAAACTATATAGAAAATATGGTTATTTTTCAAAGAAAATTATGGTTAAACTGTCCTCCGTCAGTTGGCAGCGAAATCACAAATCTCGTGTGTGTCTGTTCTACCAACTAACTTCTGTGCTATTTACCTGCTCCAGTAGGTGTAATATAAACGTCCGTATAGGATTGCAAGTGTTTCATAATGTCGATACTTCTACTAATGCTCCGGTTCCATTTTTATTGTGGTCATATGTCTGACACGTGTCCATTAAACATTCTCCCTGAACCAAGTTTTTAAGAGTATATAAGGTTGTTTTCTTCAAAATGACCTTTACTACATTCTGTGTATTGATGATGCTTGGAAACTCTTAAGAAAAAAAAATGCTTTCCTAACTTCGATAGCCATAATTGACTATGTTTATTAACCAGTAAAATATGATGGATGGATTAAGCTCTGGGTATTTTATTTGTTTTTAATTTCAACTAATGATTGTTAGGAATTCAGTTCAATTACGGCAATTACAGTCAGAAAAATAATTTACTGGTATTTCTACTTTCTAACAGATGTTTATAATATTTTATCGTTATTTTTTATCATTAATGATTACTTATAGTCGGGTTATATACTGGAAACAAATCATGACGAATATTAGAGATATTGGACCATGACTGTTTTATGAAAATATTTTTACCTACAGATAACGCCAAATTTTTCTGCTAAAAATCATGAACTTGACCTTACTTTTAATTTCTTAATTGATTTTCAGTTTGAATATTTTGTATCGATCGATAAATCTATCTATTCCTATCGTTTTCTTTCTCTCTCTTTCTCTCCCTCCTCTTTCTCTCTCTCTCTCTCTCTCTCTCTCGCTCTCTAAATATATATATTTATATATTTATGTGTCTATATATGTGTGTGTTTGTGTTTGGCTATGTGTGTGTATCGGTGCTTTTATATTTAACATGTTCTTGTCACGTCTGTCTATTTTACCATGTTTCCAAATATATATATATATATATATATATGTGTGTGTGTGTGTGTGTGTGTGTGTGTGTGTGTGTGCGAGTGTATGTACGTGAGTATATAATATTCTTTCATATTGATCTTCTTCTGTCAACATCTATCTCCTTCTCTTTCTCTATATCTCCCTTTCCCTCTCTCAATCTCACTCTCATTCTCTCTTGCTCTTTCTCTCTCTCTCTCTCTCTCTCTATATATATATATATATATATATATATATATCACCCTTTCTCTCTCTAACTCTGTCCACACACACACACACACACACACACATGGAAGCCGACCCTACAAACTTTTTAAAATGATCGAATTGACACAGGAAATGCAAGAATAACAAAAGGTAAAGTGGTATTCCTAAAAAGAGCTCATTTTTATTAGGCAATGAATTACGAAAAGTGTTTGAGAGAAATTCCTGATTACATCGAAGGCGTAGATTCGACTGTCTAATAGTTTTTGACGATATTGAGTCCGGATGATATTTGAAGAGGTTACTGATGGAATTATATGGCCAGGTAGTTTCCAGACGGCCTGAGAGTTAGACAAGTCGGGTTGCTGAACCGGTGGCTTAATTGGCAGCTAAACAGGGGTCTGGTCGGCGTAAACTGCAAACAAGCTGATGAATTCGACGGCGGTCTGAGTGGTGTCTACCGCTCGTAGACTGATGTCGCCAATGCATAAAGCTAGCTGTTCATAGGCCAGAAAATTTGGCCTGACTTACTAGGTGTAAGCTTATTGGGCTGCTACCCAAATGGTGATGTCGTCTTTGACTACTGGTTTTATAGCGATATGGGTTGTTTCTCTGTCGACTAAGAATACTTTATATTTCCTTGGATTGCGGCACGTACCATTGATCTGTAACTTATAACGCTGAGTGTTAAGTAATAAGGCATCAAGTACCATTTTCTGAGTCTTTAGTATGATTCGACCTGGTTTCCTGGACCATTAGTGAACACTTTAACTATTATTCTAATCGGCTTGTCAAGCAGTATTTGCAACCTCCTCTTCGTTATGCAATGGCCAGTTTCATTCTACACGAAAATCAAAGTTTTCCTGCCAAAAATATAAAGTATTCTTACGGGGCCTTCTAGAAGTTGTTGGAACGGTACAAGTGCATTGCAGCCGGAGGAGATTACTTCGAAGGGGATTAGAGTTTCATGCGTATACCATTAATAAAAGTGCCCATACGAAAAAAGTCTGGAAACGTATTCAATGATCTTCGTATATATATATATATATATATATACATCATTGTGTTCTGTTGATTGTGTTGTTTACATTAACTGATGTATCTATCTAACAAGTTAGCTTGTCGTCTGGGGATACATTAATGATCCCTAATAAAGGAAAGAGCATTTTATTGCACAAAATAACTTATTTTTCAACATAATATTCTCTCTTGCCAATGAATTTAATTCGATAACGATTTAGCGAATAACTACATGGTAGGCTACGAACATAGCGATCCCTGAGTTTTGTGTAGATAGATAGATAGATAGATAGATAGATAGATAAAACATTTTAGCGGAAGGAATTTGATTCGTATATGATATTTTTTATGGCACACAGATCTTTTAAAAATTCGTCTTGGATAGGTTATCGTTTCATATACCTGTATACATACACAAACACACACACGGATAGAGTATCAGAATTTGCTTAAACAAAATTTAGATTGTTACAAGACGAAATTAAATTTCAGAATTTAATCAGACATCCCATGAACCACTGTATTCCCATCTAATATCAATCAATGATAATAGTGATGCTTTCAATTAAATTAGGAATTAATTAATTTATATTTCACAATTATCTTCGTTGTATATAGAACCCGGACGACTAAAAAATTATATTCAGCGCGACCCTAGACTCAATAAGATATTCAGTCAGCAGCAAATTGAACAGGAATTTATCCTCAAAAAATTTATGTGTATTCCATAAATGAATAGCTCGGAATGTTTTACTTATTTTGGCAGTTTAATGTTACACAGAGAGAGAGAGAGAGAGAGAGAGAGAGAGAGAGAGAGAGAGAGACAAAGATAGACAGACAGACAGACAGAGACAGAGAGGTTGGCACAAATGTGCCTTACTATTTAAAAAAAAATTATTTCTATATATATATAAACAATATGAATGATTAAATCAAAGCTCAGTTAAGTAGAAATATTTGGACCGGGGTGGGGACCAAAAAAAGCTAAATAAGTTGATGAATTAATGTAGGGCAGCCACTCGACTAATGAGAAGAGGGTTCACCAATGGTCAGCCCGGCCAGGGTTCAATCCCAGGTCGAGTCATGCCAAAGACTCAAAAATGGTACTTGATGCCTTATTGCTTAACACTCAGAATTATGAGGTGAGGATCAAGAGTAAAGCGGAGTAATTGAGGGAATGGAGCGGCGCCCTCGCTTACACCTTGGTGTAGTAGCTATTGAAAAGGGAGCCTTTGGGTCATCCTCGACTAAGGTCGCCAACTTTACTTTCTAATAACATCAGAATTAGCCAACAAAAGATACAAAGGTTTAAATTTAGAAATGAATCAAATAAAAGACATGACTAACATACCAGAATAGACATCCTTAAGTTTGTAATCAAGCGAAATGGGTGCAAAGGCGTAGATTTCTTTATTTGGTTTGGTTAGATGAACGCTTTCTATTGGCTGGCGCTGACAGTAAAACATACGACTATTTGCCGTTAGTGGGTGGACAGAAAAGAAAGAATGTAGCCCAAAGCTATCAAGGTTGGGCCTGAAAATTCCGGACCCTGGTTGGGGTTGCTGTCGGAGTCGATATAATGTGCAACAACCGGAAATCGGAAATAAATATCGTACATCACTGAAGATTATCCATGAGGAATCCGGAAATGTATTCTTTGAGCATTTAATTTAAGGGATTTTATATTCCACAATCATTTAAAGTAAATTCTAAGAGACAAAAAATATTGCAAGAAGAAAAATTAATTTCACATTTTTGTTCAACAGTTTTTCAATTTTTAATACGATGACTTCTGTACCATACACACATACATCCCCTACACACTATATATTTATATACAAGGGTTGGAATTTGATGATACGAGATTTATTTTTCAACATAGTTCCCCTTACACTCACAGACATCTTCCATCGGTGTTGCAGCGCTTGGATCCTATTGTTTAAAGAGTCTTCAATCGCAGATATTTCGTCATCAAATAAACTTTTCAGCCTACGAACTTTTCAGCTAATCCTCATATATATATATATATATATATATATATATACGTATTTGTGTGTGAACATATATATATATATATATATAGTGAACAAACAAACACCCAACGATCCCACTTTGATGATTCATATTAAAATGGACAGATTGCTGGAACTTGCCCAAACAAATTTTAACAAATACACTTTCAGTCTCAATATTTTCTGAACACACACTGTATTTCAAGTCTTTTGTAGTCCCAAAACCAGAAATTGTAGGCAGCTCAATCTGTAAAGATAGCTTTCTCGGAAATTCCCTGGGTAGGCTAGTTAAACATTTGAGAACTTCAACATTTAATAAAGATGGAAGGCATCAATTTGATCCTTGTTACATTCAGGTTCACCTATAGTCATAAAAAGTCTTGCTGTGAACATTAATAAGATGAAATAGAAATCAGCTAACGTGTTTTATATCGATCTTATCACAGATGTTTTCTTAAAAAGCTTTTATAAAAAACAAAAGCTGTATAATATTAAGTGCACTTGTTATAGAATTCAGTCCATATTATTTTTCTAGGGAATTTCATTCAAAGCCAGAAAATTTGAATTTGAGATAAGAGGAACTAATTTTCTCTTGGTGAACATAGAACAAACAGGGTAGGAACGATATGAATTATGTCCTCCATGGTCTCTGTTACTAAAATGTTGACTGAGAATTGAATCGGGGTAACATCGTCGTTATTAGAAAGCACAAACCCTATCAGTACCGTAAGTTTCAATTTATAAGTTCAAACCAGACACCCACGCTAACAGGAACCAATAAAAAAAAAAGCTTCCACAAATCGCTTTCATCCTTTTCTGAAATCATTAAGTTTACTTCATGGAAATGTTCGCCAGCGTAGATAGTCATCAGCAGACAACGTCGCTAGTTGAATATTGGCTGGAAAAAAATGGCGCGAAAATGGAAAAAGATTGGAGCGATGGTGAGAAACAACAATTTTTTTGTTGTTTGTTGTTTGTTTGTTTTTTGTTTTAGTTTTTGTTGTGTTTTGTTTTGTTTTGTTTTTGGTGATGAAGAAGAGGACGGCGTTAATATCTGATTGGCCATTGTAAAAATCATTTCGCGCGGCTTTTAAGTGAGATCTTTCGAAAAAAAAAATTGTTAATCACCAAAATACTTGATGCATCGATAGGAATAAAATGCCTTTTAGTGCCTGCCTAAACAAATCTGTTAATGGCTGGTGATTGGTCAGGCTTTCAGTAGTCATTTTTTTTTTTTTATCTTTCTTATCATTTGACTGGACTTTATAAATAACTAATGACACATACATAAGAACGACTGTGCATAATTACACGCCGGCACGTAACATCTCACGTATCCAAAATTTGTTCAAAGAGAATCAAGACTAAAACTATGCTTACTCAGACGGAAATAAACAAGTTTTTAAAAAAAGTTAAACTTCTTCAAAATAATCCGCTCGACAATCAGCACACTTATTTCAGTGCTCTTCACATTAGTCGAAGTACCTGTAAAACTCCTTCATTGATTTGGTGTCAAAGTTATTAGAGGCGAGATTAGAATATGCTGACTGTATCCCTTGCATTAGTTTCGTTATACTGAGTGCAATGTGGGATGATTTTCCCTGGTGCTCATTGTAAATTCCATTAAACAGTTGTGTGCTATACATTGTAATAACCCACTAAAAAGGTGTCCCGGATTCGAGATTAAATAATATCGGGAGATGAGGTTTTAAATCTGAATCTTTGGAGACTGCAAAGTCATCCTTTTATTACAATTACTTCTAGGTTACCTCTTATTTGGATGTAGGTTAGGTTGGGTTTTATGGCATATCAACAATTGTAGGTTATTTTGGTTATAAACAAGTTATTTTTTTTCGAAAGATCTCACTTAAAAGCTGCGCGAAATGATTTTTACAATGGACAATCAGATATTAACGCCGTCCTCTTCTTCATCACCAAAAACAAAACAAAACACAACACAACAAAAACAAACAAACAAACAACAAATAAAAATTGTTGTTTCCCACCATCGCTCCAATCTCTTTCCATTTTCGCGCCATTTTTTTTCCTACCAATATTCAACAAGCGACGTTTATTCATTCATATCAAATATATATGATTTGTAAGGTCATCTTGTAGATACATTTTAAACGAGCCTGAGCTCATCTTTTGTAAGCAGTTAAAAGGTTTGAAGTATTTTTATCAAACACTAATATTTCTATTTACTATTTACCATTTCTTGGCACACAGCTAAGTGGTTTCAAATACTGTCATGCAATAGTTACTATATAGTGTCCTTTGTTTGCGCACATTCAAATGGATATGATTTCTCTTTTGCTTGCACACACTTGAATGGTTCCAAGTATTATGTATAATAAACAATTCTATTAAACAAAAGTCATTTGTTACCCACAGTTTATATCATCAAACAGTTCTATTTCAAACAATCTAATTTAGCGTAAGTCATTTGTTTATAAGTAAAGTTGGCGACTGTAGTCGAAGGTGACCCGAAGGCTCCCTTTTCGATAACTACTACACCGAGGTGTAGGGGAGGGTCCAACTCCTTTCCCCGGATTGCTCCACTTTACCCTTGATCCGTACTTTATAATGCTGAGTGTTAAGCAAAGAGGCATCAAGTACCATTTTTTTTTAGTCTTTAGTATAACTCGACCTGGGATTGAACACAAGTCTCCCGAGCCATTGGCGAACACTCTAATCATCACACCAATTTTAAATGTGAAATAGTTCCGTTTGACCTTATCAGATGCTGCCACTAGGGGCCAGCGTGGGTCTGGGAGTGACGCCAATAAAGAGGTACTCCGTATTCCCCAAAGCTCCAGTATTACTGGAGCCTCACCATCAGATTGTTTAATGTCGTATCCAGGACACTCGTTAAGGGGTCTTACTCATCTGCAGAGATAGAATCGGTATATTTTACAGCTCCAACCATCTGAACCATCCAGGACACTCATTGGGACGGAGGTCTTACACATATGAAGAGATCCAGTCGGAGTATTCTACGACACCAGCCGTTTGGGTTCTTATTTGGAATTGTAATACTAGTTCAGTTTTCATCTATGGACCAAATGGATCTATTTGAGATAATGAAAAGTTTATTTTGTTTAATATTGCACACAGTACGAAAAACAATAGTTTACCAGGATTTGTCAAGGTCACCAGACACGATTTGTCATCTAAGTGATTACAGATGCCATCTACGCGAGGGAAAAGTGACGGTTGGGTGTTCTCTGAATTCTCGGTAAAAGAAGATGGGTTTCTCGAATCAGCCTCCCCTATTTTAGGGGCACACAAGGATAGAAGCGGTTGTATAGACGAAAAGCGAGGAAAAGATACAAGAGCTGGTTTCTAATACAGGGTGCAGAAGCAAAATTAGGAATATTTTAGTATAATAATGTACGACTCTATTATGAAACAAGATTGATTTTAATTAGAAAAAAAAGATTGATACAAAACAGTAAATTTACTCAATATGGCCACTTTTTTAAATCATTGTATCAACACGCCATCGAAATGATTTGGATGCTTTCAAAATAAATTTCTCATTCATTTTATTCCATTCCTCATCAATAGCAGACTTGAGTGAACCAATATTTGGATGGGAAGTTGCATTTGTTTTGTTTTCTTGAACGTCCCATATAGCGTAATCATGTGAAGTCTAGGCTTAAATCTAGTTTAATTGCTGTCCTCACAGTCTTCTTGTGGACTTACAATTCATTAGCGTGCTTTCTTATTGACCTTGTGAAATCGCCATTGCAAGAGCAGTTAAAAAGCCTTCTTTTTGTTTTTTGTTCAATACTTCACACCTTCTTTTCCTTAAAAAGCTCTTTTTCTGTAATTTTTTTCATTGCGTTATATACGGTAAAGAAATTTGTTGGTTTTGGCGTTAATCAAATCATAGATTCTTTGTGCTTTTCTTTTCTCACTCACTCATATTGGGCTGAATTTTCACGAAAAAGTACTTGAATAATAGAGCTAATCATGAACATTAAGATTTATTGCGTATTTTTCCAAAATTGGACAAACCAGACTAAAAAAAAATCTTAATATTATTCCATATTTTGTTTCCGCACCATGTAGAACAAAAAGCCTATCCCGTAATCCATTTTCACTTATTTCCTCGGCCTTAAATTAAGCCATTAAGGTCCAAATACTTGACACAAGTTCTGTTTTTTATTTCTCTTCTCCATCCAACGATTTGCTATTATCGACGTAGCAGTCGTCGGTAACTACGCTACAAAAACCAACCACTCAACCATTTACGAAATGAAGATCATTCAAATGTTTGAGTAATCTCTGTCATGTCCTATTGCTTTTCTCCTCTGCTGTTTTTTAAGATCCAAGATGGTTTAGTATTCTCCTATCAAATATCTTAACTTCAAATATGTCTTTTAAATTTTTAATGTTTAAGTCATGATGAAAATGAGTCCGAAATGCAATCAAGTACTTAATTGTTTATTTGATCGCTACATTGTTAGTGATGTCAGTAAAAGAACCCAGAGACGGAAAAAAATAGGTTATCTTTTAAAACCCTTGGGAGAACTTAAAAATTATAAATGAAAATTATTGGAAAATTATTGGATCCAAACAAAGGAATTTTTTGACCCATAATATTATCAAGATCGTTTTTATATAAGAAAAAAGCAATAATAATAATAATGATAATGATAATATCGAAGACTGTATTGATTTTTCGATCGAAGGAATTGGTAAAGGGCGACACAAATCAGTGTAAGGAAAGATTTATTATAGCAATAAAAATTTGCCAGGAGACGAAGAGTAGAGTAAATAGTGAACAAGAAAGCGAGTTCGAACTCCAGTCGCGGTGTTATGTTCATTTTTGGACTAATCCCCCTGGGAAAAGTATGAACACCCCCTCATCTTCTTGCAGCTATGGATTAAATATTATCACTGCTGTTCTTCTACAAGGATGATTTTAACCATGAATTACCCACGAAGGTTGTTATGCCATTAAACAAAGATACCATACCAAAAATGTAAAGACGAACAACTTGGAAAAAATTCGAGAAGAAATGATCGTTGAAAAAAAACGTATAAAAGAATTTGAATCGCCATTAGTGTTTGCTCAGCAGGAGGCTCTAAACAACAAACTTCTTAGGAGGGGGGGACAGAAGATGAGAGAAAAAATCAAAATCATCCATATCATAACACTGTTGAAATCTGCTAAAATACTTAGGAGAGTCCTGGGAAGCAATGGACACTTGGTGTCACTAAGACTCCTGTGAAAAACCAACAGCTAAAAAACGTGTGTTAAAAATTCCGACATGAGTAAAATAATGATGATGATAATAATAAGCCATCTATTCGTCAAATAGAACCAAACTATTTACTTATGCTAAATTGAATTGCTTGAAAGAGAACTGCTTTTGATATTGAAACTGTTCTTACACTAAACTGGATTGTTTTGAATAGAACTGTTTGACTAAACTGAATAGCTTTAAATAGCAACGTTTTTGATAATTAAACTGTGTACTTATGCTAAACTGAATTGTTTGAAATAGGACTGTTTATTTCTATAAAAATGGATTTGGCATAAAGTAACCTACAAAGGTTGATATGCCATAAAACCCAAACAAACAAACGGACAAACAAACAAAATTATTTTCGATAGAATTTTCAATTAAATTTTTTGCGACAAATTTTTTTACTCAAAATTTTCTGGCCACAGATGATAATGAAAATAGGAATTTATTGTTGACGAAGCTAAATATTTACATTCGATGATAAAATCGAATGCTATGAATAAAAAGTAGTCAGGTTTCTTACAGAGCCTTTGGGAGATGCCTATTAAGACAGATGACCCTATCCAACTGAGAAAACTCGACAGGTCACAAAGAAAGGAAAATATTGAATGTAGCCAACCGATCAGACTGCAGAAATACGTTGAAAAATAAAATAGAAACCAACGATAAATCTAAAGAAATTTGCTCAAAAGCCACGACAACGAAAGTGTTTCAGCAGAATCATGGCTCGAGATTTGAAGGATTAGAAATATGAGAAAGAATTAAGACTACAGGATTGTTGAGAAGGGTAAGAGCTAAGAAAGCGCTGAATATCTCAGAAATATTGCTGCTGTCACATGATTTTTTAATCCAAAAATTAAGATGCACATATGAATAATATATATAGTCATGCACAGACAGATCTGTTTCGTTCTATCAGAACTCATCAGTGTGGCTAGACAGTATCCCCCCGTAGCTGAGATCGAAACCCGGTTGACTGAAACACCAAGCCAAAGCTCTAACCAGTTAGCTACGAGGAGATATTAGCTACGAAGTACATTTTTAAACGGTTATGAATCACAATTACTATTGTTTACATACATCCGTTCAAACGGCCGCCGAGATCTCAATTCAAATACGTAGAGACTTGCAAAGGCGCTATAGTAAAGACGCTTTAACCTTCTCACCTTCTCACAATTTAAATATTCATCGGGTCATGTATAGTTGTTGGGTATCACCGACCTTTTCCAGACAATGAGCTAGTCCATCAGCCATATATAGCAGTAGCTACTAATACAGGGCAGACTAGAAGGTGAAGAGCTGCTTCGTATAACGGAAGCCAAAACCACCGTTGGACTATATCCTTATTCTGTATTCACTAATCCTATGTTCTTTTCTACTAACAGTCTCCCTATTGTACATACTTTTCCCTGAGAATATAACTCTATTTCCTCACATATCGTGGTTTGTCCTTTATTTAATACTACAGAACGCAACAATAGTTATCTTTATTTAAATTTATGGCATGTCACCTCTTTTTGGGTTATCTAATGCCAAAGTCAATCATTTTTTAGCAAGCAATTCTATGGTTTTAAGTACCAATTACTAATAATTTATAAAAGTAATATGGCTTTATATAACTTCTCTTTAAAGAATTGAGGACAATCCCAATGGTGTATTCGCTATTCCATTTTCGCTATTACGATCATTTTCGAACTAATGCCCTTGATAAATGAATAATCCCAATTATTCCTCCAGGTATGAGTTGAATTGTATCACTGATGTCCTACAAGATTGATTTTGGCATTAAATAACCCACGAAGGTTGATAAAAGCCATTAAACAGAGAAACCAAAAAGAAGCCAAATCATAATAAAAATTAATTTCCATACTGTTATATGGTTCCAAATATCTAATAATAATTAGAAGAAACCAATTATATGACTTCACGTAACGATTCCTAATTGATAATAATTATACTCATTTGTTAGCACACAGTTATAAAATTTCAAGTATTTCTATTTAATAATTTTCCAACATTCCAATTTGACTCAGAGAAAGGACCTTACAGGTATTACCACTCCAGGTTAGAGTGAATATGGGTGTAACGGCAATGGTTTAAGAGAGTATATGGTTTCAAGTGATAAATACTTTTCAGACAATTTTACTTTATTTTTATGTAGAATCAAATAGTTTCAACTATTCCTGTCTGACAATAATTATATACCATAATCATTTGTTTGCACACAGTTATATGATTTCCTGTATTCCTTTCTAATATAAATAATTTTCAAACAAATCTATTTAATCCATGGATTGGAACCTAACAGGTAATACGACTCCGGATTTGAGTGAACCCTGAAGTGATGGCAATGAAGTAACCCACCGTTCTCAGAGCACCAGAATTGAAACCTCATCATTGTGTGTAGTTTATTATCATACCTAGGTAATTAGTCATAGAAAGGCAGTTCCAGCTAACATGAGTGGCAAATGATTCATCAGCTCATGAAGTCAATTTTTCTACTATAGACAATTACATTGAGTCGAGATGACTGGAGATGTGTTTGAGGTCAGTGAACACCGCATTCTTTGAGCCATTTGAAGGGAAACGAAATCCGCGAACTATTGTTGAATTATCATATTTACCAACCCCTCCGCTCGGGCAGGGTTAGTTGAATTATGGTAACGTTGTGTGAATGTTTTATCAAGTGAATTGTTATCAATACAAACAACAACGCACACAATCATAAATACATACAAACTCACACAAATATAGAGAGTTGAATAGATTCTTTGTTTTAGACACGAGTATCTTATTAAAAGCGCTCTTAGTTTAATGGTTATTGCCGTAGGAAATGAAATTGGCGACCCGTGTTCGTATCCTAAACGTAGTAGTCTGTTTCCATTCACGCTAATGATTTTGAGAAAGGCATGCATCCATCAGTTTTCACCCTAGCTGTGAGTAAATGGTAGGAAATCCTGCGTTTTTTAAGCTTGTTTGGGTAACCAGCCTTAAAGAAGGAAAACTTTGAATTCAAGCCAGGTGTACACAACCTAAAAATTGACTTTGAGTTGTATCTTGCCCATAGTGGAGGAGAATATATATATATATATATATATATATATATATATATATATATATATATAGTATTATTCGGTCCAGTTAAACCGGAGTTGGGAGTAATTCCATCAGGACAAAAAAAAAAAAAAATTCGACAGTGAACATTTGAATTTGACATTACAGAGCAATAATTTCTTTAAGAAAAAACAAAAATCCGGGCACATTGGATTATAAATTTATTTCCATCCTGTTATGGGTTTTTTATCAATCAAAAAACACCAAAAAAAAAAAAAACTAACAGGACTTCCTTTATTTTATCCATAAGATCTGAAGAAGTCCTGTTATTATTATTTTTTTTTTTGTGTGTTTTTGATTTATATCAAAACCCATAACAGGATGGAAATTTTTTTAAGCGGGATTTAACAGGTTTGAAATCAGAGTTTTCCTTCTCCTAGACTAGTTGCCTCACCAAGGCTGACGAATCAGTCTGTCCTACTATTTACCCATGGCTGGAGGGAGAATAATTTGATTCATACCTTTCCCAAGGGTATTAGTGCAATATGAAATGCAATTGGTCTCGTCCAGGATTTGAACTCGTGTCGCCGTGTCCATTTCCTGCGACGACAACCATTACACCACGGGCACCTCCACATCTATTAATTATACCCTATCAATATCTCTCACACTGAGATAAAATACAGATAATTATACTTGTATACATTACAAGTATAGTTTGCAACACACATATACCCAAGAATACATATACATAAATAAACATCAAAATTATATACATTGAAACACGGGTACCAACAAATATCTATTTAGTTGAGTGTAATATATTAGGAACCTTCCTGAAATAAGATGCAATAAAACAAAAATGATTTCCCTAGGGTCTGTCGTAATTAATGCAAATGACTTTCATAAGTCCGTGATTAGACCTCGACCAATCAGAAACTAAATGGTTCAATAATTATCGTCGTTTGGACATCGATTAGCATGAACCAAAGAAAATGGTTGTTTTTCTTCAATTTTTATATCCTAATTTTAAGGATGACTCGCATCATTTGAGGTTTTTTTTCTCCCCCCTCAACCGACTTTAACGTATTCGACCCAACTGTTCTAAATATTCAGGCAACTGGTAACCATGACAAAGATGCAACGTATTACGTCTGTTTATTTTTTTTTGTTTGTTTAATGGCAAAAAAAATTCCGTGTGTTATTTAATGTCAAAGTCATCCTTGTAGAAGAACAATAGCACGAGAAACAAGGATTTTATGAACATTTTCACAAGTTTACCCAACCTGTAACTGGGAGGACAAGGGTTTTCAGATCTTTCCAAAGGGCACCAATCGGAAAGTTAACTCAAAAGCTCGGCTGGATCTCGAACTCGCCCATCCCGATGTTGCAGTTAAGTCCATCAACCACCATGCCATAAGGACTCTCCGACTCTTTCCGTCTGTACCAACTTAACAAACATCACAATATATATATATATATATATATATATGCGACCAAGCACTATGACTGGGCCCTACTCAACAACAGAGATATTAGAGATAAGTATGCATTAGAATTAAGAAAAAGATTCGAAACACTACAAGAGAAGGCAGAAATAGGCACCCCAAATGACGAATAGGAAAATTTTGTAGAAGCACACCTGGAGGCGGCAGAAAAGTGTATTCCAACAAAGCCTAGAACTAAATATAGAGTCCCTTGGGAAACGCTAGCGGCTAGAGAAAAACGTGCACTTGTGAAGACTGCCTCCAAAAGCTATCGAAAGAACCCAACAAACACAAATGCACGAAAACTAGAAAAGGCACAACATCAATTAACAGGAATATACCTAAAAGAACAGGCAGAATACGTACAAAATCAGATAGATAAGATTAGAGACTCGGTGGAAGATAGGCAATCCAGGATAGCCTGGCAAACAATAAACGAAGTAAGTGGAAGGAAGAGCACAGCCAAAGCAAAATTGAAAGCTGCAAGCCAACAAGAAAGAGTAAAACTGTGGGAACAGCATTTCAAAAATCTACTAGGAAACCCACCGGAAATAACGGATGAACCGATCACCAGAATTATTAGTAAGCAATTAGACGTAAAACTAGGTCCTTTCACCAAAGAAGAACTAGACTCGGTTCTCAGAAGAATTAAAAATAGGAAAGCGGCGGGGCTAGACGAGATCCCCCCAGAAGTGTGGAAGACGAGACAATTCGACGATATACTGCTCCGGCAATGCAACGCAGTCTATAGTCAAAAGAGGATAGAACAATGGACGAAGGGATGCATCCTTCCATTTCCTAAAAAAGGCGACCTCGGACTAGCCAAGAACTTACATCCATAGCAGCCAAAATCTACAATGCCCTACTACGAAACCGCATAGAACCCAAAATAGACAACATCCTTAGGAAAAACCAAAATGGCTTCCGGAGAAATAGATCCACAACCTCACAAATACTGACCATCCGTAGAATCCTGGAAGGCGTTCGGGCAAAAAACTTACAGGCGACATTACTATTTGTCGACTTTACCAAGGCATTCGATTCCATACACAGTGGGAAGATGGAGCAAATCCTACTAGCATACGGCCTACCAAAAGAAACCGTAGCAGCGATAATGATTCTCTACAGAAACACCAAAGTGAAAGTACGTTCACCAGATGGAGACACGGAATACTTCGACATAGTTGCAGGAGTACTACAAGGAGACACACTAGCCCCGTACCTCTTTATCATCTGTCTAGACTATGTGCTTAGGACTTCGATCGACAAAATCAGAGAAAATGGCTTCCAGCTGACTAAGAGAAGAAGCAAAAGGTACCCCGCAAAAACAATCACGGACGCCGACTACGCTGATGACTTGGCGTTACTAGCGAATACGCCTAATCAAGCAGAGACACTACTGCATAGTCTGGAACGAGCCGCAGCTGGCATTGGCCTCCATGTCAATGCAAACAAAACCGAATATATGTGTTACAACCAAACGGGCAACATTGCCACACTAGACGGAGCCTCTCTGAAACTAGTCGACAAATTCACCTACCTAGGAAGCAGCGTCTCATCAACCGAGAAAGACATCGACACACGACTGACGAAGGCATGGACAGCTATCGATAGGCTCTCGATCATATGGAAGTCGGACCTAACTGATAAAATGAAACGCAGTTTCTTCCAGGCAGCGGTTGTGTCGATACTGCTATATGGATGCACCACATGGACGCTTACGAAGCGGCTGGAGAGGAGGCTGGACGGAAATTATACAAGAATGTTGAGAGCAGTATTAAACAAGTCCTGGCGACAACACCCCACGAGACTCCAACTATACGGACACTTGCCCCCCATCACAAAAACTATACAAGTTCGACGAACCAGACACGCAGGACACTGCTGGAGAAGCAAGGACGAGCTCATAAGCGATGTACTCCTGTGGACCCCCACACATGGATGTGCAAGAGTGGGACGACCAGCACGAACTTACATACAGCAGCTATGTGAGGACACGGGATGTAACCCTGAAGACCTGCCGGAGGCGATGAATGATAGGGAGAAATGGCGAGAGACGGTCAGGGATATCCGCGCAGGCGGCGCGACATGATGATATATATATATATATATATATATATGGCCCGGGAGACCTGGGTTCAATCCCAGGTCGAGTCATACCAAAGACTTTAAAAATGGAACTTGATACCACCTTGCTTAACACTCAGCATTATAAGGTACGGTTCAAGGGTAAAGTGGAGCAATCCAGGGAATGGAGTAGCGCCCTCCCCTAAACCTTGGTGTAGTAGCTATCGAAAAGGGAGCCTTCGGGTCACCCTCGACTATGGTCGCTAACTTTACTTATATATATATATATATATATATTGTGATGTTTGTTAAGTTGGTACAGACGGAAATATATATATATATATATATATATATATATATATAATCATATTTAATATATATATATATATATATATACATATATATATATATATATATATATATTAAATATGATGAATGTAATCAAATAGGTTTTTGAAAATTATGGTTAGAAACAACCTGTTATTTTTTATAATAATCTAAGTATCATAGTAGGTTGACTGAATCAGTGATGTTTGTTCAGTTGGTACAGATGGAACGCGTTGAATATTGCTTATGGAGTGATGGCTGACGCGCTAAACTGCGGCCTCGTTGTAAGCAAGTTTGAAATCCAGTCGCGCTCTTTCGGACTAATAATCTCAGGAAAGGTATTAAACCTTTTATCTCCCTATCTATACCCCATCTAGTATCACTGTTGTTCTTTTACAAAGTTCGCTTAGGCATTAAATACTCCACGAAGGTTGATATGCCATATAACAAAGAAACCAAATAAATATCTCTCTATATTCGCTTTTTGTTTTTCTTTCTATCTTTCATTTTCAACTACGCTGTCTTTTATGTTTCTCCTTATTTTTTTATTTTTATTTTTCCTGTATTTTCCTTTCCCTCTTCCTCTCTCTCTCTATATATATATCTATCTATCGTTTCCTCTTTCTCTCTCTTTTTCTCTCCCTCGTCGTCTTTATTTCACAGGCGTCATTATTTTTCAAAAATGATTAATCTTTTCATTTTTTCCCCTTTTCCTGTAAGCTGCAAAGATACGATAGGAACCCTGGGGCAGTGGTTAGTCTTCAGAACTTGTAAATTATTCAGAGCAGGAATCGCTCAACTTTTTAGACCAAAATTCTTTCGTGAAATCCTTGATCTGTCATCGACCCCTAAGCATTAAAATGGGTAGACATATAACTTTATGACGAGAACTGCATACTACACTTCAAGATGGTTTTGACCTGTAAGCATCCCACCCTTTTTTTATACCAATCTTGCAAAATAAAGAAATAAAAATTTAAAAAACTGATTAGTTTTGTTATGGAAATGATAAGGAATTTATAAAATGCTTAAATGATTTCGGAATTCAAGTAAAAAGTGTTCAATTTTATATAAATACAAGGATCTTTAAATAAGTTTCCATGCTTTTTTCGTATGGGCACTTTTATTGATAGTACACGTATGAAACTCTAGTCTCCTTTGAAGGAATCTCCTCTGGCTAAAATGCAGTTGTTATAACGTTCCAACAACTTCTGGAAGGTCCCATGGAAGTCCTCTGGTGTGAGCGTGTCAATGACCTTCGTCACAGCCTCTTTCATCTCATAAATTGTCTCATAACCACAGCCCCTGAGCTTAAGGAATAAGCAAAATTCACAGGGAGCAAGGTCTGGACTATAGGGAGGGTAAGGAACTGTCTTGATGCCCATCTTGGTTAAATAGTCTGTGACAAGGATGGAGTTGTGGACTGGAGCATTGTCCTGCTGGAAATGCCACTGATCCGATTTGAAAAGTGCTGGCCTCTTCCGTCGGAATCTCTCCCTGAACTCCCTTAAAACCTCAACATAGTAACCCTAAACCTAACCCAAAGCCTTTGGCCAATCAACTCTGGTGTATGGACTTGCTTACTCCTCCCACACCTCTTATCATCCCTCACAGCCTCCCTGTCTTCCTCGAATCTCTCATGTCACTCAAAAACTGATGCTCGATTCATGCAAGATGGTCCTAAAGCAGTTTGAAGCATTCCACACGTTTCTGTGGCATTTTTCCAAGTTTAAAACAGAATTTTATTGCATATCATTCTTTTAAAGTGTGCTCACGTCCAGATTGCATTTTTGAAATTCACCAGCTGTGACAATCAGGCTTTAGTAGGGTGTATTCCAATTGCTGCTATAGCTTTTCATTTGAACCTGAAATTATAAAAATTGGTCAATCATCTCATAAGATGTATACCATACTGAATATTCAAGAGTCTATGACAATTCAAGAGTCTACGACAATATTAAATGCCTGTACAAAAAGATTCTGGAAACTTACTGAAGGCTCCACGTACGTAGATATGCAGTATAAATTGATATATGTATTACCCAACCCCTCTGCCAAAGAGACCAGGATTTTTACTAGTTTTAATATTGCTAGATATTTATTAACGTAGATGTTATATGATTCAATATTCCATTTATAATAAAAATAAATAAAGTTAGTGACCATAGTCGAGAGTAACGCGAAAGCTCCCTTTTCAATAGCTATTACACCAAGGTGTAAGGTAGGGCGCTACTCCTTTCCTGTGGTTGACCCACTTTACATGTGATCCTTACCTTATAATGCTGAGTGTTACGCAATTAGGCATCAAGTACCATTTTTTGAGTCTTTGGTTTTGTTATATAGTCATCTACAGCACCACAACGACACAATAATTAAACAGACGCAAGGACAAAGACGTAAGAAGAAAGGACGCAGGAATGAAGGACGCAGGAAGACTTCTTTATAAAATATTTTACCTCTCACTTTATTTGTAAGATTTCGAAAAGGGTTACTCAAAGTTTGCGCGTGAGAGGTAGCTGGGGACCGAACATTACTGAAATATTTTGACCCCGAAGTTATGGCCGTCAGCGTTGTGTCTTTCTCGTTTTCCATGGTTGCTCAACCGGACCCTGGAGTAAACTCTTCTGTGTGCAGGCTTTCCCTACTACATCGCGTCTACTTCCGTCTTCCACTATACTGCTTGCCCTCCTTCTCGCCTATCTCCCACTGTCCTCAATTCGTCGGCCTTATATTACCTTCAAACTCCCACGCAGCAATATAGACACGCCTCAACGCCTACGCAACCTCTTCCGATTTCCAGCGACCGGGATGTGTCACTTCCTTCCGGTGCACCACCTTGAATGGCATTTTTGGCCGGGTCAAAAGGTCAAAACATAACAGTATGACTCGACCAGGGATTTAACCCCAGTCTCCCGGACCATTGGCAAACACGCTATTTATTAGACCAATAGCCCGGTAAGTACATATAAGGGGTACATGAATAAATTTAAAAAGTTTAAGAAGTCCTTATTTAAGTGATCAACGCCATACATTTTTTCTCCACGCATTAATCAATATTTTGACTTTATACCTGGCTAAACTAAATTGAGTAAAGATCTCTACACACAAATACGTATAAATACGCGAAAAGACGTTGATTGTAATTTTCCACTTAATAAGCATAAAGTTTAAAAGGTGAATGAGTGAAATCAAATCAAACAGTCATAAAACAAAAATGAAGGCAGCACTTATTGTACAGAACGAATCGGAAACAGAGAAAGGTCGTGTAATACAATCCTTGCTAGTCTTCGAGTGCATTTTTCTTCATGTACATACAGGTGCATTTGAGTGCATACATGCAACTGTTTCATGTCCTCGTGGTGAGGGTGTTTCAGGTAAAGTGCGCGAAATATGATCGAATCGCAATCGATATTAGTGAGCGAGGCAATTCGAATTTTGAGAAGGACGTTGAAAAGAAACCAAATCTCAAAAGAGACTCAGTGATACCTACACGCATGCGCATTTCTTTTGTTTCACTCGGTTCATGAACAAGATAACAATTACCGTATGTACCAAAATACGAGGCAATCTCGAACATTATGAGATTACGCTTTTTATAGCTAAAACGGTTTAGTTTCTTTGTTTAATAGCATATCAACCTTCATGGGTTATTTAATAACGGAGCAATCTTTATAAGTAAAAGTAAGTAAAGTTGGTGACCTTTACCCTTGATCCTTAACTTATAATGGTGAGTGTTAAGCAATAAGGTATCAAGTACCATTTTTTGAGTCTTTGGTAAGACTAGACCTAGGATTGAAACCCGGTCTCGCGGACCATTGGCGAACACTCTAATTAGGCCAATGTCCCGGTATGGGTACAATATAACCCATAGCCTGAGGAAAAAGGGGGTTAACACATTTCCCAAAGGTATGAGTCCGAAAGAGAATTCAGTACCGTCAGTGGAGTTCGAAATCGCTTACTACGATGTCTCAGTGCAAGACGTTAGCCACTACCTCACGGAGACTCACTTATAGCCTGTACAAAAAAAGTCTGGAAACTTAATGAAGGCTCCATGTACGTAGAAATGCAGTATAAATTGATATATGTATTACCCAACCCTTCTGCCACGGGCACTTAGAGCCGAAAGTTATATATATATATATATATATATATATATAGGGTGTCTCAAAATAGTTGCAATTCATTAATATGATAATGATTCATTACTGAGACAAACACAAAGGTGGTCGTTTGGAACACGTCCTGTAAAAATGCATCCTTTCAGCTAGAGATATTAAATCAATGTTGTTTTTTTATTGTTATTATATCCGATTCTAGGACATGCAATCTTTTTTGAGTTTCTTATCTCAGTAATAAATCATTTTCATATTAATGGGTGGCATATATTTTTTTGAATGATTTTTATCTCTTGATAAGTAGTGTGGCAGAATATTTTTCCTCCCTTGTCCCAGGGATTGTGATCAAGGATTAATAGTTGTTATTTTCAAATCTGAAACAAAAATAAAATAGCATTATTAGCAGTAGAGTTATTACCAGTCACATGGGTCCACAGTTTATTGAGACACCCTATATATATATATATATATATATATATATATATATATATATATATATATATATATATATTCAGGTATATATATGTATATAAGTATACATATATATATAGTTTGCTATATTTATGAATAAAGAGAGGTTAATTGCAATGAAAGGATGTATATATCCTAAAGATAGCATAACGTAGACTTAGACTCATACATACAAACATATATATATATATATATATATATATATATATATATATATATATATATATATATATATTATCGTCTAAAATAATGCTAGAGAGGATGCGGAATGAAGAGTCGAAAGGCAGATATCCGTATTCTGGAACTCTCTCCTTCACTGACAATATGTTGACAGTAAGTCAATTTTAAACGAAGCTACAGCTAGTTTTAAGTCCCAACTAAGTCTGCCCTACTATTTATTAATGGCAGAGTATTTGAACTCAGATCGCCGATTTCATTTTATACGACGATAACCGTTTATACTAAGATTGCCCTCTAAAAACTGATGTATCCTTTGACTTATATCTCTTCCTATACATTTTTAGAATAAAATGTACCTAGAGTATATAAATATTATTTTTCCCTTTCTATGTGACTGAAAAACCGGTGCGTAGATGTTGCAAGTGCGTGTTATATCTAAATGTGGTCAGTAATTCAAAAATTTGCTTTTTCAATTTATTTCAATTATACTTAGAATTAAATTTTAAATTAATTCCCGATAATTTAAAGATAAAATCTGGGTTCCATTTAACCAAAATTATCTATATATATATATATATATGGGTGTGTGTGTGTGTGTGTGTGTGTGTGTGTGTGTGTGTGTGTGTTTAAATTATATTTTTATTGATTTTTTGAAATTACTTTTTAATTCTAGTTCAGCTCTCAAATAAAATAGATTATGAATGAAGAAATCTAATATATATATATATATATATATATATATAAGCACAAGAGTCACTTGCCTCCCCTCTCACAATCTATCCAAAGTAGACAAACAAGACATCTTGGGCACAGCCGAAGAATTATTGACTATTATGGTTTCCTACATAACGACTTACATAAATCAGCTCTGTGCAGACACCTGATTCAATGTAGGGGAACTGTTAGCGCGATGGATGATAGGGAAAGATGGCAGGAAAGAGTCAGGGAACTCCATTTTATCACCACCACTTGATGATGATGATGATGATGATGATGATGATGTATTATGCAATATTTCATATTGCATGTGAATAGATGGCTGGTGGTTGGACAAAGTCACTTTAACAATTATGTTCTCCAATCATATATGGTACAAAATGTATCTTCATAACAATTTTAAACTAGTTCATACTTGATTATCTTAAACTGATCTATTTGAATCATAGATGAAATCGGTACTGTTTTATTGTAAATTAATAAGTACTACCTAACTGGTACTACTATGAACAGCTACTACCACAAATAGGTACTATCACTCAGGGACAGAGTGAAGCTGGTATTGATGTCAATGAACGGAATACTCCATACTCCTCGAAATCTTTAGAACGAGAGACACTCTACCGGGTGTACTTTTGGGTCATACACAGGACACCATTTCAGGATGTGATCTTATCCTTCTCCAGGAGACGCAGTCGTTTTATTCTAGTCTACGCCAACAAGGCATAATATAAATAGAATAACTTCAAATAAATGAACCAGGGAAATATTCTATAAAGATCACTTAATTGTCATCTCCATGAAGAAAATATATCATACCACGAACCCAAACGCAGATTCCGCATGAGCTTATATCAATATGCAATTTAGACCGGATTTTTCTTTATTCTCCATATTAGATTATTTTAACTCTATTGTGGTAACAAATATATTACATCAATGAACCATTTCTGCTGTGGTATTTTAACATACAAACGTACAAAAGTTGGATCCTTCCCACTGAATTGAATTTATTCCTAGTTGGCTCTTTCCTCGGGATATTATCCGAAAAGGAAAACGAAAAATTCCTATTCAATAATGAACTTAAATTTCCCCAGCAGCAGAAAAAAATTAGTTGTTAGTATCTGTGTCAATGTTAATCGATTCCTAAACAATCATTAAATATTGAAATCACTATCGTTCTAACGCTTGATTAAATACATTCACAAAAATCGAAAATACAATGTCATTTTCCTCGTGCGAAAATTGCTAATGCTTATCGCTATGCTCGAAATAGTCGTAAAGTAAAGTTGGCAACCTTAGTCGAGGGTGACCCGAAGGCTCCCTTTTCGATAGCTACTACACTAAGGTATAGGGGAGGGCGCTACTCCTTTCCCTAGATTCCTCTACTTTACCCTTGATCCTTACCTCATAATGCTGAGTGTTAAGCAAGGTAGCATCAAGTACCATTTTTTGAGTTTTTGGTATGACGTGACCAGTGGTTGAACCGAGGTCTCCCGGGCCATTGGTGAACACTAAAATGTTCAGTTTTATTTAAATGAAATGCTGTTACTTTTCAGCAAGCTATTGTTTATAAATAGGCTAAACTTTCAATTTGGAAAGATTTTACTTAATCTAGTAAAATCCACATTTTCAGATGTTGAGATCATTAAAATAAATAGTCTGGCACACCTTTACATCATATAAAAAGAGGATTTCCATAAGTGATCCGACCAGTGATAAAGTCACTGGAATTTTCAGATGCTCAGTGGTATACCAGATGTTGTCTGTTAAAAGGAGTGTGAGATGTGCTGGCTATTGTCCTAGTCTCCTATGAAAACATAGATGTTTAGGCTGATTTGTAAGTTGGTTAGTTTGTCAAGTTGAAGTTAATTTAACAATTATTTACAGTAACAAAATTTATCTTCGCAACTATTTTTAAATTTTCAACGAGGGAAAGTATTCAATAGAAAATGAAAATTAACAAACATCAAGTTACATGGTTTTAACGGACTAACGTAAAAAAATTGGGGTATTTGTTTTAAAGCATGAACGGATGTTTTGTTTGTCTGGCAACACTGTTGTGTCCATAATGGTAGTCAATTGGAGAATTTGCTTTTGAGATCGCCTTTACTTCTTCAGCTGTTTCCAGCATGTCTTACTTGGATGGTTTGTGATAGAAGAGGTAAGATGCCGTTTAATTGGTTGGTGCTTCCAGGATTTGTTCAAGACAACACGCAGCACCCTTGCGTAAGTTCCCATCTAGCTTTTTTCTCCAAGCGTTTTGTTAGAGTCCAAGTGGTGCCACTATATAGTAGTACTGATACAGCTATAGCTTCGAAGAATTCCAATTCTATTTCATTAAAGAGGTCAGATTTCCATATGGTTTCTAATTTGTCAATTGCAGCCCATGCTTTCACAATGCCTACGTTGATATCGTTTTCAGTAGATGAGATATTGCTCCCGAGATTTATCAAATGATATAAGCTTCACATAACTATCCCTGATACAAATACACATATCTGAAAACTGAAGTCTCTAACATGTAAGGGAGTGGTAAGCTGTTACGTTCGAAAGTCATTGAAAAAGATTCTAGTACTGAAGTTTGGAATTTGAATGGGCCACTTGGAAATCCATTGTTGAATCCATCTTAGCTGAGGTCGGTGGACGATAACATGCTGAAAACAAATTAGACTGCTATTTAAAAATTGTCATAAAACTGAAATAAATTATTCATTGGATTGTATGAAGATTATTTGATTAGTTAACTTCTCGCTCTCCTTAGCTTCTCAAAAGGATTGTCTCAGAATTGGCAGAAGGACACATTTCCCAAATGTGTCATAGTTGGTTCTTGTGACCCAATTAAAAGCTTGCATTTCTAAGCACGTACTAGGTAGTGTGTCAATGTTTTTATAAATGTCGATACGGTGTTTCTAGCACGGTCTTCAGAAATCTCTCGGTGGCGTTTCTAACTAGGCTTTTATATTTATTTTAAGAGTATTTCCGGCTGAATTTACAAATGTTTAGACGGTGTTTCAAACTCCGTCATTTTACCTTCATACTCAATGCTCTTAGTTACATATCTATACATTACATTTCCAGTTCTGTTGTGGCACATATCAAGACAGGGTTTCTTATGAAGTATTTACAAACACTCAATCGGTGTTTTCACCCAAGTCTTTAAACATCTCAAGACAGTGTTTCCGGCTAGGCCCTTACAAATAATAAGATGATGTTTCCACCAAAGTCTTCAAACATCTCCAGATGCTGTTTCTAGTACGTCTTCACATTGTTTTCCGGTGTGTCTTTTTAAATAAATAGATAGTCTTTTTAGTTACCTATTATGAATGATGTTCTCAGTTACATCATTACAAATATTTAGACATTTTTTCGTTATGTTTTAACTCATCCCTTAACGATGTTTCCATCAACGTCTTTACATCCTGTTTCCTGGTTTCCAATTTTATCGTGACAAATATTTAGACAGTGCCTCTAGAGAAATCTTTATACATCTTTTGACGGTTAGTTGGCTGGTTGGTTGATTGGTTTACGGCATTCCAACCTAGTAAAATTATTTGATACCGAAAAGACTTACTATTTGCAAACTATTATATGGTTTCCAGTCATTATTCTATTTAATAATAATTTACAAACTCCAAGTGACTATCTGCAATGCAAATAATTTGCACAGTTATATAGTATTTTTTAATCTAATAGACATGATTATCACTTATTTATATGAGTGACTGGATTTACGGCTTGTCAATTAACACATAAATCAATTTAACAATTATACTCTCCAAATATATACGGTACAAAAATGTAACTTCACAAATATTTAAAATAGTAAACATTTCATACGTAAGGGAACTCCCTGTAGCGTAATGGCTAACGCACTGGGGAGCAACATCTTAGTAAGCGAGTTTAAACTCCAGCTGTGCTATTTCACTCACTTTTAGACTAATACCCTTGGGAAAGGTGTGAACCTATTATCATCCATATTTACCAACCCCTCTGCTCGGGTAGGATACGACACAAGGTCAATTTTTAAACGGAGTTTAACAGGTTTGAATTCAGAGTTTTCCTTCTCCTAGACTAGTTGCCTCACCAAGGATGAAGAACTCAGTCTGCCTTACTATTTACCCATAGCTGGAGGGAGAATAATTGGATTCATACCTTTCACAAGAGCATTAGTGCTATGCGAAATGTAATCAGCCTCGTCCAGGATTTGAACTTGTTTCGCCGTGTCCATTTCTTACGACGATAACCATTACACCACGGGCACCTCCTATTATCCAACTATGAGCTAAATCCTATTATCATCCAACTATGAGCTAGATAATACCACCACCTGCGCATTGGCCTTGTGGGTAGAATGTTCGCCCATGGCCAGGGCGAGTGGAGTTCAATCCCAAGTCGAGTCATACCAAAGACACAAAAAATCGTACTTGATTGTGTCCATGCTTAACACACGGCATTATAAGTGTTGTAGTATCATCCCTATTTTCAATACCCAATGAACTCTTTCAAAAAGATATATAACATTTGACTGTAATCAACTCAGGGAGTTGGTAGCAAAGCTGTTGCGGTTTTGCCCAATTGTACATATCCAGTAGATGGGCCGTGGTACGAGAGGGACACGGATTTAGTCGGCTATGTCACGTTTCTGGGTACGGTAGTCCGCCGAGGTTGCCTGGCGCAACTGCCGGGGAGGCCTGGCATTCACATCACGCGACCAAGACTGACATTCCTCGAGCCTCAGAAAGGGGTCCTTCCAAGCTCTTACTATCCTCAGAGGGGCTAGGTTTATTGCTTGGCGCTTGAGCTGACGGGTCCCGACGCATTTTTGGGAATCCCGGATGTGTTTGGGCTACGGATTAGCGCACGGACCCACCTTAAAATGGCCTTGTACCACACTCATTCATTTGGTGGGGCGTGCGACAAATACTGTTGGTAGCAAAGCTGTTGCAGTTGTGCCCAATTGTACCAATCCAGTAGATTAGGCACACTTCGGCCGGCCGTGGTGTCAACGGCACGGATCTGGCGGGATGTGTCACGTCTCTGGATATGGTAGTTAGTCGAGGTTGCCAGGCGCGGATGCCGGAGAAGCCAAGCATTTGCGTCACGCGGCCTAGACTAACATTCCTCGAACCTCAGAGGGCCGAATTCCCAGGCTCTAACCATCCTTGGAGGGGCTAGGTTTTTTGCTTGGCGCTTGAGGCGCACCTTTTTCGGGGAATGCCGACGAACGCCAAGGCATTTTTGGGAATGCAAGGCGTGTCAAGGCTATGGTCCTGCGCCCCGACCCACCTTAAAAAGGCTTGTGCCGTACCCCTTTCATAGGGGGCGACACATACTAATGGTAGCAAGACCTTCATTGGCGACATTGTTTTACATGTTTTACTGTAATAATCTTTATTCATCTCTTTTAACACGTGTTTGTCTTATTTATTTTATGTCCTTTTCCGAGGACATAATAATAAGGTACATATTAAGGGTAAAGTGGAGCAATCCAGGGAAAGGAGTAGTGCCCTCCCCAACACGCCTGTATAGGAGCTATTGAAAAGGGAGACTTCGGGCTCAACTACGGTCGCCAAATTTACTGTCCTTCTAAAAAGATGGCTTTAGTATCAAATAACCCACAAAGATTGATATGTCATTTAAAACAACAACAAAGCAGACTTCATTGTAAAATGAAATATGAATATTTTAAGAATCAATGTATCCCTAAATCATTTTAAAGATTATCTGAAAGATATATATATATATATATATATATATATATATATATATACATATTGTCATCAACAGACAGGCTGTTTCGTTGTATCACATCTCTTCAATATGGCTAGACACGTTGGACGCTTGAAGCGAAACCCGCCTGATTTTACGTTAGACGTAGTATCAGACCACTCGGCCAACAAGCATACTTACGGAATTATAAGGTATTATGTAGCAGCAGCAGCAGCGTCCGTTTGTTTACATTTTATACCCTACCGGATGCCAGAGTGCTCGATTTGTTCGAAGAGCTTTGAATTCTGCGAGCGGCAGCTGTAAATTCCTTCGCCATGAGGGGGTGCGTATATATTGTCATCCACAGACACACTTTAGTTTGGTTTCATGGTATATCAACCATTGTAGGTTATTTAATCCCAAATCCACTTTATACATATAAACAGTTTTATTTCAACCAATTCAGTTTAGCATCAGTACACAGTGTAAATGTCAAAACAATTCTATTTTAAACAATTCAGTTTAGCATAAGTACCCTGTTTAGTTCTATTTGACCCATTGCTAGGATCATATCAGGTGCAACCACTCTGGGCCAAAGCTTCAGCATTACTGGAGCTTCATCGTCAGATTGTTTAGTGTCACATTCAGGACACTCGTTGCAGGGGCCTTACACCTCAGCAGACATGCAGTCGGTGCATTCTACAGCCCTAGCCGACTAAACCCAATAAATTTTGAGTTGTTTCTGCACATGCTGTTAAAATCTGAGCTCATTTGAACGAGAATTGGTCGCGTTATTGATCTACAAATGATATCAATTTTTCAAAAATGCTTTGTGTAACATATTTCTTAAATATATCACCGTTTATGTTTTTTTGTTTATTTGTTTTCTTCGGGTAAGCTAACATCAAGAACAACGAAAAATCAATGAATAAACAAAAATGAAATAAATTTGAGTAAATTTCAGTCTGTTTATAGGTTGGTTGGTTGGTTGGTTGGTTAGTTTTAAAAGTATGTCAACACTTGAGTTATTTAGTGGCGTTGTCAGATTTCTTGTTACAAGCAATTACATAATTTCACGTAACTAATGATAACCATTTGAAAACAAATATCGCCTCAATAAGCAATTTTTAACACAAATAATTTGAACAGTTATATGGCATCAATTATAATTATCTAATACGAATGATTTTGAAACTTATCTATGTCTCAATTTTACACCATGGTCAACCGGGACAGGAAAGTCCACAATTCAATAAGTCTTTTTTTTTTTCTTTTTTTTTTTACTTTCACACCAGTTCTAGCTGTTTTCCTTTTACTGGAGTTTGAACGACAACAAGTCATCCCAAGTCTCCAGGACTCTTCTCAGTATTCTAGCCGATCTTATTAAATAACGCAGTCGGATTTTCTTGTTACAAGCAATTACATAATTTAAATGAATAATGATAATCATTTAAAAACAATTATAACTTCAATTAGCTATTTTTAAAACAAATAATTTGAATAGTTATATGGTATCAATTATACTAATCTAATACGAATAATTTTGAAACTTCTATTTAAATCATTGACGAGACCCTAACAGGTACTACCGCTTCGGTTTAAAGTGGAATATGGTGTAATGACAATTAAGGTATGACTGGAACCTTTCCGAAACTCCAGAAGAGTAGCCTCACCATTGGATGCAGTTTCATGTCATACTGAGGATACTCTCTACACAGTGTTTCAGTGGTTTCCACTGCTTGAACGTTTAATGCATCATTTGTTACATTGGCGTTTTATTCAGTGACGAGTTATAGCGTCATTTCAGTTTTTCTGTATTAAACTTTTTTTTAAATCAAATATCTGAATGTAAATTTCTTTTTTCAGATATCATTTTTCATTTATTTTTATCTTTACGTATTTTTTCTTTCTTTCTATTTTAAATTTAATTCATTTCTTTTTTATGTTTACAATAATGAAGTGAAATTGCAAATGTCACTTTTCCAGATCGTTTGAATTTCTTTTCTCGTTTGGAATAGGAATTACCTTCATTTTTCTTATTCTGACTTTTTTTGGTTGTTGTTTTTTTTTATTTGTTTGTTTTTTTAGAGTTATTTTTTTCTTTTTTGGTGGGAGGATTTTTTTTTTTTTGAGTGAGTAAGGGTAAGAGAAAAATCTTCGTATCTTTTTCTCAATTCTAGATAACGAACACTGGTTTGGAATTGTGTTCGCCAATCAGAAATAATCTATAAAAAAATTGAAGAAAGAAAATTAGCGAAAACGACAATCAAATGAATTGAAACAATACGCGGAAATACATCTTTGTTTCTTTCTTTCTTTAAATCCAAGCACATATTACCTAAAACACAGAACAAGAAGCAAGTTTATTAACACTAGTGAATCAGTAAGAGGGTAAAAAATATATATATATATATATATATATATATATATATATATATATATATATATATATATATATATATATATATATATATATATATATATATATCAGTTTAAGACTTAGATATATTAGTTATATATATATAAATTTATATTATTAATATATATATATATATATATATATATAATGTAACTGTAAGAAAACTCAACCACACTGGGTTCAATCCCAGGTCGCGTCATACCAAAGACTTTAAAAATGGTACTTGATACCTCGTTGCTTAACACTCAGCAATATAAGGTACGTATCAAAGTTAAAGTGGAGCAAAGCAGGGAAAGGAGTGGCACCCTCCCCTACACCTTGATGTAGTAGCTATTGAAAAAGAAGCCTTCTGGTCACCCTCGACAACAGTCGCCAACATTACTTTTTACTTTATATATATATATATATATATATATTGCAAAAAATATCTATATAAAACTGAAATTTGTCACTGTCCTAAACGGAACGTCCACCAACAATACACTTGAATGCTTTAACTTTAAAAGATAAATAAATCATTCTCAGTAAGAGATAATTTTGTGTCTCCATCAAGTTTATAGTGATGATTATCGTCGTACGAAATGGTTCTAAGCCTGTACGAGGCTGTTTACGGTTCACTACTGTAATAACCTTGGAAAAGGTATAAATCCAGCTATTCTCTCTCTCTCTCTCTCTCTCTCTCTCTCTCTCTCTCTCTCTCTCTCTCTCTCTATTGCTGTGAATGAATAGTTGGGATAACTAGGGGTCTTTAACTTTGGTATGGCAACCGCTCTAGAAAGAAAACTCTGAATTCGAATCAGATTTACTCCGCTTGAAAATTGAATTTGCGTTTCATCCTGCGAGTGGCAAAGGGTTTGAATAAATACATACTTCGTGTTGAATATCATAGCGTCTTGGTTTTGTATCTAGAGGTAAATCTAAACCTCAACTCAAGCCCAAGAGGAATTGCTTATAGATGATAATCATTATTAGTTACTATAAATCATATAATATTTGGGGAAAAAGACTGACTTCGGCTATTTGATAAACCAAGAAGTTATGTATGCAGCAAAATCCAGCAACCAGCCAACAAACCAACAAGCCAAATATATATATATATATATAAATATATATATATGTGTGTGTGTGTGTGTGTGTGTGTGTGCATATATATATATATATATATATATGTTATGAATAGAGTGTTCACCTGGGATTCAACTCCGGTCTTCCAGACGAACACTCTATCCATAATATATATATATATATATTATGGATAGAGTGTTCGCCTGGGAGACCGGAGTTGAATCCCAGGTCGAGTCATACCAAAGCCTCAAAAATGGAACTTGATACCTTCTTGCTAAACACTCAGCATTAAAAGGAACGTATCATGGGTAAAATTGAGCAACCCCGAGAAAAGAGTACCACCCTACCCTACTCCGCTGGATAGTAGCTATTAAAGAGGGAGCCTTAGGGTCACCCTTGACTACGATCGTCAACTTTACTTGACTTTATATATATTGTATAATATTTTTTTGCATGTCAATATTAAAAGTATTGCTAAATTACTATTATGACTAGCGGGAGAGTCCCCGTGGTGTAGTGGCGAATGTGTTGGACAATGACATTGCAGTAAGCGAGTTCGAACTCCAGTCACGGTATTACGTTCACTTTCTAAATAATACCCTTGGGTAAAGATGTTAAGTCCCTTATCCCTCTCTCCAGTTAGAGGTTAAAAATGATCACTATTATTGTTTTACAAGAATGGCTTGGGCGATGAATAAAGCACAAAGTTTTCGTTGTAACCTAAGAAAAGGTTACTGAATGAGAAATATCCCAAACAGAGGTTAAAAATGAAATGGAAATCTTTATAACAGTAACAAAATACAATACTCGCCAGCGGCGTGAAGAAGGTAAACCACTGCTAGTGGTGTACTACTTACTCAGTATATTAACTCTACCTCACAAATAGCGTACAACGTTTTTATGAGGAATGGAACATACCCATGAATGTTCATGGGTACGGTATATAACAGGTTGCTATGCCATTAACAAAGAATCCATACCATTTTTATGTAAGTAAAAAGTAAAGTTGGCGACTGTAGTCGAGGGCGACCAGAAGGCTACCTTTTCAATAGCTACTACACCGAGGTGTAGGGGAGGGCCCTACTCCTTTCCCTGAATTGCTCCACTTTACCCTTAATACGTACCTTATATTGCTGAGTGTTAAGCAAGGAAGTATCAAGTAGCATTTTTAAAGTATTTGGTATGACTCGACCTGGGATTAAACCTAGGCCTCCTGGACCATTGGCGAACACTTTATCCACTAGGCCAATAACGGCCTATCATTGTGGGTATTTTGTTTGTTGTTTGCTTTTGTTTTTTTTTTTTATAAAGCATTACACTTAGAATGCTTTTTAGAGAATAAAATAATTTCCTGTCCAATTTGCAACTGAATTATTTGTGTTTACATCTGCGTCGTGATGAAAGCCATTCCTCTCTATAATGGAGATAAATATGAAATTCAAATTTCCACATACTTAGATTAATTTTAAATAAAGAATATTTTAGATCTGAATAAAAGGATATCTTCGTGAAAGAATTTAAAGCGTTTGATGTCGCCGTTCCTTTAACAAGATTTGATAAAGTAGATCTAGACTTTGAAGAAAAAAATGTGTGTTGACAATATGGAATGTCCGAATATATTAATGAAAAATCGCCAAACAGTTGCAGTGCAGAGGTTAGAATAAGCATGATTTAGTTGTTGTCAGCCAAAAGTAGGTTTGTATACGGAACATCCGGGAGACAGGACAAACACCAGGATGTAAGCTTATGTTTCACGTTTATGAAGATCTCTATGGAAACACCCATCCGCACGCACAAATACACAAACAAAAGAATACTCAAATACATGCACCTATGTAGATAGATTTGGTCAAGGTTTATACAGTTATAGACATAATGTTAATAGGGAAGCGATATTTTCAGTGCTTTCACAAAGAAAGAGAATACGTTGAAAATATATTTGTGGTTTAAAATAAATTCTTTTATCATCATTCTCGGCAGGGTTAGATAGATAGATAGATAGATAGATAGATAGATAGATATAAAAATTAAGATAGATAGATAGATGTGCCCGTGGTGTAATGGTTATCGTCGTAGGAAATGGACATGGCGACACATTTCATATAGCACTAATACTCTTGGGAAAGGTATGAATCCAATTATTCTCCCTCGTTTGGCTTAGATTAGGTGATTAGAACAGACTGGGTTCTTCATCCTTGGTGAGGCAACTAGTCTAGGAGAAGGAAAACTCTGAATTCAAACCTGTTAAACTCCGCTTAAAAATTGACTTTGTGTCATATACTGTCCGAGCGGAGGGGTTGGTTAAATATAGATAGATACATACATACATACATACATACATACTGTCTTACAGCTGTCGGTAAATAGCAGAGCAGTTGGAACCTTTTACGACTTCTAAAGGCAATTCATCTGGAGCGTTTAATCATAAATAATGAGATAGATAATGATTCATCATTTATAATCACTGTTTATTTAATAGTCTATGACAGCTGTTTCACGTCTACTTCATTTACTTTTTTTAATCTCTGGGATTTTTCGCTTCGGCTCGAACTGGTTGTCTTTCACAAGAGTCTGAGTGACAGCAAGTCTCCATTGGTTTCCAGAAACCTTCAAAATATCCTAACTGATTTTAGTAGTGCTGTATGATCTCAATTTTTCCTATAATCTTCACTTTTTCCAGTCTCTTTTCCAGGTTTTTAGGGATTTTTCCAACGGTTTTATCTACGGTTGGTGACACTGATACCTTTATGTTTCACTACCTTTTTCAGTTCTCTAGCAAGGTCTAAGTATTTGGAACGCTTTTCACCTTCACTTTCATTCTGTGGTCCATAGAAAAGGCAAAATCCTCAAGACTATAAGTTATTTTTTCCTTTTAAGTCAAAATACGTCTGTATTCTTTATCTGGATTAGGAGATGCGTTTGTATATCACTCTTATTGTTATTATCATTATTACTATTGACTCCTCTGAGAATTTTTCGCACCAGTGTTTCCTGGTGGGTTCTCACTGGAGTTGGAGTGACAGCAAATCTCCTCAAGTCTCCAGGACTCTTCTCAGTATTCTCGACGATCTTAATAATGCTGTTGTCTGGATGGTCTCCACTTGTCTTCTTATTTTCAAGTCTTCCAGGATTTTTACCTGTCCTTTGGGGATCGTCGTAAGTGCACCCACAACAATTGGTATCACTGTCACCTTCATGTTCCACTTTTTGTTCCATAGCTAGTTTTAAGTACTTATCTCTCTTTCCGCCGTGTGTTATTTTCAGTCTATGGTCTACCGGGACGGCAGGTTCTCTTTGTTTTGTTTTTTTTTAGTATGTCAAAGTCTGTTCGTTTGGCTGAGATTAGGTGATCCGTTTGTAACTCAAAATCCCCAAGAAGTTTATGCATCTAATTTTCCAGGACAGATTCTTTGTTGTGCATGTATCACTTATTCGTAAGGTCAAATTTATTTTTATTATTTTATTATTATCATCATTCTCTTTCGAGGATTTCACACCAGTGCTAGGTGATGTTTTATCATTGGAGTTTGAGTGACAGCAAGTCTCCTCAAGTTTCCAGGACTCTTCTCAGTAGTCTGGCCAATCTCGACAATGTTTTAGTTTGTCCTCTTATTTCCAAGTCCTCTAGTCCCTTTAATAACCCTTCGGTGACTGTACCAAGAGTACTAATTACAATTGGTATCACGGTCACTTCTATGTTCCACGGTTTTTTTTCAATCCCCTAGCAAGGTCCAGGTACTTATCCTTCTTTTCACTTTCTTACAATTTTACTCTGCGGTCAGTCGGGACAGCAAAGTCCACAATTCGACAAATCCTTCTTTTTTTGTAGTTGACTTTCACACTAATGTTAACTGTCGTCTTTTTACATGCATGACAACAAGTCTCCCCAAGTCACTAGAATTCTTAGTATTCTGGGAGATCTTAACAGTGGTCTCTGCTCGTCCTCTGATTTCCAAATATTCTAGCACTTTTACTATGCCTTTGCGGATTGTTTGGAGTGTACCAATTATGACTGGTATCACCGTCACCTTCATGTTCCATAGCTTTTTAGTTCTCTGGCAAGATCTAAGTACTAATCTCTTTTGTCGTTTTCTTTGATTTTCTTTCAGTGGTTTGCGGGGACGGCAAAGCTCACTATTCAGCAGGTTCTCTTTTTGCTTTTTTTTTTTTACTATCACAAAATCTGGTATTCTAGCCGGATTAAGTGATACGTTTTTATATCAAAATACCAGAGAATTTAAGTGTCTCATTCTCCAAGACGGATTCTGGTTTGTGTATGTGCTATTTGGTTGTTTGGTCAAATTTAAACTTCTTGCACAATTCCCAGTGGATCACCTTTCCCACCCAGTTGTGTCTTGTCCTATACTCTTTTTTCGCTAATTTGCAGCATGCGCTTATTATGTTATTAATCCATTTGTCTATCACCGTAAGCGTTAACATATGATATTTTGTTGCGTTTTATCTATTTTTGCTTTAATGTTATTTATCCGTATGGTGTTGTTCGTACTTTATTATTTACTCATTAGAGGTTTTCACATCAGTGTAAGCTGATGGTCTTTCACAGGAGATTGAGTGACAGCAAGTCTCCTCAAGTCTCCAGGATTATTCTCAGTATTCTGGCCGTTTTCAATAATGCAGTTGTTTGGATGGTCTCCTCTCGGCCGCCAACTTCCAAATCCTCCAGGCCCTTTAATAACCTTTAGTTACCGTGCCAAAAGCACCAATCACAATTGGTATAATTGTCACTTTCATGTTCTATAGTTTGTTTTATTATTATTATTATTATTATTATTATTATTATTATTATTATTATTATTATTATTATTTTACTCCTTTTAGAGTTTTTCGCACCAACGTTAGTTAATGGTGTTTTACTGGAGTTTGAGTGACACCAAGTCTCTTCAAGTCTCCAGGATTCTACTTAGTATCCTGGTTGGTGTTAATAATACTTCCGTCTGGTTGGCCTCTACTATTCCTCTTGTTTTCAAGTCTACCAGTCTCTTTATCAATCCTTTTAGGATTATTCCAAGAGCGCCAATTACAAGTCTTTCTAATTATTGCCCTCAGCATAAAAAAATCAAACAAAACAAAAAAAGGCATATATGTACATTTTTATACTCCTTATAATGAAGTTTGCAGTATTTATAAATAAATAGCGTTCAATATGGATAACAGAGCATATGTTGGTATAAGTTAGAATTGAGTAGATATAGAACTATCTTTGCATGGTGAGTTTGACGCCAATGTGATCAGCAGAACAAGTAGTGACAACTAGCAACTGCCATTGACAACGTTATTCTAACTTATATATGCTTATATGTATATATAGGTGAGTGAGTGAGAGAAATAGATAGAGAGATAGATAGAGAGAGAGAGAGAGAGAGAGAAAGAGAGTGTGTGTGTGTGTGTGTGTGTGTGTGTGTGTGTGTGTGTGTGTGTGTGTGTGTGTGTGTGTCAACCTCACAGCATGAGCCGAATGAGCGACACCTTCAATATTTTAAGCGGAGTTTAACAGGTTTGAATTCAGAGTTTTCCTTCTCTTAGACCGGTTGTCCTATCACGGGTTAAAATAGTGCAGTCTGCCCTACTATATTTCCGGGAGAATAATTGGATTCATACCTTTTCCAGAGGTATCAGCTCTATGTGATATTCAAATAGCCTCGTCCAGTATATAAATTCGGATCGAACTATATATATATATATATCTAGTTCTAATCCTGTTCTTTCTTAACTACCTACCAACTACCTAACTCTTTAAACGAACAGGATAAGAACTATATATATATATATATATATATATATATATATATATATATATATATATATATATATATATATAGTTCTTATCCCGTTCTTTGTTAACTACCGAGCAACTACCTTACTCTTTAAAAGGACTTATATTTTTTTCTGTTAAAAAATGTAAATGCACCAAGAATTAAGTACGGTATTGAAATATATATATATATATATATATATATATATATATATATATATATATATATAAGTATTATTTGGTCCAGTTAAACCGGAGTTGGGAGTAATTCCATTAGGACAAGAAAATTATTCAAAAGTGAACATTTACATTTTCCTAGTAAAGAGCTCAATGTAACAGACATTACAGAGCAATAAGTTCATTAAGAAAAATCACAAACCGGTCACATTAGGATTATACATTTATTTCCATCCTGTTATGAGTTTTTGATAAAATCAAAATACACGAAAAAAATTAACAGGACTTCTTCAGATCTTATGGATAATTTTGTTTGTGTTTTTTCTTAATGAAATATATATATATATATATATATATATATATATATATATATATATATATTTCGATACCGTACTCAATCCTCGATACATTTACATTTTTAAACAAAAAAAATATAAGTCCGCTTAAAGAGTAAAGTAGTTGCTAGATTGATAAGAAAGAATAGGATTAGCATTGAAATAATATGTGTGTGCCCATGGTTATCACTGCGATAGATAGATAGATAGATAGATACGTGCATATTAAACATTTTTTTAAGAAAAAGATATGCCTATACATTTGTTAACACGCGTCTTGTCAGCTACTAGAAAATTATTTTTCGCAAAGTGCCTAAATTTCATGCTGAGTGACAGCAAAATGCAGAAGGAATTCGCAAAGAGAGAAAATGAAGATAATTTACAACGCATTTTTCATCAGATTAAAATGCAAACCAGAAAATGCCCGCCTGATTTCGTTTCTTCTCAGCCGGCAATATTAATGATAGAGTAAATGTATTTTTAATGTAATATATTTTACATGTGTCATTTCGCTTAAAATGTATTGGTTTCAAATTGTATGTAACACCCTGCGCCAAACTATTTTCCTTGGATATAATGAGTATAAACTGTATTTCATGTTTCCGGGGGAGTGCTGACAACATCTCGGCCCAACTAACCATCGAATGATCTTGGGGAAGGGAAGAGTGTTTTGGTATTGTAATGGTTAATATCTTAGGCTCTCATATCAATTATTACAGCGTAGTCAGCTCTAATCTTTCCTAGTAGCCCATATATGTGACCTTTTCGGAGGCTTGCTTAGCGTAACGGTTAATGTTGAAGAAAATGAAATCATCGACCCGAATCAAAATCATGAACAAGGCTCGTAATGTTAGTAGAGAAAGGCATGTATCTGTATGTTGTTTTCCAGGTTAAGAGTTACTCGTAGGACAGATTGATTTTTTTTTTTAATCTTAGCTTGACAAATAAGCAATTTAGAAAAAGAAAAACGGTGAATTCAAACCTGCTTTACACCGTTTTTTAATTATATAGTGGAGAAGAAATTCTTATCATTAAGAGTTTTCGGACTATTGTCTTCATCTTTATTGTTATTTCCACAACGTTTCGTTTGATATGTCCTCTGGCCTTCTTCAGGTGTTTGTCGAACTCGGGAACCTTCACGGAACTTCGAACTACGTCCTTTATTGAATTCACTGGGGTCGCCTGTTCTGATTCCGTTAGCCATAAACGGGTACAAGTGTTAAGTATTGCTGTATTGTTACTCGCCTGCAGTCAGGATTGAACCTACAAACTCCAGTTGATTGTCTCCTTAGAAGCTAAGGGAACCAATGCCTATAACCGTTATGCCATGTCTCCTGCTGGAGACAATCATCAAGCGAACCCCGTTGAAAACAATAGTCCGAAAACCCTTAAAGATAAATACGCAAGAGAAAACTATATATATATATATATATATGTATGTGTGTGTGTGTGTGTGTGTGTGTGTGTGTGTGTGTGTGTGTGTGTGTGTGTTTAAAAAATTATGGCCTAAATATGAAAATAATGCTAATAACAAAAACAACGTTAAAATAACATAATTTTCAAACACCTGAGGCCGTTGGAATTGAAACATTAAAAAATAAATGGTTCTGTAATATTTCAAGGAAACCTTTCCTCTTTGCCCAGCGTTAAAAGCAAATTTATATAATAAGCTTACATGGAACCAACACTTCAATATGTATATATCTTATTTATTGAATAAGCCTCGTATAAATCAATATTATTATATCATATCATATTATATTATATCAACCGGTTCATAGGCTTAGTGGGTAGAGTGTTCGCCAATGGCCCGGGAGACCTGGGTTCAATCCTAGGTCGAGTCATACTAAAGACTTTAAAAATGGTACTTGATACCTCCTTACTTAACACTCAGCAATATAAGGTACGTATAAGGGGTAAAGTGGACTAATCCAGGGAAAGGAGTTGCACCCTCCCCTACACCTCGGTGTAGTAGCTATTGAAAAGGGAGCCTTCTGGTCGCCCTCGACTACCGTCACCAACTTTTATATTATACTTATATATATGTATATATATATATATATATATATATATAATCATAATATATTGATATCATGATAAACAATTATATAATTACTATTATAGTGTTATCGTACGCATATAAAAATGAAAAGTCGTGGTAATTATTTACTCTCTTTCGAAAATCTCTAATAGTTTACCATTGTTTACATTGAACAAGTTATATAAATTAATGCAGAAGTTTGCATAAAAACACCTGAGCATCTATTAAGTTTCTTTTGGTAACGAGTGTCAAGATAACGTTGTATTGATAATCTATTCATAAAGCAAAAACCCTCAAATTTCAAAATGCAAATTCTTATTACGAAAACGAAACGTTCACTATTTTCGCAAGCTCAAAACTCCAGCAAAGCCAAGGTTGAAGAATTGGTCGATTGTACCTCTGCACATAGTTATATCGACCCCAGCAACGGCTGTTCTTGATACGACACTAAACTGCATCTGATCTTAAGGTTCCAGCCCTGGATCTTTTATGAATGCGAAATGCTACGTCATTGCCATTACTCCCAGGTTCACTCTGACTTGAAGTATTAGTATTTGTTAGGTTCTCATCTAAAGTCAAACAGAACTGTTCAGTCATTTAGCAAGGATTATTATTATTGGTTATTTCAAACCATGCGGCTGTGTGTAAATTATTTGTATTAGATAGGAATACTTAATGAATAGAATTACTAATGTTAAATAGCAATAATTCAAACTGTCCAACTGTGTGCAAACAAATGAACTCAAACGAGTCGCTTAAAATAGTTCCAGACAAACTATTCGTTAATAAATCATATATATATATATATATATATATATATAAAGACTTTAAAAATGGTACTTGATACCTCCTTGCTTAACACTCAGCAATATAAGGTACGTATAAGGGGTAAAGTGGACTAATCCAGGGAAAGGAGTTGCACCCTCCCCTACACCTCGGTGTAGTAGCTATTGAAAAGGGAGCCTTCTGGTTGCCCTCGACTACCGTCACCAACTTATATATATATATATTTCTATATATATATATATATATATATATATATATATATATATATAAACAGGATATTGCATTAAAACCCACAAGAGTTGATATACCATAAAACACCAACCACTTAACAAACCAAATCATCAAAGCATTCATATGCGCATGCGCAATGTAATTTTACACTTGAAAACAACAACGACATCCAGAAACAAAGGCGAATATCATGGAAATGTGTGATGTGTAACACGTGTTTATATTAATATCATTTTCTTCTTTAATGTTGGCCGAGTAAACTCTTAACAAGGCAGGGAATCTTTCGTGTTGGCGGCTGGTTGTAGTGTACGTCATGTATAGAATAGATTGGAAGAAATTGTTGATCATGAGGTAATTTACTTTGCTTGCAATCCAGGTTAACTGGCCAGTTTTCTGGGAGAGAATTTGATCCAGAGAACTTTTGCCGTTATACAGAGGAAAAATCAGATCCCGTTTCTATGAAACCGAGAATTCATCGAGCGTAGGTGGTGGTGGTGGTGGTGGTGATAGGGATAAGGGGGTTGAACAAAAATAGACAAAAGAAAAATATCGAAATAAAAAAGGAAGAGAAAGGAGATAAAGAGACTTCAGTGAGTAATGTTCAAAGTGCATTTTGAAAGGGAATAAAGAGATGAAAAAGAGTCAAATTTAAGAAAGAAAAAGATAGAGACATTTGCGGTAAATAACATCGATGTATAAAAAGTATAATTTTAATATGCGAGAACTCAAGATAAAAATATTACAAATTAGAAAAAGGAGACGTTGGAAAAAAAAGAATATAAGAAACACAGAATTTGTAAGATAAGACAAAACAGAGAACAAGCAAAATAGAAAGAAAGAAAAAATCAATGGGAGCAACACAAGTTTATAAATGTCTTGGAATTCATCACATGTTTAGGAAGGCTAACAGATTATTGTTAGTGAGTTTGATTCTCATTGGGTGGCCCATAGTTGTGGTTTTGTACAAAACTAAACAGAGCTTAATAAATTACAACAGCTTATAAAGCGTTAAGCGCATCCAAGTGGTGTACTGGTTAATGAGAAAGTTTTTCAATTTAATAAATGCTGATTAGTAAGTCCAATCCTCAGCTGGTGTCCAGTGGTTGCGAACTTGAGGAAAATCTAAGTTATTCTTAGTTTTATAAGGGTACTTTGTCGTAGTGCAATGGTTAGCAAACTAATCTCGCAAATCGAAGAGCAGTAGGTTCTTTCCTCACCAGGTGCACCATAGTAGAAGCCTTGTGCAGAATACAAGCATCTTTAGTTATTTGGTCAGTAAATTCAAAATTGATAATAATGCTCTAGTTTGGGTGGTCTCTGCATGTGCTCTGATTTCAAACTTCCAATTTCCTTACCAACCTCCTTAACCAGCCCTCTTGAACTGAGCTTAATACCTTATCTACTTTTGTAGTGATTTACTACAGATAGCTTTGTCTAACACAAGACCAGAAGTATGGAGCACTCAGTGAGAACTGAACTCACGAACTATGATTCTGTTTTAATCCTTACTCTATGTGAGGCATCCTATGAAACTAAGTATAACTTAGATTTAGCACAAGGTCAGAGGTATGCAGCACCTAGTGAAGACCTAACCCACAACTAAGTAGTCTTGCTACCTAATTGCACCAAAACAAAATGCCTGAAATTATTTGCTAAGCCTAACTTAGATTTGGCACAAGGCTAGGTTTACGGAGCATAATACAATGTTCTGCTAGCCCAGCTCGCTAACCATAACACCACACAAGGAATCCTATAATCAATTTTGCATATGAGAGAATTTCAGGAACATACGAGATTCTTAAATTTAAATGTAAATGAAACGGTGGAAATTTAATACTTCGTGCAATCCATGGAGAATATGCAGCTGACCCAGAACAAATTAAGCAAAATCGGTTCATATAGACCAAGACGTACTGCATAACATATCGAAAGTTTACCTAAAAATATTGGGTGGAACATGTCGAAATTTAATATTTACTTAAGTGATTGTTAAACTATCGGCGATACTTCTGGAGACACAAATGATAAAACCAGACTAAGCATTTTTTTTTTGTTATTTCAGACATATAAGGTTTTCTAATTGCATAAAAGCCATAAATAAAACACAAACGATACAAGCAAACCAAAATCAGGTACAGAGTATGAAATACTTTTAATTATTGAAATTTAAGATTTATTTTTTTATTGTATAGCCGACACTGTTATTGGCTTGCATCATCAAACTCAGAAATCTATCTAAAATGATATAATGAATATATTGTCACAGATGCTTTTATACTCTAGGCAAGCTAAGGAACAAACCAAGCAATTATTTCTTCAAGAAGACCTTATAGTATTGTAACCAGGTCTTCAGGTGGATCGAACAACGTCCACAGTTTTGTTTTGTTTTTTCTGGGAAGCTTTCGGAAGATCTTTTATGATTGGAATGAACTTGTAAAGTTCAACAGGTTACTTGAATTTACTCCATTCAATATTGTTTTGGTGAACTTTGCAATTTCTCCCGAGTATATTCACATACTACCTAGACTATGATATCCAAATAAAATATATGAAAATATGACACACATAAGTATCCATCAACAACCAGATTAGAATGAATGTGTACGAATATGGAGCAGCTAAAATAAGTATAATACTGCTTATTAAACTTTTAAACTTGCTATCGACCTAAATACTCTATTACAGAAAAGATGCGAATTACCTGTAAGTTTCTGCAGAAGGACCTGTGTCAAATGAGCCTATGATCGATTGCTTAGTTTCATGAAACCTCATATGAGTAACAAGTTCGGATTTACACAATCATTTGTTCGTTTGTTTGTTTTTTTTATGGCATATCAACATTTATTGGTTATTTAATGCCAAATCAATTTTCATACAAATGAACAGCTCTATTTAAAACAATTCAATTCAGCATTAGTACACAATTTAACTCTCAAAAACACTTCTTTTTCACGCTATTCAGTTTAGTCAAAAAATTTTAATTAAAACAATTCAGTTTAGTATATTAAATGTCAAAATAATTCAGTTTAGCATAAAAAACAGTTGCATTACGGATAATTGCTGTATAGCTGTAATACAAATACAAGCGGAAACATAATCAAACATAATTTACGAACTTCAATGAACGAACGAACACACTTCTTTATAAAAATATATATCTCTCTCATACTTTATTCTCAAAAGGGTTGATGTTTCTGTGGTGTGTGAGAGATGAGTGGAGACAGGGACAAACAGCTATATTGACCCAACTTCTTCACCTGACCATAGCACGCTGTGTTATCCTCAAGAACCCTTTTAGCACTTCTTCCGCATTATGCCTGGGGTTGCTCAACCGGGGCTCGCTGAGGGCCACAGCACCCAGCGGGGCGTTCTCAGTCTGCAAGCTGGTTTTCACTCTGACCTTCCTGTCCAACTGACTCAACTGCTGCGGGCATCTGCCTATATTCTTTTATAACGCCAACTTGATTCCGCTTCTTCTTCCGCTTATTTACACGGCTGCATCTCTGATTGACGGCTTGGTCAAGGGTCAATATATAACACAATTCAGTCCTGCGCAAGTATGCAGTCCAAATGTCAAAACAGTTCTGTTTCAAGCAACGCAGTACACAGTTCATTTTGGTTATTTTTGATTGGCTGGTTGTTTGAGTTTTATGGCATATCAACTTTTGTTGGTTATTTAATGCCAAATCGCTTTTTATACAAATAACTAGTTCTATTTCGAACAATTCAGTTTAGCATAAGTACGCAGTTTAATTCGATTTAACCCATAGATGCTACCACTCCTGGTCAGAGTGGACCTGGGAGCAGTGACAATGAAGGGGTGCTCTGCATTCCCCAAAGCCCCAGCATCACTGGAACCTCACCATCACACTGTTTAGTGTCATATCAGGACACTCGATGGGTGGTATCTTATACACTTTGCAGAGGTACAGTCGCCGACTGGGCAATACACAGAGTTAAATGCAAAAACGTTTATTTCAGATAATTCAGTTTAGCATAATTACGTAGTTTAAATATCAAAACTTCTATTTTAAACAATTCAGTTTAGCATAAATACGCAGTTTAAATGCAAAAACAGTACGTTCTCAAAACCACGCTTTATTTCTATTTAACCGATTGATAGAATCGTATCAGGTGCTTCCACTCCGGACCAGAGTGGACCTGGGAGCGATGGCAATGAAGTGGTGCTCCGCATTCCCCAAATGCTCCAGCATGCTTCACTGAAACCTCACCATCAGATTGTTTAGTGTCATATATCAGGATACTCGTTATGGGGGTGGGTCTTACCCCTCTGCAGAGGTGCAGTCGGTGTATTCTAAAACCCCAGTCGACTAGTTAATACACAACTATGTTCATACTGAAAAGTTATAGAGACCAAAGCAAGTTCCTGCCTTAGATGAGCTCACTTCAAGACAGACAGTTCGATTACTGTGTTTCGAATGTTTTACAATTATCGTAGAACATCTTTTTCCAAGCTGATCTATTTTCCATTTTCTGTTCCCAGTATCCATGATATATATATATATATATATATATGTGTGTGTGTGTGTGTGTGTGTGTGTGTGTGTGTGTGTGTGTGCATGTGAAATTTTATTTTTTGGGGAGCATCAGTGCTGATATATGGTATGATATGGTTTCTTTTCATTTGTTTTATTGAATGGCATATGAACCACCGTAGGTTATTTAATGCCGATACATGATTCATTTATAAATGTTTGATGATAAATATGATTATATTTATCAATGTTCCATAACATTTTTATTACATTTCATCTTTTTTTTTCTCGTTCAATAAACATTTGTTTGTACACAGTCATATAATATCAAGTATTCTGATCAAATACAAATAATTCACACATAGTTGTATGATTTTAAGTATTCAAGTTAAATACGCATAACTTATACTCAGTTATATGATTTAAAGAATCTAATAAGAATCCTTAGTAAACACTTACTGATTAGGTAACTATTCTTAACATATAATTTGCATACAGTTAAATAGTTTAAAGTATTCCTATCTATCATTGATAATCAAAATTTAATAATGATAATAATATCTTGAAGTGGACCAGAGAAGAACATAAATAAATGGACTAGAGAGAAAGAAAACTAATGACAATGCAAAAGACATTTCATCTCAGAGATGACGTTGACAGACTATATGTACCAAGAAAAAGAGGAAGAAGAAGACTTGCTAGCGTTGACGACAGCGTTGACGTATTAATACAACGACTTGGAGACTACATAGAAAAGCGCGGAGAAAGGCTGATTACAGCCATCAGAAACAATACTGACAGTACAAGGACAACAGCAGTATCTCACACGAGAACACATGGGTGTGGCAAAAAAAGAGAAAACTTTACATAAAGAAACTGAATCTCTTCTAATTGCAGTACAAAACAACGCCATAAGTACCAATCATATGAAAGCAACAATAGATAAGACGCAACAAAACAGCAAATGTAGATTATGAGGTGATAGAGACGAAGCCACCAATCACATAAGTGAATGCAGCAAATTAGCATAGAATGAACATAAGACAAGAAATGACTGGGTGGGCAGTGTGATCTACAAGGAATTGTGCAGGAAATTTAAATTTGACCATACGAACAAATGGTATATGCACAACACAGAATCTGTCCTGGAAAATGAGACACACAAACTCCTCTGGGATTTTTAGATACAAACGGATCACCAAATATTGGCCAGATGAGCAGACCTTATAGTAATCAAAAAGAAAAGAGAACTTGCAAAATTGTGGACTTTGCAGTTCCGGTTGGCCACAGAGTAAAATCAAAAGAAAGTGAAAAAAAAAGATAATTATCTCGACCTTGCGAAATTGAAAAATCGTGGAACATGAAACTGACATTTATACCAGTTGTAAGTTGTGCTCTTGTTACAGTCACCAAAGGATTAATAAAGAGACGAGAAGACTACCATCCAAACTAATGCATTGATCGGCCAGAATACTGAGAAAAATCCTGGAGACTTGAGGTGACTTGCTGTGACTCAAACTTCAGTGAAAGACCATCACCTAACGCTTACGTGAAAAACTCTCAAGGAGTAAATAATAATAATAATAATAATGCACAACCCAGCACCTGTCCTAGAAAATGCCACGCATAAACTCCTATGGGACGTTAACATACAAACGGATCACATAATCCCAGCCAGAAGACCAGATTTAATAATAATCAACAAAAACAAACAGAACATGCAAAATAGTCGACTTTGCAGTCCCAGCTGACCACAGAATAAAACTGAAAGAATGTGAAAAGAAGGATAAGTACCTCGACCTTGCTAGGGAATTGAAAAAACTGTGGAACATACCAATTGTAATTGGTACGTTTGGAACAGTAACTAGATGATTACTAAAGGGACTGGAGGACTTGGAAGTTGGCGGACGAGTGGAGACCATCCAAACGACAGCATTGTTGTGAACGGCCAGAATACTAAGAAGAGTCCTGGAGACTTGAGGAGACTTACTGTCACTCAGACTCCAGTGAAAACCCATCGGCTAACGCTGATGTGAAAAGCTCTAATGAGTGAATAATAATAATAACAATAATGATAATAATAATAATTTGCTTGCATACAGTTATGGTTTCGGGTATTCTTATCCAATACTAAGAAAGAAGGTTGATATGCCATCAAACAACGAAACAAAACCAATACTGATAATTTTTAAACAGGTCAATTTGATCCATACTTGAGACCCTTGCAAGTACGACCACTCTGAGTTAGAGTGGACCTGGAAATAATATCAACCAAGAGGTGCTCCTCATTCTTCAAAGCTTCTCACCGTCAGGTACTCTTTAATGTCTTACCAAGTACACCCATCTTTTGGGAAGGGAGTCTTATCTCTCTACCGGAAGTGCAGTCGACGTAATTTAAGCCTCGTCTACAAAGTGATGGAAAGTTTGGCAATAAATTCCTCATAGTAATGGGTTTCATGTGAAATAATATAACTCTGGTAATTTTGATAAGAAGAAAATTGTTTGGAGTATACATATTTGTGAGCGATATTGTATTATTATTGTATGTATTTACCAAACTATCTACACAGGGAGGATGTGATAAGAGGTTTCAATTTTTCCTTCTCCTGGAGTGGTTGCCTACTCAAGACTAAAGAACCCAGTCAGCCCAACTATTTACTCATAGCCGGAAGGAGAATAATTGGATTTATACTTTTCCTATGGGTATTAGCGCTATGTGAAAGGCTAAAAGTCTCGTCAAGCATTTGAACCCGTGTCGCCGGGTCCATTTTCTACGACGATAACTATAACACCACGGTACATCTACGCATTATTTTTGTATGCATTATTATGTAAGAAATGTTAGCTCATCATTTATTGGAAATGTTATGCGAAACGGTGGCTACGTCCCAAGAGATCGGACCGTTTTGTTTGAGGTAGAGATTAATTGAGTAAAGAAAACAAATGCAATTCTTCTCTAACCCAACTTAAGTAAAGCTATCTCTCGGGAAGTAAACACCGTTTTGCATAATGATTGTCATCTATCATCGGTACACATCCATAATATAAAAGAATAAAAATGGAGCTGCCGTGTTTTCTCTCATGTCTAACACAGTTAACCTGACATATATTTTTCCTCCTGAGATTAAGTATCTCTTCTTAAACTTGAGAGCTGTCAGTATAATCATCATTATATCCAACAGCCCAGTCGGCTGGAGTTAGACAGAGGAGTCAGAACCGGCTTCCCGATGAGTGTCCTTGATATGATACTAAGCTGCACCTGATGGTGAGATTCCAGTTCGTAAGCTTTTCGAAATATGGAGTGCCCCTTCATTGCCAATACTACTTAGTTCCCTCTGACCTTGGAGTGGTATTACCTGCTAGGATTCCATCTCCAGGTCAAAGAGAAATTTTTAATCCTTTACTATACTAGAAACTATTTTACTGTGTGCAAACAAATGAGCACTGACTCGTTTTAAAATGTCACCTAAAAACTATTCACTTAAAAATCCTTTGTATAAACAGGATTTGGCTATAAACAACATGCAAGGGTTGATATGCCATAAAACACAACAAACTGGTTCGTTTAAAAAAATAATGTTACATGCTAACAATTCACTTAAAAATCAAATATATATGAACAGGAGTTAGCATTAAATTACCAATAAGGATTGATGTGCCATTAGATCTGATAACCTAACCTAACCATAAGTTTTGGCAGACTGCTTTTTATTGAAACAAAGAGAAAAATATCGTAGAGTAACATTAAAGGGAGAAAAATGTACACTAAATTATTCTTAAAAGGTATTAATCAATTCTCACCCACCGTGTAAGGTAAGAGATGAGAGAATTAGAGGAATTAAGTAAAAAAGAGATAAAACGGAGAAAGACCAAAAGGGAAGTGTTATATAATTGCGGAATGATTTTTTTATTATCATTTTTCGTTGGTTATATCTTATCATTCGGTTTAGTAAGGCTTAGAACTATTCGGCTTACTGCACGTGCAGGTGCACGCATTGAATAAAAATGTTCACGCTCTCGCGCGGAGGATGTGACAATCACAAATGTCATAATAAAAACCCCACATAAGACATTTCTTATCTGGGTTTTTTATTATGACATTTCATTATGATTGGGGTGCGATGGGCTGGGAATTTTGGTGATTTTTGACAAATAAGTTAGTTGAGATCTGACTCTGGACGAAGCGAGTTAAGATTTGAACCTGGGGGAGGCTAGTTGATTTTTGAGCCTGGGCGAGGCCAGTCCAATTGGGGCCTACGGGATGCGCCGCGCGTTTGTTGGGTCAGATGGAACGATCAGTATAGTAAAAACTGTGTCTCCCTTTCCTCGTGTCGAAAGACTAAACTCAAGAAATCAATAAACTTTTCGTACCTGAACTAAAGAGTGTCGTCAGTGTGTTCCATAGCCACAATTAACGCCATGTGGGAAATAGACATATAATGTTCATAACGATAGAACATAGGAATCTCGAAATTATGAAAAACACGTAACGACTTCTTGTTCGGGTACAAAACCTTTTTATTAACTTCGAGTTAAAGATTTCGACATAAGAAGGAGAGACACAATCTTCTATGCTGTCTAATTCATTTGTCCCCCCATCTCAAGCGGCCCCCTTAGTGCGCAAGTTCACCTCGCGTCTGCGAGCTCCAAAAGTCGATCCTCCTCGTTTAGCGTCTAGTATTCAACTCCCCAACTTTCTTTCAATTCTCAACAAACCTCTGCGCGCTTCCGGTGCGTGACGTCACTCGCACTCCGTCACCCGTTTCGTCTCGGACTATTGTGACATCTGAGTGACACCTTCGTCCGCCCGCGCGCGTCCGCGTTAATACCTGCATCAATGTTTTCACCTAACTAACCTATGTACTGAGCCGAAAGGTTCTCAGCCTAACTAAACTCAAAGGCATGAACCGAAATCCCTCGGCCATTACGTTACAAGTGTTTCGGGATTCCCATGCATATGAACATTTTACATGTCCGTATATTTTACGTAGAAGAGATGAAGAGAAAGAAAAGATAAAGGAAAATGAGCAGAAGACAAATAAATGGTTATAGGATGGTTTTGTTTCTTTGTTTTAATGGCATATCAACTCTTTTTAGGTTATTTAATGCCAAAGCCATTCTCTTAGAAGAACATTAGTGGTACTATTTATCCCATAGCTAGGAGGATAAGGGGGTTCATACCTTTCCCAAGGGTATTTGGCCGAAAGTGAACGTAATAGCGTGACTGGAGTACGAACTCGCTTACGACGATTCCGCAGTCCATCGCTTTAACCATTACACCACGAGGACACCCCCATTGTAGTAGGAGGATGAATGTTAAAAAAATATAATTATAATGAATTCTGCTGTGCTTGCAGAGTGAAAGAAATCCAAAAGCTTGAAAAAATACCCGGACTTTGTTGGACCGCTGAAAAAGCTGTGGAACATGAAAGTGACGGTAATACCATTCGTAAATGATTCACTTGGAACGGTTTCCCAAAGCTTGAAAAACAGACAGGAAGAATTGAAAATCAGAGGAAATATCGAGACCAAACGAACCAGATAGAATACTTAGAATAGTCATAGACACCCGGGAATACTTGTTGCCGCTCAAACTGCCATGAAAACCCATCAATCAAAATTGTTAAAAACGTCAACTGGTGGGCTTTCAATAGATTCTTAATAACAAGTCTCCTCAGGTCTCCAGAACTTTGCTCAGTATCCTAGCCGATCTCAACAATGTTGTAGTCTGAATAGTCTCCATTCCTACTCCGATTTCCAATTGTTCTAATCCTTTAGAGATTGTTCAAGTGCACCAGCAACAATTGGTATCACCGTCAGCAGCATATTCCTCAGATTTTTAGTTCTCAGTCAAGGTTCAAGTATTTGTTCATCTTTTCACTCTCTTTTATTTTCAGCGAGTGGAGCACTGAACTGATGAAATCCACAAGACAACAAGCACTCTTTTTTTCTTTTTTCATCTTTTTTTTTTTCAATTAGCTGATCTTCTGGCCGAGATTAGGTGATCGAGGTTTTTTTCTCAAAATCCCTGAGAATTTAAATCGTCTCATTTTCTAGAATGGGTCCTGGTTTGTGCTTATACCATTTAGTAGCGTGGACGTTTGTACAATTCCCAGTGGATCACCTTTCTAACCCTGCAATGTTTAGTCCTGAACTCATTTTCTGCTATTTTGCTGCATTCGCTTGCTATTTGATTGTTTCATCTCTTTCTCAGCACAATCTATACCTGCAATTTCCTTGTGTATTACCGATTTTCGCTTTAATATAATTAGTCCTTATGGCGTTGTTTTGAGCTGCTATAAGAAGAAATTCCATTTCTCTCTCAAGATTCCCATCATCATCATCAGCATCTTGTCGTGCCATCAGCACAGATATCCCTGACCGTCTCTCGCCACCTCTCCCTATCATTCATCGCTTTCGGCATGTCCTCAGGGCTACACCCCGTATCCTCACAGAGCTACTGTATGTAGGTTCGAGCTGGTCGCCCTGCTTTTTCTCGGCCATGTGAAGGGGTCCATAGGAGTACATCACTACTTCGTCCTCACTTCTCTAGCAGTGTCCATTTTGTGACCATGTCCAGGTCTTTTTAAGTGCAATTTCGGTAGCTTGTCATTTGAAATATTCATACACTCTTCATCAACCTGTTGGTAGAATTTTCTTTCGTTATTTTGGAATGTCCTGTTTTGTTTGTTTTATTTGACCCAGTACCGGAACTTTTTTAGTATTCTTTCTTTTGATAATATCTTTTGATTTATTTCAACAAGTTGTATTGTCAGACGTTGTCTTTTTGGGTGTTTTTTCTTTCCGGTTGGTTCCTGTGTGTTTTACTTTCCTAAAAAGTTTTGCTTGTTGTTGCAATTGCTTTATTTGTTTTTCTAGCCTCATTTCCCAAGCAGTTTGTTTTTTTTTTAAATTTCAGTTTGGATTCCTTAGGAGGATATTAATCTTATGACTTTCTAGTTTTGCTCCAGCATTGATTAACTAGTTCAGTTCGGTCATGTTGTCCGTAAGAATATGTTGCAATACTTTATTTACGTTTTCGTTCTCCAACCATTTTTTTCCAGTTTTGATTCCTTTGTGATTGTAATGTAATTTTCTTCTTCTTCTTCTTCTTCTTCTTCTTCTTCTTCTTCTTCTTCTTCTTCTTCTTCTTCTTCTTACAATTATTATTATTTACTCATTTGAGTTTTTCACATCAGCGTTAGCTGATGGTCTTTCACTGGAGATTAAGTGACAGCAAGTCTCCTCAAGTCTCCAGGACTCTTCTCAGTATTCTGGCCATTCTCAATAATGTAGTAGTTTGGATGGTCTCCACTCGTCCGCCAACTTATAAGTCCTCCAGTCCCATTAATAATCCTTTAGTTATTGTGCCAAAAGCACCAATCACAATTGGTACAATCGTTACTTTCATGTTCCACAGCTTTTTCAATTCTCTTGCAAGGTCGAGGTACTCATCTTTCTTTTCAAATTCTTTCTGTTTTATTCTGTGGTCAGCTGGGACAGCAAGTCTTTCACTAAAGTTTGAATGATACCGAGTCTCCAGAACTCTCCTTAGTATTCTGACCGATCTCAGCAATGCTGCAGTCTGAATGGTCTCCCCTTATCCTCTTATTTTCAAGTCATCCATGCCATTTTTCCAATCCAATCCTTAGGGGATTGTTCCGAGCGCACCAATTACAAATGGTATCACCGTCATCTTCATGTTTTTTTTTCTTAATTCTCTAGAAAGGTTTTGGTATTATCTTACTTTTTGCTTTCTTTTAATTTTACACTATGGTCTGCCAGGGCAGCCAAATCCTATATTCGGCAGGTTGTTGTTTTTTTTTTCTTTTTTTGTTGCTTTTTGACTATGTTAAAGTCTGGAGTTCTGGTCGAGATAAGGTTATCATTTTGCATCTCAAAATCCCAGAGAACTTTCCATTAATTTTTAATGGGTCATAACAAGTCAGACTATAAACAATCAAATGTCTTTTTATCTGTTTTTTAAGCTATAACCATGGACGGTGGGAAATATGGCCACGAAATTGTCCGTGGTAAATAACAATAACTTGGGTCGTCTTTTATTTATTTATTTTTTTTTTTTTTTTTCTTCAGGATATTACATTTTGGAAAATAAAAAAAATGTTAACGCTTTTTGTCAGGTGTCCGATTTACAATGTAATTCTAAGTCTAAAATAGAATTATACTTTCTTTCTACCAGGTTAGATCAAGCGAATTGTATATTTGTACACAAGTGTATAAAGTAGTTGTCTTCTTGAAAATTCCCTAAGTGGAAATTATCTTTTTTTTCATTGCTTTTTTTTCGGTGCTGATCCAGAAAAGCCGGCTTATATATATATATATATATATAGGGTGGAACGATAAGATTGTCGTCCTAAAGTAAACAAAACTACAGCTTTATTTCAAAACTTTTATTGAAAAAATCCATTCAGGTAACTTGATTATGTAGTAGAGTTGACATCTATTCAATGTAGCCGCCTTCAGCCTCAGTCACCACCTCGATATGGATCCGGAACTGGGAGCATGCCTTTTCCACCAGCGCCGGCGGGAGCTTGGCGAATGGCGGCGATCAGGCTGGCTTTGGTGTTGTGGGAGGTCATGTTGGTGATGTTCTCGACGTATGACCAAACGAAGTTATCAAGCGGGTTCACGTCAGCAACCTGATGGACGTGATTAGCCTGAGGTTCTTCGTCTTCTCAGTCAAGATCTGGCTTGTCTGGCTCCTGTAGGACCTACATTTCAGGTCCTCATTCACACATGCATTAACACTTGTGTGTGAGACGCCTAAATCTCAGGAAATCGGCCGATTAGACCGCTGGGGAGTTTCATCAATGATTGCCTGGCCTTTTTCGGTGATCTCCTTGGTCTGGGTCTTCCTGGCGGTGTCCTCAGCCTTGGGCTTCCGCTCCACCACCTCTAAAGGGTCGTCCGATACGTTGAGCAATGCCCTCAAGCGTTGAACCGTCCAGATTTGCATTTTGAGCGTGCTGGCAATGGTCCTGTTGTTCTAACTTGGATCGGTAGAGAGCATGAGTTGTAGAGCGGCGCATCTCCGATTTCGCTAGTTGAACATCGTGTCACTTTCAGACATGATAGAAGGCTCCTATCACTCTTAGGATTTGTACACAACTGGCCAACTAGTAGATCGTCTGCAACAAAAAAAGAAAAGCGGTTTTCATTAAACGGAAATGGAATTATGTCATCTTTTCTTGGGCAACAATTTTATCGTTCTACCCTGTGTGTGTATATATATATAGATATGTGAATATATATATATATATATATATACTTACATTTATCATCCACGTAATAGAAGATTTCAGTAGTTTGCTTCATTTTTGATTGGACATTTACAGTCAAATCGACGATAACTTGTAAGGGATTAGGAAAGGAAAGACTAAGTACGAGGATCATTAAATAAGTTTTCAGACTTTTTTTCGTATGGGCACTTTTATAGATAGTACACACATGAAACTCTAGTCCCCTTCGAAGTAATCTCCTCCAACTGCAATGCACTTGTTGTGCCGTTACAACAATTTCTGGAAGGCCCCATGGAAGTCCTCGTGTGTGAGTGTGTCAATGACCTTCGTCACAGCCTCTTTCATCTCCTCAATTGTCTCATAACGACAGCCTCTGAGCTTAAGGAATAACCAAAAGTCACAGGGAGCAACGTCTGGACTGTAAGGAAGATGAGGAACTGTCTTGATGCCCTTCTTGGTCAAATAGTCTATGACAAGGATGAAGTTGTGGACTGGTGCATTGTCCTGGTGGAAATGCCACTGACCCGATTTAAAGATTGCTGGCCTCTTCCCAAGGAATTTCTTCCTAAACTCCCTTAAAACCTCTACATAGTAACCCTAACCCTAACCCTAACTGTTTGGCCAATCAACTCTGGTGTATTGACTTCCTTACTCCTCCCAAACCTCTCATCATTCCTCACAGACTCCCTGTCTTCCTTGAATCTCTTATGCCACTCAAAACTGATGCTCGAATCATGCAAGATGGTCGAAAAGCAGTCTGAAGCATTCCATACGTTTCTGTGTCATTTTTTTTGCAAGTTTAAAACAGAATTTTATTGCATATCGTTCTTCTAAAGTGTACTCACGTCCACATTGCATTTTTGAAATTAACCAGCTGTGACAATCAGTAGGGTGTATTCCAATTGCTGAACGGCGGTCTATTCTGGACAAGCATCAATTTTCCATGTCTTTTTTCTGATCGCTGGAAAAATAAAAACTTGAAAGTATAGTGTTTCAGTTGCGTTTTTACTTCGAGCAACGGCTATAAGGGTTGGGAAACATTAACGTCACCCTCTTAACGATATTACTAACTTCTAAATCTTCAGGAAAATTTTTATTTAGTTTTGTCTCTGTGTTTATTATTGCTGCAATAAAAAAAGACGTGTAAATTTACGGTAAATTTTCCTAACTTGAAATTTTGATCATTTTACGTAATTTAGGATCCAGCGAGCATTGATAAGAAATTAGTTTTAAAAAATCGGGAGAGAAGAAAATTAAATGAAGAAGAAGAAGAAGAAGAAGAAGAAGAAGAAGAAGAAGAAGAAGAAGAAGAAGAAGAAGAAGAAGAAAATTGTTCAGAAAAAAAACAAACCTCCGATCATTTAAAACTAGGTTGGATTTTTATGAAGTCTTCAGGTGGGAAATCAATTATGAAATATTGTCAGTGCAATAGTTTGATGTTGATTTGCTTGCCAAAAAATATAGCGTCGGTTTTGTAATGAGAAACTCTTTATAATAATAAATTGCGATGGAAATAAAAACAATGTTTGAAATTAAAAAAAAAAAAGATTGCTGAACAAAAGAGAAATAAAGAAAGAAAGAATAAGAAAAAAGAGAAAAATAACTGTTTTTTTTTTTAAGGCGGGAATAGAAGGCGGGAAACATCTGATTAAAAATAGAGAATGTATTTGTTTTTTTATGGAGAAGGTGAGAAACATAACAGGGAAAATGATAAGAGATATTAAGATTCTCTTTTTCTTTAATTTTTTTATACTGTGTCGACCATAAATAAACGCAATAAATAAACACACTACAACTAATTCTTTTAGTTTCGAAAAAAATTCACTTTCTTCTAAACCAAAGATGCTATGATAATATTATTACTGATATTAAACCAGTGGTTTTCAAATTTTTAAGAGCCACGACTCTTTTCTATTTCATGGTCTATCTCGTGGACCCAATATAAATAGTAATTTACAAAGCTCTTTGCTTCGATGTGGCACAAGGCCGAATGAATGGGGCGCCCAATGAGACTCGAACTCACTCGTGTAGGTTTGCTAGTCTAGCTTGCTAATCGTAGTAATTTACAAAGCTCTTTGCTTCGATGTGGCACAAGGCCGAATGAATGAGGCGCCCAGTGAGACTCGAACTCACTCGTGTAGATTTGCTAGTCTAGCTTGCTAATCGTAACACCACCAGAGGTGCCCAATCCAATATAAATAAAAAGGAAATCTCGTGGATTCCCATATAAATAAAAATGAAATCTCGTATACCCCCATATAAATAAAAATGAAATTTATCTAACATATTTAATAAAAACCACATCCAATATTTGCTCTAAGTTAATACATTTAGTGCGCACTAATTGACGTTTAATGATATAAATTGTCGACTCTTGGTGATATTTTAACAAAAATACAATTCATTTCTCTCGACAAGTGTAGGTAAGTATTTAGTGAACATTTAAGCAAGAGCTGAAAATGCTGTTTTGTATCGATAAGTTGAAGAAAAAGGCAACATCATTTTGACCGCCTTCCGAGACAACAATCGATACTTAGAAACCACGCTACGTCAAAATTTTGCGAGGAGCTGCGGTTTAAATTGTTAATACATAAGGGAGTTCGAGTAACTAGAAATATGAATTTGGGTTCTTGCACTAATCGGGCAATATACAATTTCCAGACACCCTTGAAAAATCTACGGACGCCTGCTATTTACGTTGCAGAACCCCATTGGTACTCAAACTACAGTTTGAAAACTAGAAATATGAATTTGGGTTCTTGCACTAATCGGGCAATATACAATTTCCAGACACCCTTGAAGCATCTACGGACGCCTGCTATTTACGTTGCAGAACCCCATTGGTACTCAAACTACAGTTTGAAAACTAGAAATATGAATTTGGGTTCTTGCACTAATCGGGCAATATACAATTTCCAGACACCCTTGAAACATCTACGGACGCCTGCTATTTACGTTGCAGAACCCCATTGGTACTCAAAATACAGTTTGAAAACTAGAAATATGAATTTGGGTTCTTGCACTAATCGGGCAATATACAATTTCCAGACACCCTTGAAACATCTACGGACGCCTGCTATTTACGTTGCAGAACCCCATTGGTACTCAAACTACAGTTTGAAAACCATTGGTTGAGAGCATTGGAACTCTTTGATATGGTTTTAAAACATATTAACTACGGAATTTTGGATAGAAGCATACATTTTCGGATCATCCCATTGGCATAATGGTTTGAGAGTTCGTCAATAGTCCAGGAGACTGGGGTTCAATCTCAGGTCAAGTCATACCAAAGACTCAAAAATGGTACTTGATTCATCCTTGCTTAACACTCAGCATTATAAGGTTAGGATCAAGGATAAGAGGAGCAATCCAGGGAAAAGAGTTGCATTTACCACAACACCTCGGTGTAGTAGCTATTGAAAAGGGAGACTTCCGGCCGCCCTCGACTTCGGTCGGCCAATTTACTTATATATTTATATCTTCCCACATCTTACGAAATGTCAAGGTCCGCAAGAAAAATTCGCCGACGATTGTATAAGGGACCCATACGTCTTGCTTTGTGCTACGTCTTAGCTAAACTTAGTGAATAATTTTATATTCATATCTTTGGTTTCAGAGTTTCAATTATGAAGACTTTCACATTAAATAATATTTCATAATATCTGATCTTATAAAATAATGTTCTTCGAGAAATGATAAAATTCTCGCCTCTTTGATTTAGAATAAATATTTTTGAAACTAGCAGTAAATTTATTTAGGTCTGATACTATATATATATATATATATAAGAGTGTGGGGTGTGTTGGGGTGCGTGAGTGTGTGTGTGTGGGTATGTGTGTGTGAGTGAGTGTGTGTGTGTGCATTATCATCGTCAACATCATAGCACCGATTCCCTTGACTCGTTCACCATCCGTCACAATCGTCCGTTGCTACTGTAGGTCCTGGAGACGACATACAGTGTCCGAACAGTGCTAGTCGGCTTACGCTAGGGCATCCATGTGTGGGAATCCATCGGAGAATCTCGCTTATAATTCCGTCCTTACTTCTCCAGCAGTGACATACTGGTCCTGCTTGAGAAATAAAAACTAACTGTAAAGCGATATATATATATATGTATATATATATAAATATATATATAAGTAGGCGAGGGTGACCCTGAGGCTCACTTTTGAATAGCTACTACACCGAGTTATAGATGGCGCTACTCCTGTCCCTGGATTGCTCCACTTTCCCTTGATACGAACCTTATTATGGTGAGTGTTAAACAAGGAGTTATCAAGTACCATTTTTTTCAGTTTTTGGTGTGACTCGATCTGGTATTAAACCCCTGTCTCGCGGGCCACTGGCGAACATTCTACCCACTTGGCCAATTTATATATGGGAGTGTGCGTGAAAAACAGTATAAACTGTCATAACTGTCATGTCTTCGGCAATGAAGACAGCGCATCACTGAAGACCTCCCTGATGCATCTAAGATGTATGATTGAAATATCAAGTATGTGCAAAAGTTTTCACCGCTATTTTTTTAATAAAGCCTAGATACACAAGATTCGCAAGAAATTTTGCATACTCCTAATTTCACTTTTGGAACTCGTCTGGCATAATTGTTGGCTAGACTGGCAGACAAATGCCACTGAGTTTGATTTTCACTGTGTGGCTCATGCTGCTGGCCTTGTGCCAAACTAAGTTTGCTAAATGATTACACCTACTTTCCATTTTTCTATTCTTTTTTCTTCCCACATTCTCTTTCTGTCTCTCTCTCTCTCTCTGAGTGTGTGTGTGTGTGTGTGTGTGCAATTGATACATCTAAACTCTTTTTTCGCTTTCCAGTTCTCCCACCTCTTCGATTTCTCATTCGTACGAAAACTTTATCAGCTTTCTCCTCTCTCTAAATTCCTCCTCCACGCCCCCACTCCGTTTTTATTCTTCTTTCTCGTTTTGTCTTTTATTTTCACCTTTTTTTCTTCACTCCTTCTCCATTCCTCTCTTTCCTCTCAAGTTTTACTCTCTTTACATCTCACTTCTTTTTTCTTTCAGTCTTTCTTTTTTGCTCCAACTTCTCTCACTCTCACTCTCTCTCTCTCTCTCATTCTTTTCCTGTTTCTCTGTCTTTCTATTTCCCAATCCATCTTCCTCAGCTCGGAAATTAACGCCAAGATAATGTGCTGGGGAGGGGTGTAAGTGCCAATGTGATTGTCATTTTAAAATCAATGAGAACGGAATTGCATTCACAGCGCCACCTACACACTTTCATGCCGAGAAAAATGATACCTTGACTTTCCCCGCGAGAAATTTAGGCTAACAAGGTGAGAAACTCTCGTTTGCAACTATCGATCAAAAGCTATGATAACATCAGCAGACAATTTTGATCGGAAGACATTTATGACTATTTATTTTGACAATAAATGGTCTGTCATCAATACCTCAACTTTTAAAGTTATTAACTGTATCGCATATATCAGAATTTCTCAAACTTAATTCGATGAAAAAAAAGTAAGTGTAATTACGTACGCAAACTAAGCATCGAAATCGACAATCTGATATTACGTAATACGCCGCACAACACTCTGTATTCTGGATAGTGGATTTGTCCAAATTTGTGGAAACCTGATTCACAGGTGAGAGGTCAAAAATCATACCAGCCGAAGTAAGTCTGGGAATTGTGTGAACGTTTGATCATTGGCAAGAAGCAGTTATGTGATTTTAAGAATTTTCAGCCGCTAATAATCTTTCGTATATCTTTATAGCTTCAAGGGACAATTCTTGATACTAATGATTTATACACAATAATATGGTTTTAGGTAACAATTCATATTATGCAATAACCATGTGTTTTCATACAGTTATATGTTTTTAAAGCAGATCTTTAGATGGGGCGCGAACAAGTACAACTAATCCGGGTTGGTGTGGACATTGGTGCAATGGCAGTAGATGAGTGCTCCACACTTCCCCATAGGAACAGAACTAGAGCTTCCCAACCAGATTCGGTTTAGAGTCATACATATAATACCTCTTTTTTGGTGGGATGGAGTCTTACTGTTGTGTCCTCGTCGCCAAAATGTTGTGATGTTGTTATCAATAACAACATAGAATTTGGAAGGTTTATTCTTTTTGTGTATAACAATGAGTCAAAAAATGTGAGGAGATGATTAACTAGTATTTAGTTGGAAGAGTCCAACTTCTTGCACGGGAATTATCCTACTACACAACACTTACCCACTCTGCAGAAATGCAATAGCGTATTCTAAACCCTAAAGAGGATCATTACTTACCTGCTTCAGCGTCAGAAGAAATGCTTTTGTCGTTGGAAATGGAGTCAGTGACCTGAGTTTGAATTCAGCACGTGGCTATTTGCGGGACATTTTGCACAAATGACTTTGAGAACGGCCAGGCTTTATGAATACTGAGACTAGACTCTTTAAGTATTATAGATCTTCTCTTTCCTGTTGGACATTTTTTTGGATAAGGTTTTTTGTTATATGTTCATCTATCTTATAGCCCAACACCGTAAAATCCACTCATTTCCTAAATCCAAATTTCGAAAAATTCCAGTTGAAAACACCACTATAATAGCATAGGGATTTAATTAGATATGGCTACAAATCCTAGAAGCCCAACATATTAAAAAAAAAATAGAATTAACAGAATTAACTTTGGAAATAGCGACAGTGCTTTGAAATGCCTTTAGTCCTTTTTCTTTTTTTCAAATATTCTATTTTTCTTGACAATATTCTATTTCCGTTGATAGAATTCTGTTTTGAATTTTTTCGATGTCATCAGCATCTCAGTTTAATTCAACTAGACGTTTACGTAACTTTTGCAATGATATAAAAAACCTGAAAATTTAAAAAGAAAACCATATTTACAATTGCAAACAACCCTTGATGATGGCCTATGAAAGGTCTGAAAGTGCTCGGGACAAGTTCGGTAAATTAATCGACCAATTCCAACTTAAAACCAAAATACTTGTCTGGAAACTTGAAAGGATCCTGATAAAATTATTATTGAAAAAATGTGTCTTTATTATTAAATCAAACATGCATAAATAAAGGACTCCTGCCCAAATATATATATATATATATATATATATATATATATATATATATATATATATATATATATATAAACGGAATGTGTAGAAACAAAATAAAATTCTCCTTTTTTTTCAGGTATATACAGCCATGTGAGAAAATGTTCTTAAACATTAAAAAAATAGAATGTTTAGTTGTTACTTAATTTGCTTTTAAAATTTATAACCATTTGAACGAGAATTTGTGGAGTTATTGAATTACAAAATAATATTCTGAAATGACCTGTACATTTCAAACGGTGCAATTTTTTTAAAGCTCAAAACCACACACACACACACACACACACACACACACACACACACACATATATATATATATATATATATATATATATATATACGACTTGTACTTGAGGATATTTCACGGAATACACACGAATAGTGGCACAAAGTTAATCCATATATATCATTCTGAAATAAATGTCTATTGATTGATATTAATATTCTAAACTTTGATTTACTAACATATATACTTCCAAAAAACAACTTTAGATTTAAATCCAAGATTATGTTTTGTAGCTCACATTTTGGGGTGAATATTTTTAGATTCAAATGAATAATAAATGCTCTCATTATTTAATAAGCAGTTTTCTTTCTTCTTTTTTTTTTTAATTAGCGATTGCTCTGTTGATAGTTTTCATAATTATCCTGAAAAAGTGGTGCCCGTGGTGTAATGGTTATCGTCGTGGGAAATGGAAACGGCAACACGAGTTCAAATCCTGGACGACTGATTGCATTTTACATAGCACAAATACCCTTGGGAAAGGTATGAATCCAATTATTATCCTACCAGCTATGGGTAAATAGTAGGGCAGACTGTGTTCTTAAGCCTTGGTGAGGCAACTAGTCTAGGAGAAGGAAAACTCTGAATTCAAACCTGTTAAACTCCGCTTAAAAATTGACCTTGTGCCATATCCTGCCCGAGCGGTGGGGTTGGTAAATATAAATATTTGTAGTCTATTTTTGAGAAAAAAATTAGTGACATTGGATGGATTGATTTACAAAAAAATCAACATTACCACTTTGTGAAAGATTACAAATTGACAACTCTTTCTTTTGCAGAATAATTATGAAAGCTATCAACAGAGCAATCACTTATTTAAAAAAAAAAAGAAAAAAAGCAAGAAAACAGCGTATTAAAAAATGAGAGTATTTATTATTTATTTGATCTTCATTTTCTATTACATTTCTAATTACCTGATTTCTTTTTTTTATTTCAATCAGCGCTTTTACATCAAAATATTCAAATCTTCTAGCAAGAAGTAAAATTACTTCTTGCCGGGTGGGTGAGGGGTCTTGTGTCGCTTGAACCCCAGTTCAGGCCATAAGAAACACGAGCCAGAAAGTGTATTCACGATGACTGGACACATACATACATACATACATACACTCCCTCCTCCCCTTTCTCTCTCTCTCTCTCTCTCTTACTCACGCACATATATCCCTATGGTGTAATGGATATGGTCGTAAGAAATAGATATGGCGAACTGTGTTCAAATCCTTAACGAAGCTGTTTGCATTTCACATTGTGCTAATACCATTGGGAAAGCTATGAATCTAACTACCCTCCCTCGGGCTATGCTTAAAACAAGAGGTCAAACTTGACTCTTTATCCTTGGTATGACAACCGGTCAAGAAGATGGAAAACTCTGAATTCAAACCTGTTAAACTCCGCTAAAAATTGACCTTACGTCGCATCCAACTCGCGCGAAGGGGTTAGTATATATATATATAGTAATCCACCGACAGACTGTTTCGTTGTATCACAACTCTTCAGTGTGACAAGACAAGTAGGACGCTTTAAGCTAGGATCGAAACCCGCCAACTTTACGTTAGACTTACGCACACAGGGCTTCTTGCTTGCTACAATGCTTAGTAAGCTAAACTGGCAGACTATTACTACTGAGTTTGAATCTCACAGAGTGCCCCATACAGCCGGCCCTATGCCACAAGTAATCAAAGCTCAGTAAATGAATATACGTGCACAGAGCGACTTCCAAGTGCTCACATATTCACGCTGGTGAACATGCACACACAACCAATAAGTTAAAATGCGAAAAAATAGATTCTTACACCCACTCACTAAAAAAGAAAAAAAAAACTCTACGTATAAGAAGCATACAAAAATTCATAACTAGGTCGAATCGAACAAAAAAGCATTTGTGACTCGTTCGACAGCGTTCTTCGATTTGGAAGACGCTTGTAGATTGCAGTGAATCACGCTTGCATTGGGTAATGGCGGCGGGAAGGCATCCAATTTACCATTTGTATGCTTGGAAGGTATTGGACACCGTTTTGAGAAGAAGAAGAAGAAGAAGAAGAAGAAGAAGAAGAAGAAGAAGAAGAAGAAGAAGAAGAAGAAGAATGGGGGCGACAAGGAAATCGTCGGGTTACAATTAGAGCGCTTTTTATGCCTTTTCGTGCAAGGCAAGTAGAAGTGCGATGGATGAGAGCTTCAAGAGACATGGTTTACGGATGACACGTAGACACGGTTTCAAAACATCCGGATCATTACGTATTTTACTGATTATAGCCATAAAATAAATCCAGGAAATTGTACTCGTTCGGTATAACAGAAGGTTTTTTTTAAGTCGTTGGAGGCTTAAAAAACAAAATAGTGATTACTAAATCGGAGGCTATTTGCCATCTAAAATGTAGAAAGATAAACATAAACTGTATCTGCGAGAATTGCTTAGAATAAATTGATAGTATCCCCTGCAGATTATTAAGACCTCGCAAAGAAGGAATGTGCTGGTTATGACACTATATTGCAACCGATGTTGAAGCTCCAATTCTAGAAATCTTGTAAGTAGGAAGAACCCCTTCACTGAAAAAGTTGTGGAACATGGTGACAGAGACACCACCCATTATTGGAGCCGCTGGACTAGTCCCAAAGAACTAAGAAAAGATATGCAGAGAGAACTAGAAATCCGAAGAAGAATCGAAACCATCCAGACGACAGCTTTTATAATATCTGGTCGAATATTAGGAAGAGTTCAGGAGAGCTGAGTAGATTTACTGACACTTAGACTTCAATGAAAACCACCAGTTACTACTGGTGTGAAAAATTCGCAAAGAGAATAATAATAATAATAATAATAATAATTAGAAGAAGAAGAAGAAGAAGAAGAAGAAGAAGAAGAAGAAGAAGAAGAAGAAGAAGAAGAAGAAGAATATGAAATACAAATGAATCCCCCAATCCAAACCCGAAGACTATTCCTTGTTTTAATTAACAAGTAAAAGAACCTGTCACATCGTAGATTTTGCTGGGACAGCAAACCACAGAGAGAAGTTGAAAGGAAACAAAAAACCTGTCAAATACCCGGACAACCAGAATTTTGAGAAAAACAGTGTATCAGGAAAGCGATAGTATTAAAAATCATTCTAACCTTGGAAAAATTTCCATGAACCTGGAAACGACAATCGATAATCTGGATATTAGAGGAAGAATCGAAACCATCTAGACGATCGCACTGCTCAAATTGGCAAGGAGATATAAAGAGACTATAATGAAAAACCATCAGTTAAAAACCGGAGTGTAAAAACTAGCGTAGAGCAAAATAATGCTTCATAAGTTGCTGCGACAGGTACTGCCATTTTGGGGCAAGAAGAGATACCTAAACAGAAGACTAAATCTGTTTTGTTAAGTATCAGCCTCAAATAAAAAACACGCTATTGAGCGTAGCTACATTGTTCGTTTAAAAATCATTACAATCATTAATATTATTACTCTCTCGTAATTTTCGAAATCGTATAACTTCATTGTTCTTTTCTTCTTTTTCTTTTCCATTTTTTTCAAGACATTACATTCTTTAAAATGAACCAAAACACCTGGAGAAAAAGCTAGATGGAAACTAGACACGAAATCAACGTGCTTTTTGAATAAATCCTGGAAACAACCCCCCGCACACACACACACACACACACACACACAAAACAGAAGCTTCCATATCACAAATTATCCAAATAAAATGAACAAGATATGCGGGACACAACTTGAGAAGCAAGGAGGAATTCATCAACTTCATCGTCATCATTATGTTACGCTGCTAGCACAGATCTCTCTGACCCTCTCTCGCCACCCGTCTCTATCGTCCATTGCTCCCGGCAGGTCTTCTAGGCTATATCCTGTATCGGCACACAGCTGTTGTTAGTAGGTTCTAGCTGGTCGTCCTACTTTTGTTCATCCATGTGAAGGGGACCACAAGAGTATATTGCTTATGAGTTGATCCTTACTTCTCCAGCAGTGTCCCGTACAGCGTCTCATCAACTGAGACAGACATCAATTAGCGACTAGCAAAGGCGTAAACAACTATCGATAGGCTATTGGCTATATGGAAGTCAGACCTGACCGATTAAATAAAATGCAGTTTTTACCAAGCAGCGGTCGTATCGATACTACTATATGGATGCACCATATGGACGCTAACTAAGCGTATGAAGAAAAAGCTTGACGGCAATTACACAAGAATGCTGCAAGCTATACTGAACTAGTCCTGGAGGCAACACCCCATAAAACAGCAGCTGTACGGCCGCCTACCACCCATCACGAAAACTATCGAAGTTAGACGAACTAGACATGCTGGACACTGCTGGAGAAGTAAGGACGAACTCATAAGTGATTAACTCTTGTGAACCCCTTTCACATGGACTAGTAGAGGTAGGATGACAAGCTTGAACTTATATACAACAGCTCTGTGCCGATACAGGATGTGGCCTTGCAGACCTCACAGGAGCGATGGACGACAAATTCATAAACGAAGTTTTTCTATGGATCCCAATATATGTACGCGCTAGTGTTGCCGGCCAGCAGGAACATATTTACATCAGCTCTGTGTGGACATTGTATGTAGTTTAGAGAACCTGCTACGAGCGATGGATGCGAGGGACGGATGGAGAGAGAGAGAGAGAGAGAGAGAGAGCGTGACATATACAGATATCAAAATAGGAATTGTCCGTCTCAGTAATAATCTTTTTCAAATAATCTTTTCGTTAAAAGTTTGTACAGCTCTTCCTTTCAAAAATAATTTGCTGGTTTTAAATTATGATGCATTTAAAATATATTCATAAAATAGATTTTCTCGAAGATCAGACGGAAAAAAGAAAAAATAATTTTACGACTAAACTTTTATATATTACTTCACGTTTCAAAATAAGTTTAATGGATAACCCGATGTCAAAATGTTTTAGACGTTTTTTCCAATGCAGGCATCGACAGGTTTGCCCATGTTCTCTTTCTGTTATGATGCCTGCTTGCCCAGTCGGCTGGGGCTACGGAATACACCAACTGCGCCTCTGCAGAGGGGCGAGACTCCCCCAACGGGTATCCTGGATATAACACAAAACAATCTGATGATGAGGTTCCAGTGATGCTGTATCTTTCGGAAATGCGGAGCACCCCTTCATTGCCATCACTCCCAGGTCCACTCTGGCCAAAGACAGGTTGCACCCGATAAGGCCCTATCTACGGGTTAAATAGAACTAAACTGCATACTTGTGCTAAACTGAATTGTTTGAAATTGAAATGCTTTGATATCTAACTGTGTGTGGAAAAAAATTGTACCTGTACTAAACTGAATTGTTTGAATAAGAACTGTTTTATAAAATTGAATAGCTTAAAATAGAAATGTTTTAGACAATTAACCTGTTTACTCATGCTAAGCTAAATTGTTTGAAATAGAACTGATTATTTATATAAAACTGAATTTGGCATTAAATAACCTACAAAGGTTGATATGTCATAAAAACCAAACAACCAATCAACTATGATGCCTACATCAGAAAAAGAAGCTCATCGTAGTTTGGTTTGGGTTACCCATAAAGCGCTTTCAACCTGGTCTCGCATCATATATATTTTTAAACGTCGTTACAACAGTTACTTCGCTGTAAGGCAGGTAGGATTCGATCCCACCCAACATTTTTGCTGGAACGGAGAAGTAAACGGAAGACTAAATGTTTTTTGTTAGATTGGTTTAGTTTCTTTGTTGAATGGCATATCAACATTCGAGGGTTATTTAATGCCATAATTTGGTGTTTTTAATAAGCATTAACCTAAATAAATGAACATGCTATTGACCTTAGATGTATTGTTTGTATTTATTCTTGATAATAAAATGATTGATTGATTTTAACAGCGCATAAACTCTTCAAGGATATCTTCTATCCCTAAAGGTTAGGGGATCTCATATTTCGTCCATTCAAATTTAAATCCTTTGTCTAATTGTTTCTTAAGTATATTTTACACACAATTATGCAATATCAAATATTCATACATAATACAAATAATTTTCACGCAGTTTTATGGTTTCAAGTATCCTTATCTAATACAATTAATTTTCAATGGGAACCTAAAAGATACTACCACCTAGGAATAAGGGCAAAGTAAGGATAACTCCACATTCTTCAAAGCTCCAGAACCGAGGCCTTACTACTGGATGCACAACAATGTCATACTCAGAACACCCATTTTGACGGGGGCGGTTTTACTCCTCAACAGAGGATGGAATCGGCGTATTTTTACTCTAGCTAAAAGAGCTGATTCCCCAGCTGAATATTCACTTATATTCAAATCGACTTCTTACTCTAAATGTAAATCTGCTGCTAATGTTTCTACGAAAGAAAAAAAGCCTGCAGTTGGCATGCGCGTGTATATGAATATAGGTTTATACTAATAATGGACACCTCTATGCAATTTCAAAGCACGTAAATGCCAAGAATTATTAGGCTACAGCCATGAAGATCGCAGACAGATTTCTAGATATAAAAGGTGTCACGCTCTTTTTAACACTTTTATGTTACATTCGTCATTATAATGGATCATACAAGCATCTCGCCGATTGCACACAATTGAAAAATACTGTACACTTTTCTTTCATTCCTTTGGTTGAGTAAAGATAAATCGAGTCTTTTGTCAATCTGACCCACAAGTTGAAACGATGTAACGCCTTCTCCTTATAGCCAAATCTAACGGGATCCATGCATATATTAATATTATTTGTACCCATTTTACAGTTATTTTTCTCAACCATTTTATCAACATAGATAGATAGATAGATAGATAGATAGATAGATTCCTGGTACGTACATAGTTATAAACCATGAACTGAATGATATTGGCTAATTCATACACACACACACACGGACGTACTTATATATATATATATATATATATATATATATATATATATATATATATATATATATTGATTTATGGAGTATTTCATTTATCTTAATGGATTGTTTAAAAATATTGGTGGGTTATGTGATAAAATTAGCTGTTTCAAATTATGAGTGATTTTTTTCATAGAACTGGTGAATGATTTCATAATATCGCCCAACAGGATGATTAATATTGAGCGACTGTTTTATTGATATTGATTGGTTGGATTGGTTTCGTTTATTTGTTTAACGGCATATAAACCCGTGAAGAGTCATTTAACGGCGATTCATTTTCGAATCCTCGATTCCAATTGTCACCAAGTTTACAAAGTTCCATTTCAATTATTCTTTCAATTGCAGGTTATTTTCCAATCTTTACTTTAGATTGTTTAATGTTATATTAAATATTATTTGTTTATTCAATACCGAAATTTGATTAATTTGTAAATACTTCATTATAAACTTAGCTTTACATTTTCAACGATTTGTTTTAGTCTTAGTTGCTTTTTTATTTGTCTATAATAACCCTTTGTTTTTATACAGTTTTATGATGTTCCAATCTAATACATATTTATACATATTTATACGGTTTTAAGTATTTCTCTCAGATATAAATAGTTTATACATAATCACATGGTTTCAAGTAAGAATTCCAATTAAATTGTAATGCCATGCAAAAGGCATGAATCTATCTGTTCCCTTGAAAGAGGAGTCTTTGTAGCGTTGTTGCTAACGTGTTTGACTGCGAGCTCAGAGTAAGAGGGTTCGAAATGCAGTCACATTATTACTTTAACTTTCGGACTAATAATCTTGGAAAGCGTATGAATTCCTTATCCACCCCCCACCCCCAGCTATGGGTTAAATAGTACTACTACTGTTCTTCTATAAAGATGGCTTTGTCATTAAATTACTCACGAAAGTTTATACGCCATTAAAACAAAGAAATCAAATCAGCGTTTGTTACGTAACCTGTCTAGAAGGAAAAGTCTAAGTTCAAACCAGCTTTACATACTGGCCATGGCTTTGGAGTTGCGTAAATACGCCCATCCGACAGTTTTGCGTACTCACCAGTAAATGTAATCCCAAAACATTGATGTCCCTGTAGGAAAAGGGAGAAACTTATCGTTCGTAATAACAATCCCAATAGAAAGAGAACTGGCATATGAAATTATAGACGGTTCCTGTTATTCGGTAAAATTTCTGACCTTTCATACCAATAAATTGGAGCCAAAGCTCAATCCAACTTTAATAGTTGTCATGCATAATATCAGGATCAATCATAGAAAGCTAATCAGGGAATTACTGCAAGAACCAAATGTCTGTTCAAAACTCTAGCCATCGTACTGGCTGCATCTCAACCCAACCGAAGAAGTTTTTGCAATTCAAAAGCAAAGGTTTAATTCGATTAAATCAAAAGACAGAAACAAACTGAAGCGTCAGCTGATATGTTGATGTTGCAGTGAACTCAATTTGAAATTGTCATTTCCATAAATTTTATAATCACATTAGATATTTTTATGAAATTTGCCACCATAAATTGCCTTTGATTTGATTCAAGGTTCTACAATTTTTCATTATCTAAGAATGTTTTTATCTCATCTCTTTATTTGTAGTTTCATTTGAAATAGTGTTCTGAGTATGACACAAAACTACATCCGCGGGTGTGGCTCCAGCTCTGGAGCTCTTGGGGAGATGGAATACTCTTCAATGCCATTTATCCAAGGTCCACACTGACATTAATCCATTAATCCCTAAATCCATTTTCAAGTTGGATTTAATTAAGCATTACCATAAAAAATGCAATCACCATCATTTTTAATGTTTGCAGTCCACAAAATGCAAAATGTGATGAGGCTAATTGTATTGTTGCAGAGAAGTTAGATCTTCCCCAGCCAAAAAAGAGAAATTTGGTGTCCTGGGTATGACACTAAACTGCGTCTGATGGTGAGACCTCACGTTTTGCGCCCTGAAGAGCGTGGAGTACAACTACTTCAATTACTCAAAGGTCTTATGAGTGGTAATACAATGTTAGGGTCTCGTCCATGGATCAAATGGATTTGTTTGAAAATTATTTTATTAAATAGGAATACACGAAATCATATAAATATGTGCAAACAAATGATTATCAAATAAAATCATCTTTAGACAGGAATAATTGAAATTATTTAACTGTATACAAATTATTTATATTGATTATATGGATTTTCCCCACCGCTCCGCACAAGCAGGGTGTGACAAAAGGTTAATTTTTGTGCGGAGTTTGAATTCAAAGTTTTTTCCTTCTCCAAGACCGGTTGCCATACCAAGGTTAAAGAGTTCAGTCTGCCCTACTGTTTGCCTATAGGTGAAGTGGGGGTAATTAGATTCATACCTTTCCCAAAGATATTAAAGCAATGTGAAATACAAACAACCTTGTCCAGGATTTAAACTCGGTTCACCACGTTCATTTCTTACGACGGTAACTATAATACGACGAACACTTCGTATTTACCAAACCCCTTCCTACAAGTCGGATGTAACATGAAGTCAATTTTGAAGAGAATTTCGACAGGTTTGACTTCAAAGTAGAGTAGACTGAACACTTTAGAATTGGTATTTGTATTAAGTTCAGTTACTTGAAGTTAAAAATATTCATTATTACTTATTATTATTATTATTATTATTATTATTATTATTATTATTATTATTATTATTATTATTATTATTATTATTTACTCATTAGAGTTTTTCACATCAGCGTTAGTTGATGGTCTTTCACTGGAGTTTGAGTGACAGCAAGTCTCTTCAAGTCTCCAGGACTCTTCTCAGTATTCTGGCCGTTCTCAATAATGCTATAGTTTGGATGGTCTCCACTAATTATTATTATAATTATTATTATTATTATTATTATTTGAAACCATATTTCTGGAAATTATTAGAAAGGAAACTAAAACAAAATGTAATTGGCAAAAAAAATAGTATATTGAAACCATTTAGTCACTTGAATTATTAGTTTTAATACAAATTATTGATTATAGATAAAGTGCAATGAAATATACAATGAAAATTGAAAATATAAAGTTAACTGTAATCTGCCATTCACAAATGAATCAAATTTCGGCATTATTAATCTATAAGGAGCTGATAATCTAAACCCAATCAAAATTATTGGGAAAATATTTTGGATATTTTGAAATGAAAAGAAAAGTTTCCAAAATGGAGTCTGTTATGTTTTAATCCCCAAGAAAATTTTTGATCTTTTATTATAGGAATTATTTTCATTTTTAATTGTATAAAAGAAAAGTCGAAAAACATTTCAGATTAATTTTTCTTGCTTCTCAGTCATAATTTTAAATTTTTGTAAATAACTATATCACATATATTTTTAAATACTTCATTTGACCCACCTGTGAAGACTTTCTCTGTTGGTGACCCGGTTGTATATATATATATATATATATATGTGTGTGTGTGTGTGTGTGTGTGTGTGTGTGTGTGTATAAATCTATATTTCACAATATCAATTAAAATTTTACAGGTGTTATAGTTAGCCAAGACAGAAGATTTTTTTAACTTTTAAAGAAACAATATTCATAAAAATTTCTTTAGTGATTAAAATCTTTAAATAATTTTTAAGTCTATGGCGAAAAGAAAATAAGGATGTATATCATAACCATTTATTTAGCCTAGGTATTGCTTAAATAGTATCACAACTGTTTTTCGACAATTATGGATTCGGCATTAAATAACCCACGTAGGTTGGTATGCCATCAAACTAACAAATCAAATCACCATCTATGACCCATTTAGGCCACCATTAACAAAAATATTTCCTTCTAAGTACTTCAACCAAAAGAGAATCAGATCTCTATGATAAAATAAAACGGGATTTCTTCTAAACTATAACCGTATCAGTACGATTATATAGTTGCACCACTTGGACTTTAACAAAATGCATAGGGAAAAAACTAGAGGACAACTGAGCAAAGATTAAATAAAATTATCTTCATGGAAACTAAGAAAAATACAGCAACATAACAATCTGTCAAAGCAATGAATCTTTTGTTTGGCCAAGAAAATTACTATCATCCCATTCCTAAATGAAAAAAAAAACAACATTTTCTATAAAGAATGAGAACTAGCCTCAAAATGCAGTCACGAAAATAAGTTTTTTCTATGCTATTTGCATCCCCACTATGAAACGAGAAAATCGAAACAAGTTAACAACTATTTTAGAATACTTAAAATACCAAAAATTAAATAATTTAGATTTCTTAAAAGACTTCACTTAAAATATTCGGGTTTCAGGAAACTCGACAGATGAAAGGGGACGAAATTCCGTCGGATATGTAAATAAGATTAACGAAATAAAAAACTTACACTTGAAAATATATATATATATATATATATATATTACTTTGTAAATGAATAGAAGTTTTTACATTCTGAGTGGTCTGTGAGTTTATATACGCAGAAAGAAATGTTCATTGAAAAATGAATGAATCTATCTCTTCTTTTCCAGCTACGTATAAGCAGTAGGACAGACTGAGTAGTTTAGCCCCAGTATAACAATTATTTTTGGAGAAGGAAAACTCTGAATTCAAACCAGCAGTAATCCGGAGGAAATGGATCTTGTATCACACACACACTCATATATATATATATATATATATATGTGTGTGTGTGTGTGTGTGTGCGTGTGTGGAGAGACATAGAGTTGCTTTTTATTAAGTCGAACTTCTCGTATTTGTAATCTTTTTTAAAGATTTTATTATAAGGCATATTTGTGTTATTAACGAGCGTCTTTTAATGTTGTTTAGAATAGGGTGGCCTTGCATTTTATGTTGATTGATGTGTGTTTTTATAGCATTATCATCGCACATATAGAAAGGATAATTTACGAGAAGGGTTGCAGTTGAATAATTGACTTAGTGAGCGAACGTAAACTACTTTAACCGGATATATGTGTGTGTATGTGCGTGTGTATGTGTGTGTGCGTGTGAGTGTAGAGCAACCAGAACAATGGTTGGTTGCTTAGTTTTATAGCATGTCAATCCTTGTGGGGTTATTTAATGCTGACATCTTTTCTCAAAGCAATTGTATAGCTTCACATAACTAATTATAATCCTTTGAAAAATTATAGCTTCAAATAACTGTTCTTTATATAGAAACAATGCATACACAATTGTATAGGAGATGTCCTCGTGGTGAAATGATTAATACGCTGGACGGTGGAATCGTTATAAGCGAGTTCGAACTCCAGTCGCGCTATTACGTTCACTTTCGGACAAATACCCTTGGGAAAGGTATGAACCCTCTAATCATCCCAGCTATGGGCTAAATAGCATCATTGCTGTTCTAGAAGGATGGCTTTGGAATTATATAACCCAGAAAGGCTGATTAAAACCAAGGAAAAGAATTAACAATTGTATAATTTCAAGTAACTTCTCCTAATTAAAAATCTTTTTTTGCACGTAGTAATATGGTTTTAAACATTCCTGTCTTATACTGACCAACTTCAAATGTAACATTTACACCCACAACTCTTCATTGGATCCGAGCAGGGCTTGATGTATTGAAAACAAAACGGGTGACTCTACACTCCCCAGAACTGGAGCCTCTCGACCAAATGCAGTTTAATCAAACATAAAACAACCAGAAAAATGCACAGGATATCTATTTAGTCATATGATAGAATATAAGGATATGTTTTTCTTCCAACGTATTTGTTTCAAAGTCTTTCGCATTTTATTCCCGTCAAAGTTCTTCCCTTCCAGGAGTGATAGTCGATTGGGACGGATGACGAGATCGCCGTGAGAATTTCTCGGGGTTTTATTGTTCCACTGGGTTATATTTTTTTAAGAAATTAAGAAATATTTCTAAGGATTATCACTCGATAACGTCAGTCTACCGTTTGTTGGAGACGTGTGCTACAGGATATAAAATAATTTTAAGACTTAATCTTTCGTATTCTGTTTTTGCACATTCAGACAAATTTAATAGGGACTGCAACAAGCAATAGTGACCTCAGTAGATGCAAGTCATCTTTTTGCTTCAAAAAACAAAGCCACAAATGAACGCATTAGATTTCGAACGCACTGACAACGAGGTCAGCTCCAGCAAGTTAATCACGACACCACGAGGATTCCTTTTTCTTATTATATATATATATATATATATATGTGTGTGTGTGTGTGTGTGTGTGTGTGTGTGTGTGTGCATTGGGTGCGTGATAGATAGAAAGATAGATAGATATAGTTAGTCTGTTTATATATATATAAATATAATGTGATTATATATATATATATATAGGGTGCAGAAACAAAATTAGGAATATTCTAGTATAATGATAAACGACTCTATTATAAAATAAGATTAATTTTAATTTCAAAGAATAAATAACAAAATAAAAACATTGACACAAAACAGTAAATTTCCTCAATATGACCATCATTTTTTTTTTTCAAATAATGTATCAACCCGTCTTCGAAACGATTTGCATGCCTTAAAAATAAATTCTTCCGACATTTTATTCTACTCCTCCTCTATAGCAGTCTTAAGCGAACCAATATTTGGATGGGAATTTGCATTTGTTTTGTTTACTAAAATGCCCCATATAGTGTAATCAAAGGGGTTAAGGTCTGTGCTTAAATCTTGTTTAATTGCTGTTCTCACAGTTTTCTAGTGAACTTCAATTCGTTGGCATGCTTTCTTGCTGACCTTGTGGGGTCCTTCTTAATCGCCGTAGCGAAAGCAGTTAAAAAAAAGCCTTCTTTTCGCTTTTGGTTCAATCCTCCACTCCCCATTTCACTTAAAACTCTTTTTCGGTAAAATCTTTTTCTTTGCTTTGTATACGATAGATAAAGGAACCTTGGCTTGATTTCGACGTTAAGCAAATCATAGATTCTATATCGTTTCTTTTCTTGCTCACTCATATTGGGCTGAATTTTAGTTTTTAAAATGCTTCAATAATAGAACTAACGTGTGCGTATGCGTGTTTTCATATATCATGCAATAGCTCTAAAATTATATGAAAAAAGTATCAACAATTTAATAATAGCTATTTGTTAGCGCCCAGTTTTATGGCTTCAAGGAACTAAATCCTGAGTTAGTAATTATAGATACAAGTTGCAATTTTTAATGCAAATAATTTGCAATTATATGGTTTCAATTATTCTTATCTAATACTAATAATTTTCAAACTGCACTATTTGATCCATAAAAGTAACCTTAAGTAGTACTATCAGTCATATTTATAGTGGACCTGGGAGTAATGGCAACAAAGGTGTAATGCACACTTCCAAAAGCTCCAGAACTAAAACTTCTCTGTCAGATGTAACCAGCTCAGTCGGGTGGGGCTGTAGAATACTCCGACTGCACTTGTGCAAAAGGGTAAACCCTGATCCACTATGTGTGTCGTAGATATGACACAAAACAACCGGATGGTAAAGCTCCTGTCTTGGAGCTTAGGGGAATATGGAGTAAGTATCCTTTCCCTGGCATTACACTTAGGTCCACTTTAACCCGATAGTATCCTATCTATGGGTTAAATAGAACTGTCTGACCATTTAACAGTGTGCCAACTGGTGAACGATGTTAAATTGAATTGTTGGTGCTTGAAAACATTTAACACTTGTGCAAATAAAACTGTTTATGTTAGATAGCCATACTTAAAGCCATTTAAGTGTGTGCAAACAAAGGATTAAGAATTATTCATGAGAGATACGAGGTGCATACGATATGTTTCCAGACATTTTTCGTATGGGGATTTAAAATTGTCGTAGACTCTTGAAAATTCACTATGTTATTGCTATACATCTTATGAGATAACTGACCAACTTTTGTGATTTCAAGTTCAAATGAACAGCTACAGCAGCAATTGGAATACACCCTACTAAAGCCTGATTGTCACAGCTGGTGAATTTCAAAAAGGCAATGTGACACTTTAGAAGAACGATATGCAATAAAATTGTGTTTTAAACTTTCAAGAAATACCACAGAAACGTATGGAATGCTTCAGACTGCTTTTCGACCATCTTGCATGATTCGAGCCTCAGTTTTTAAGTGGCATAAGAGATTCAAGGAAGGCACGGAGTCTGTGAGGGATGATGAGAAGTGTGGCAGGAGTAAGGAAGTCAATACACCAGAGTTGATTGGCCAAACGGTTAGGGTTAGGGTTACTATGTTGAGGTTTTAAGGGAGTTCAGAAAGAGATTCCGTCGGAAGAGGCCAGCAATCTTCAAATCGGGTCATTGGCATTTCCACCAGGACAATGCACCAGTCCACAACTCCATCCTTGTCACAGACTATTTGACCAAGATGGGCATCAAGACAGTTCCTCAGCCTCCCTATAGTCAAGACCTTTCTCCCTGTGACTTTTGGTTATTCCTTAAGCTCAGAGGCTGTCGTTACGAGACAATTGAGGAGATGAAAGAGGCTGAGACGAAGGTCATTGACACGCTCATACAAGAGGACTTCCATAGGGCCTTCCAGAAGTTGTTGGAACGGTACAAGTGCATTGCCATCGAAGGAGATTACTTCGAGAGTTTCATGAGTGTACTATCAATAAAAGTGCCCATACGAAAAAAGTCTGGAAACTTATCGTATCCTCTTCGTAGGAATGCTTGAACCCGTTTACCTGTATGCAAAAATTAAATTATTGGTATTATATAGCAATACTTGGAACCATTTGACAATGTACAAATGAATGATTAATGCTGAATTCAATTATTAGGGTTGAATAGCAAAACTTGAAACTATTAATATTAGATAGAATTGTTAGTGACATGTAGCTATATATAAAACCATTTAATTGCACGCAAACAAATTTGCTCTAACTTTTTAAAAAATGAAATTACCTACGAACTATTTCCTTTCAAATCATATATGTATAGCCATTTAACTGTGCGCAAACAAATGACTGATATTGAATTAAATTGTTGGTGCTTCATAGCAATACTCGAAACTACTTCTCTGTATAGAAACAAATGATTAATAATAAATATAATTATCAGTGTTTGATAAAAATGCTTGAAACCATTTAATTGTGTTCAAAGAAATAAGCTCTGGTTCGTTTAAATCTCATCTACAATCAATGCATTTACAATTCCTCTCTCTATATATATATATATATATAGGATTTGACATTAAATAACCTACAAAGACTGATGTGCCAAAAAAACCTATCAAACTGGATGCCGATTTATGTCGTACCCAGGAGACACCTTTTTCCCCTCTACAGAGATTACAGTATGTCTAAGCCACATTGAGCAGAGTCCACAAATATTTTACTGATTAACAATGTCGAATGTAATTCACAATGTTAGTAAATTGTTTTGGTTTTTGATTTGGGTGGGGGTTGCAATTTCCTAATCTTACCTTATTTTGGGGTACCTACTGTGAATGGAATTCACAAATAATGGTCAGCTGACCAAGCTTAGCAACTTGTACACTGTGTCCGATAATAAGTACATTAAAAGAAAAAAAGTACTGAAAATTTGCAATTTCTTTCTTAGTCCAAGACCTTGAAAACGAAAATCTCCTGGATGATGATCAAAAAGTTCCCAACCAGAAAGAAATAAAAAACATAATAGGGAAAATGGATTTCTTCGTAATCGAAAATCGATCAGCTGCTATCGTTCAAAGAAAGAACCTTTTTCTTCTTTTTTTTTACCAATAAAATTTTATTTTAAATCTTCCTATTTGCATTATATCGGAAAAACTACCACCCACGCAGATATTTTTTTCTCTCCCAGTACTAATCCGGCTTTGCCTGACAAAAATCCCATGACGAATTCCTGCCTGTTCGTTTCAAGTTTAACAAAGAAATAGGTTCGTTTATGATGGGTTCATTACTGGAAAGCACTCTCAGTTCTCTTTCAGCTTCTCTTGTAAACAGATTAATTAAAATATTTTAAATAGTGAAGGCGGGTCCATATAAATAGCTACGCCCCTTTTTTAATCCAATCAGCTTGAAAAAAAGAGATTTTCTATCTTTACAACACCATCTTTCTTTCTCCCAATCTTTGCTTCTCTCTCTCTCTCTCTCTCTCTCTCTCTCTCCCCTTCAATCTCTTTTTTTTTCTTTTCTTAAATTTCTATTTTATATATGCAGGCAGATTTGGTTTGTTGGATCCAAGGCTAAAAGAATGGAGCACCAAGTGACGATCTACATCACAATCAAATTCTTCTGGATGAGCTCCTAAACCATTACTCGATTTGAGGTGCCTAAAAACATAGCTTAGATTTGACACAAAGACACTGGAGGTACTTTGAGAAGATCAATCTCACTACTCGGTTACAGTAATCGTGTTACGAGACGAGCTTTCTTAATTTATATATATATATATGATAGCCGTTGACATTGAGCACTCAACTGGATATCCCTATTTTTCTTGGATTATTATTAATAGTCTAATCCTAAGACTATTTTCCTCGGATTATATATATATATATATATCATTAAGCCACACTGTTTGCACGGATTTCCCACACTCTTTCAATCCGTCCATCCCTATCGTCCATCGCTCCCAACAGGTCTTCTAAACTGCATCTTATGCCTGCGCAGAGCTGTTGTAGGTACGTTCTTGCTGGTCAACCAGCACTGGCACTTCCATGTGTTGGGGTCCATAGGAGTTCGTCTTTGCTTCTCCAGCAGTGTCTCGCATGCCTTGTTCGTCTTACTTGGATGGTTTTAGAGATGGGAGGAAAGTGGCCGCACAGCTGTAGTTTCGTGGGGTGTTACTTCCAGGATTTGTTCAATATAACTCATAGCATCCTTGTGTAGTTACCATCAAGCTCAATAAAATGACCACAATGTTAAGTATTACCCATAACTCTTACTTCTACTTACAGTGGAGACGGTGGCTAACACTTCTGATTTTGCATTATAGCAATACTTTAACAGAGACTATGCATTCTACTCAGCATCTAAGACTATGAATACGTAGCCATGTAAAAAATGGACACTCCTACACAAAAGCCCACTAAGTAAGTTTTCTGCTCAAACTTGATTTTTCACTTGGTTACAGAGATTCAATGCAGTAGACTTTGATTATAAATAATGCCCAATAATATCCGTTTTATTTTTAAAATAGTTCACTGAATATGATTAAATATGCTGGAAGAACAAACGATTGAATAAATGTTGAAGAAAGGAACGTATGGGGAGAAGAATGAATCAATGAAGGAATGAACACTAAAGAAAGAAAGAAAGAAAGAAAGAAAGAAAGAAAGAAAGAAAGTCGAGAGGAGAGGAGGGGAATAAATAATAAAAAAGAGACGAGTACAGAAAGAAAGAAAGAAAGAAAGAAAGAAAGAAGATGGAAAAAAGATATAAATGAGAAAGAATTGTCTGTTTAAACGATGATCAAATCAAGCCGCCATTCTTAGCGCGAATATAATCAAGTTTGATAATTAGTTGGTCATAATAGTATTTGGTTGAAAACAGTCAAGTCAAGGAGACGAAATCAAATTTAGTATAAAACGTATGCTATGCAAGATTCTATTACCCGTGAGCCATGATGGCGAAAGTAACGGGAATCCCAACATGTTCTGGTCGGCTGAATGGCTTCACTGTTAACAACCACCGATTAGTTGAACTGAAAACTTCACTCGATGAAGCAAAGACAAACCTTAAATAACAAACACTTTTATACGTTTCGGGATAGCCAGATTAACTCAATTTTTAAAGTGTATTGATGCACACAGTGAATTGGTCGAATTATTCAAGAAACGAAATACCGATCACATTTGCTTTATCAATTTTGGGTAAATTATCATCATCATCACTATCATTATTTTACTCTTAACGTGTTTTTCACATCAGCTCTAAGTGATGGCTTTTCACTGGAGTCTGAGTGACAATAAATCTTCTCTGGTATCCAGGATCCTTCTAAGTATCCATGCCAATTTTAGTAGTTCCGTAATCTGGAATGTTTCCATTCTTGCTCGGTTCATTGGTTCTGTTATCCAGGTTCTTAGAGACTTTTCCAAATAAGAATTATTATGTCAAGTACATCGTATTCTACATAGTCGTCTCAGATGAAAACACTTGGCACATCATTTTTCTAGTTCATATATATATATATATATATATGTGTGTGTGTGTGTGTGTGTGTGTGTGTGTGTGTGTGTGTGTGTGTGTGTGTGTACACGTGCATACGCACGTAGATATCTCGTTAGTTTCGCAGGCGTAAAAAATATCTATTCTTCTACAAAATATCCGTCCTTATCAATGCGCTCTATTCAAGTATGAATAGTAATAATATAGCTCGAACATTATACGCTGAAAATTATTGGTCAAATTTCAACTAATACAATCTATGGGAATTATATACGCAGCTGAATCAAGTGCATCAACAAAAAATGAATAAATTACCCACATAAAATGAATAGTTTTATGATTATTCAATAGATTTAATGAGGTATTTCTGTATCGTATATAAATATACATATACACGTGTATACTTTTTTTATTGCTATTAAATTTTAAATAGCATTTCTTATACAAAGTATATATTTACAAGATTTGAACCCCTTATTCCCCCAGCTATGAGCTGGGGGAATAATAGAAATAGTTCTACAACTGTTCTTCTACAAGGATAGTTTTGACATTACGGAGGTCGATATGCCATTGAACAAAAACCCCAAACCAAACCAAACGACTAAAAACTCCTCCTTCATTGTCGGCTGTGACTGTAAAATACGCTGATTTCACCTCTTCAGAGGGTTAAAACCCCTCCACCACTAATGAGGCCACCAGTTTGTCGTTAGTCCGTGACCCAGCAACCGAATTGGCCACGTAACTAACAACACTTTAATTTGGCCCTTAGTGAGCTAGACGAGCGGCGATATTGGCCCGATTGGATCAATTGGCTGGTCTTGTCAGCCCTAGCACCTATGTGATTGTTAAGACCGTTTTCTTTAACTCGCTATTGTGACAAACAAGTACCTGACCCAATTTTATTTTAAAGTTGCGAGAAGGCAGTTGCCAATGATGGGATTTAACCAGTTTGTAAGAACCTGTTCTTGCAATTTCATTAATTCTGAGAACCTGTTGTTCACTTGAATCAAGAGTTTTCCAGCTTTTATTTATCTGGACATTCTTTAAGTTGGAAAAATAACTAAAATTTATAACTTCACTTACTAAACTATGGCATATGGCAACCCAAAGATCAACCCTTACGAGTATATCGAGTCAACTAGTATGGTTTGCCGCAAGAGAGTGTGGTAATAAGAAAAACTGTTGTTAGTGATATCTCTTGTAAGATAATCTGTTCATAATTTTTTTTAATCTCACCACTGGAGGTGACTAAGAGTCAATTGCGCTGAGATAACAACGCTTGAAACTATTTCAACTGTGTGTAAATAAGTGATTTTTATTTGATAGAATTATTTGTATTAAATAGAAATACTTGAAACCATTTAACTGTGTGCAAACAAATGAGTAATGCTAAATAGAATTGTTAGAGTTGAATAGCAATACTTGAAACTCTTTTACAGTGTGTCTAAATTGAATTATTAGTATGACAGAGAAATACTTGAAACCATTTAACTGTGTGCAAACAAATTAGTAATGTTAAATAGAATTGTTAGTGTTGAATAGCAATACTGGAAACTTTATTACAGTGTGTCTAAATTGAATTATTCGTATGACATAGAAATACTTGAAACCATTTTACTGTGTGCAAACAAATGAGTTCAAACTCGTTTAAAAATCAAGTTACCTGCAAACTATTCACGTACAAATCATTTATATCAGTTATCGATAAGTATAAACAAGATTGGTATTAAGTAACCCACAAGGGTTGATATGCCATAAAACGCCACCGAACCAAACATAGAAAAATGCCGATCAAAAATTGAGGCTTATTTTATTTTATTTTTATCTTTTTTTTCGAAGTTGCACTGACTCGCCAAGACTATATGTTGATATATAAAAAAAAACAGCTTAAGCATCTAAATCCCAGCCTAAACATCTAATCAACAGCCTAAAAATCTTAACTCCAACCTAAACCCCAGCCTAAACATGTAAACGCCTTGAAATTCTGAACAACAGTCTAAATATCTAAACATAAGCTTAAACATGTAAATATCATCACTTTTATTACATAAGTTACTCAGCTGTATGTTTTCAGTTAAATCTTGATTTTATTTTTGATATAAAAAAATGTAAGCTTCAGTCTTATATACTTTTGAACATCCCTTGAAATGCGTGTCTGTTCGTAATTTTAAATAATATAATGCAATCTCAGAAAGAATTAGAAAGATTTTTGTTTACTGTTTCTTCCCAGAAAATTTTAATAATGCTATGTTTGTCCTCGACACAAGAACGGATTTTTTTTACCAGTTATAATCTTATTGTAATTTCACTGATAGTCAACAATTGGAGCTACTAATCGTGTCTGCATTACCCAACGGCAAATCACGGTTGATTACCCCAATTTGATGTCGAAAAGACAGATTCTTATTTTTATTTGCACTCTATGTCCGGATTATTCCCCCCCCTCTCTCTCTCTCTCTCTCTCTCTCTCTCTCTCTCTCTCTCTCTCTCTCTCTCTAAAGGCAAATCCACTTCAAGAAGATTACGTTCAAATCCTTATTTCATGCGAAGTTTCCTCCGGGTGACAAAATGGTTCCTCGGAGGTTTGACTGCAAGCCATAATGCAAACAGTTCAATCCCTGAAAGAATATCAATGTTAGATATATGGGGCAAAAACTATACAAGAGAAAAGATTTGACACTATAAGTTCTGTCTCGAAATGCCTGTATTCAGGTGTGTATGCTTGTTAGTGGAAGCGTTTCTATATCAGTATGCATGTATTTATCCAACACCTCCTTAAAGGCTGGCCCTGTCGGCTTGGGTTGAAGAAGACACCGACTGCATCTCTGCCGAGGAGTAAGATTCACCAACGAGTGTCCTGATATGATATTAAACTATCTGATGGTAAGGCTGCAGTAATTCTGGAGCTTTTAGGGATCTTGAGTACCCCTTTATAGCTATCGCTCCCAAGTTCACTTTGACCCGGAGTGGTAGTACCTGAGAGGGTCCTATCTATTAGACAAATAGAACTAAACTGAGTACTTATGATAAACTGAATTGTTTAAATTAGAACTGTTTAAATGTATAAGAATGAATTTGGAATAAATAACGTGTTATATAATTAAGGAATGATTTTTTTATTTTAATCATTTTCATTAATTATATTTTATCATTCAGTTTGGTTGGGTTTTGAACTATTCAGGTTAAGAGTTCAAGCATATAGTCAATTAGTGCAGTTTACGCTCGTGCGCAAAGGATATGACAATCACCGTTGTCATAATAAACCCCAGACAGGAAATGAGGCAGGAGTGGAGATGACGTCATGCCCAGAAGAGATGGGCTGAGAATTTGGAATATTTTGAAAAAGATTTAGTTGAGGTCCGACCATGGTTTTGAGAAGCTGGGGTCCGACCAAGGTGTTGAGAAGTTGAAGTCCGACCATACAGTTGAGGATTTGAGATTGGACCATGCAGGCAGACAAATGGGTCTGCCATTGGGGCATAGAGAATTTGAGTTTTCTACCGTTGCAGCGGTGGTTAAGTTTTGCGGGTCCCCACTAGCGAAGATGAATTGAGATCTAAAACACCATGAGATGTGCCGAACGTCGGGGGTGTAGTTAGCATAGTATGATACGAAAGACTTTTAAGAATTATGTCTCGCTCTCCTCTTGTCGAAGAACTGAAGTCAGAAGTTAATAAAACGTTCGTACCTGAACAACGGAGTCGCCTATGTATTTGTATTGTATGATTTTCATATGTATATATGTAGTATACAACAAACCTACAATGGTTGATATGCCATAAAACCAAACCAAAATCCTCAAGGCACAAAGAGGCGATACTATAAGCTCTTCTGGCTCAAAGTACCCATGTTCTGGTGCAATAATTTATATGCATGTCAGTGGGAGCGCATCAATATAAGTACGCATGTATTCACCCAAGCAGGGTGTGACTCAAGGTCAATTTATAGCTGGTTTAAATTCAGAGTTTTCCTTCACCGAAACTGGTTGCCTTACTGTGACAATACCCCCCCCGAATGCATCAACTTCTTAACCATTTCACTTCTTGGCCGGTGATCATCTAGTGGTTCCGATAGGGGTATCGCACATTTCTTCATAGCTACAAGAAATACAGTCAAGGGAGTGGGAGAAAAAGAACAAACGAACAATATGCTTGGGTTAATTCAAGTGTAAGAATGGTGATTCTGTGACACTGTGCATTCCTTTGTGCATATGTAGACTAACGCTAGCGTGTATTTCTAGCGAAATTGCAACAAAGCTACTAGGAATGCCAACACATCTTGACCGGTCTTCCCTCACTGTTGCTGGACTCCATCTCATGCGACTGGTCTCTTCTGCTCCGGTCGACTGACCACTCCGCATCTCCCGTCGCCAACTGACTTCTCTGAGTTCCTTCATCCAACTCCCTACTCGCATTCTCTTTCTACTTCCGGTGGCGTCGAGATCTCGAGTACAAACCCTTTGTCTGGTTTCGCGCCAAAACAGACAAAGGAATCGTCTGCTTGGTGGACCACCTACATAGTGTCACATTACCAAGATTAAAGAGCCAAGTATTCTCTACTATTTACTCATATCTGTGTCGAAGAGGGGACCGGGGCAATTTTTACTCGTCTAATCGTAAGTGTATGAGACCTCTTATTATTAATGACCACTTCTCGAATGCTACAATCGAGAAAATGTAGTAAAACAGAAAAATCACACATACTCTACTCAGGTTACTAGGATTAGGATATAGTATCTGTTTTTCTACCTCTACTTGCCTATTATCCAGTTGGCTGGGGCGGTAGAAACGACTGCACCTCTGCAGAGGGGTAAGACTCCCTCCCCACAACAAGTGTCTTGGATATGACACTAAACAATCGGATGGTGAAATTCCAGTGATGCTTAGAACTGTTTGACTAAACTAAATAGCTAAAATAGAAATGTTTTTGACAATTAAACTGTACTTACATTTAAACAGCGTGCTTATGCTAAATTGAATTGTTTGAAATGGAACTGTTTTTGACACTGAAACTCTACTTACACTAAATTGAATTGTTTAATATAGAACTGTTTTGACATTTAACTATAAACATAATCTGTATTTATACTAAACTGAATTAGCTGAATTAGAGCTGTTTTGACAATTAAACTGTGTACTCATGCTAAACTGAGTTGATTGAAGTAGAGCTGACTATTTGCATAAACATGGATTTGGCGTTAAATAACGTACGAAGGTTGATATGCTATAAATCCAACCAACCATTTACTTGCCTACTGACTGGAAGCACCGTGAAATAAGGCAAACGTACTTCTGGAAATTTCGACCTCGGTGTAGCACTTCCCTGTTATAAAGAAAGAGATTGGAAGTAGCCTAACACTGTCGTAACGCTAGTCGTAGGGACCGGAAAAATTTTCCTCTTTGTCCCCAGAAATGCAGATTAAACAGAGTAAAGGATGAAATGGAAAAATATATCTAGAAAAATATCTATACCCTCTCATAGAACTAAAAAAAGTTGTAATTCAAAGAATCAATTTTGAATCGCCATTTTTGAATAATTAGGAAGTGTATCCAGCGTTCCTTCCCAAATGATATGAAAAAGTGTATGTTCAAGGACTTTGAGAATCCAGCAAGAATCAAAACCATTCAGACGAGAACATTACTGTAGTACTAGGCTTGTCACGGTACTTTTACTTTGGTTTTATCCTGGTAACGGCGCCAAAGGTAATAATACCGTTGGTAACACCATTATCAAATGTGATACCATTGCTGGTTCTTTATTGTGGCCTTTGCTCAGTGACTACATGCGTTTCCTGTTAGCTTGTTTATAAATCTGTGCCCCTGTTGTATTTTTAAATCGACAACTATAGATGACACAATCTATCTGGAATTTCTTCTGACGGCTGAGGTGATTCGTTGAAACAAGTTGCTTGGGTGTCGGCAACTCAAAGACAAGAACTCTCCGTCAACAACTAACAATCGTTTATTAGAACGTATTGGTTTAATGATAATATGTCCAATATATTTATAAAAATTGTCACTTAATTATCCAGATATGCTGTAAGAGCTTGTAAGGCTGTATGAACAGAGATACAAAGAGGCACCCCATCCCTGACTCGAAAGCCTCTGTGGTTCTCAACTCAAATAACAACTGACTCCCAAATGACGACTGCCTCAACTGAACTCCAACTGACTATTCTTTCAAAATTCGCTAATTTTTATATATCTACATTCAGGATATCGTTACTGAGATGTCATCTTACTAAGTTATTGCGTCATTTCACGCGTGTCCCCAATTAATTTAACGTGTTTTCTATTTCTTCAATCAAACTTGTGACAAGGCATGAATCTATTTTGTTAACATTTGGTCTTCCTGTGATGGGATGACAAGTGTCCCATCCTGGACACTTGTGCACGCGCTTGAACTTTCCAATTTGACTTAAATTTCCACTCAAAGATTTTTGATAACTTAACAGCTAACTGAAAAACTCACAGCCAGACTAAACTAGATAACGAAAGGATTAATACAATCAACCATCACAATAATCTGTTTATATTACGAAAAGCAATAAGAGTAAAAAGGAGAGCACTGGAATAGATTTCTTATAACTTAATCTCAAAATAGAGTCTCCAGAAAATATCGGTGTGAGAAAATAATGAAGACAGTTATAGTTGGTTGGTTAGTTGGTTGGTTGGATTTACGGTATTTCAATTGTTGTTGAGTTATTCTATACCGATATCTGTTTAACAAGTATGGTCTCCAATTAAATATAGTCCAAAAATATCTTCAAAGTGATGTTAAACTTGTAAACATTTCGTTATCTAAAACAGGTCTTATTAGACCAATAGAAGGGTCCCTTACAAGTATAACAATTCCGGTCGGAATGAATCTGGAGATAATAGCAACGAAGCGGTGACTTCACAGCTCTAGAACTGAAGTCCCACCATTTTTGTGTAAAATCCAGGATACGCGAATTAAACAGATAATCCATAATAAACCTCAGTAGTTGTGCATAGACTTTTACTCACAGTGGTACATAGGTTGATATTTGGCTAATGGATGAAACTGACCACAAGATCTTCGTCTATGAGAAAGAAGTATCCTATTTTAAACTGACGTGATGGACTATATTAAGCATTTGTTTGTATAGTATCAAAGAGACGTACAACAGTCAGTGTGTAGAAATTATTTAACGATATTTTACCATTGGAATTGGTTTGTTTTGTTTATTTTTCTTTCTTCCTTCTATTTATGATCTTCTACAACAATCTCTCTTCCCTCTTCCATTTTATTCTGGTTTTTTTTTAGGTTCTTTTTTGTCTTTTTTTTCCTTTTCTTTCTTCTCCTTTCCTTTCATTTCTGTACTTCTCCAATAACCTCTTTTTCTTCGTTTCTTCCTCCTCTCCCTTCTCCTCCTCTTCCAACTTCTCTTCTTCTTCTTCTTTACTTGTGCTACTGGTTTTCTCTAATAGATTCTTTTTTTCGTTTCTTCCTCTTCTCCCCTCTCTTCATCTTCCAACTTCTTCTTCTTCTTCTTCTTCTTCTTCTTCTTCTTCTTCTTCTTCTTCTTCTTCTTCTTCACTTGCACTACTGGTTTTCTCCAGTAACTTCTTGTTCCTCGTTTTTTGATCCTCCATTTCTCCTCCCTTTCTTCCAACTCTTCCTTCTCTTCCTCTTCTTTTTCTTCTTCTTTACTTTCATTAAAACTTTTCTCTAATTACTTCTTTTGCCGCGTTTCTTGCTCCTTCTTCTTCTCCTCCATCTCCAACCATTCCTCCTCCTTTTCCTCTTCCTCTTCTTCTTCTTGCATACGCAAACACTTCAGTTACATGTAAACTACGCCCACGATCCGCAACTCCCCACGCACACAACTTGCATCCATGCGCCATCAACTAATTAGTTAACATCGACAAACGTGATTCTCTCTCTCTCTCTCTCTCTCTCTCTCACACACACACACACACACACAAACACACATTCTCTGTCTCCTCTCCTCTCTCTCTCTATCTATCTATCTCACTTTCTCTATCTGCCCCCCCTCTCTCCTTCTCTCTCCCTATCTATCTATCAATCTATATATATATATATACATATATATATATGTATATATCGTGCCTTCTTTAGTCCATATTTTTGTCTTTCGTGGTTTCATTTTTTATACATAATTTGGGGGGGTCGGTTTCTTTATTTTTAGATCACGTAAAAGGAAAACTAAAGAAAGGAAACAGTCAAATAATCGTTTCCAAGTGGAAATTTACGCAACGCTGCGAACAGAATCGAATTATTGTCACGTGCTATAGCAGAAATACTGCGCATGCGCCAGCGCTTTCAATTTTGGTAATAAAACCGGAGAGGACCGCGAGGGAATTATTAAACTAATCAACCTGTTGTGTACATTGAAGTAATCAATTGCACATCATTAACTCTATTTTCCTACCAACCCAACCCCGACAAACCTGCACATTTGAGTTCTACCCCTACGTTTTTGCCTTCTGCAACACTAGACATGTCTTTACTTCACTTCCTCTCGTTTTTCTTCTTCTTCTTCTTCTTCTTCTTCTTCTTCTTCTTCTTCTTCTTCTTCTTCTTCTTTATTAAGCACTTCTTATTTCTCTTCACCCCTCCCAGGAGGACCTCATCGTTATTGTCTTTCGTCTCCATTTCTTCTTCTTCTTCTTCTTCTTCTTCTTCTTCTTCTTCTTCTTCTTCTTCTTCTTTATTGCTCAACGCCTTCGTTTTCTTACACCTCTTCTTTTTCTACAACTAATGTTACACCTCCAACAACTGCGAATAATAATAATAATAATAATAATAATAATAATAATAATAATAATAATAACCACAACAACAAATGGATCACCTAATTTCGGCCAGACGACCAGAAATTATAATAATCAACTAAAAAAGGTGAACTTGAATAATTGTGGACTTTGCTGTCCCGGCTGACTACAGAATAAAACTAAAAGAATGTGGAAAGAAAGAAAAGTTCCTCGACCTTGCTTGGGAATTGAAAAAAAAATGGAACATGAAGGTAACAATTATACCAATTGTGATTGGTCCAATCGGTACAGTAACTAAAAGACTATTAAAGGTACTGGAGGACTTGGAAAGTGGCGGACGAGAGGAAACCATCCAAATTACAGCATTATTGAGAACGGCCAGAATACTGAGAAGAGTCCTGAAAATTTGAGGAGACTTGCTGTCATTCAAACTCGAGTGAAAAACCTTCAGCTAAAACTGATGTAAAAAAAACTCTCTGAGAGTAAGTAAGTAGGTAAGTAAGTAAGTATAATAATAATAATAATAATAATAATAATAATAATAATAATAATAATAAATACAAAAGATTGCACTTTACGGAACAGCTCATTTCCTTAAGTGAATATTATTGATGCGATTGAAAAATATCTCCTAAAAGAGGCAGAAAAAACATGAATTCATAGAATACTTATAATCACGTCCCTCTCTCACCCTAAATCTTGGATAAAGACCCGCAGAAAGAGTAAAAGCGCAGAAAGAGTGCAAGACTAGACATGACTGTGTGGACAAGGTGATTCACAGGGAACTGCGCAGGAAATTTAAATTTGACCATACAAACAAATGACTCCCTTTTCAATAGCTAAGGTGTAAGGAAGGGCGCTACTCCGTTCGCTGGATTGCTCCACTTTACCCTTGATCCTTATCTTAAAATGCTGAGTGTTAAGTAAGGCTGCACCATGTACCATTTTCTGAGTCTTTGGTATGACTCGACCTGGGATCGAACCTCGGTCTCCTGGACCATTGGCGAACACTTAACTCAATAGGCCAATGGCCTGGTTCAGATACAAACGAATCACCTAATCTCGGCCTGACGACCAGACCTTATAATAATCAACAACAAAAAAGAACTTGCATGAATTGTGGAATTTGCTGTTCCGGCTGACCACTTAGTAAAATTGAAAAAAAAAATGAAAAAACGGATAAGTACCTGGACCTTGCTAGGGAATTGAAAAAAACTGTGGAACATGAAAGTTACGGTTTTACCAATTGTAACTGGCGCTCTTGGTACAGTCACTGAAGGATTGATAAAGGGACTGGAGGGCTTGGAAATAAGAGGACGAGTTGTGACAATCCAAACTACAGCATTGCTGAGATGAGCTAGAATATGAGAAGAGTCCTAGAGACTTGAGGAGACTTATTGTCACTCAGACTCCAGTGAAAGACCACCGGCTAACGCTGATGTGAAAAACTCTCATAATATTTTTTTCTTTCTTTTCCTGAATTTTGCTTGATTTTTAACTTGAGTTTTAGTCCCCCCCCACTCTCTCTCTTTCTCTCTCTCTCTCTCTCGTCCCCGTAATGAAGTTGACTTCCTTGTGTCAGTATTATTAACTCATTTTTTTTACAAATCTTCCTTATCTCAATTCAACGGCTAAATCCGCCATTATTCTTCATTTTGCTGTTTTTAATGATTCTCACTTTTTATGTCTTTTCTCGCTTTCCTAATGTCTCGTTATCCCCATCATTTACACCTCCTTACTCTTCTTTTAATAATTCATTTTCTGCGTTATCTCCCCAGCTGTTATTATTCGTCCGACATCGTTTCATATCTCTTGTTGATACTTACCTTTTTTAGCTTAGAAAAATCCCTTTACGTTTTTTCTTCTCCTGTATCACTGTCAATCGTCAGAGACGTATTTGAACTTTTTATTTCTTTCTATTTTCATTCATTCGGTCTTTTTAAAATGCTTATGAATTTAACGTTTCTAACTGTTTTTCTTCTGATTTCTGGCAATATATTTCGTTTTTATCACCGTCATCTTCTTTTATAGGTGATTTTTTTAACTTTGGTTTTTCTTGTTATTTCCAACATATTTTATTTAAACTTATTTCAAAATTCTATTTTAATCAGACCTTTTTTTCTAAATCCCTCCCCATTTGCTTCTATTTTAACATTTTTATATTTTAGATTTATTATTTTCGGATATAATTTAAACAGTAATATTTCTGATCTTTTTTTTTTTTTTGTGGGACAGGTATTTCTGCCTATGTATTTTATTGTTTTTTTTTTTTTGTTTTGTTTGTTTGGTTATTTTATTTGGTTTTGCTGTTGCTTGTTTTTGTTTTGTTTTTGTCTTTTTTGTTTGGTTGTTTTGTTTTTGTCTTTTGGTTTTGTTTTTTTTTCTTTTGGTTTTTTAGAGAGGTGCTTGAAGAATTTTATTTTCAAAACATATCTTTATCATTTTAATTTCAATCTATCTATACACGTATGTATTTACCAACATCACCGCAAAAGCTGAATGCGATTCAAAGTTTATTTTTCATACGGAGTTTAACAGGTTTGAATTCAGAGTTTTCTTTTTCCTAGATCGGTTGCTAAATCAAGACTAAAGAGCCCAGTCGGCTTTCCTTTTTTACCCTTAACTGGAGGGGGAATTTTTGGATCCATACCTTACATATATATGTGTGTGTGTGTGTGTGTGTGTGTGTGTGTGTGTGTGTGTGTGTGTGTGTGTGTGTGTGTGTGAATATTTGGCATTCAATCTAGATTTTCCAACGGCTTTTTAATGGCCACAGCACCTTTAAAACTTATCTTTTTATTTGGTGTGTCACTAACTGTTTCCTTTAGTGACCTCGAGTACTTAAATCTTGGCCTTAGTGGATTTTCAGTTTCACTCAAGGCGACTGGTAGAATGCATCAAGAATTTTAGTGGTTTATTGTCACATTATTATCTAAGTTGTTCATATATATATATATATATATATATATATATATATATATATATATATATGTGTGTGTGTGTGTGTGTGTGTGTGTGTGTGTGTGTGTGTGTGTGTGTGTGTGTGTGTGTGAAATTATTTTTGAATACCAATAAAGTCGAATAGTGAAGTCGTAAGGCATGAAGCCCATTCCTTAGTGTTCAGAAACCTTTCAGTCTTGAAATGTAAAATCATGAAATGAATATCCTATGAGGATGTCTGATGTTAGCCAGATTCCTTTTTTTTATATTGCCAGACTTTATTTATTGATGGGTCATTCATTTAAATCATAATGTGTGTGTGTGTGTGTGTGTGTGTGTGTGTGCGCGCGCGCGCGTGTGTGTGTGTGTGTGTGTGTGTGTGTGTGTGTGTGTGTGTGTGTTATTTTGATGCAAAAATAATTGCGCTTTCCATCCATCAATTGTAAAACAGAAGATTTAATTTGTGGAGCATTTGAATTTCCAATTTGGTGCAAATGTCTAAGAACTGTTGAATGGTTGATATTTAGCCTTTCTGCAAATTCTTGAGTTGATTTTCATGGCTTCACTTCAATAATGAGCCTGAAAAGTTTCTCATCAATCGCAGACAAAAGCCCGAATATGCCGATGGGATATTAGTCTCTTTTATTTAAATAATTCAAGGCAGCTCTTTTCAATTTTTACCTTCACTTTAGTCTTGCTTTATTCCGCTTGTTTTCCACGTTATTTTTGTTATGAGTCTAAAACACAAAATAACCAAATTTCAATTCAATCAATCACCTTCCTTTCAAGCTGCAGGTTGCTTGTTGTTCTAAGTTCAACTTTTAATCCCTGAGGTCTCTCTGATATATTGTTAGTTTTATTAACTTGTCACTTGATCTCAAATTTGAAGGACGTATAAATAAATACACTGGTGCAGCTTCACAGTATTTTTTCAAAAGCAAAAATCTTCTCGGTGAAGCATTGAATATGCTGACTGTATCTCCAGCTGAGGAGTAAAGCCCAAAAAAGAAGTGTCCTGATAAAGATTCTAAACTTTATATGAGCTTGAGGCTCCAGTCTGGACCTCTGAGGAGAGTAGAGCACGCCTTCATTCCCATTACTCTCAGACCCACCCAGAGATGGAGTGGTAATATCTGTTAGGTATTGGTCAAATAAATCTGTTTAAAATTGTCTGTATTCAATATGAGCTTGTCCAAAAAATGGCATAAAAATATAGATATGAACGTACAATGAACTTGATTCTGTAACATCTAGGCTTACAATAATCATATTGGAGTTAACGTGCCGTTAAAATCAATCACAAACTTGCTGGAATAAGCATTTTTCATGCTAAAGATACTATTTTGATGAAGGTTAATGTTTCATTTATTATTCTTTTCTGTCTTGGAGAATTGATGAATTTCTATGCAATACAAATAATTTACATTTAGTTATTCAGCTGGAAATCACAAAGTAACCAAAATTCACTCCCACCCACTCCGACTACTTGTTAAGCGGGTAGGCTCAACTTCAATCTCTGATGTCTGTGAGTTGTATTTTTACTTGAAAAAACCTGTCACTTGATCACAAGCAAGGTCTAAAAGCTGTTTTTATCCGAATCCCCCCAAAAAGTGGCAAACCACTATTTAAGTTTTAATCTCCCACTTCAATTTTTTGGCGTTTCCATTTTGAGCCGGCAATTAATTGCCCAGTCGGCTGGAGAGAAGTAAGAACCCCCAACGAGTGTCCTGGATATTGCACTTAATATGATGGTGAGGTTCCAGTAATGCTGGAGCTCTGGGGATGAGGAGTAACCCTTTATTGCCATCGCTCCCGGTTCTACTCTGATCCGGAGTGATAGTTTAGGATAGGGTCCTATCAATGGTTCAAATAGAACTAAACTGTGTACTTATGTTAAACTGAATCGATTAAAATAGAACTGTTTTAAATAAAACTAAACTGTGTACTTATACTAAACTCAGTTGCTTCAAATAGAACTGTTTTAAATAGAACTAAACTGTATACTTTTGCTAAACTGAATTGTTTGAAATGGAACTGTTTTTGACATTAAAACTGCGTACTTATGCAAAACTGAACTGTTTGAAATAGAACTTTTTTTTTAAATAGAACTAAACTGTATACTTATACTAAACTGAACTATTTATGATATACCTGTTTTTGAAATTGATACTGTTTACTTACGCTAAACTGAATTGTTAGAAATAGAACTGTTTTGAAATTTAACTGTTTGTAAACAAAAACTATTCTTATGCTAAACTGAATTGTTTGAAATTTAATTCGACGTTAAATGACACGAAAAGGGTTGATACGCTGTTATACAAAACAAGCAACGAACCAATCAACTGGCAATTGGTTATTAGATATGCTTTAAGCTCTCATTTCGAAAAGCAGAAGATGTTTTTAATCAAATTCATATTACTGTAACCCCTGAGTGATCAAAACCCCAAGAGTCAGGAAATCTAACGTCTAATGAACTGCTTCCCGTCTGAAACCCATCTACTCTGAAAATCAACTAAAATGAAGAATATTCTTTCTGTATCATCGATCTTTCCCTATCACATGACATCTATCAACTAACCAGCACATAGATTTCTACAAAACAACTTCTCTCCTTCAGATTTTAATACTTGAATATCACCTCATATATCGTTATATTCCCCTTCAGGTGTGCAACACATCTAAATTCCTTTGCAAAGGGTAAATTTTAAAATTTAATTACCTAGATGGCAAAAATAAAATTTGAAAAGAAACATAGATATTTTTCACTTGATTTTTTATAGGAAATTGGGAAATGACACTTTTTTACCCAGGAACAAGAAAAAGTAAGACTGTAGTATAGGACCAAAAAAATTAAAACGTTGTGTCTGATGAAAAGAAATGAATTCACAGAAAAGAAACACCCGAAACTTGAATCTCAAGGAAGAAAATAGCAGTCGTTTTATTTTCGGGAATTACAGCAGACTGTTGGTAAAAAGTTCGTTCAATAGCGTTCTTCCTCGCCTTCTCTTTCTTTCTTTCTTTTTGTCGCTTTCAAACGTCTTCTTTCTTTGTCACTCTTTACCCCCGTGTACTTTAGCAAGCGTTCGTAGTAAAGGTTCACCTTCCTCTTCTTGGCAATGGCGGCGGCGTTTTTATCGTCGGCCTGTTGATGTTTATCATATCAGCCGGATTGCTATGACAGGCTGGGCTCTATATGACATGCGTCGTGCGGCGTGCGCCTCTGCTGAAACCTATTTGAAAACCTATCTTGAACTGCTCAAATCTCGCTACTTGATTTGATGGAATCAATTCGAAGGCTCCTGAAGGTTCGATGCTCACCAGTGGAACAGTAGTGCAACACGTGAAAGTTCACGCGTGATTATATTAAAATCATGCTTTTTCTCTGCAGGTCACTCTGCCTGCCCGAGCGAGGTTCGTGACATTTTTTGATCGTCAGACCTTTGTACCCAATGACTGATGACAGCTGATGTGCTCGAATGTTCTTTAACCTTGAGAATACCGCAATTTAATGACGGTGCCCGTCCGTAATATTACAAGAATTTTGCTGCACAATATTATAAGAAAATGATATATTGAAAAACTTGAAACCATTTTACTGTACAGATTTTTATTAGTTACTTAAAGCAATAATTCTTTGCAGAGGATTACGAGGTTATGAAAATCAACTAACCCTACTTATGTATACAACACTAACAATATATATCTTGCTCGAGTTCCTTTCTCCTGCTTCTTTCCCTTTGTTTTGTATACTGTCCATTTCTCTCTCTCTCTCTCTCTCTCTCTCTCTCTCTCTCTCTCTCTCTCTCTCTCTATCTCTATCTATCTATCTTTTTTAGTTCTGTGTCCTTTTGTTTCTTCTAGTCTTTCTCTCTTTCCGTTTTTATATCTTAACCACCTCTTTATCTATCTATCTATCTATCTATCTATCTATCTATCTATCTATCTCTTTCGTCTTTCTTTTTCTTTTTATTTCACCCTCTCCTTCAGATTTTTTCTTTCGTTTAATTTGGTCTAGTTTGGTTTGATTTTATGGCATATCAACCATTGCTGGTTATTTAAATTCTATTTTTACATATATACTGAATATGTGATTTATAAAGTCATTTCAAAGATACACACTGTTAAATGATCAAACAGTTCTATTTCTAACAATTCAATTTAGCATAAGTCGACAAATTTAAATGATTTCAATTACTGCCATATATCACTAAGAGTTCAATTAAACATAGTCAATTGTTTACACATAGTTCTATTTCAAACAATTCAATTGAGTTTAAAACAGTTCAACTTGATCCATAGACGGGACCCTATCAAGTGCTACTACTCCAGGTTAAATGAAGAGGTACTCATGGTTCCCCAAAGCTCCAAAACAGAAGCCTTTTCATTAGATTGTTTAATATCATACCCAGGACATACGTTGCGGTATTGCCCAGTCAGCTGGGGCTGTAGAATACACTGACTGCACCTCAGCAGAGGAGTAAGACCCCCCCTTAACAAGTGTCCTGGATATGACACTAAACAATCTGATGGTGAGGTTCCAGCAATGCTGGAGCTTTGGGGAATGCGGAGTACCCCTTCATTGCCATTGCTCCCAGGTCCACTCCGGCCCGGAGTGGTAGCACCTGATAAGGGTCCTATCTATGGGTTAAATAGAATTAACAGCATAATTATGCTAAACTGAATTGTTTGAGTAAACTGAATGGCTTGAAATAGAAATCTTTTTGACAATTAAACCCGACTTACATTTAAACTGCGTGCTTATGCTTAACTCAATTATTTGAAATAGAACTGTTTTTCGACATTAAAACTGTATTTACACTTAACCGAATTGTTACATATAACTGCTTGAATAGTTTGAAATGGAAATGTTTTTGACAATTAAACTGTGTACTTATGCTAAACTGAATTGTTTTGAATAGAACAGATTATTTACATAAAAATGGATTTGGCGTTAAATAACCTACAAAGGTTGATATGCCATAAAACCCAACAACCAAACCAAACTACGTTGCGGTAGGAGGTATTACCCTTCGACAGAAATGCAATAGGTGTATTCTACAAACCCAGCCAACTAGGTTATTTTTCTTTCGTGTGGGCTCCAAAATTACATGAAAAACTGACTTTGCTATTAAATAAAGGTTGACATGCTGTAAAATTTACCAAGAAAACTAACTTTATTATCAATTTTTCCTTCATGATGGCCCCCTAGAATGCTTAAATTTAAGATTGACTTCGACATTAAATAAAGGTTGAAATGCTGTAAAAACTACCAACCAAATAATAAATTAATCTTATTATCAATTTTCTATTGTACTTTTATTATTATTTTTAATGGTTTTTATTGTGTTGTTCCTGGCTGTCACTTAAATAACTATTCGAGTGAGTTGTGATTGAAGGCGCAACTAAAATTAATAAGTCGAAAGGAAATATTCACCAAATTTACAACCAATATTGACAGAAAACGCTTTGTCTACAAATAAATAAATGAAATATACCAAATTAACGTATTGTCAACATTTGTTCGAGTTTTTCCCACCAGAAGCCTTAATGAAATCCAAACGAGAGTTTCTCTTGTCTATCGCTACTTTTATGGAAAACGTTTCGGACGAGCTTAATTCATTGGTTCAATCTATTCGAGAGTTTCAAGTCACATGTTACATTCCAACAGCGTCTTTCTTAGAACATCAACTCTGTAAATCAGTCACCTGCATGAGTGTTTCCACCCTTTTTTTTCCTTTGTAATGTTCTTTTTTATATTCTTACATTTGTTGCGGCCAACAGGGGGATTAAAACATCTGTCATTATTTACTTAGCTTGGCTTAGTCTGGCATATAAATCTCAGGTTGCTTACAGTACCTACCATTCTTAACTGATCACTCATTACCCAGTCGACTAGGGCTGAAGAATACAACGACTGCACCTCTGCAGGGGGGGGAAGAAAGCCAAATAAGTGTCCTGGATATGTCACTAAACAATCGAATAGTGAGGTTTCACTGATGCTGGAACTTTGGGGAATGCGGAGTACCCCTTCATTACCATTGCTCCCAGGTCCACTCTGGTCAGGAATGGTAACACCTGATAGGGCCCTATCTATGGGTTAAATAGAACTAACTGCATACTTATGCTGAACTGAATTGTTTGAATTCGAACTGTTTGATTAAACTGAATAGCTTGAAACAGAAATCATTTTGACAACTACACTGTACTTACATTTAAACTGCGTGCTTTCGCTAAACTGAATTGTTTCAAATGGAACTTTTTTAACATTGAAACTCAACTTACACTGAACTGATCTGTTTAATATAGAACTGCTTTGACATTTAACTGTATGTAAACAAAACCTCTACTTATACTAAATTAAATTAGCTGAATTTGAACTGTTTGACAAAACCGAATAGGTTGAAATAGAAATTTTTTGACAATTAAACTGTTTACTCATGCTAAATTGAATTCTTTGAAATACAACTGACTATTTGCATGAAAATGGATTTGGCGTTAAATAACCTACAAAGGTTTATATGCCATAAAACCCAAACGACCCAACCCAACCCAACCCAACTCATCTCAAAAATGAACAGCCTTGTCAAAAAGGCTTAGAATAAGGTGACTGCATTCCATACAGATGGATAAGACCCCTAAAAAATGACATTAACTGCATCTGATTGCCTTTCTCTACTGAGTTTGGAGTTCCCATTTATTGCCATTACTCTCAGGTCTACAATGATTCGGAGTGGCATTACCTGTTAGGGTCCGTCTATGAGTCGAATAGATGTATTTAAAGATGATTTGTATTCAAAAGAACAGCATGCACAACAAAACTAAATAATGAAACAACTACCCTAAAAAAACATGAACGTATAAGATAAAATAAGAAATAATCATATAATTGTAAATTATTAGTATTAAGAATAGCTACTTATGGCATTGTTTATTTTTATTGTTATCATTAGTTATTTGAAACAATGTAACTGCGAGCGGACAAATGACTATTATTAAATAGAAATGATTACTTGAAACCATATAATTATTTGTATTTGATAAGAATTCTTGATATCTTATAACTGTGTACAAAAAACTCTGAAATAACTACGAGCAAAATATAAGAACGTAGAATGATTAATTCCCTAAACTCCTGGCATAAAATTACCCAAGACAGACTGACACGCGGTTAAAATCCATCAATCAATCAGAACCAAGCCAGCTTATCTTCTGTGATGTCAAAGGAAAGGAGCTTTTATCCTGATTTAAAACCTTAATTCAGGTATCTGAATATAAGTTTCTTGCTTTTGAATTCGTTTAAGATTTCATCAAATGTTACCGGAAATGCTGAGCGTTTTTCGACTGATTCCTTCATGATTCTTCAAGACTTTTACAGGATTGAGGTTAGGTCAATTTCCTGACCACCTGCCAAATTTTTCTTTTAGGAAAAAAATGTGGTTTGATCTTTGTTTTTTATTTGTTTGTTCGTTTTTTGTGGGTTTTTTTTTCTTTTTTGTTTTATTTTTTCAACTTGAACGCGGTTCTGTACACGCTATTCGTTTACAAGTAATCTATCTAAGTTTTAAAAAAAGATACAAATGTTTTTGTTTGTGGGGAACTCGCTTAAATGTGCATAACTGGCATAAAAAAAATGTCACGAAATCTCAACCAAATCACGTGTCACGATTTTCAATACTGTTTGATTCTATCAAATATATCATGCACTCACATTTTGGGGCTGCGATAAAAAGATTATTTTTATTATAGGATATTTTTTTTTAAATAAATGTTGTCAGAGGTAATTTCTTCGCACCAAAGTCATCAATAAATCTACGAAAGACATTAGAATACTAATGTTCAGCTGATTGTTGTGATCTCTAAATTGGTAAAGTGAGATTATTTTGTTCAATGGTAAATTAACTCTAGATGGTTATTTAATGCTAAATCCTATATATATATATATATATATATATGTGTGTGTGTGTGTGTGTGTGTGTGTGTGTGTGTGTGTGTGTGTTGAAAAGATAAACGGAAGAAAGATATATAGTTTGGGGTGGATGAAAATTTATTGTATTAACCTTGCCAACACGTGTTTCAACTAAAATTTTGGCTACATACAATGTATTCTATTTGAAATTATTTTAGTAATAATTTTGATAATAAGATGTTAAGCATGCAAGCTGAAAAGACGTCTATAGGGAAAAATGAATACCTTGAATGTAGACAAAAATTTTTAGGAAACAATAAATTTTCATTCACGCCAAAGTATATATCTTTCTTCCGTTTATTTTTTCAACATATTTGTCAAATTCATTTTATTCTTCTCTCACTTATATATATATATATATATATATATATATATATATATATATATATATATATATATATATATATATATATATATACGATTTTTAAGAGAATTGTTTGTTGGTAACTTTACTTTTAAAGGAATAAGAACTCATTTGTTTGCACACCGGATATTGCCATAATGGTTAGAGTGTTCGCCATTGGCTCAGGAGACCTGGGTTCAATCCCAGGTCGAGTCATACCAAAAATTGAAAAAATGGTACTTGATGCTACATTGCTTAACACTCAGCATTAAAAGGTAAGGATTAAGGGTAAAGTGGAGCAATCCAGTGAAAAAAGTAGCACTCTCCCCTACACTTTGGTGTAGTAGCTATCGAAAAGGGAACTTTAGGGTCAACCTCGACCACGGTCACCCACTTACTTGCTGTTTGCACACAGTTAAATGTTTTCAAGTATTGGTATTTATTGTTGGCACATATTTAGATGGTTTCTAATATTGCTATTTAGCACAAATAATACTATTTAGTTTTAATCATTTTTATACAGTTTAATGGTTTCAATTATTGCTATCAAACACTAATAGTTCTATTTGCACACAGTTAAATGGTTTCAAATAGTGCTATTTAACACTAATAATTCTATTTAAAATTAATCATTTGATTGTACACAACTGAATTGTTCCGAGTACAGTAGATGATTAAATAGTCCTATAGTGCTGGAGCTTTGGGGAATGTGGAGTATCCCTTCATTGCCATCGATCCCAGGTCCACTCTGGCCCGGAGTGGTAGCACCTGATAGGGCCCTATCTAATGGGTTAAATAGAACTAACAGCATACTTATGCTAAAATGAATTATTTGAGTAAACTAAATAGCTTGAAATAGAAATCTTTTTGATAATTAAACCCTACTTACATTTAAACTGCGTGCTTAACTCAATTATTTGAAATAGAACTGTTTTTTCGACATTAAAAGTCTTTTTACACTTAACCGAATTGTTACATATAACTGCTTGAATAGTTTGAAATAAAAATGTTTTTGACAATTAAACTGTGTACTTATGCTAAACTGAATTGTTTTGAATAGAACAGATTATTTACATAAAAATGGATTTGGCGTTAAATAACCTACAAAGGTTGATATGCCATAAAACCCAACAAACCAACCAACTAACATTCCTCAAAACTTAAGAACTGGAGCCTCACTATCATGTAGTTCAGTTTCATATCCTGGAGACTCGTTGGTGTTGGGGGTACTTTTTTCAGAAATACACCTGATATATTCTACAGCCCAGGTCGATAGGTGGACTCTAAATTTGAAAATTAGCGTAACTATTTTCCCTGTTTTATATATAACGTATTACCAAAAATCAGGAAAATTTGAAAATCTACACATATATATTGCTATTTTTGTTACAGAGATTCAGTGTTGTAGAGCTTGGCAATAAATAATATCTAATAATATTCATTTTCTTTCTATAGATTGACGTAAGATTTTTTTTTTTAATCATACTACTTTTTATTAACAAGAAAACTTATACTTTTTTAAATAAATGAGTTGGGGTGAACTTATTTATTGGCGATACTTTATTTCAGTATATAAATTATATTTGTCAACCTTACTTGTGATAAGGTTGTGTTTCTGTAAGTGTTCCGAGAAACAACAATAACGCAAAAAAAAACATAATTTTTCATTAAAGAAATTCGGAAATTTTTAGAGAATCTATTCTTTTTATGATCTATTACTATTAAAATTATTATCACAACTATCAACTTGGATCGGAAATAAAATAACTGTCTTGAAGTGATTTGAACATGTATAACATAGACCTCATTTGATATGCACCATTGCCTTACTGATTTAGCTTCGCGTAGTAACCAATAATTAATTATATAGCATCACTGTGTGTAGAAGTCAAGCTGGAGTCTTCGAGTCGATTTGCTTAAAAGGCAACGGTCTTCATCGAATAATGGACAAGATAACGAATAAAATTTCAGATATTTCCTTTTCTTTTTCCACTCTAATTCTCTCTCTAATATATTCAAAGGTCTGCCTTCCCCCATTGCTCGTGTTTCTTTCCCATCCTTCTTTCTCATTCTTTTGTCGTATGTGTTTTCCTCTTTATATTTCTCTTTCTTTCATTCTTTCTTTTTTACTCTCTCTCTCTCTTTCTTTTTTACGCCTTCTCTTCTTATGTTTCTTCTTCTCCCACCTTTCAATTCATTTCTCTCTGTGTGACTTTTTCTTTCTCTCTCTCTCTCTCTCTCTCTCTCTCTCTCTCTCTCTCTATCTATCTATCTATCTATCTATCTATCTTCTTTCTCTTTTTCTCTTTCATTTATCTCCCTCTGTTTTATCTATCACTTTTCACTAATTTCTGTAATTTTATAGTGTATTTCCACTGTTTCTGAACCTTCCTCCACTTCCCTCTCTTTATCACTCTTTCTCTCATTCTCCCTCGATCTTCCCTGTGCTCTCTTTCTCTTCTCCTAATCACTTATTTTCAGTGTCTTTCCTCTCTCTCTCTCTCTCTCTCTGTTCCTCTTTCTTACCCCCCTCTCTCTCTCTTTCTCTCTCTCTCTTTTTATCTTTCTTTCCCATCTTTTCCTCTATCCTTTTTTCTTTTTTCTTTTTTGTCTCTCTTATCCTGCTTTTCTTTATCCCTCCTCCTTTGTTTTTTCTTATTTTCTTTTATTTTTCTACCTTTTTCTTCCTCTGTTATTTCTTTATTTCCTTCGCCTTCTTATGCTCTCTCTCTCTCTCTCTCTCTCTCTCTCTCTCTCTCTCTCTCTCAGCCAGCCTGTCTTTCTCCTTTTGTTTTCTTTCTTCCTGTCTTCCCTAGCTCCCACTACTCTTTTTCCAATCAATCAATTGATCCTTTGTGGTAACTGCATTCCAATAATCAAAGCCGTTTTCCCACAGACTTTACAAGTTTCTAATGCTATTTATCGATTCTAGTAAGTCGCCACACTTCCGGTCTGATAAGGTTCCTTTGTGACTCTTAGTTGCCATCAAAGAATTCTAACATAAAAGATAAAAATAAAAAAAATCCTATCCACAGGTTAAAGAATCAGGAATAATATCTTCCAATAATGGTTACATCGAATAGTTTGGAATTCACACTTCAAAATAATTCTTAAAATATGTTTGATTTTGGATATAAAGCGGCAGAAAGCTGTCTTTAAGTCAATGTGTGATGATAGCATCGGCATTCGTCAAAATTAAGCAGCAAATATCCCGCTCAGTGCTAGCATGGGTAACAACTTAATAACAGAAACTGTAACAACTTAATAACAGAAACTGTAAGAAAATAAACGACTAATAAGACTAAGCAGAGTTTGGGGTTTTTTTTTGTTTGTTTGTTTGTTTTTTTGTCTTACGGTCAAGTCAAATCGAAAGTACCAATTCCTGCGAGATCGTCAAAGTCAAGCAACAATGATTATTTCAGTAATTAGATGGCTAACTACTTAATTTACGGGATGTACTGTATACAACCTAAGGTCTGTGTGCCAGAATAAGCAAAGCTTACTTTTTAGACTTACGATCAAGTCAAGGCGAAAACACCTGTTCTAGTAAGACAACAATGAGTATTCTCAGTACTTCGATGGGTGACTACTTAGTCACAGCACCTACTGTAATCAACCTGCGGCCTGTATCCCAGACAAAGCAACGTTTAGTTAGTAACTGGTGCCTCGTGTAAAGGTTTGTGAGATAGACTATCAAACAATTGTATTGTCTGTGGTTGCGCCATAGTTCTAACCTTGTACCAAACTAGGTTAAACATAGTAACTGACAACTAAATAGACAGAAATCTAATGGTGCTTTCTAAAGAGCAGTAATTAACACTGTTATTTTCCTCTATCCTCTAGACAAAATTATGACTGTGGAGTAATCTTGATTTTCACCTAATGTTTATTGTGAGCTTGTGGTAGGCGAAGTTTGGTTTTGCAACTTTAAGTAGCTAAGTTTTGTGATTAAAGAGCATAGTTTTGTGACTTTAAGGAACTAAGTTTTGCAACTTTAAGCAGCTAAATTTTGTAACTTTAAGGAACTACGTTTTGTGACTTTAAGAAGCTAAGTTTTGTAACTTTTAGTAACTAAATTTTGTAACTTTACGTTTTAAATTTAATAACTTTAAGGAGCTAAGTTTTGTAACTTTACGAGCTAAGTTTTGTGACTTTAGGGAGCTATGTTTTGTAAGGTTAAGGATCAAAGTGTTCTGACTTTAAGGAGCAAAATTTTGTAACTTTAGGCAGCGAAACTTTGTAACCATACGCAGCTAAATTTTGTAACTTTAAGGAGCTAAGTTTTGTAACTTTAAGGAGCTAAATTTTGTAACTTTAAGGAGCTAAGTTTTGTAACTTCAAGGAGTTAAATTTTGTAACTTTAAGGAGCTAAGTTTTGTAACTTCAAGGGGCTAAATTTTGTAACTCTAAGGAGCTAAATTTGTGACTATAGCGAGCTTAATTTTGTAACTTTAAAAAGTTAAGTTTTGTAACAGAGCTAACTTTCGTTACTTTAGGGAGCTACGTTTTGTAAGATTAAGGAGCAAAATTTTGTGACTTTAAAGAGCTAAGTTTTGTAACTTTACGGAGTAACGTTTTGTAACTTTAAGCAACTAAATTTTGTAACTTTACGGAGATAAATTTGTAACAAGAACATATATTTCTTATGTTATTTTAGATTGAGTTTAGTTTCATTTTACGTTTTAATTTTTTCTTTTTTTTTTTTTTTGTAGTTTTTTACAACTTCAAGAAAATATCTCTATCTAATAATGATAGATATTTGTTTGCACACTTTTCTCTAGTTTTAAGTATTACTGCCTTAAACTAATAATTTTGAAGTGGACCTTCTTAACCCTTTTATAATTTACCATTTGCCAAGTTCTGAAGCATAGAAAGCGTGCAATAAAGATTATGAATATGTAGCAATCCAAAATAAGTACCGGAAAGATGAGTTAATAATCATTTTAGTTCCAGTGGCGCTTTTCCTCCCGGGCAGCACCTGCCTCTAGCCAAAATGTGGTAAGGGTTAGGCGTATTGCCCTTCGAAACTGAAAGAGAAAACCGACGAAACAAAGCAATTTTTGTATCAGCCCTGCGGGAGGCTTGCTTCCTTCAGAGTACACTCTATCATTTAACCGACCCTGTGCCAAATCTTTGTCTTGTAGGGAGATGAATGAATAGATAAATGAATAAATAAATGTGTTGCAGTTCCATTTTTGGTTCCATAAAGTTGCAGTTCTTATTCTTGCAATGCACAACAGTTTTGTATTAACTAATATCTAATAATATCAATCTTGACTATATAATATTCGCGTAGAAAGAATGAAATACTGATGTTTTTAGTTTCAAATGTAACTTAAAAAGAAAGATTTGTTGGTATTTATGTATTTATGGGAGATACTGTAGGTTTATTATCGGTTGGTTTGTTGGTTTGTTGGTGGGTTGGTTGGTTTGTTGGTTTTTATGGCATATCAACCTTTGTAGGTTATTAAACGCCAAATCCATTTTTATGAAAATAATTGTATTTTAAACAATTCAGTTTAGGATAAGTACGCTGTTTAAATGTAAGTACATTTTAATCGTGAAAAACATTTCTATTTCAAGCTATTCAGTTTTGTCGAGCAGTTCTAATTCAGCTAATTCAGTTTAGTATAAGTACAGATTTCGTTTACATAGAGTTAAATGTCAAAACAGTTCTATATTAAACTAATAAGTTTAGCGTGAGTACAGTTTCAATGTCAAAAAAAGTTCCATTTGAAATAATTCAGTTTATCATAAGCATGCAGTTTAAATATAAGTACAGTTTAATTGTCAAAAAGATTTCTATTTCAAGCTATTCAGTTTAGTCAAACAATTCGGTTCAGCATAACTATCACACCGAGCCAGAGTGTACTTGGGAGCGATGGCAATAAAGGGGTACTCCGCATCCCCCAAAGCTCCAGCATCACTGGAACCTCACCATCAGATTGTTTAGTGTCATATCTAGGATACTCGTTGGGGGAGGGGTCTTACCCCTCTGCAGGGGTGCAGTCGGTGTACTCTACAGCCCCAGCTGACTGGGCAAACTGTAGGTTTTTATGCCTTTGTGCATGCCCGTGTGAATGTGTTTTTGTGAGCGTGTGTTTTTACCCAACCCCTCCACCACGGACAGAATGTGATGCAAGGTACTATTTACCAACCCCTCCGCTCGGGCAGGATATGACACAAGGTCAATTTTTAAGCGGAGTTTAACAAGTTTGAATTCAGAGTTTTCCTTCTCCTAGACTAGTTGCCTCGACAAGGCTGAAGAGCCTAGTCCGTCCTACTATTTCCCCATAGCTGGAGGGAGAATAAGGGGGTTCATACCTTTCCCAAGGGTATTTGCCCGAAAGTGAACATAATAGCGCGACTGGAGTACGAACTCGCGTACTACGATTCCGCAGTTCATCGCTTTAACCATTACACCACTTGTGATGCAAGGTCAATTTTAAGTGGATGCAACTGATTTGAATTCACCGTTTTTCTTTATACCTGACATTTTGCCATGACAAGGCTGAAGAGAATAATCTTCCCTACTATTTACCCATAGCTGGATGGAGAATAGTTGGATACACACCTTTCCCAAGCGTATTAGTGCTATGTGAAATAAAATCTGCCTCATCCAGGATTTGAACTCAGGTCACTGGGTCCATTTCCAACGACGGAAACCGTTACGCCCCGAGCGTGTATGTATTACGACAAAACTTTGGTTACCTCCTTGCCTTTCTTCTTCCGATAGTAATTTTGGTACTATTTACCAACCCCTCCGCTCGGGCAGGATATGACACAAGGTCAATTTTAAGCGGAGTTTAACAGGTTTTGAATTCAGAGTTTTCCTTCTCTTAGACTAGTTGCCTCACCAAGGCTGAAGAACCTAGTCCGTCCTACTATTTCCCCATAGCTGGAGGGAGAATAAGGGGGTTCATACCTTTCCCAAGGGTATTTGCCCGAAAGTGAACGTAATAGCGTGACTGGAGTACGAACTCGCGTACTACGATTCCGCAGTTCATCGCTTTAACCATTACACCACGAGGACACCCCAAATAGTAATTTTGGTAATCGGTTTAAAAATTAAACAGTTTTAACCAAGACAAACGGTTTTCATTACAGGATATTCTGAACTGACAAAGATAATCTTTTTAAGCATGATATACGCCCCCATAAACCCTAAGGATTCCGAACTTGGGAATATCACTTGCTTTTACACCGAAAAAAATGAATTTGCGTTTCTCTGTCATATTTTTTCTTCATAAAACAATTTTTCCAGAGGCTTAACCAGGATCAAGTATGATTATTAAGGTTAAGAATTTTTTCAACTATTTATGTACGCATAATATATTTGATATATTATTTGAATACATAGGCTTTTCCTTTCACATCAGCTTTTTGCTTAAACAATCGTGAATATTAAGAACTGACATGAATACGCCTGTACATTCACACGCATGCGCACACGTATATGTGCGCACACCCTGTTTATGCCAAAGTTGATTTGGGTCCAGGCAAAACAAAAATTGAATTTTTCTTTTTTATTTTTATAAATCCTTGATCTGTTCAATACAAGAGCAAATAACATAAAAGGGCTGTCGCCTGAAGCAAAGCAAGAACGAATTATACTGAAAAGTTCTTAGTCTGACTAAGGAAGGAATGGAGTAGACTCATTTACAAGCATCACCCCTCTTATCACATTAATATCGTGAAAGAGAAGGTCAAGTTGCGTAATAATTTGACATCAGTGTCGTCACAGAAGTTTTGAAAGAGCTTGAAAATAATGCCGAATTGCCTTAGGGAACTCCAGTTCCTTGTTCATAAATCAGAGTTTCTCCTTCCCCTAAACTGGTTGCCAAACACACACACACACACATATATATATATATATATATATATATATATATATATATATATATATATATATATATATATATATTGCTTCGGATTCCTTGGTCTTGAATTTTACTTTATACTCGTGTGAATATTAATTCCCGAGTTCCAGCATCCATTCTGAGTGATTAGTTCTTAAAATCCGTAGAAAAGTTGATCCCAGTTAAGTTTTATTTATTTGTTTGGGGATCTTGAGGGAGAATCTTTGTATTTTATGAAGGAGTATATTGGCCCCTTCCCGGTTGTCGTCATGGGAAACGGACTCGACAAAGCTGTTTGCGATTCACTTCGTGCTAATCCATCTCTTCTTCCTGTTATATGTAAATAGTAGGGCAGCCTAAGATCTTTATCTTGTTAGGTTAACCAACCGAGGAGAAAGAAAACGGAGTTCAAACTAGCAGAGATCCAATTTAACTTCGTGTTGCATCCTGGTTTTCACGGAACCATTGAGTAAATACAAAAAAAAATCTCTGACTAATGTTCATTTCTTGGTTTGGTTTTATGGCATTTCAACCCTTGTTGGTTGTTTAATGCCAAATCCTGTTTTTACATATACATTAAATATATCATTAGTAAACACATTTTATAGATACACACGGTTAAATGATCAAACAGTTCTATTTCAAACAATTCAATTCATCAGAAGTTATTAGTTTTCAAACTGTTTAAATGTCAAACAGTTTTATTTTACCCATAGATAGGACTCTTTCAGGGGATACCATTCCTAGTCAGAGTGGAACTGGGAGCGATGGCAATGAAGGGGTTCTCCGCATTCCCCAATGCCTCAGAATTATTGGAGTCTCACCATTAGATTGTTTAATGCCATATCCAGGATACTCGTTTGGGTGGGGGTCTTACCTTTCAACAGTGATGCAATGGGTGTATTCTACAGCCGCAACCGACAGTAAATTTCAATGGAACCCAACGTTAGAGTGTTTCTTTTTAAAATACGATAGTTGACTGATTGAACCGACAATACTCAGCTGAATAAATTGTAGAACTGAGTAAGGAACTTCTGCATTACCCTAGTTTGTTTTTTGTTTTTTTAGATACCACAGTGTTTAGTCAGTGTTCCACAAGTTATATTATCTGTTGGAATTCTTAGTTCCACGAGACCATCGATCTCGGCATAGGCACAGGCAAAATAAAACGAACAGTTGCCCATGCAGAAGGTGTCACTTCTTCACGACACCAACGTTGTCTAAGGGAAGGCCAAGACGCTCCCCGACTAGTCATCAGTGGTGTCCCAGAAATTTTCAAGAACGAAGTTGAAGATAAAGTCGGATTGCTTTACGGACTCCAGCTCATATTTACCTGACATTAGTTGGTTCGTCTAGCATTCGTGCCGGACGGGGTATCGAAACCAATGGCTGACTCGGGTGGGCGAGCTGCATCATTGACACCTTTGATACCCTTGTATAGCACTGGCCCTTGCTGTCCAGTTCAAGCTATAATCAGGCATACGTGCAGCTAGGCTCATCAGGCCCACATTGCACTGAGTCGATGACCAGCAGGGCTCGAGCCTTGGTTCGTGCCCGACCTCTCCCTTCCCTAATCCTCACTTTAAGCCGACCTTCGGGTAATTGATCTTGTGTCAAGTCCTGTCTGGTGGGAGGCAGAGACAAATATCTCCAGCTCTTGGTTTGAAATTCAGATTTTCTCCTTTTCCCAGAATGGTTGCTCTTTATATGTATTCTTTTTATTATTTCTTTTTTAACATCAGAGTCCTTAATCTTAATCAGGATTTTCGGTTTTCTCTCTGCTACCAAGCAGACATTTTTATAAAGTTTAAGAATTTTGATATTTGTCTAGAAGAATCGCCTAATTGTTTCTAAGTGGGAAGTTGCTTGCCTTGAAAGATAGCGGTTATAATCATGCATTTATATTTTATTTAATTTGATTTTTCGCTTTGGATTTCTATCATAGGTCCATTTTTTTTATGCCTTCGGATCACAATGTCAATCAATTCCTCTTTGTGATGTCTTTATGGAACGCTGGGACAGTTACTTGACGGTTTCGAACTCCTCCCTTAGGAAAATTTGACATGTAATACTGGCAACAAGGAACGATTCCTGACTCAACATGGCAAGTTGTTCAGCCACACTGATATATTGTTAGGGAAATTTGATTGAGCGTTTTCCTTCTCCCTGAACTATTTGCCTTACTGCAAGGCTGACGAACCCATTTAGTTTTATGCATGACTGAAGGAGAGAATAAATGAATCTGTGTTTTTTCCTATTGCCATTAGAATGAAATGAAAGCAACCGCATCAAGGATTTGATCTTGGTTCGCAGCGTCCATTATCTTTGGTGATAAACATTGCACAACCTGCGAAACGAATTCTATGAAAAATTAATTATTTGCTTCAAATACCTGTTATGATGCTTGATGATGATAGTCAGGTTAGAGTTCAAATCATTAAAATCCTTACAGCTTATCTAATCCTGGTTACGTTATATTTACTTCTTTGAAAGACGAAACGCATTCTTTATGATCCGGGATCAAAGTTGGTTTATTTGCAGTCTTTTCAAGCTGATTAATAAACAGCGTTTATCATAATTCATCCGGCGCTCTGAACCAGAGAAAACGAATTGATATTAATTAAATTTGTTTTTCTTTATATATATATATATATATATATATATATATATATATATATAAGATTAAAATCATCTCCGATCGCGATACATTGGATTTTGATCATTAACCCTAACGACTGCAAATTTTAAAATAATGTGATCTTAAAATATTTTACGCTCACGGTAATATGTTCGATGACATTGGTTTGTTTTGGTTATGTTTCATGGTACACCAACCCCTGTGGGTTCTTTAATGCTAAATCCTTCATATATATATATATATATATATATATATATATATATATATATATATTGTAAGTAGCTTGCCGGTAACATTATTTTTAAAAGAGCCAGAGCTCATTTGTTTTTACGCAGCTAAATATTTTCAATTATTACTAGCACTATCAATTGTTCCCACAGTTAAGCGGTTTCAATATTTTAAATGGTTTCAAGTATTACTATCTAATACTAATGATTCTGTTTAATTATAGTCATTTGTTTGTACACAGATGAATGGTTTCAAATATTGCTATATAACGCTAATAATTCTATATGATATCAATCAATTGTCAATCTCATTAGTCTTCAATAGATGAGAAGAGGAAACGTTAAAGTGGTAATGAATTGTGGGTATAAATAAACTGGGAAATTGAGATTGAATACGAACACAAAATAAAGGAAGATGGTTGGTTGGTTGGTTGGTTGGTTGGTTGGTGTTTTGTTTTTAGGGTCATTTACCACCGAATTAAATTTTAAACAATTCAGTTTTGTATAAGAATAGGTTTTGTTTACAAATAGTTAAATGCCAAAACAGTTCAGTTAAATTTCCAAACAGTTCTACAGCAAACAATTCAGTTTAGTATAAGTACGCTGTTTAGTTCTATTTGACCCTTAGATAGGACCCTATCAGGTGCTACTACTCCGAGTGAGAGTGGACCTGGGAGTGATGGCGATGAAGGGGTACTCTGCATTCTCCAAAGCTCCGGTATTACTGAACCTCGCCATCGGATTGTTTAGTGTCATATCTAGGACACTTGTGGGGGTGGGGTCTTACTCATCTGCAAAGAAGCAGTTGGTGTATTCTACATCCCCAAATAAAGGAAGAGTATGATCGTTAAAAAACAAAGATAGGTCAATCCAAAATGATGGACAGAAGAACAAAATAAACACACAACAAATAAGGGAAAAAAGAAGGAACGAATGAAAGAGGATGTACAAAGAGGATGTGTCAAAAAGTTTCGAGACAAAATTTTTAAATTTTCCAATTTAAAAATTTTGAATTATAAATTTAGATGAAAATGTGTGCACCGTTGACCAACTTATATAATAAAGTGATTGTATCTGATGATCTTTATTTCACCCTCTCGGATGGGCAGAGAATATGCAGACTGTATTCCGTATTCAAATCCCTGGCAGTATAGGCTAAGCCTCGCCCACAATACGGACTTCAATTCAGAGTGGATCTAATGGTTGGTTGGTTGGTTGGCTGTTGGGTTTATGGCATATCAACCTTTGTAGGTTATTTAACGCCAAATCCATTTTTATGTAAATAATCTGTTCTATTCAAAACAATTAAGTTTAGCATAAGTACACAGTTTAATTGTCAAAAACATTTTTATTTCAAACTATTCAAGCAGTTATATGTAAGAATTCAGTTAAGTGTAAATACAGTTTTAATGTCGAAAAACAGTTCTATTTCAAATAATTCAGTCACGCATAAGCACGCAGTTTAAATGTAAGTATGATTTAATCAAGGTTAGATCAAGGACAGTTTTCATGCAAATTTACAATTTATTCTTATATATATATATATATATATATATATATCAATTTTAATATAATATATATATATATATTAAAATGAGTAGGTCCACGAAGAGATTTGTATTTTTTAAGGGTTTATTTATTTGTTGTGATTTTACATACGTGTATGTTTCCAGCTTGATGCTTTTGTCAGAGAACATGTATGACACAAAGCCTTGTTAATGGAGTATTCAATGAGATTGGAACTCACTCGTGGGTGCAGTTTGAATGGTTTTCAGTTGGTTATGGGTTTTTATGAAGGTCACTACTCTTTTTCTTAGAGTGAGTTTACCCTAGTCTACTTTACTCCTCGTTTGCTTTTGATATTACATTGTGCGTGTGTCTCTGTGCGTGTTGGAGTGGTTTCGGATTTCACTCGCAGTTATTTTTACTCTCGGTGTATGTGTGAATGAGTGTCTTGAGATTTTTTTCGTGTTTGTGATAGTGTGGTTTGAAATATACTGGTAATTATATTTTACTAATAATTTTTTTGTATGTATATATATATGTGTGTGTGTGTGTGTGTGTGTGTGTTTGTGTGTGTGTGTGCTTTTTTCCATTTGTGTGTGTATGATTCATGTTTTATTCAACTTTGGTTTAAATTTATCTATAAATTTCTTTTCCTCTATTTGAAATAGCGTGTAGTCATTAGTTTGATATATAGATAATATATATATATATATATATATATATATATATATGTACATTAACTTATATATATATATATATATATATATATATAGTTAATGTACACACTCAATTAACAATGCTCAGTAATTGTCAATTTCTCTTCTATGTGATAGTCAGACTACTATCGAAGTTGGAAATGAACTCGGCAACCCGAGTTCAAAACCTAGACGAGGCTGTTTGGATTTCACATAACGCTAATACCCTTATGATAGTTATGAATCCTACTATTCTCCTTCCAGAAATGAGTAAGATAGTAGGGCAGACTGGTTTTTTTTTTAATCTTGGTATGACAACTAGTCTAGGAGAAGGAAAACTGAATTTTGACCTCTTAAACTTCTTTTAAAAAATTGAACCTGTGTCCCATCCTGCTATTGTGGAGGTGCTGGTCTTCAGTTTCGTACTCTGTCTATAAAGTTAAGTAAAGTTGGCGAATAGAGTCGTGTGGGACCCGAACGCTCCCTTTTTAACAGCTACTACACTGAGGTGTAAGGGATGACGCCACTCCTTTCCCTCGATTTATCCACTTTACACTTGATACATACCTTATAGTGTTAAGTAAGGAGGTATAAAGTTTTTTGAGTCTTTGGTATAACTCGACCATGGATCGAAACCCGGTTTCCCGGTTCATTGGCAAACACAAGGGGCTTAAATTTCACTATTAATAGGAACTTGTTTTACTTGACTGTTTGGTTGGCATTTGAGTCCCCTGTGTAACCATCTGTTTTTCCTTAGGTTCATCTTTTGGTCCAGATCAATGTTTTTCTCATCAGAGAAAATCTAAAGCATTCCAGTCTCTTAGTGTTTTAACTTGTTTAGCAATCACTTTGCTGGGATCGGGTGATTCTCTCTTGTCATGTCCTGTGTAAACTGACCCCTTCACATCACATACGTCTTGTAACGAATGTCCTCAAGCTCAATTTTTCTGATGGTGCATTTTAAAACTTCATGTCTTTGATTGAAAACTTCATGTCCTCTGATTGATCGAGTTTCTGGCCTTTTATCGCTTATTGTAAAAAGCTATGTATTCCGTTGGTATTAGGAATCTGTATATGCGTTTTGCCTTTAGTTGCTAATGTTTGATCTCCATCAGTAGCTTACAGATCCTTTCGAGCTTTGACAACGAAATATCGGGTAAGTTTCAGGAAGCAAGCTATCACTGTATTATTATGATTCGCTTTTAAGGCAACGATTACAGCGAACCGTTTTATTTCCTTTGTTAAGTTGACCTCTGACATTATTTATGTACAAAAAAACCGTAAAAATAAGCGAGAAAAAGTTAATGACTTTGAAGGATGTGTCCTCAAAAAACTAACACACTATATATATATATATATATATATATATACAAGGACGGAAGAGTCGAAAGAAAAGAGACAGAAAAAGAAAGAAAGGGATAGATATAGGTATATGTTAGAGCAAGGGTTATTATTTTTTACTGTAACCATCTGGGCAGAATGTCAAGGCTAGGCAGCTAGGGAATGACGCTACAGCCACCGTCAAGCATATGAAATTCCATCAGAGATGAATTAATGTCAATGAGAAAATTAGAGAATATGAGGAGGGGGTTATGAGAAAGGAAATGGAAGGGAATTAAAGAGAAAGACAGAGAAATACATGCCAGAGGGGTGAGGCAGAGGTTTCAGGCATGTCCCATTTCATCAAAGACTTAACAATATCGGAATATCTAAGGGAAAAAGAAAAAGAAAATCGTCAAGAAGGTTGTGGTCCTATGTTAGTCATGGAGCCCAACGTGGTGTGACAACAAGTCACAGTACTTGTGGCTTTCATGTTCGTGACAACCACATTTGCTTCTGTCTGTTTGTTTGGGTAAGTCCTTCCGTGTCCACTCTGTGTGTGAAATATCTACGAAGTGGGGATGACACAATCCAGCCAGGTCTTCTTCTGACGGTCAGAACTCAAAGAATAGAGAAAACCCGTTGTTAACAAATAACAAAGATAGTTTTTATTGAAACACGTTTGTAAGACAATAAATAACAAGCAAACAATGTTTGCTTTCCTGACAAAAGTAAGAAGAAAGAATATTGAGAGAGTGATGATTAAAATTAGTATGGCACTAATGTCTCTAAAGTCTGAGTCTTTGAATTTTTGTAAAGTCTGAAGGTTGTTTGGAGTGCCTCGGGTCTAGATGGGAAGAGATGCTTCTTTGGCAGTCTTGAGTTTCTTCTTGGTCTCTTTCCTCATCCTCTCTGATGATTTGTTTTCCCATCCTGTTTTTATAGATCAATATCTGGACTAAAAATGTTTCTGATTGGTTCTCCAATAAGGGACAATTAAGAGTCATATTCCCATGGGTCAGCCAATCCTAGTTCAGGATTATATCTTACAGGTGTTGGGAAAACTCTTTTTAGATGCTTTGACCAATGGGAACAGGTTTAGAACAAGGGAGTTGAACCAAAAATTCTCATCCTCAATGGACTGGATAATCCATCCCCAGCACACCTTTATTTAGGGTGGAAAAAAATTAAATCTCCCTTTTGACATTCACCTTTAAGATAAAGACTAGGAAAATTTTTATATGTAAGAATTTTCGGACTATTTTCTTCGTCTTTATTGTTTGTTTGTTTTTTTTCAACGTTTCCGTCGCTGTATCCTCCGGCCTTCCTCGGGTGCTCCCTGCTTATCTAGGCATAAAAATGATTCAACCTTGGAAATCATTTTTAAAGTTTTACTGTGATTTTCCAGATTGAATCATTTCTATGCCCAGGTAAAAAGGGAGCACCTGAGGAAGGCCGAAGGATACAACGGCCAAAACGTGAAAAAACAATAAAGACGAAGACAATAGTCCGAAAACTCTTACAGATAAAAATCATCAAACTTCGTCTCAGAAATTTAGACAACTGACAAGGAAAATGTTTTAAGAAAAGACCCGTTTCAGCATTATGATCGATGGATTTAGATGAAAACCGAAAAGTTAAATAAATTCGTTGACCTTTAAGATCAAAAACAATTGTCTCGTACTTAACTGACCTTTAGGAACAATCAACCATCTTTTTAGGTCAATTTAAGCCTTGAACAAAAAGATACTTATTTTAACGATATTTTTGCTTTTGATATGTATATATATATATATATATATATATTAATTTTCATATATTTCATAAATTCTAATTTTTACATATTAAGTATTTAACTGTGTGTCGTGTCACAAGTTATGTAAGTCTTCTTTATGGTGTGATTTTGAAAGTTGTCTGAATTATCTGGCGAGACACGGGTCATATTACAAAATGATCAACCAGTTCAACTCTTCGATATTTATCTAACAGATAAAAACTGGTTGACACCTTTATTTTTTATTAGCTGCTCGCTTCTGCTGTGAGTCAAAGAAGAATTACTAATCGCTATAAAGTTTTGTTTACAAGTAAACAATTCGAAAACACAGATAAACATCGAACAGGACTTGATCTTGCACTCTTTTCGGAAATCTGCAATTCTATTTACTGTAATCGATTTCGTTGAATAGGAAAGATCTACCGTGTATGTATTAATATTCATGGCGTTTCGATATCATGATTTCCAAACCCGACCCTGACCGAATTTATAAAAACAACTCATAGATGTTCTAATCAATAAAGATGTAGTCTAAAAATCATTTTACTCGGCATAAAACCCTTTGATCTATATTCAAAATCGATGCACACTCCCTATTGATTATATCCGATCAATACTATTCTTAAAATTCCGCGTGAATGGAATAAATTATTCCATCATCCATTATCGATAATCTGCAGAAATTGGAAATGAAATATAAGTTTGACCTACATTGTGATAAATAGAAATGTATATCAAAGACAAAAACAGTAGGTTAGAGTATTTAAAAACCATTATAAAGAAATTTAAAGGAAAAATAAAAACCGAGTTATAGAAATTAATATTTTATTCGTATGATGATATGTTTTGCCTATACGACTTTATCAGATACTCTCTCTCTCTCTCTCTCTCTCTATCTCTCTCTCTCTCTCTCTCTCTCTCTCTCTCTCTCTCTCTCTCTCTTATAGTCCCGTAACCAGGTTTGGTTGGGGGATGAGCGCTTATTCATGTAGAGTGCCTGAGGTAGTGATTTCCTAACGAGCCCATCCCTCTGTAGGATAACCACTGGTTTGAATTCAGGATTTTCGTTCTCCTAAACTGGTTGCCATACCAAGGTTAAAGAACTTAGTCTGCCCTGCTATTTGCTGGAGGGAGAATGGTTTGATTCATACCTTTTCCAAGGGTATTAAAGATATATGAAATGCAAGCAGCTTCATTTAGGATTTGAACTCGGGTTGCCTCGTTTACATCCTTCAACGATAACTAACGATACGAGATAAAATGGGTTAATAAAAGTTTTGAGCTCTGCCCGCATTTGATGAGTGATTATTTTTGAGTGGGAAGAAACAAATGCAAAATTTCCTTCCCAATTTTATTTAACCCTAAGTATTACTTTCCAGTTTGGCCCCGAGGTGCAAATTGCGGGCTGATAAGCCGGTTATCTGAAAAAGTAACCCTAATTAGAATTCATACCTGAAACGATAGAGCCTCCGACTACCAGTGTACGTACCACACTATCTATCTATCTATCTATCTATCTATCTATCTATCTCATCCCTTCATGATGTTCGGTTTCTGAGCGGAGAAATTTTTACTTTCTTAGATATCTTCAGAACGTTTTGGAAGATAATTGCATTTTCTTTACTCTACACCCGACGATATAAAACTCATTTCCGGGTCATCTCTCCACGCACAACTGCTTGTAGGTAATTCATGTGACATAACAGTCATCCGCTATATAATATTATAAATTTTCTTTTTAAATGACCACGGAATTTTTTTGGTGTAAATCGTCATGAAAGTAGACGGGCACTTAGCGCCGGTTACTTTGGAGCTTTAAAATTTCAAACTTATTTTTTTACTTTAAAATTATTATTTTAAATAATTTAAATCTTATACTTATGTTTTCAACTCATTAAGATTTAAATTTATTAGTTATAGTGTAAATCTTATTATTTTAAATGATGAACTTATTTTAAGAAATATTTATTATTATTATTATCATTATCAATATAGTTTTTAACATCAGCGTAAGCTGATCGTCTTTCACTGGAGTTTGAGTGATAGCAAGTCTCCCCAAGTCTCCAGGACTCTTCTCAGTATTCTGGCAGTGATCAATAATGTAGTAGTTTGGATGGTCTCCACATGTCCGCCAACTTCCAAGTCCTCCAGTCCCTTTAGTTACTGTTCGAAACGCACCAATTACAATTGGTATAATTGTCACCTGCATGTTCCATAGTTTTTTTCAATTTCCAAGCAAGGTCGATGTACTTATTTTTCTTTTCACATTGCTGCATTCGTTTTATTATTATTTTATTTACTCCTTTTGAGTTTTTCACATCAGTGTTAACTGATGGTTTTTCACTGGAGTTTGAGTGACAGCAAGTCTCCTCAAGTCTCCAGGACTCGTCT
>OY757905.1:35668587-35711087 GCA_963585895.1 Sepioteuthis lessoniana | reverse complement strand
GCCTACAAAGGTTGATATGCCATAAAACCAAACCAAAACAAACCAGAAAAACTGATTCAGATTTCTGTTTTATTTTCTCTGAAGGTGAGTCTCATACAAAGATGAAAGGTGAAGGATGTGCGGCAAATCTAAAATCTGCGTGAAGTTTTTATCTTTTTGAACGACCTTCAAGATAGATAGATATATAGCTAGATGGATACACACACACACACACACACACACACACACACACACACACACACACACACATATATATATATATATATATATATATATATAGGTTTATCCTCTCTATCAATTCTCGGCCTTACTTCTTTTTCACTTACGGAACTAAATGTAACATGGGTCTGGATAGATAGATAGATAGATACCCATGATACATTTGGTTCCGTCGGTGAAAAAGAACTTAGGCTGGGAAAAAGTTTTTGTTTTTGCAAGTTAGTAAAACTCGAAGTAGACAGAAAGAGACAGACAGACAGAAACAGAGAAAAAAACCACTGAGAAAGAGAGATATGCATACATATGAACAAAAATTAGATAGATAGATAGATAGATAGATAGATAGATAGATAGATAGATAGTATTTCTAAACTTGAATAAGCACAAATAAAATCTGATATTCCATTGATTATTTTGATGAGTCATTATCAGTCTAAGAGGTTGGTTGGTTGGTTATAAAGAAATCATATAAGTAAATTTCTCAAATGAACTGAATGAGATAGATAAATAGATAAATAGATTGATTTTGTCTTACGAGTTGGCAGTAAGAAAACATTTTTGCCGTTGCAACTTTTTCAAGGAAATCAAAAGAGATGGGTCCTTTCATGTCCCAGAATACAGTCAGCCTGACTTTCTTTCCTGATCGCTGTACTAGGAACCGGAGAGTCTGCGCGTTTCTACATTACAAACTGCCTTTTAAACTCAAGCGCTTAGTGGCAATATTCAGCCTATCTGTAAACATTTTTGGATTAAAATATACTTCTCCGTACACATCACAGATTCTTCTGTAAATTTCGCATGGTTTTCACGTCTCAATCACAAAAAATTTGATGACAGACCTCTTTTCAAGCTTGGTTAATTTGCAGCTATTTTGAATGGCGTCAAAACGAATATTTTTCTGAGATTAAATGAATTTTAGCCATAGAATAATTACAAACAATGCAGTGTTTATGGAAAAAAAATCTGAAAAGAGGATTTATTTTGCTTTTAAAGAAAATCACCTTACTTTTTGAATGACCCTCGTATATATACACATAGAAAGAAAACGAAAGAGAGAGTGAGAGAGAAAGAGAGAACAGGAAAGAGATACATCGACAGAGTGAAATTGAGACAGCTGCTGAGAAAGAGAGAAAAAGGGAGAGGAGAAGCCCGTGGTGTAATGGTTATCGTGGTAGGAAATGTACACGGTGACACGTGTTCAAAACCTGGATGTGGCTGCTTATAGTTCACATAGCACTAATACCCTTGGGAAAGGTATGAATCCAGTCATGCTCCGTCCATCTAAAGGTAAATAGTAAGGCAGATTGGGCACTTTAGCTGTGGTTAGGTGACCAGTCTAGGAGAACGAAAACTCTGAAAACAAACTTTAAGTCAGACTGATTAAAAAATTGACCTTGTGTCACATCCTGCCTGTACGTAGGGGTTAGGTAAATACAGAGAGAGGGAGATATGCACTTGTATGAATAAAATGAGATAGATAGATAGATTAAAGTTCTATTTCCATTTAGCAAACAGGCAACCTCCGAATATTCCGAGGAGACTCCAATCCTCTCAGTAACGAGTTCACATCGCTAAGATTTAGTATTAACCGCAAGTACATGCGAACGTATCCAGCTGATTTTAAAGATGTGTTCAGCTAAGTTGAACGCCTCAAATGTCAGTTGTTAAGGAACGCCCTGCCGGAAGTGCAGTCTCTGTGGGTACAGGACATCACAAAAAGGAAAAGGGTGGAGAACGCTGAGTACTTCCGTTTGTGCTTCTGGAAAATCGGGAAGGCAACTAAAAACGTGTGAGAATTTTAAAAAATAACTAATACGAGATTACCAGAGGAAATAACCTAATCAGAGAAATAAGAGAACCCAACAAAGAAGAAGAAGAAGAAGAAGAAGAAGAAGAAGAAGAAGAAGAAGAAGAAGAAGAAGAACCCAACAAAGAAGAAGAAGAAGAAGAAGAATCCATGTCTATTATGATACATATAAGAGTGAATGAATGACAATGTACAGCTCAGAGTCGGTAATTTTAAGAAGTACTAGACAATCCGTGAACCTGTTGGCTTCCCGCTGTAACAGCGGTCCTTGATTATATAGATACATATGTTTAAGAAATGATGGTTTCTAATCAATATCTTATTGTTATCCCGCTCAGAATACCCTGATAGTATCCTCTACCGCAGGATAACACCTCCACCACTAAAAGGCTTTCGACACAAAACAATATTTGATGGTGTGGTTCCAGTTCTTGAAATTTGGAGAGTAATTAAAAAAAACCCTTCTTGTCATTACTCCTAGGTTCACTCTGATTTGGAGCGATAGTACCTGTTTGGTTTCCATCAATGGGTAAAAAAGATCTGTTTAAAAATCATTCATATTTGATTGGACATTGTGTAAAAAAATAATCTGAAGAAACAACTTTGTAAAAATTTAAATATGAACGTACAATGAACTGAATCTCTTGGCCTAAAAGAACACGTGATGGATGGATTGACATGCCATTAAAGTCAATCAATCCATCATTTTATAGATTTCTTCGTTATAGAGAGAATTCGGATGATTTAAAAGATTTAGAATAAACGAAAGCGTTGGACTGCGGAATTGTAGTAAGCGAGTTCGAACTCCAGTCACACTATTACATTCAGTTTCAGACAAATACCCTTGGGAAATGTATGAACCCCTTTAAACTCCCGGCTATCGGTTAAAAAAGTACTACTACTGTTCTTCTAGAAGAATAGATTTGGCATTAAATACTCAAAGAAAGTTGATGTGCCATTAAACAACAAACCCATTCCCACAAAATTATCATTCAGATACTCATCAACCTGTGGAACGTAGGTGATCTTATATTCATACAAGGGAATATTTTCTAATTTTCTACCCACTGAGAGAAAAAACAGTTGTTAGTTGTTTTGTTATTTTTTACTTTACTTCATTTTGTTTATTCCTTAAACCAGAAATCCTGCCTTCTATGACTGAGACAAAATAAGTTTACTTCAGTTGACAGCATTGAGGTACACCATGTCGAACGATGTCAGTTTTAAGCAAAGTTTAACGGGTTTGATTTCAGAGTCAGGTCTTCTATGTACCCATCGCTGGGTGGAGAATAATTGGATTCCTACGTTTACTAAGGGTGCTATGTGAAATGCAATTAGCCTCGTCCAGGGTTTGAACTCATGTTGCCATGTCTATTTCCTACATCTATGACCATTTCAACAAGGGTATCTCTAAACGTTTAATGAATTAAGGTCATATCAATTCATGATGTCTGAAGCGTACCTGATGGATATGCCGAGGGAACTCCAACATTATACCCCAATATACACGGCTACACACAGAATCCCCACTCAACCTTGTGTTACACCCTGCCTACGTAAAGTGGCTGATGATGAAACTCATATCGCTATTCTAATTAGTTTCTGCTAAAATGAACTAAATATTTCTATTAGTAGTTTTATAACTAAACATCCTGCCAGTGGCGGAAGGTTGGGTAAATTTATAGGTTGGGTTATGAATCTAGTGCTTTTAACAAAACCAATGATGCAAAGGGCAAAGTGCTACAAATCTTATCATCGCTATTGCCTGAAAAGTTGCCAGAACAAGTTTGAGCGCAACGTTGGACTACATTAATGACTTCAACTCCTAGTTTTGAATAAAGAATTCTTAACCTATAGAATACTTGATACCATATAACTGTAAATTATTTGTATTAAGAATAGTTACTTTAAGCTATAATTGTTTCCTAAGGATTGTAATCAGTTACTTGAAACCATATAACTGCACAAACATATGACTGTCATCAAATTGAAATAACTACTTGATCCATATGATTTATTATATCTGACAGAAATACATGATATCATATACCTGTGTGCTAACAAATGACTGTCATAAAATAGAAACAAATACTTGATCCATATAATCATTTACATTAGACAGAAATACTTTCTATCATATAACTGCGTGCAAAAAAAATGACTGTCATGAAATAGAAACAAATACTTGATCCATATAATCATTTACATTAGACAGAAATACTTTATATCATATAACTGTGTGCAAAAAAATGACTGTCATGAAATAGAAACAAATACTTGATCCATATAATCATTTACATTAGACAGAAATACTTTATATCATATAACTGCGTGCAAAAAAAATGACTGTCATGAAATAGAAACAAATACTTGATCCATATAATCATTTACATTAGACAGAAATACTTTATATCATATAACTGTGTGCAAAAAAATGACTGTCGTGAAATAGAAACAAATACTTGATACATATAATCATTTACATTAGAAAGAAATACTTTATATCATATAACTGCGTGCAAAAAAAATGACTGTCATGAAATAGAAACAAATACTTGATCCATATAATCATTTACATTAGACGGAAATACATTTTTCATATAACTGTATACAAAAATACTCTTAAGAATCAAGTGCACAAAAGGTGTAATCATAACTGTTACAAAGAATGCAATTCGCTAACCTCTAGACATAAAGTAACCTGAACGGTTAGGCATGCCATTAGAATCAAGTAAGAAAACTTTCACGTCCAGTATATGAACTTTGCTCGGTTTGTTTATTCTTTAAAATGATAATGATCATTCCATCGTTCTTTCTACTTGTTTATAAGAATAATGGAATCCCAGATTAGTTTGAGACATTTCAAAGTTAGACAATATTAAACGATTTATTGTTGCTTCGAGACAAAAAAAGATTTCTTTAATGGCATCCCAATTAGGACTAACATTTTTATTTAAAAATAGAATCAAGTAGAGCATAAAACAAGAAATATCAAAAACAATTTTGTATGTAGGGGGTCTGCGTTAAATAATCGATCTTTAAATCGAATATTCTTAAATGCTCTGAAATATTCCTGAGTTCTATATTAGTCAATTCTTAAATGAACTTATAAATAAATACATGGTTTTGGGTACCACTCACCGGAGGCGAAAGTGGGATTAGGATTTTCTGTTAACCCTGATATATATATATATATATATATATATATGTGTGTGTGTGTGTGTGTGTGTGTGTGTGTGTGTGTGTGTATGTGTGTGTGTGTGCATAATTTTCGTGATTCTCTCTGTTTTCTCGTCAAGTGGCTGGAGAGTAAACGCAGAACGAGTTTCTTTCCTTCTAATGAAAAGAACTTAACACGTACCGTCCTCTATTTTACCTGTTTCTATGGACTCTGTGATTCAAATGGATAGAGTAAAATAATGAAAGGTCCTCATTCTAAAAATTTGATTTGTGTTATGCGTTCTTTACTCCCTACCCAATAGCTCTCACCGAAGTCACGGTCCGACGCTAACTATTCCGCAGACATAGGTTGGGAACCACTGATAACGCTAAAGACATGTCTTTAGCTAGCCACGCAGTATACTTCCATTCCTTGTCAGTATGTACCAAACACTCTGCACAAGCAAAAAGAAAAAAAAAAAAAAACACTGATGATGGCTTATAAAAGGTCCGAAAGCGCTCGAGACAATTTTGGAAAATTTATCAACGAATTCCAACCTAAAACGAAAACATTGATCAGGAAACCTAAAAGGATATTAATAAAATTATATAGATAAAATACGTCTTTATCATTAAATCAAACATGCCTACACGAAAGACTGCTGCCCAACTACACACATACAAACACACACACACTCACACACACACATATATATATATATATATATATATATATATATATATATATAATGTTTATATCTTGAGATTTCTTGATATGAAATACATAAAAAAATTGAACCAAGTGTATTTTTAATAGGTTTTAACAATACTTCCGGTAAAGCCGAACGTCAAATTTTTAGATTGTATTTTAATCTCTACAATTCGATCAAGAATATAGGACAAAGAAAAAACAACAAAAAATACAAATGAACGCAGACGGATAAGGTAAGAAAAATAAACCGGGAATAAGAGAAAAAAAAACATGGCAGCTGAAAGAGTAATTGTTTTAAAACTTTGTTAAACTGGCTAAACGTCTTTTCAGGGTGACTGCATGCCGCAATACTATCATACAAATTGGACGATAAATCAATAACTTCCATTTACCAATCACAAATCAGATAAAAAGAGAGGAAATCTCGTTACTCTCCCTTTGTGCATCCATTCACGCAAAATCAAAAAATAGAATTGAGTCCGGTTCTTCGGCACCAAAATCCCAATTTACTGCGGGTTAAATCATAAAATTTAATGATCTGCAGTCATTGAGATGTAATCTTTACAATAGTCCGAATCCCCAACACAATAATGAAGCCAATAAGAAACTATTCCTTTGAACTGAATTGGAAAAATTGTTAGTACAACCCATGACCCCATCTTTACCAACAGAAAATACACCAACAGTAAAACACTATTTAAATATTGATGGCAAATAAGGTTCAGATTTAGATTGATTGATTTTAACGGCATGTCAACAAGTTTCGATTTATTTTTTTTTTTTTTTTTTGCCTTGAGGTAAGAGAATTCCCTTTCATCATACATTCAAATCTACATTCTTTACGTCGTTGTTTCTTGGAATTTTCCTTGTTTTTGTTTTGCACACGGTCTTATCGAATACGAATAATTTTCAAACAGATCTATTTGATCCAAAAATAGGAACCCAACGGGTACTCCAAATTAGAATGGTCATGAAACTAATAACAATAAAACGGTGCTCCACGCTCCTCATATCTAAAGAACCCGAGCCTCACTATCAGATGCTGTTTAGTGTCATACTCCACGCGCATTTCTTGGTGGGGGGGTCTTACTCCTCTGGAAATGATACAGTCGCCAAACTCTAAATCTCGCCAACAATGTAGGCAAATAAGATAGTTTGGTTTTGTTTGGTTTTATGACATATCTACCATTGTTGGTTATTCAATACCGAATCCTGTTTTAACATATATATTAAGCATATGATTTGTAAACTCATTTTTAGATACCCCCTGCAAAATGATCAAACAGTACTATAACGAGCTGCCGTAGGCATTGGCCTCCATGTCAATGCACACAAAACGGAATACATGTACTTTAATCAAACAGGCGACATTTCCACACAAGACGGAAGCTCTCTGAAACTAGTAGACATGTTCACCTACCTAGGAAGCAGTGTCTTATCAACCGAAAAAAAAACATTGACATGCAGTTAACGAAGGCATGGACAGCTATCGATAAGCTATCGATCATATGGAAGTCAGACCTGACCGATAAAATGAAACGCAGTTTCTTCCAAGCAGCGGTCGTATCAATAATGCTATATGGGTGCACTACTTGGACGCTAACTAAACGGCTGGAGAAAAAGCTAGACGGCAACTTCACAAGAATGCTGTGAGCAATATAGAACAAGTCCTGGAGGCAACACCCCAAAAGTACCAACTATACGGACACCTTCCACTCATCAAGAAAACTATCAAAGTTAGACGAACCAGACGTGCAGGACACTGCTGGAGAAGCAGGGACGAGCTCATAAGTGATGAACTCCTATGGACCCCCTCATATGGCCGAGCAAAAGCAGGACGGCCAGCTCGAACATATATACAGCAGCTCTGTGAGGATACGGGATGTAGCCCTGAAGACCAGCCAGAAACGATGAATAATAGGGAAAAGTGGCGAGAGAGGGTCAGGGATATCCGTGCAGGCGGCACGACATGATGATGATGATGATGATGATGATGATTACTATGTATAACTAACAATTCAGTGAAACATTAGTCATCTGTTTAAACACACTTTAAACAGTTCTACATTTAACAATTTAATTTAGCAAAAGTCATCTGTTTGCACATAGTTTAAATGTCAAGCAGTTCTATTTGACCCATGAATAGGACCCTATCTAGTTCTACCACTCCTGGCCAGAGTGGACCTGAGAGCGATGGCAATAAAGGGGTACTCCGTATTCCACGAAGCCCTAGCATTACTGGAGCTTCACCATCAGATTATTTATTGTCTTATCTAGGACACTCGTTGGGGGTCTTACTCTCCTGAAGAGTTGAAGTCGACGTATTCTCCAGCCTCAGCCGACTGGGCTAAGCTGATAAAAGATGAAAAGGAAAAATCTCCCATGATAATATGGGGTACTGTGAAAACAGCCCAAGCTTAAAAAGGAGGTAACAATAGTTTTATTGTGTCTGGGAGAAAAAATCAGGCATATTAAAACATTGCTGAAAACCAATTACTGAACAAATGAAGCGAATTTCACACATGCTCTTATATTTTCCCCTGTGTCATCACCTGATTAATTTTATAATTTATTCTCCTTTATCAGGACTTCACAAAATAGTCCATTTTTTATGTGTTACGTATATAACGTGACTATAATTCACATTATAAATTAGGTTGATTAGCCATTTTTCTCACATTTCTCTCTTATGACTGTGTACATCACGTGAAGCTTAAATTAACAGACTTATAATGTTCATGATTGCCACATAGTAATGTTGGCTAATGGTCTGGGACACCGAGATTCAATCCCAGGTCGAGTAATACCAAAAACTCAAAGATGATACTTGATGCCTTCTTGCTTAACTTTCAGCATTAAAAGGTACCGATCACGAGTATGTGTAGCAATCAAGGGAAAGGAGTAGCACCCTCCTCTACACCTCGGTGTAGTAGCTATTGAGAAGGGAGCCTTCAAGTTGCCCTCGACTACGGTCGGCCAATTTACTTAATTTATATATACTGGTTTTATGCATATTCCGACAATAAAATCGAGCTATTGTTTGTGCATCTTTGTGGATCTTATTTGAATTTCATTTATTATTACGCGAGTATTTCACACCGGCGTGAGTTAGTGCTTTGAGTGAGAGGACGCCTCCAGGATTCTGCTGTGCATTTTAGCTGATCCTTTTCGTTTCTTCTTATTATTCTTATTCTGTTTATTATTATTCCTGGAGAATACGAAAGACAACTGCAATTTGTCAGACAGAATTTACCGTACTTGAAAAAATATCCTAAATCATCATCATCGTGTCGCACTGCTAGCATGGATTTCCCTGATCCTCTCTCACCTCCCGTCTCAATCGAGACGTTAACGCATATTTATCCAAGTATTCCTATCATTAAACAGGGACCAGTCATAGTGTATGCTTGTGGTTTTTCGGGCTGCATTCTTTCATAGTTTCAGTCATATCTTTGCCATGACAATTCGGTGATCGGAGGACACACTCTCAAATTCAATGCGCTATTATTCAATTTCTTATTTATAAAGATGTAGTCTATATGAGGTTTTGCGTTATTTGCGTAGGTGTAGGTCCATAGTTTCCACTTTCTTTTCTGAAATTTAGTTTTAAGGCATTTTAATCTATTTTCAAACGAGAAATCTGTTAGATGTTGCCCATTTCTGTTTGACGAGTTGTGTAAGCTAAATTTGTTGTTTATGTTTTTAACTATTTGAGCATTCATATCTCCACCGATGATGAGAACGTTGTTTTTTGGGATGCTACGAACAAGGGAGGATTTCTCGTTATAGAAACGAATGTGGTCCGTTTCGTCAATAACATTGGTAGGGCTGTAGTAGATTATTGTTGTGCCGGGGTTGCCATTAAACGTGGCTACCATCACTCTCGGCTGAATTTTCTCGATATTATTTATTGATTTTAGAGCCCGTGGTCCGGTAAGCATACCTCCACCCCTTATCGCGGCGTTGACAAAGGTTTTCATACAGATACCGTGACAAACATCCATTCATTGCCGGTATAGTAGTATTTCATATCTTCGCTATGAAGGTATCTGTGTTCTTGTACGCGTATTATGTCTATGTTATGATCTATCGTAGAAACTGCTATCTCCGGCAGTTGGCCTATTCTATTTAAAGTTCTAGCGCTGGATGTGCTTTTGCCTTTTAGTAATTTTTGTTTTAGTTTGAGTTTGAGTTCTGTAGCTGATTTTTTGGGCACTGAAGCCAGAGCTCCAACCTCAGCAGGACGCACCTCTTTTTTTACCCTCGCGAAGGTCGATGTGGTTTGGACATGTGGTTAGAGTATAAGTCATGTTTCGGTGACTGTGTTTTATTCTCATCCATAGACGCCACCCTAAAAGATGAGTAGCAGTAGTTCCCTGATTGAACTATTTGATCCTGGCCGTTGTCCCGTGGGATTCGTCCGCCCAGCACCTACTTAGGATTGCCATTGACTCGTCGTTGGGTTCGTCCGCCTTTATGGCCACCAAGCTGTTTCCAATGGCTTCCGAGGTATAACTGGGGTGAAAAAAAAATGCTTTTCTTTCCCTTGCTTCTTGTCCTTCCCTCTGAACATGTATTAAGTTTTAACTTAGTATAAGTCCACAGTTGCTTTATTTTTTAAATTAATCGGAGAATTTTTGTTTATGGTTCATCGCAATCTTAAAAGCATTCTATTTTTACGCTATGGTTTTCAGACGCACTGCAATATTTTCAAAAGTATTAAAATCTTTTACTTCGTTTTTCATGGTTCATCTGTAAATAAGGATTCAGATTAAAAGTCTTTTACATTTAAATCACAGTTTTTATTGTTTTTTTAATTGTTGGCCTAGCGGTTAAAGTGTTCGCCCATGGCCCGGGATACCGGTGTTCAATCCCAGGTCAAGTCATACCAAAGACTCAAAAAAAGATACTTGATGGCTCCTTGCTTAATATTCAGTATTATAAGGTATACATCAAGGGTAAAGTGGAGCAATCCTGGAAAAGGATTAGTGCCCTTACCGTAAACCTCAGTGTAGTAGCTATTGAAAAAGGAGCCTTCGAGTCACCCTCGACTATGGTCGCCAACTTTTTTATTTATTCGGCTGATTCTTTCTTTTTTTAAATATATATATACGCATAAAACAATATTTGCTGATTTCCCTCCATAAAAATGTGTATGCCTTCAGATGAGGCGATGAAAGACACGACGAAATAAATTCATGTTGCCACAATAACTGTGCGCTGAGTTTTTTTCCATTTGCGTTACATATATATATATATATATATATATAGACGCAGATGCACTAATGCAAGTATGATATAACGGTTATTGTCTTAAGGATGTGAACTTGACAAACTGAGTTCAATTCCAGGACGAGGCTGTTTGCACTTCACTAATGTTCTTTGGAAAGACACGCATTCTTCTTTTAATCCTCCCACCCAAACCAGTTTTGGGTAAGTAGTCATGCAAACTGAGCACTTCAGTCTTGCTACAGCAACTGATCCAGGAAAAAGGCAAAGAAAATCTCTGAATTCTAAACCGGGATTTTATGGGGCCACCAACTTGACCAACACAACAAAGTGAGAAATAGTAGATTGCTGATTTCATCTCCCTGAGACTCCTTCTCCCTATAGAAGAGGTTAAGAAGAAACATACACTAGTGAATATGTTAAATTGATAAATAATTTTACCATATTTTTAGACATACTTCTTAGATGATGTATTCGTTTACGAATAAACAAAACTATCCTTTGTGGAACGCAGCTTTCCTGCCTTCGAAAAGAGCTGAACTGCATAGAATCCCATATTGGGTTTTAGGCTGAATTCTTAGCAAAAACAGCGTATTATGTCTATGTTAACCTTGAAGGTGTACGGGCAAAAAACCTACAAGCGACATTAATTTTTGTTGACTTTACCAAGGCTTTCGATTCCATTCACAGAGGAAAGATGGAACAAATCCTACTAGCGTACGGCATACCTAAAGAAACCGTAGCGGCAATAACGATTCTCTATAGAAACACTAAAGTAAAAGTACGATCACCAGATGGAGACACAGAATACTTCGACATTGTTGCAGGAGTACTACAAGGGGACACGCTGGCTCCGTACCTCTTTATCATTTGTCTAGACTACGTACTTAGAACATCGATTGACAAAATCAAAGAGAATGCCTTCGAACTGACGAAGAAAAGAAGGAGAAGGTACCCCGCAACAACAATTTCCGACGCCGATTACGCCGATGACATAGCGATACTGGCAAATACACCTGACCAAGCCGAAACACTACTGCATAGTTTGGAACGAGCAGCAGCAAACATAGGCCTCTATGTTAATGCACACAAAACGGAATATATGTGCTAAAACCAAACGGGGGACATCTCCACTCTAGAAGGAACCCCTCTTAAACTAGTAGACAAATTCACTTACCTAGGAAGCAGCGTCGAATCAACCGAAAAGGACATCGAGACGAGGTTAGCGAAGGCATGGACAGCTATCAATAGGTTATCGATTATTTGGAAATCAGACCTAACCGATAAAATGAAACGCAGTTTCTTCCAGGCAGCGGTCACATCGATACTGCTATATGGCTGCACTACATGGACGCTAACAAAACGGCTGGAGAAGAAGCTAGACGGCAATTACACAAGAATGCTACGTGCAATCTTAAACAAGTCCTGGCGGCAACACCCCACAAGACACCAACAGTACGGCCACCTACCCCCTATCACGAAAACTATTCAAGTTAGACGAGCCAGAAATGCAGGACACTGCTGGAGAAGCAGGGACGAACTCATAAGTGATGTACTCTCATGGACCCTCACACATGGCCGTGCAAAAGCAGGACGACCAGCACGAACATACATCCAGCAGCTATGTGAGGATACGGGATGTTGTCCTGAAGACCTACCTAGGGCGATGAATGATAGGGAGGAGTGGCGAGAGAGGGTCAGGGATATCCGTGCTACCAGCGCGATATGATGATGATGATGATGATGATCTATCGTCGAAGCTGCTATCTCCGGCAGTTGTACTATTCTATTTAAAGTTCTAGCGGTGGATGTGCTTTTGCTTTTTAGTAATTTTTGTTTTAGTTTGAGTTTGAGTTCTGTAGCTGATTTTTTGGGCACTGGAGCCAGAGCTCCAACCTCAGCAGGACGCACCTCTTTTTTTTACCATATTTTTAGAATACTTCGTAGATGATCTATTCATTTACGAATAAACAAAACTATTCTTTGTGGAACGCAGCTTTCCTGCCTTCGAAAAGAGCTGAATTGCATAAAATCCCTTATTGGGTTTTAGGCTGAATTCTTGGCAAAAACAGCAAAAAAAAAATCTAGATCTAGAGCTCTTGTTATCGGATTTTCTAAATATTGAGTTTATAAAGCTTACAGGCCAAAGCTTTTATTCATCTTTGGTAACGGTTAATATTTAAGGCAATTTATACTGTCGTTTTTTGTTTTTCTCTTGATTAATTGCAGGGTTTTAACGGCATGTCAACCCGTCTAGGGTTATTTTAAGTCTAAAGGTTAGAGAATTGTGTACATTGTGTGCCTAGATTTATATCTTTATCGTTGTTTCTTTTTGTACACTGTCGTATGGTTTTAAGTATTCTTACCAATAATTATACTATTTCTAATAATTATTTTTCATTAATCAGTTATATATGCTTTAAGTAACGAATATTAAGACTTAGTAAACAATTATAGCTTCAACTGACTATTCCTAATATGAATAATTTACGTTCCCATGATATCAACTATTCTTATCTAATACAAATAATTCGCAAACAGTTGCATGGTTTCAAGTATTCCAATCTATTGAAAATAATTGTATAACTTCAAGTAACTATTTCAATTCAATAATCATTCGTTTGCATACAGTTTTAAGCAACTAATAATAATCCTTTGTAAACAATTATAGGTTACGAGTGATTATTCTGAAATGCAATTAATTTGCAGTTATATGGTATTCAAGTTTTAAACAGATCTATTTGATCCACAGATTAGATCTTAACAGGTATTACCAACCCCGATCTTAGTGAACATGGAAGTAATGTCAATGAAGGTGTACTCCATACTCTCCAGAGTACCAAAACTGGATTCTCACTATCAGATGCAGTTTAGTGTCATTCAGTACCTTCATTTTAGGAAGTCTTAAACCCTCTTCAGTGGATACAGAGTGTGTGTTCAAAGCCCCGCCAATAGTATTTGATATATGCACTAAAGATTACCAAAAAATACTTGAAATATTTTTGTTTAAATCTATAAATAACAATGACCTTTTTCTACTAGTTTTGCATACTACCATCGTCCTTGTCATTCTTTATTCTGATATAACATCTGGTATTTCTATCCATTAGTATTGCTTGGTTTTGTTTTTTATAAACCGTATTTTAGATTCTCCGAACTTCTTTGATCAAATCTCAGAATCAAGCGAAAAATACATATTCCAGAACATTAATCCTTCCCTTGATATTCACTTTTTCCCTCGTTCTTTTTTCTGCCTCGATTTCCGATTCTCCTCCAAGCATTTAAACAGACGTGAACTACTAGTGACTTGCGCAAGCGCAGAACAAACAACGAACGCAGGGAGGAAAAGCAACGGCAGTAAGTAAAGAGTTGGTGGTTGGCTTCAATAAACTTGAATGATGTTTCTAATTAAACGGTCACTGGATAGATATAAACAGTTTGTATATGATTAACGTTGAACAACATTCCTATTCGAAACCATTTCGTTCGAGAAGCTAATGATCCAATACCATTTATTGGTAAATCACGCTTTTTCAGGTCACCTTTAGGCACGCTGCCTCTTTATAGCGTTGCTGGTAAACTACAATTCAAGATGCATGTAATTATTCTATTCGTTCATCAGACAAGTATCTCTATTTTGTTATTTTTATCGCAATGGTTCAACCGGTACACTATTTGACCTCCCTGGTATTAAGTTCAAACTTGAAATATCATAAATTGCAAGAAATAGTGGTACTACTATCATGACCTTTGTTGTTTTGATTTCAGCCGAAGCTATCTCGAGTCTAAAGTTCAGGCATAAAGATATACATAAAGTATTATGATATGTACTCCTATGGACCCCTGCATATGGCCAAGCAAAAGCTGGACGACCAGCTTGAACATACATGCAGCAGCTATGTGAGGATACGGGATGTAGCCCTGAAGACCTGCCAGAGGCGATGAATGACAGGGAGAAGTGGCGAGAGAGGGTCAGGAATATCCGTGCAGGCGGCACGACATGATGATGATGATGATGATGGTGATTATAGAATATATAACTATAAAATAATATATAAATTATGGTAATGGTAATCTTTTGTTGGCTTCGAAAGTCAATAGCTCTAATAAAAGAAAATAGCTTTACGCTTAAAAAAAGGGCAGAAACTATAACAGATGCAGACTATGCAGACGATCTAGCACTTCTTGCAGATATACCTGCCCAAGCCGAATCCCTAGCAGCAGGAGACTCTGTTTTCCACGTGAATGCAAATAAAACAGAGTATATTTATTTTGAATGAGACGGAGCTATCTCCATTCTAAATGGCTGAGCTCTAAAACTATTTGACAAGTTCATATACCCGAGAACAATATCTCATCGACTGAAAAGGATGTTAATATACGCCTAGCGAAGGCATGGACTGTTATTGATAGGTTATCGATCATAAGAAAGTCTAATCAATCCGATAAAAATAAAACGAAATTTTTCCAAACTATGACTGTATCAATAATGTTGTATGGATGAACATCATCGACGCTGACAAAACATTGAGAGAAAAGGCAAGATGAGAACTGCATGAGAATGTTACGAGTTATTTTGAAAAATCATAGAAGCAGCACCCTACAAAACAGTAGCTGTACGGCCACTTACATCCCATCTCAAAAAATATCCGAGTAAGACGAACAAGATATGAGGGACACTTCTGAAAAAGCAAGGACAAACTCATAAGTGACGTTCTTCTATGGACCCCTACACATGGACGTAGCAGTGTTGGCCGACTAGCAAAAACAGATCTACATCAGCTCCGTGCGGACACAGGATAGTTTGGAAGATCTTCCGGGAATGGTGGATGATAGGGACCGATGCGGAGACAGACAGACAGACAGACAGACAGACAGAGTCAGGAAAATCCGTGCTGTCAACATGACTTGATGATGATGAAGAGGAGGATAATGATGATGATGACATGAATTGTTATTAAATAACATTATCAAGTATTGTATAAAGAATTCTTAAAGTAATATTATAAAGTATTATCAAAACGTTATGATAAAGTCTAATCCTGATTAATTATCCATCACACAATTTTAATTACATTTGGAAAAGATATATGACCCATTATCTGCTCATCTACGGCTTAAATATTACAACTACTGTTCTTCGTCAAGGATATCTTTGGTATTAAATAACCCAAGAAGGTTGATATGCCATTAAAAAAAACATAGAAAGAAACACTATCAATATTACTTTTTATAAAAAGATGTTTGGCCGATGTGTTTTCCCGCCTGCCTAGCATAGCAGTTAATCGCATATAGCTTATTATCAATACATTTTTTTTTTTTTTTTTTGTGTCAGATACAAACTTCTCAGACGGAAGTCTCCCTGGTCTCATGAGTATTGCAGATTCCGATGTAAAATATTAACATTATTTCATGAATAATTCACATTGATATTATCTTCTTTACTTTTCAGCCAGGTCCGTTCCTGGCTTTCTTTAGATGCTTATCGCACTCAGCAACCTTGCAAAGGGCCCCTTATTCATTTTAAATATATTTTTATTCAATTCCACTACCATTCCAATTAAAGCGAAAACAAAAAAGATAAGGACGTTAGTTTGGAACTTTCATGCAATAATAGCAATGATTCGTTTCACAAATGCTAACGAAATGTTAATTTTAATTAGGTAATCATCTCTAAAGGCTGATAATTTAATGAAAAGCAAATCTTGAAACTATCTGTTTAATTCACAGCCTAATTAATATCGAAGCATTTATTTTGTACAGAAATTGTATGTCCCAAAAGTATTTTAAAATATTCTCTTTATTATATCCAGTGTCCACAACATTTACATAATATATATGCGAATACGTATCAGTAGGTGGCTGTACGTACAATTGTTGTTTCGTGGGATGTTGCTTTCAGGATTTGTTCAATATAGCTCATAGCATTCTTGATAAGATCGCGTCTAGCTTTTTTCTCTATACGCTTAGTCAGCGTCCATGTGGTGCATCCATACAGTAGAATTGGCACAACCACTGATTAAAAAAATCACGTTTTATTTTAACGTATATATATATATATATATATATATGAAATATGTTATTAGGCTGACGTCAAGTTAGCTGGGTTTCGATCCCAGCTTGAAGCATCTCGCGTGTCTAGCCACACTGATGAGTTGTGATATAACGAAACAATCTCTCTTAGGATTACAATATATATATATATATATATATATATATATATATGTATATATGTGTGTGTGTGTATGTGTGTGTGTGTGTGTGTGTGTGTGATTTGTTAGAGAATAGTTCATCGGTTAACTTTATTTTAAACGAATTGTTCGAGGTCATTTTTTGTACGTAGTTAAATGGTTTCAAGTATTTCTATCTAAGACTAATAATTTTAATATTAATTATTTGTTTACGCACAATGAAATTGTTTCAAGTATTGCTTTTTAACATTAGTAAGTTTCTTTATCAATATGTAAGTGTGAGTTCATAACTTACAGAAGGCTGTCCGGTTTCAAATAAGCAATAACAATAACCCTGAGAAAACGATTGAACAGTTCTATTTGAATCATAGATGGGACCCAAACAGGTACTAACAATCCGGTTCAGCGTGAAACTTAAAGTAATGCCAATGAAAGGGTACTCTACATTCCCCAAAGCTTCAGAAATAGAGTTTCACCATCAGATAAAGTTGAGGTGCCCGTGGTGTAGTCGTTATCGCCGTAGGAAATGAACTTGGCGATACGAGTTCAAATCCTGGACGATACTGATTGCATTACTGAGTACATAGCACTAATACCCTTGGGAAAGGTATGAATCCAATTATTCTCCCTCCAGCTATGGGTAAATAATAGGACAGATTAGGTTCTTCAGCCTTGGTTAAGCAACTAGTCTAGGAGAAGGAAAACTCTGAATTCAAACCTGTTAAACTCCGCTTAAAAATTGACCTTGAGTCATATCCTGCCCGAGTGGAGGGGTTAGTAAATAGTACCATCAGATAAAGTTTAGTGTCATAAACAGAACACTCGTCAGGGGATCTTACATCTCTGAAGAGGTGCAGTCGGCGTTTTTTACACCCCCAGTCAACGGGAAGGAATTGTATTTAGAAAAAAAATATGGATGGATGCTGACATTCTTCTTATATTCTAAATTATGATAAAAATAGGAACACGAGTAACATAGATGAGATTTTACACACACACACACACATACACATATACACACGAACACACACGTGTGTACCTGTATATATATATATATATATATATATATATATATATATATATATATGCATCTGTATGTGTGTAAGCACGTGCTTCAATGTGTGAGTATATATATATATATATATATAGTAGATTTGGTGAATCCGACAAGATGTGATAAATAAGTGGAAAGGTGGATAAACCGAAACAAACGCGGACAACGTATTCAAAACTGACATTTCGTCTTTATTTCATTCTGACGAAGTTTTTCTGATATAAGGACAAAATATGTTTTTTGAATCCTTTGTCAATGTTTCGTTTTAAACACTTCCCCACCACACACACACACAGACATACACACAAAAATACACATATATATACACTCACGAGTGTGTATACATATACTCACACATGCAATCACGCGCCCCCCCCCCAAACACATGCATATATATATATATATATATATATATATATATCCAAGACAGTGGCTATGGATTGTTCGTGCATAGAATATATGTGGAATATCATATAGATCAATGTGAGTGCTCGATGTATAGCTATTGTCACATCTATTTTTTCCTTCCAGGTTCATATAACAAAACTCACATACAGAGCGTATATAGTACAATTGGAAGGAAACTCAAACCTGGTTAAATTGTCATTAAAAATTTATTTTGCCGGAGAATATTATTATACTCTCCGTCTGGTCAAATGACTTTTACATGTTAGACTTGAGGCTGCAAAACAGCAAATGTAGATTACAGTCTATAAGTGTATTTTAAAAAAAGCGGTGGGGGAGATCTATATGAATTTAAAATTTAAAATTCTCATGCGAGGGCAAACAATCGCCCGAGAATTTAAAATTCATAGATGTATTCCCTTTTTTTTATATACACACATAGACTGTAATCAACATTTGCTGTTTTGCAACATCAAATCAAACATATAAAGTCATCTGACGAGACGAAAAATATGATAATATTCTCCGGCGAAATAAATTTATGATGACAATTTAACCAGGTTTGAGTTTCATTCTAATTGCACTAAATATATATATATATATATATATATATATATATATGTGTGTGTGTGTGTGTGTGTGTGTGTGTGTGAGTGTGTGTGAGTTTTGAAAAGATAAATTTGTAGTGAATCTGACAGTACGATATAAATATGTTGGAAAGTAGGATAAATCAAACACTTAACGCAGAGACACCACAATATAGACAATTTTCCGTGACATCACATTATAGTCAACATCTTTTCCATGTGAAACAAGACATGCCAAAAACCCCTTTCACACAAACCCTTCTCTACTTCCTTCTTATCAACTCCCTAAAATGTATCTCCACTTTCAAAACAAAAAAATCTTTAATGAAAGCTGATACATTTGACTTTAAATCCCTCCCAACTTTTCCTGCTACACTCTCCTTACATGTTTTTAAATATAGAAAATTAAAATATAAAAACTCAGAAAACAATCCCTGTCTTGAAGAAGTTCCTGAAGATGAAACAAAGCCCAAACGAAATATCCCATATCTAAATCTGAGTTAAGTGTCTGATTTATACAACTTTCCACATATTTCTATCATATATATATATATATATATATATATATATATATATGAATACTGTATAATGGTATTTCTATGTGTGTGTGTATCATGTTTTGAAATGGGGTAATACTGATTAACACAGTAAACGCAATCACCTTATTTCAGCTCTGTTTAGACCCAATTTTACTTTTTCCCAGGGAAAGTCATGAAACCAATTCTCCCTGCTTGAAAAAAAACATACTAAACAACTATACGTATCATTAAAAGCAGACTGTTTGGTTTGTTACAATCTTATTTGGGTATCGTCATACAAGGAGACCCCGGGTAGTTGTAATGGTTAGCAATCAAGACAAGCAAACCTTTACGAGCAAGTTCGAGTCTCATTGGGTGCCCTATTCACTCGTCCTTGTGCCACATCTAAGAAAAAAGGTTGGTTGATTACTACATCACACTGACAATTACTTCAACTGATACCGAAGAAAGTGTTGAAAAGTTAATGGGACTTGTTGTCTCTCAATTTTCAGCAATAAACACCAGGCACTTGGTGTGAGGATGAAAGTACAGAAAATATAACAGGAAGCCAATAAAGGTTGACGTGTATTGTATAGAGTTACACAGCAACTATCGAGTTGCAAACCAATGTCAGTTCAATACACACTCGTTATAAGGTTGGATAACTAAAACAGAATGAGCTGAAACTCAAGATGGTTTTACAAAAACTCTGACATGACATGGCGTAATAAATTCAATACTTCTATTATTCTTCATACAGCGTACCCAACATTGTAATACCTGCTTCCTTTGACTATAGAATTATCTAACAAACTCTCTCTCTCTCTCTCTCTCTCTCTCTCTCTCTCTCTCTCTCTCTCTCTCTCTCTCTCTCTCTCAATCTTTGGCAATGTAGGTCCCAAGCTTGGTGAAAGAAAGAGCCGTTTCCTTGATGATAATAATACTCATACAAATTTATTTCTTTCGGCACTGTGCCTTCTCTTTCATCTACACTCCCTCTCAATCTCACACACTCTCTCTCTTTTACTTCTCTTCCTCCCCTCTCCCTCTCTTTCCCCTCCATACTCTCATTCTCTCCCTCTCTCTTTCTCTCTCTCTCTCTCTCTCTTCCCATCTTTCTCTATCAATAATCAAGTTCCCACGTGTGACCAAAGAGGAAAGTTTGACTATATAATACAAATTTCTTTCTTTCATCACAAACTCTCTCTCTCTCTCTCTCTCATTTCTCATTTCTCTCTATCAACAATCTAAATCCAAAGTAGGGCGAAAGTGTTGACGAGATTACTATTTGACTATAATAATAAGAATAATAACAGTCACTAAATGATTAATAAAGGGACTGGGGGACTTGGAAATAAGACGACGAGTGGAGACCATCCGAACAACTGAATTATTTAGATCGGCCAAGAGACTTGAGGAGACTTCCTGTTACTCTAACTCCAGTGAAAGACCATCAGTTAACGCTGATGCAAAAACTCTCAAAGAATAAATAATCTCCTAATAGTAGCACAAAACAACGCCGTAATAACTAATCATGTCAAAGCGAGAATAGATAAGACGTAACAAAATACCAAATGTAGGCTATGCGGTGAGAGAGATGAAACCATCAATCACATAATAAGCGAATGCAGCAAATTAGCATAGAAGGAGTATAAGACTATACTCGATTGGGTCGGCAAGGTGATCCACTGGGAGATGTGCAAGAAATTTAAATTTGACCATACGAACAAATGGTATATGCACAACCTAGCACCTGTCCTTAAAGATAACACATATAAACTCCTATGGGACTTTAACATACGCACGGATCACCTAATCTCGGCCAGAAGACCAGACCTAATAATAATCAACAAAAAAAGAGAACTTGCAAAATTGTCGACTTTGCCGTACCGGCTGAATACAGAATAAAACTGAAAGAATGTGAAAAGAAGGATAAGTACCTCGACCTTGCTAGGGAATTGAAAAAAACTATGGAACATGAAGGTGACAATTATACCAATTGTGATTGGTGCTTTAGGTACAGTAACAAAAGGATTATTAAAAGGACTGGAGGACTTGGAAGTTGGCGGACGAGTGGAGACCATCCAAACTACAGCATTATTGAGAACGGCCAGAATACTGAGAAGAGTCCTGGAAACTTGAGGAGACTTGCTGTTACTCAAACTCCAGTGAAAGACCATCAGCTAAAGCTGATCTGAAAACTTTCAAGGAGTAAATAATAACGATGATCACTTCTCTTTTCCCAAACTGGCTTCACGTATGGCTAAAGAGAGAGAGTGGGATGTAATAATAATGATTCACTCAATGGTCTTAAATTCCTCATCTCTCTCTCTCTCTCTCTCACTCTCTCTCTCTCTCTCTCTCTCTCTCTCTCTCACTCTTTCTGACGACAAATTCAAAAATATTTCTTCTTATCTGATATTAAGACGAAATATGTTTTTTGAATCCGTTGTCAGAGTTTCGTTTTAAACATTTTTTCACTTATCTTTCACACACTCACACACACATTTATACATAATACTAACATGTGTGTATATATATACTCACGCATGCAATTACGCGCACACGCACCCATACACACGCATATATATATATATATGTGTGTGTGTGTGTGTGTGTGTGTATGTTTGTACGCCTCTGCTAGCATGCATGAGTATATATATATATATATGTATGTATGTTGAAACGATTTGTTGTGTATCTGATAGTATCTCTCTTATACCCTCTTATTTACTCTCTTATACTCTGATCTAGAACCTAGTACAACGAAACTAATCCTGTTCTTAAAATATAATATATGTACACATGTGTGTGTGTGTGTGTGTGTGTGTGTGTGTGTGTGTGTGTGTGTGTGTGTGTGTGTGTGTGCGTGTTCGTACGCCTGTGCTAGCATGCTTGGATATATATATATACATGGTGAATTCAATAAGGTTCCAGACTTTTTGTTTAGGCATTTAAAATTGTCGTAGGCTCTTGAAAATTCAGTATGTTATTGCTATACATCTTATGACAAGACTGACCAATTCTTAGGATTTCTGGTTCAAATGAACACCAACAGCAGGAATTGGAATACACACTACTAAAACCTGATTGTCACAGCTGGTGAATTTCAAAAATCCAATCTGGACGTGAGGAAGAACGATATGCAATAAAATTCTGTTTTAAACTTGGAAAAAATGCCATGCGATGAAAGCTGGATCTACTGCTATGACCCAGGGACCAAAAGACAGAGTTCCCAGTAAAAGCATACGGGCTCTCCCAGACCCAAGAAGGCTAGACAGAGCAAATCCACCCACAAACTTTTGATGATCCATTTTTTGACAGCACTGGCATGATTTACATCCACTGGGTTCCCACTGGACAGACAGTCAAAAAGGAATACTATGTTGAGGTTTTAAGGGAGTTCAGGAAGAGATTCCTTCGGAAGAGGCCAGCACTCTTCAAATCGGCTCAGTGGCATTTCCAGCAGGACAATGCACCAGTCCACAACTCCATCCTTGCCACAGACTATTTGACCAAGATGGGCATCAAGACAGTTCCTCAGCCTCCCTTTAGTCCAGACCTTGCTCCCTTTGAGTTTGCTTATTTCCTAAGCTCAGAGACTGTCGTTATGAGACAATTGAGGAGATGAAAGAGGCTGTGACGAAGGTCATTGACACGCTCGCACAAGAGGACTTCTGTGGGGCCTTCTAGAAGTTGTTGGAACGGTACAACAAGTGCATTGCAGTCGGAGGAGATTACTTCGAAGGGGACTAGAGTTTCATGTGTGTACTGTCAATAAAAGTGCACACGCGAAAAAAGTCTGGAAACTTATTTAATGATCCTCGTATATGTTTGAAAGATAGATTTGGAGTGTATCTGACAGTATCTTTTTTATACACTCTCATGTACTCTCTTATACACTAATCTAAAACTTTGTACAACGAAACTAACTTGTTCTTAATATATATATATATATATATATATATATATATATATATGTGTGTGTGTGTGTGTGTGTGTGTGTGTGTGTGTGCTCGTACGCCTCTGCTAGCATGCATCAGTATATATATATATATATATATATTGAAAAGATAGATTTGTAGTATATCTGACAGTATCTTTCTTATACATTCTTATATACTCTTTTATACACTTATCTAGAACCTAGTACAAAGAAACTAATCCTGTTCTTAAAATATAATTTTCTGTTGTTCTTTTCACTGTATTTTTTGAGAGGTGTTTGGCCTTTTAAATAATTCTAAGACAGACCTCATTGATGAACTTAAAATGGAAATCTTAAGCAATGAGCTTCCTTAAACATCTTCAATTCAATTAGCATTGTTTATAAATCCATTCTGGTAGTCTAAAGTTTTTCCTCCGTTTGCCAAATTAGTTCAGTCTATTTTTGAATCAATTCTCATAATATAAAAATTTATTTGTTTAGCTTGTTTTTTGTTGTTTTTTTTTTTTCAATTATCTAAATCTAAGAATAAGCTGTGAATATTTACGAACAAATAAAAGTAGTTCCAATTGTCGTTTGTATTTTGTTAGACAGGCTTTTACTGATTTATTTTTCATGTAATTGGAATATATTATCCTACTTGATATTCTTTTTATTTTAGATATTTTGGCAGTCTACCCTCTGAATTTCTACTGATAGTGTTGAATTTATTCAGCGATTGATTGCTAGGGTGCAATGTCCATTAGAATTCTAATACAAAATACGAATTTTAATTGGTTGTAAATTGATGGAGGCGCTCGTAGTGTAACGTTGAATGTGGAGACGGTTACCCTGGTTCTAATCCTGAATAAGGCTGTTTGCACTTCATATTCGTAAAAAGACGAGGAAAGGTATGAATACAACTATTCTTTTTCCAAGATAGACCGGGCTCTTTAACCTTTGTGTCGCAGTCGGTCTATGAGAAGGAAAACTCTAAATTCAACCCAATAGTAGACCTGGAGAAGGAAATTCTCCACCCAGCTATTCCTGCCCTAGATACCTTTACATGAGTAGAGTCTCCAAACCAAGCTGTGGGACTAGTAAGAGTTAGAAATTGTTAAACCGAATCAATTTTCGTAACAACGACCATTGCGAATTACGTTTAAGTTAAGTTTTTTTCAAGATCAGAATCTCGATATTTTTTAACTGTGGTTTTAGGCCAAACGCAGGATTTTATCAAATACATTTCCCTCCAAATCGACTAAACCTAAGTCCATGACCCTTTTTCTTGTTTCCTAAACTGAAAATGTATCTCAACGGTAAGATTTGCGGATAGGGAAAATTTAAAAGATACGACTGAGCAGCTTGTTAGTATATTATGAGAGGATTCTCAAAAGAGTGTAGAACATTGTTAATCTCACTAGAATTTGTTTGTCGAACGTAATGAGTGCTATTTGGTGGAAAATTTGCATTTAATTCACTTCTCATTCTTATTTTTGGTATAAACAGCTTCAGCATCGGTACTACCCTGTCACAAAAAAAAAACTCAGAATACCCCCGACAGCATTCACTGTAAAGAGCTAAAATAAAAAAAAGGATATCCTTGCCATTACCCTAAACTGCTCCTGATAGTGAGGCTCTAGTTCTGGAGTTCTACGGAATGTGATGTCACCCTTTCTTTGCCATTACTCCAAGGTCTACTTTGACCCGGGGTGGTTGTACATGTTAGGATTCCATCTACAAGTCAAAAATATATGTTTACAAATTTTTTGTATTAGATAGAAATACTTGGTATCATATAACCGTGAGATTTATTCAACTATTGGCAGCAAGTGCACAATATTCTTTAGAATTAAAATACTAAATACGACTTTCACTCGTTTATAAATTGAGAAACGAAATGCTTGATTTTCGTGACGAACGCAAATTCTGTTCCCGTGAATTTATTTTCACACAGATCTTTTCAGTAAAGATTTCCAAATGTTCTGTCGATGCTCTGTTTATGGGTGGAGTCAACTAAGTACAGAAGACATCTGAAAGAAACCGTACATATAATGTTCTCAGTTTGGTTCCATCAGTAAACAGAGTATCTATACAGACTGCATTTAAAAAAAAAAAAAAAAACTTTACTGAAAAAAATCTGTTCGTGAAAAAAATCTCACGCGAACGTGATTCGCGCTCCTCGTCGTTGTCACGAAGATCAAGAAGTATTCGGTTTATCAATCTACAAACGAATATTGTATTGAGTTCTAAAGGGCATTTCACACCAGCAGCCAACAATTGAATAATTCCAATACCACTAAAAGAAAGGCCAGAAGGTACCCGGCCGAAATGTCGGAAATAAAAGCCATAGACAAAAAATACGAGCTATGTTTTAAACATCTCGTCAATGAAGCTGTATTAACAAAGACAGAAAGGAACAATAAATAAAGCACTAATTTACTTTAAAACAGTCCTAGGCTTTGTTGGTGAGGCTTAGAATATGCGGACTGTATCTCCTGCAGAGAGTTAAAATACTCACCTAAAAAAGGGCGTCCTAGGCATGTCACTAAACTGTATCTGATGGTTTGGTTCCTCTACTGAAGATCTAGAGAGTGTGTAGTACCTTTCAATGACATTACTCCCAGGTCCACCCAGACCTAGTGTGGTATTTACCTGTTAGGGTCTCTTCCATGCAGCAAATAGATATGTTTAAAATAATTGGTATTCCATAGGACTGTGTGCAAAAAAAAACCCCTCAAGAAACAACTGCACAAAAAAATGTAAATATGAACGCAATTCTCTACCCTTTTGACATAAAATAATCATGCCGTAAAAATCAATCAATCAAAATAGAATCCTAATCCGGAGGAGATTTACCCTAATCGAAATAACTCTAAAACTTCTCTTTTCGTGTGGTGTGAAGCTTCTTCACGTGTGTGAAGCTTCAACATCATGCGGTGTGAAGCTTCATCATCATGTGGTGTGAAGCTTCACCATCACGCGGTGTGAAGCTTCATCACGTGTGTAAAGCTTCATCATCATGTGGTGTGAAGCTTCACCATCACGCGGTGTGAAGCTTCATCACGTGTGTGAAGCTTCGCCATCATGCTTCAAGCTTCAGCATCGTTCCTCTTTTAATTCTTGCCCAGTTAGCTGGGGCTGTAGAATACACTGACTGCACCTCTGCAGAGGGGTAAGACCCCCCCTAACGAGTGTCCTGGATATGACACTAAACAATCTGATGGTGAGGTTCCAGCAATGCTGGAGCTTTGGGGAATGTGGAGTACCCCTTCATTGCCATTGCTCCCAGGTCCACTCTGGCCCGGAGTGGTATCACCTGATAAGGGTCCTATCTATGGGTTAAATAGAATTAACAGCATACTTATGCTAGAATGAATTGTTTGAGTAAAACTGAATAGTTTGAAATAGAAATGACTTTTACAATTAAACCGTACTTACATGCTTATGCTTAACTGAACTATTTCAAATAGAACTGTTTTTCGACATTAAAACTGTATTTACACTGAACCGAATTGTTACATACAACTGCTTGAATAGTTAGAAATGGAAATGTTCTTGACCATTAAACTGTGTACTTATGCTAAACTGAATTGTTTTAAATAGAACAGATTATTTACATAAAAATGGATTTGGCGTTAAATAACCTAGAAAGTTTGATATGCCATAAAACCCAACAAACCAAACAACTCTTTCAATTCCTTCGATTCTCAAATATTACGCTAAAGATGCTTTTTCAATTTAGGAAACAAGACAGTCACACGGTGCATGGTTTCTTCATTATGGAGGTTCTTTCACTTTCACAGTCCTGTGTTTTCTTTAAAAAAAGCATTGTACAAAAATTATCAAGATGGAATAAAAAGTTACGAGAACTGGTTTATCTAGATGAATTCAAGACATCTAGTTCCTCAGCTATGCACATATCTTTACGTAAATTTCTAATTTTGATTTTTACAACTATCTGTACTGATAAACAAAAACTACCAAGAACTAGTACTGATTTGTCTTAATGAAGTATTGACGTCAAGTCATCATCAATTTATTATATAAGTTGTTCACCTGTACTTATATCAGCATCTAAATTAAAATATTTAAAAATTCAGTTTCGATATTTTTATCACACCTCAATCCGATCAGAATCGTAAAGAATATCAATAGTTCCAATGTTCTTATGAAAACCATTTTGATTAGCTCTTTTAACAAGTTCAGAAACTGACAATCTCACTCATTCAATAATAAAATCAACCGTTAGACAACATTAAATACTTTTCGAAATCAATTTTGTGAATAGACGGATTTTTTCTTTTCATTCATTCTTACGAATGAATTTCAAATAATCAAAAATAAAATTTACAAATTTACAAGTTACGACACATTAATTTCCAATGAGAAACACTTAGGTCAAAAGAGTGTATCTCAGTGGTCTGAGTTATTTTTTAGGGTAATGAAAATGGTAGTATCGAGTCATTATAAAGATTAGTAACCAGTGTACTTAAAGCAGTCTTATTTTTGTGAGAATACTCAACCTACTAAAACAAACCTAACGAGCGGCGAAAAGACATAAACTTAATTGTCTCTAGACAAGTGCTACTTGAACGCTAAAACAAGTAAATAACTGTCTAGTGATTGGTTGGTTGGTTGGTTGGATTTTATGGCATATCAACCTTTGTAGGTTATTTAACGCCAAATCCATTTTTAAGTAAATAATCAGTTCTATTTCAAACAATTTAGTTTAGATTGAGTGCACAGTTTAATTGTCAAAAACATTTCTATTTCAAGCAATTCAGTTTAGTCAAGCAGTTCTAATTCAGCTAATTCAGTTTAGTATAAGTACAAATTTTGTTTACACACAGTTGAATGTCAAAATAGTTCTATATTAAACAATTGAGTTTTGTGTAATTACAGTTTCAATGTCAAAAAACAGTTCCATTTCAAATAATTCAGTTTAGCATTTGCACGCAGTTTAAATGTAAGTACCGTTTAATTGTCGAAAATATTTCTATTTCAAGCAATTCAGTTTAGTCAAACAATTCAGTTTAGCATACGTATGATAGGACCCTTATCAGGTGCTACCACGCCGGACCAGAGTGGACCTGGGAGCGATGGCTCCGCATTCCCCAAAGCCCTAGCATTAATGGAACCTCACCATCAGATTGTTAATGTCATATCCTGGACACCCGTTGGGGGAGGGTCTTATCCCTCTGCAGAGAAGCAGTCGATGTATTCTACAACCTTCTAGTGGAGAAGAATCTAAGAGCCTACATAGCTTCCTAATAAGCGATTGTTTTCTTGCTAGTATTTAAAATTATTCTCGTTTTTTTTTTTTCGTGTTGTTATCAACCTTGAATTGTGTGAAAACCGGCAAGTTGAACGTTATTGGTCATAGATTTTAAGAATAAAATAAATATATTTACCTAAAAAAGTCAGCTACTCACTTCACAAACAGACTCTTTAATTTTAGATTTAATCTTGCGAATTTCTTTTTTTTTTCTTAAGTTTTCAATTTTCATATTTTATTTTTGAAATCATCGACTTAAAAGAAAAGAAAAATGTCATCAATAAATATGATTTTAAAAATGAATAATCATAGTTTATTATTCATTTTAAATCTTATTTTTAGTGAACAGTTGTTTTTTGTTTGTTTGCTGTTGTTTTTTTTTTGTGTTTTTTTTTTTCGAGAATGGTGTTCCTTTTGTTTGGGGGAGGGGTGAAGCTAATGAATTATTGCTTTGTTGCGACTCATTGTCCTAGTGGGTAGAGTGTTCGCCAATAGTCCGGGAGACCTGGGTTCAATCCCAGGTCGCGTCATACCAAAGACTTTAAAAATGGTACTTGATACCTCATTGCTTAACACTCAGCAATATAGGGTACGTATCGAGGGTAAAGTGGAGCAATCAAGGGTAAAGTGGAGCAATCCAGGGAAAGGAGTAGCGTCCTCTTCTACACCTCGATGTAGTAGCTATCAAAAAGGGAGCCTTCTGGTTGCCCTCGACTAAGGTCGCCAGCTTTACTTTTATAATCATTATCAGCTACGATAGGGTTGTTCACCTTCTTGTGAGCCTGCAAAGTTAGCTTTATTGCAAAAAACCCAGTCAGTAAGGCCCAGCATAAGCTGACTGCATCCAATACAGAGGGATAGAAACATCAAAATGGATGTTCTGAGGATCCTACTAAACAGTATCCGGTGGTGAAGCTCCTTTTTCGGAGAATTTTTGGTTTTGTTGAATACCCCTTCATTGCCATTACTTCCAGGTCCACTTAGACACAATGTGATAGTATGTATTATGTCTCCCGTCTATTGATCAAAAAGGAAATATTGAAAAAATAAAAACTTAATTGTAAGACTTGAAATGGCATAACTGAGCAAATAAATTGTTTTCACTCCGAGAGAGTTTTTCACGTCAGCGTTAGATGAGGGTCTTTCATTGGAGACTGAGTGACAACAAGTTTTTCCTCAAGTATCCAGGACTCCTCTCAGTATTCTGGCCGATCTCAGCAATGCTGTAGTTTGGATTATCTCCACTTGTCCTCTTATTTCCAAGTCCTCTAGTCCTTTTACCAATCATTGGTGACTGTACCAAGAGCACCAATTACAGTTGGTGTAATCGTTACTTTCATGTTCTATAGTTTTTTTTCAATTCCCTAGAAAAATCTAGGTACTTATCCTACATTTTGCTTTCTTTCAATTTTACTCTGTGGTCAGCCGAGAAAGGAAGATTCTCTTTTTTTTTTTTTTTATCATTTTTTATCTTTTTTTTTTTTTTATCATTATTCGTTCTGGTCGTCTGGCTGAGGATTACGTGATCTGTTTATATCTCAAAACCCAGAGAAATTTATGTGTGTCATTCTCCAGGAATGACTCTGAGTTGTGCATATACCATTTATTCGTTAGGTCAAATTTAAATTTCTTGCACAGTTCCCAGTAGATCACCTTAGCCACCCAGTCGTGTCTAGTCTTATGCTCTTTCTGTGCTATTTATTATTTGTTCTCTTTTGAGAGTTTTTCACACCAACGTTATCTGATATTATTATTATTATTATTATTATTATTATTTCACTGGAGTCTGAGTGACAGAGAGTCTCCTCAGATCTTCAGGAGTCTTCTGAGCTGTCTAGCCGATCTTAACAATACTGTAGTCTGGATAGTCTCCATTCGACCTCCGTTATCCTCCTCTTCCAATCTCCATTTCAAGCCTTTGAGAACCGTTCTAAATGCGCTAATCACAATCAGTCTCAAAGTTACCCTTAGGTCCACAGCTTTCTCTGTTCTGTAGCAAGGTCTACGTACTTGTCTTTTTGATTTTTCTCTGTGGTCCGCCGGGATGGCAAAATCCACTGTACAGAAAGTTCTCTATTTTTCGTTAATTATCCCTTGATCTAGTCTCCTAGCCGGGATCAGGTAATCTGTTTATATCTCAAAATCCCATCGAATTTTATGAGTCTTATTCTCTAGGACAGATTCTGGTTTTTGCATATACCATTTGGCTGCTTAGTCAAATTTCCATTTCTTGCACAATTCCCAGTGGATCATCTTCCCCACCCAGTCGAGTCTATATTATACTCCTTTTGTGCAAGTTTGCAACATACGACAAATTACTATGTCATCAATCGTTTCGCTTTCATCACCGCATAATCTAAGCTTGCTATCAAATTGCGCTATATCATCCTTTTTAGGAGTAGTAGTCGTCGTAGTCGTATTATTATTACTTAGCTCAAATTATCTGAAACTAAATAATTGCTTGCAAATTATTAGTATCAGACAGAACTTGTAACTATATAACTGTTTAAATTATTTGTATTTTTTTTTTGTTTCTATATTTAATGGCATATCAACCTTTGCAGGTTATTTAATGCCAAAGCTATTCTCCTAGAAGGAACAGTAGAGGTACTCTTCAACCCTATCCATAAGGGGGTTCATACCTTTCCCGAGGATATTTGTCCAAAAGTGAACGTAATTGCATGACTGGAGTCGAACTCGCTTACTACAATTCTGCAGTCCAGCGCTTTAACCATTACACCACGCGGACACCCACCTTATTTGTACTAAAAAAACAGTTCCTTGAAACAATAATTGTTTAGAAATGATTATAATTAGTTACTCTAAACAATATAATTATTTGCCAAAAGAAAACCCCTGACGTTGGTACTAAATAACACGAGAAGAGTTTACATGCCTAGAACCAACCAACCAACCAACCAACCAACGCATGTATATAACTCGTTTCACAATTTAATCGGTCAAAAACATTGTACCTTATATTTACTAACCCCCTCCCCTCGGGCAGGATATAGCACAAGGTCAATTTTTAAGCGGAGTTTAACAGGTTTGAATTCAGAGTTTTCCTTCTAGACTATTTGCCTCACCAAGGCTGAAGAACCTAGTCTGTCCTACTATTTATCCATAGCTGGAGGGAGAATAATTGGATTCATACCTTTCCCAAGGGTATTAGTGCTATGTGAAATGCAATCAGTCTCGTCCAGGATTTGAATCTGTGTCGCCGTATCCATGTCCTGCGACGATAACCATTACACCACGGGCACTTTCAAAACATTGTACTTTATATAAAATTCTATTTCACTCTGACTCCATATGGCCAGAAATGGCGAATTTTGCCATATGACGACAAAGTCTAATGCTCCACCAAAAGACATAACGTTAATTTTCTCAAGACAAATGCTACTTGAATATTAAAGCAAGTTTATAACCTTCAACTAAAATAACAGTAAATGACTTTGGAGTTCAACCTCAGGTAGTCTTGGTTGGAGCACAGAGTCAATTCAAAGTCCATGCTTCTAAAATCTGGAGATTTCTCAGATAAACAGACTCACGCGCGCTCACTTACACGCATACACATACAAATCCATAAACTTAGCAGTATAGATATATACTGACGTTTGATTTCCTTCTCAAGTTTTCGTGTCAGTATTTTATGAAAAGCTTTTTGACAAAAATAAAAGAGTTGTTTTTCAGGTTGAACCTTCGAGAATTTTTATGACAAGACCTTCTTCTTCATATCACATAGTTTGAATGGTTTATTATCTAAATAAAAAAGAAAAAGTTAAAACGGAAATATCAAAAAAGTGGATTACATTTTAATTAAATTATGAATCCTTAAAATAATCATAGGCTCAAGTCTTTTTCAGTGAAAATTTTTCTGTTCATATTTTTTCAGTATATCTTTTCTATTATAATTTTATGATTGACGTGGTTCCTTTGTTTTTTCATCATTCGATGAAAATAAACGAAGTAGCAACCTTTCCTGTAGTTTAAAATTATATTAATCACTCGATATTCAATTTCTAGATTGCAAAGATGCATCCTGGAATTTCCATAGGTCAAGTAAGTTGGCAATATTTTATTAATGCACAAATATTCGTAAATATAAAGATATTTAAAAGAGTTGTTTTTCTTAATGACTTATATTTTTTGCATGATTTAATGAAGACTACTTAAACTGCGATCGCAATGTCCCGTCCTGTTACTTATATTTGGCTGAAGACCAAAGCATTTGAAAGTAGCTGAAAGACATCGGAGATCAAGATTATGAGAGTCAAGTTGAAATGTTTGGGAGCGAATAATACTGTAAGACTTCAAATTACCAGTGGATGAAAATACGGTAACGGGAAATAAGTTGGTACCTAGTCTGTTACGTTATTGTAAGAATTCTTGTCAGAATTTGCCGTTGATAAAAGATTGTTCTCTTTTCAACCAACTACAGTGGAACCTCGACTATGGATACTCCATTATACGAAACTGCCCCGTCAGATGGGGCTGTAGAATACACCGACTGCTACTCTGCAGAGGGGTAAGACACCCTGCAACGAGTGTATTGGTAATGACACAAAACAATCTGATGGTGAGGCTTCAGTAATGCTGGAGCTTTGGGGAATGCAGAGTACTCTTTCATTGCCATCTCTCCCATGTTCACTCCCAGGGTCCTATGTATGGGTCAAATAGAACTAAACAGCGTACTGATGCTAAACTGAACTGCTTGAAATAGAACTGTTTTGACATTTAAACTACGTACTTATGCGAAACTAAATTGTTTGAAATGGAACTGTTTTTGTATGCTAAACTGATATGTTAGAAATAGAACTGTTTTTGACATTGAACTTGCACTTGAGCTAAACGGAATTGTTTGAAATAGAACTGTTTTGATATTTAACTATATTCATACTAAACTGAATTCTTTGAATTAGAACTGTTTGACTAAGCTGAATAGCTTGAAATAGAAATGGTCTTGACAATTAAACAGTGCATTAATGCAAAACTGAATTGTTTGAAATAGAACTGTTTATTTGTATTAAAATTGATTTAGCATTAAATAACCTACAAATGTTGCTATGCCATAAAACTCAAACAAACAAACAAATTATACAAAAAATTCAGAATATGAAACGGGCATCGAAGAAATTTCCGTCCTATTTAACGAAAAAATATTCAAGATACAAAAACGAAAATCGAAAGTGCCGCCCGACAGAGATCCTCCCAGAATTAATCTCGTCGCACCACGTGAACGCTTTGTTGTGCACTTATCTTTTTTAACATTTATGTAAACGACTATGTTGTCATTAACGAACATATTCCTTTGGGTGGGTATAATATTTACACTTTGTATGACTCCTTTTGGAAGGCTGGAGTGAATTACGCCATTTACAGGGTAAATCTTATTCCACGATACGAAAATTCCAAGATACGAAATCCTCTCCGGAACGAATTGATTTCGTATGTCGAAGTATCATAGTACTTGTAAACCCACATCGTCAGAACTGGGCAGAAGACACAAGAAAGTGGAATAAAACTTATTTAAAGACACGTGTCTTTTCTTTCTACCGTTGTGTAAAATAGTGCACTGGGATGATTCATGGTTTTAGTTACCTGGTATGGAACAACTGACAATAAGGAACAATTGACTGCTCTGGCGATTAGGCAATTTAATTCTGTCCACACAGAAAACAGTTTATTGCAACCTTCTCCAACTTATAACACTTAGTGACCAAAAGAACAAAAGACCATATATACAAGAAGTTTCAATATTTCTTGTACGTTTGCCGATTGGAAACGTTACGACAGAATAGCCATCAAAATAAACTGGCACTTTTGTTCATATTCAAATTCTGCTACCTCATCATTATGCCATGGCTATTGATTGCCCTTAATGGCGTCACTTAATGAAGGCAATATGAGGGTGACGCCTATAACCTCTCTTACAAGTACTAGGGTTTTATTAGACTGCATGGTACCTGTAGGAAGGAATACTATCTGGCCTTTTTGCTTTCTGGGTTCAATCTCAGGTCGAGTCATACCAAAGACTCAAAAATAGTACTTGATGCCTCTTTGCTTAACACTTAGCATTATAAGGTACGGATCAAGGGTAAAGTGGGGCAATCCTCGGAAAGGAGTAACGCCCTCCCCTACATCTTGGTGTGCTAGCTATCGAAAAGGGAGCCTTCAGGTCACCCTCGACTACGGTCGCCAACTTTTCTATTTTTAGAATGATTTAAAAACGATTTATGGTATCAAAATGACACTATTGATCGACAGACGTACAACAGATATATGACCTGCTTAATAATCAATCATCCGTGGCCAATTTAGTTAAAGGGACATTCAGGAAGGACTTGCTATAAAGAAAATTGGGTTGGAATTTAAATCTTGTTGGAAGTTAACTCTCTATATTCCCAATTTCTTTTTATTTACTTTACAAGTCGAATTGTATATCAAACCTTATTGTTATGATAGAAGATAATCATAAAATGATACTTATAAAATAGTTATCAACGTATCTAAAATTAATTGTGTGTATTTATTCAGCCGCTCCACAACGAGCAGTACGTGACAAATCGTGATAATATTTACTAAGCTGAGTCTTGTTAAACCAAAAAACTGGAAATATCTGGCACTCAGTGAGAATAGAAATCACTAGTTTGCTAATCATTACATCATGTTTTTTTATCAGTCATATAAGGTGTATCTATATATTTACCTAATACATCCGCCACGAGCAGGATGACACTAGGTCAATTTAAGCGGAGCAAAGATGGTTTGACTTCAAAGTTCAGCTTCTTCTAGACAGTTACTTTGCCAAGGCTAGAAAACTCAATCTACCCAACTATTTATCCCTAGTTCTGGTGGCGGGAAACAAGAATTCATGCCTTTCTCGACGGCACTAATGCAAAGGGAAATGCAAACAGCCTCGTCTTGGATTTGAACTCGAAAAGCCGATTTAGTTTCCTTTGCGGATAACTGTTACGCTAAGAGCGCCTCTATGAGTAGTTGTAGCCCAACGTCAGAAGTAAAGGGCAACTAGTAAGGATGAAACACTACCCAGCAGTAATAATCCGTGAGACTAGCTTGCTGGTCATGACACTGTAGCGAAGTGTTCAGTTTACTAAGGTTAGCTTAGTTGTGACACAAAGCAAGGCGTATGGTACACCTAAGAATTAAACTCACTAATAATTGCCTACTGACCTAGTTCGCAAACCATTACTCCTTAAGGCAACCAGATTATTATTACTATTATTACTAGTAAAAAATTATTTGTGGTAAAATTACTTAGTTCGATTCTCAATGGCCTTATGCTAAAAATAATCTTCGTAAAAAAAGATTATATGGTCGTAAGAATACTGTTTCATCCAAAAATACCAGATCACAAAGGGGTACGATATTGTGAGTATTCTAGGCCGCATTGATAGAGCGTTTTGTGACTCGATGAAAAGATATTTTTGCCTTCACTACGAATGCCAAAAATCAGAGTTCAAAATTTAGAATGCTGGCTCTCGACAAGAAGACTTGGATTGCATAATCTTGCAATTTCTTCGATTTCGTCTTGTGCCGTAATAAACTAAGTTTAATAGACATCGGATTTTTGAGAGTTTCGCTGATTTTGTTTAGTAAAATATCAAATGGATTCATTATTTCTTCCGTGTATACCTTGTGTATAAGTCGATCGCATATTTAGTTCGATTCTTGATTTATGGTTACAAAATTATCAATTTATGAAATTAAAGTTTGAAGCAAATTGATGGTTCGTACCTTTTCTATAATGAGTGAATTTCAAGCAGACAAAATGTTTTTATTCATGTATAGTTAAACGTTATTCATTTTTTTTAATTTCAAATTCGACGTATATACGAGTATATACAGCATTTTCTAAGTTATATTACAAAACAGCGAGCAAGGATCGAACGCACAATATTGTTGGCCCCTGAGACAGGTTTGTTATGTATGACGTCAAAGTAGACGCTAAAATAATACGTTTTAAAAATGTCTTCCAGGTATCAGTAGTCGAAATTTTATTTTTTTTATTTTTTGTTTATTTTTTTTTATTTATGTTTGAGTGTATCAAAATTATTTTCGTTTTTTCTTGATTGTATTTTGGGTAAACATGTAAAGCTCTTTGTACGATAAGTTTAACCAATGCACCACATATGGCACCTTTCGATAACGATTGTACAGATTCCCTTGATTCTTTCTCGCCGTCCGTCTATAGCGAGAATTATTCTTGGTTAAGTCTTCTAGACGGTGTCCACAAAGACCTAATGAATGTAAATTTTTACAATCAATAGAAAAATGCCATACATTGAGCTATCACGAAAACGACGAAAATATTACTCTATTTGCTAAAGGGTTTATTTCGATCTGTGAGTATAAAGAAAACGGCCTTTTGAGATACACCTAAAAGAAATATGGTTTAATGGCCAATGAATACGCAAGTACTTTTGATACATGTTAACTCTTGTTTTTTTTTATTATTAATAATTGATCTTTCAAGCAAAAAACACACGCACGCATCCACGCACTTATTTATTGATTTTTTTTCGTTTTGTTTTGTTTTTGGTTTGGGGGTTGTTTATTTCTTTCTGATTTTGGGGGTTTCTTTTTTATTTAATTGAACAAAACCAATTCTTTTTTTTTTTTTTTTCAGGATGAGAATAATTCAAACTTCTCCCCAGATATAACGCCTATCGTCTTAGCTGCACAATGCAATAATTTCGACATTGTACACATGCTGCTGCGAAAAGGTTTCTGCATCGACACGCCACACCATTACTTTTGCCTGTGCACAGAATGCATCAACCATAAAAAATTTGACCGCTTCGTTCATTCACGTTCCCGCTTAAACGCGTATCGGGGATTGGCCAGCACAGCATACATGGCCTTGTCGAGCGATGACCCAGTCCTCACTGCGTTTGAACTCAGCGAACAGTTAAAGAGCCTGGAAGAAAAGGAGAAGGAACACAAGGTAAGGACACAGTTTCTCCTGTCAGTGACCTTTACCAGACGATTGTACCTCTTTATTGATTCTCTCTTCCTTACTAATTCTCTTTCTTTTCATTCCTATCAGTTTGGCAACTCTTGCGTTTTCTCACGTTTCTCTATATTTTTTTTTAATTCATTTCTTATTAATTTCTTGTTTACCGTATTTATTTGCGTATCAGGTAATTTTCTGGGATGTAAATTGAGACATTTTTCTATTGCAAATTATAGGTTTACTAGTTAGCCAAGGCCTAGTCTAGGCCTAGACTCGACCCACAATTTACACACGCAAAATTTGCATTTCGCGCTTGATGTGACCTGTTAATATTGGGCCAAAATGTAGGTCACAAAAAATCAAATAATACACCCTAACACTACAGCACCACGTATGAATTTGGTCGTGCACGCAAATGTAAAAATGTCCATTGTTCCATAATACGATAGTTTATTGCTACTGACTCTTTTTTTCAAAACAGCCGTGAAACGAGAGAGATAGAATAAAGGATATACATCAACTATTTAGATAGACAGAAACTTTAACCTGTAAAAGATGAAACGGACAACAACAGTCTTAGACATTTCCTCTTCACCGACCAAACCCTACCCCAACGGGGCTGCTTGTCGTCCGTTTTCCCAACACCCCAACTTCACTTGGAACTCTGTCTCCAAATAGAACTGTCTGACTGGCTGACTGCGTCTTTGAAATCTTCTGATATATTTTCTTCTAATTATTCCATAAACTAATCTGTTAATGACCCGTAATCACTAAAACTTTCCTGTGACGCTTCATAGCTAATATCAGCTGACATACATCCAAATGTTTATCTTTAATATTTTGCTTACAGCTGATTTCAAAACAAATCTGTCAATTTCATATTTTGACATTACTGTGAAATGTGCACCCAAACAAGATTTACCCGCTTTTGATCTTTCAATCTCGAAAACCTATGAATTCAAAGGTTTTAGCTAGCACACAATTTATCACTAAAATAAAATAGTTATCAAAAATAATTAGTTTGAATTCCTAATTATATTTCAACGTTAATGTATACAGTATTCTTTGCCGTCGGTGAAGCTTAGAATGCGTTAACTGCCCCGCTTGCAGATGAGTAAGAGTCCCCAACCACCACAAAAAACGGTTCCCTGTGTATTTATTTACCCTATCACTCAACCATGGCCAGTATGTGGCACAAAGTTTATTGTTACTAACTCTTTTTCAAAGCAGCAGCGAAACGAGAGAGATAGAATGAAGGATATACATCAACTATTTTTTAAGCGGCGTTTAAAAAGTTAGAAGTTTTTCTTCTCCATGACTGATTGCCTTACTAAGACTAAAATACTCAGTCTGCTTTATTATTTACCTATAGCTTGGGAAGAACTGATTGACTCATACTTTTCCAAAGTGAATTAGGGTGACGTAAAAGACAAACATCCTCGTCTAAAATTGAACACAGGTTGCCGACTCGATTTCCTACGACGATAATCGTTGCTCTAAGCACGACTTTAAATGCTTCTAGAGTATGAAACTTAACTGCATTCAGTGGTGTGGCTCCGTTCTGGAGTTCTGGGGAATGTGGAATCAACCTTTCGTTGCCATTATTCTCAGGTCTACTGTTACTGGAGCTACAGTATTAACTAAAGTCCCATGTATTGGTCAATTACGTTGATATATACCCAACCTATGAACATTGATGAGTATGTCCCATTCCTTATAAATACGTTGGACACTATTGTGAGGGGGAAAATATACTAAGAAGTCACCACAAGCAGTGGTTACCTTCTTCACGCCGCTGTATTTAGTTGATGTTATTCTATTTACCAACCCCTCCGCTCGGGCAGGATATGACACAATGTCAATTTTTAAGCGGAGTTTAACAGGTTTGAATTCAGAGTTTTCCTTCTCCTAGACTAGTTGCCTCACCAAGGCTGAAGAACCTATTCTGTCCTACTATTTACTCATAGCTGGGTGTTATAAAGGTTTCTATTTCATTTCCAACCTCTGTTTTGGTTATTTCTCATTCAGTAAACTTTTGTTTTGTTACAACATACTTGAAACATATAAACATATAACATATAACATATGTGTAAATTATTGGTATTAGATAGGAATACTTCAAACTATATAATGGTGTGCAAACAAATAATTATTATTGTTGAATAAAATATACTTACTGGAAACGATATAATTCTGCATAGATTATAGGTATTAGATAAGAATACTTGAAACGATAAAATTACGTATATATAGATGATTAATATAAAGAATAGTTACTTGAAGATATAATCATATCATCATCATCATCATCATGTCGCGCTGGTAGCACGGATATCCCTGACCCTCTCTCGCCACTCCTCCCTATCGTTCATCGCCCTAGGCAGGTCTTCAGGACAACATCCCGTATCCTCACATAGCTGCTGGATGTATGTTCGTGCTGGTCGTCCTGCTTTTGCACGGCCATGTGTGGGGGTCCATAAGAGTACATCTCTTATGAGTTCGTCCCTGCTTCTCCAGCAGTATCCTGCATGTCTGGTTCGTCTAACTTGAATAGTTTTCGTGATAGGAGGAAGGTGGCCGTACAGTTGGTGTCTTGTGGGGTGTGGCCGCCAGGACTTGTTCAAGATTGCACGCAGCATTCTTGTGTAATTGCCGTCTAGCTTCTTTTCCAGCCGTTTTGTTAGCGTCCATGTAGTGCACCCATATAGCAGTATCGATGTGACCGTTGCCTGGAAGAAACTGCGTTTCATTTTATCGGGTAGGTCTGATTTTCATATAATCGATAGCCTATTGATAGCTGTCCATGCTTTCGTTAACCACGTGTCGGTGTCGTTTTCGGTTGATTCGACGCTGCTTCCTAGGTAAGTGAATTTGTCTACTGGTTTAAGAGGGGTTCCGTCTAAAGTGGAGATGTCTCCCATTTGATTATAGCACATATATTCCGTTTTGTGTGTATTAACATAGAGGCCTATGCCTGCGGCTGCTCGTTCCAAACTATGCAGTAGTGTTTCAGTCTCTTGAAACCATATAATTGCTAGAGAAAAGTATCAGATTTGTCTTTAAATAACCCAACAAGGGCTGACATGATGTAAACCAATCAACCAACAAATCAACCTAGTTATACTTTATTTCTATTTCTTACTATTCCTCTTCCTTCTTGGGAAAATAAATTTCAGCATATCCTCATTCGAGACTAACACGGGAATGTGCTAACACAGGTTGTTGCAAATGATACACTGCAATAAGTGCTCTTGTAATTGTTACAAAGTTTTCCATAGTCTAGTACACAGGGTTTTGATAGCTTACAGTCCCTGTTGTTTCTCAGTAGTATCCCATTTCAGAAATGAACTGGCTTATCGCCGCTTAACTTGGGTGATCTCACAGTAACCGTTTTTTTAGCATGACTTGACCATAAGTCGTAGTGGTGTGGGTGTTGCTTAGTCACAAAATGTCCAAAAACTTGTAAATTTTATTGGAATATTGACTTTCCTCAAGCATGCGCATATTGTACGTTGGGGAAAATCGATATCGTATTTCAATGTTTTGCAATTTTATATATTGAAAAGAGATAACTATAATCTATTTTTAATCCTACATTTTACAACCAGTGTTCACTTCATTAAATAATTTATCATTTTTTTGATAGCTCTTTATAAAAGCTATTTGATAACACTATCTCAGGGTTGATAGCTTTTATATGGTTTTTATAACAATACTATTTCAGTGTTCATAACAGTTTATTATGAGTTTTGTATAATACCACGCTATGTCAGTGGTGATAGCTCTTTATAATCTATTTTTAGCTTTTTATAATTTAACAACATTATCTCAGTGTTGAAGGTTATTTATTGATGGCTTTTTTATGAGTTGATAGAGTTTTATGAAAGATTTTTATAACAGCTTTTTATAATAACTTTTTATAACAACACTATTTAGTTATATGATCAAGTCACGCTGACAGCGCAGAGTTTGCTCTCTCTCTCTCTTTCTCTCTCTCTCTCTCTCTCTCTCTCTCTCACACACACACACACACACACACACACACACACACGTTCCTCCTGATAGGTCCTCTAGGCTGTATGCAGTGTCTGCATAGTGCTGATGTACGAAAGTCTTTGCCGGTCGGTTATTATTGGAGGTTCCATGTATAAGAATTCCCAAGAAGACATTACTTATGATTTCGTCTTTACAACTCCAGAAATGTCCCGCACGTCTGTTTCGTCTTACTTGGATGGTTTGTGAGATTGGGGACAGGTGGCCGTACAGCTGCTGCCTTGTGGAATGTTGCTTCTTGGGGTTGTTTAAGACAGCCCGTAGCATTCTTGTGCAGTATCTAGCTAGTTTTTTTTCTCTTAGAGTTTTGTTCGCGTCCATGTGGTGCCTCCGTACAATAGTATGGACACAGCCACAGCTTGGAAGAAATCCCGTTTTATTTTAACGGA
>OY757905.1:35586087-35663587 GCA_963585895.1 Sepioteuthis lessoniana | reverse complement strand
AAGTTTATCATAGACAGATTGTAAAATTAGTAAAGTCTTCATCTGTTTGTGACACAAGAAGGTCTTGTGCATGTAAGATGGATAACATGGCACGAGTTAAAGTTGATTCTTTTGCCTTCAGAACTTAATGTCAGTTCTGTGTGATCACCTCTATTGTTCTTGGTTGGTTGGTTGGTTGGTTGAAAGATTGTTTGATTGGTTGTTTGGTTGATTGGTTGTTTAATTGTTTTTTTAATCCATCTCTCCCCATCCCACCACCACCACCACCAACAATGGCTAAATCGTAGAAAGACTGGATTCTTTAACCTTAGGCAAGCAGTCTGGGCTAACGAAAACACTAAATCAAAACTGACTCCAGAGTTCGATTTTTACAAGGTATACCATATGTCTGGCTTTGCGTCACAATTTAGCTAACTTTAGTAAACTGAACATCTCAGTACAGTATCATAGTCAGTAAGCTGGTCTCGCAGATCATTAATACTTTGTAGAGCCTAATCAACATTGGGTGCCCCGTACTTCAGAAGATAGGCAACAACTAAACTTAGAGGCACGCTTAGAGTAACATTTATCGTCCTCAGAAATAGAATCGGTGATCCGAGTTCAAATCCTGGACGAGACTGCGCTTCACATTGCGTTAATACTCGTAGGAAAAGCTTGAATCCGTCTGTTCTTCCTCCATTTATGGGTAAACAATAGGGCACTGTGGTTCTTTAGCTTGGTAAAGCAACCAGTCTAGGAGAATAAAAAACATGAATTTAAACCAACTAAAAATTGACCTGATTGCATATTCTTGCCAATAGAGGATGTTTTGAGTAAATAAGTTGGGGACCATAGTCGAGGGTGACCCGAAGGCTCTCTTTTCGAGGTGTAGGGGGGGCGCTGCTCGTGTCCCTGGATTCCTTCTCTTTACCCTTGATCCGTACCTTATAATGCTGATTGTTAGGCAAGAAGGTATCAAGTCTTTGGTATGACTCGACCGAGGATTGAACCCTGGTCTCCCGGGTCATTGGTGAATACTCTACTCACAAGACCAATGGGCCGGTTGAAATTATACGTAATTTCAACTTTTTTTGTTTCTAAAACTGAAAATTCATCTAAAAGACTAAGATTTGAGACTTGGAATGCCATTAAAAGAAAAATGGCGGCACTGCTCTACATCATAACAAAAAAGGCATTTCAGAGTTTCTTCAAATAATGGAATATTCTCTGAAATAAGTGCATTGAATGCCAAAGGGATTTGAAGAAAAACATAACGTTCCATTGATTAAATGCGCACTTTGCTACTAATATATGGAGAAATTTCTGTCGTAAGATTTATGCAGGTCTTAGTAACTTAGGATTTTTTAAAAACTATTTATCGATCCGGGGGCAGCGAAGTAAATTCTGACAACAGCACAAGCTCTTTGCTTTGTCTTTTTTTTTAAAGAAATATATAACAAGCTTTATGCACAGAGTAATAGGTAGATAAATATTTAAAAAAAGAAAAATGATGTATACATTATTATAGAGTGCTGTTTTCGTCACAGTAATAATAATTATAAATGGTATTTTCTGTTAGATGGATAGCATAATAAATGACTCCGTGTACTGCTGTAGTGTTTGTTTGTTAGGGTAGGAGTGCGGTGCTGATAAATGCACCTTTGTTGGGGTTGAGGTGGGTCAGTGAAAAATGCAAAATACCGGGTTGAAGGCTAAGTTTTGTTATGGATGGTCTATAGCTTTAGTGAAAACGAGGAACGAACTGATTATATTTCCGGTTCCTGTGCGGCTCGACATTAAACAGATGGCAAACATGATCGTTGGAATGTATACACTGTGGCTTTTCTGTTCTCTCCCACAGAGGCATACATGCATCTATACAAAAGGAGAAAAAAACATTCTCTCTCTCTCTCTCTCTCTCTCTCTCTCTCTCTCTCTCTCTCTCTCTCTCTCTCTCTCACGCACACACACACACACACCAGTACAATTGTGAGCAAGCTCGTCTCATAGAAGAGTTAACGGATGGGATCGGTTCGATCTTTGCTAGATGCCTTCACAGTCATGTCTGTGCTATACCAGGCAAACTTTAACAAATACAGGTTGTTTCAGAAAAAAAAATTATATTATTTTGTAATCAAATGACTTAACCACTTCTCATTTAAATGATCTTAAGTTTTAAAACGGATGTGTAAAAACTACTCAAAATTTTCTTGTCGATATTTTATGAGTTTTTTGCAGCTATTTTTCTATCCAAATATAAATATTCTATTCACTTGAAAAGAAAGGACGTTCAGACATTAAACATCGAATTTTGAGTTGTTTCGACATTAAATTTAAGGTCATTTGAACAAAAATTAGTCAAATTATTAGATAACGAAATGATATAATTTTTCGGAAATACCCTGTACATCTCAAATGATATCAATTTTTTTTAACACAGTGTATATAAATCTACACATACTAACGAACCCCAAAACGCATACAGACATCTCAACAAAAGTAAATGCTTCAATCAACGACTTCTGTACTACCCTTGGCAAAAGATATGGAATAAGTACATTTACGAGATGGTCACTTGGTGTTTTTTGCTTAGCAGTAAATAAACGAATAACAGCAAAGACGCAAAATATCATTTAATTGCTGAAAATCTTAGTTTCATGAAACATTCCTTAAACAAACTAAATTAAATAATCTAAATAAATTATATATTTCTCCCAAACTATACAACGGAAAATAGTATAGAATATACCATAATTTTTGTCAGAAAAAGTCGAAGTTCAATTGGTGTGGAGTAAAAGGTAAGAAAATAATTTATTACGAATAGCTTGCAAGATAACTTCTAAAATTTAATCATGAATCGTTATATATTTAGATAAACATTCCGAAAGTTAAATGCTGGTTCATATATGTGTGCACACAAAAAATGTTACTTCCTTAACATTATAACGAAGTAAGTAAAGTTAAATAAAAAAAATAAGGCATTCCTAATCCGTGGAATTCTGTAAGACGTATTTTCATATATATATATATGAAAATTGCCTCATGAATAGAGTGTTCGCAGATGGTCCGGAAGACCAGGGTTCAATTCCAGGTCGAGTCATTCCAAACCCTCAAAAAATGGTACTTGATGCCACCTTGCTTAGCACTCAGCACTATAAAAGGGTAAAGTGGAGCAATCCAGGGAATGGAGTAGCGACCTCCAGTACACTTCAATGTAGTAGCTATTGAAAAGGGAGCCTTCAGGTCACCCTCGACTAAGGTCACCAACTTTACTTTCTTACTTTTACTTATATATATATATATATATTATATGAAAACATCAAAATAGGAAAAAATATCCATAGAATGTCTTTATTCATATATGATACAATGCCAATGTTCGACGTTTCGGTTTTTTGTTTGACCAACTTCAGAATGGTGTACCAATGCGACGTTCGTCACTGAAGATGGTTTAACAAAAGCCTAAATGTTAAATACTGATATATTATCATATATAAGTAAATACATTTTTTGAATATTTTGTTTTTTCAGATTTTCATATTTACATGCCATCGGATTTGTTTCCATTTTTCTCATAAATATATATGTACAAGTGTGTGTGTGAATGTGTACTTGTGCGCGCGCACCAGCGCGCGCGTGTGTGTGTGTGTGTGTGTGTGTGTGCGATCACGTATGCAATCACTCATGCAAAAACATCAATATTTATGCTTCATCCATAGAGTTAAACACACACACGCACACTCACCCTAAAACAGACACACACACACACACACACACACATGTATATATATATATATATATATATATAAAGTTTAATTTTATATGCAATTTTTTATCCATCCAAATTTCTCTAACAGCCTAATTAGCTTACTTTAATCATAGAGAAGCACAAAAACATTCATATACACCAAAGAACATATGCGTATATATTTATGTGTATGTACATACTGGCGTGTACACACACACATGGGTATATATACTCGCGTGTACTCACACATACACACACACGTATACACCCATGCACAGACACAGACACACACACACACACACACACATATATATATATATATATATATATATATAAGATTGTTATGATGTCTTCTGTGACTATCTGCAATAAAAACATATTGTTCAATCAAATCCTCACTTGTCTTACAGGATCAATAAAGATTCTTTTATTCGGTAATCAAAAGAATCATACAACTGTGTTCCACGTGGAACTGAATTCTACGTCTCTGATAACCTCTGATTTCTATTGATTTATCCGTCACCTACTGTAAACAAAACCTATGGACGACATCATAGTCCAGATCTTTAAAGATACCTGCTGACTTTATGATTTGTTCGCCGTCTGCTTTCCACTAGTTCTTACTTAATTCATTGATTCGTTTCCCAATGCTTTTGTTTTTCCCTTCTTTTGATATGCATCCCCTTTGCTACGAGCCGAATTCCTGTTCAGCTTCGACTTTCTCCTCTTTCATATCTCTGAAAATCTCCAATTCTTAACACTTGTTTTCTGTCGAGATATGTTAGCTTTCTTTAAAGGTTTCTTAGATTCTTTAGTCTCACCAGTCGAACAATCCACAGAAATTCTTTTAAGAAATCATTATTTTCACTTCTTAATCTGAGATGAAGTGTTATTTATGTAAGCATACTAATGTTTACCATTTAATTGTAATCATAGTAACAGCGTTTCCACTTTGTACCTTTCAGACTTCTTTTTATTGATTGATTTGTTCTAACGGCATGTCAACCAGTAAAGGGTTGTTTTCTACCTAAATTTTAGAGAATCACCTTTCTGTGGAGTTGGGTTTACATGGTCCTATCGAATACAAATCATTTTTAAACAAATATATTTGATGCATACGGTAATATATTACCTTGACTTACGATGAACCCGGTGGATGTAGATGACAGATACAACCGGACAACCAGAAAACAAGCAATGCGTGGGTGTAAACCGTGATCAATGGAGAAAAAGCACTGCGAGAGTGTAAACTATGGCCAATGAAAAACAAGCATTGCGTGGGTGGGTCGCATGAGAGTTTTGAGAGTATATAGGGTCCAAAATTTGGCTGAAGTCAGTTCCCGCTGACTGTTCCGACTCCCGACAACTCCTTGTGTGCGCGAATTCTCTCTGATTGCTCTCCTACTCCACAAGGGCGTCACCTTCGAAGAATAAAAATATAAGATTATATCTTTATATATACGTGTTTGTCAAGATCCAGCGATAGTATACTACAATACATCGGAGCCAAAGAGATAGTAACACTCTGAGTTAAGAGAGGATTTAAGAGTAATAGCAATGCATGAATAATCCACTCTTTCCTGGCCTCCAGAACTGAAGCCTCACTATCAGAAACAGTTTAGTATCATACACAGGATATTCTTCAGAGATCAGTCATGGTGGGTAACCTTCTGAGAATATTTTACTCATTAAACCATTCACAGTGACAGATAACATAAATAGTTTGGATTTAACGAATGTTCTGTTGGCAATTTTAAGACAAAGTTACTTTTACAATGGAATTTTTCAATCGCCCCACAATTCATACTGTGTTTGGATGTCTTCCCAACAGATGGACTCGCCCTCATGTGACACATACTGGCTAAGCTCTCCTCTGCGCAGTCTCGGGCGAGCCGTCACCAAGATCGGATGTAATGTTCATGATTGTGTTAAGCTGAAGAGAGATTTTCCCCAGCTATCTTTTATTTATGTACTATTTTCCTTCAATATATTTCTTATTACTCATTTCCGAGTCGTGTTATCATTTCAACCTCCCCTTGACCATATCATACTGACAACTAAATATTTTCAAGACTCATTATTTTGCAAATCTGAAAATCCTTTTTTCAACATTACTCTGTATTTAAACGTTTGCCTGCCACTCTTGTGCGAGTTATTTCTCCGATACGGAATAATGTAAGAAGAAACATTGATACCACGGAGGTTATTACACTCACAAAGCTTATGCCATTGTTTTTTCCGGTCTTCTTCGGGTTTAAGTGCTAAATATATTGGAAAATATTTTTATCATTTATGTTCATCTTCACTCAATTCCTCCGCCACGGATAAGATTCGACAAACAGTCAATTTTTTTCAGTGAGTAAAGCTGGTTTGAATTCAAAGTTTTCCTCATCCTAGACTTTGCCCCGTCGGCTAGGGCTGTAGAATACACCAACTGCACCTCTGCAGAGGTATAAGACCCCCCTTCAACGAGTGTCCTGGATATGGCACTAAACAATCTGATGGTGAGGTCCCAGTAATACTGGAGCTTTGGGGAATTCGGAGTACCCTTTTATTGTTATCGCTCCCAGGTCCATTCTAGTCAGGAGTGGTCGTACCTGATAATGGTCCTATCTATGGGTTAAAGAGAATTAAGCCGTGTTTTTTTGGATTTACTTTTTTTTGCATTTAAACTGTGATTGTGCTAAACTGAATTATTTAAAATAGAACTGTTTTAACATTTAAACGGCGTACTTATGCTAAACTGAATTGGTCGAAATAGAACTGTTTTGACATCTAAACTGTGTACTTATGCTAAGCTGAATTATCTGAAATAAAACTGTTTTGTCATTTAACTCTGTATTGCTCAGTCGGCTGGGGCTGTAGAATACACTGACTGCTTCTCTGCAGAGGGATAAGAACCCCCGCCTAACGAGTGTCCTAGACACTTGTTTGATGGTCTTACCCCTCTGCAGAGGTGCAGTCGGTGTATTCTATAGCCCCAGCCGATTGGGCAATATGCTTTATTTGGGACCCCTGAAAGAAAATAGCAATTGATGACTGTTATCAAAATCTTTGAAAACGGTCATTTTAATAGTTGCGAAAATGGATCAAATGTACCACCGACACAAAATGGAGTTCAGTTTGGTTTGGTTTTATGGCATATCAACCATTGTAGGTTATTCAATACCAAATCTATTTTATACATATTAACAGTTCTATTTCAAACAATTCAGTTTTGCAAAAGTACACAGTTTAAATGACAAAACTCCAATTTCAAGCAATTCAGTTTGGCATAAGAACAGTTTAGTTCTATTTAACTCATAGATCGGACCCTATCAGGCCAAAGTGGAAGTTAGAGTAATGGAAATAAAGGAGTACTCTGTATCCCCCAAAGCTCCAGCATTACTAGAACATCAATTTTTGAGTCGAGTAGTATTTTTGTGCTTTCCCTCACGTAATAAACGATCAGAGCATCACTATCATTTATATGGCAGTCGTCAGTGATAATGCTACAATATCTAGTTATATTGTGGTCTTGTAACAGATTCCAGTAAAGATTAAGTCATATACTATATTTATTAGAAATGTTATACACTCCACTAAATTAGAAAAGTCTAACACCCCACTCTATTAAAAGCCATACACTTCAGTTTATTAGAAATGGTATACTCTCTATTTTATTAGAAATGTTATACACTCCACTCTGGTAAAAAGTCTAACGTTCCACCCTGTTAAAAGTCATACCCTTCAGTTTATTAGAAATGGTATACACTCAATTTTATTAGAAATGTTATATACTCCAGTTTATTTGAAAAGTCGTACACTTGTTTATTAGGAAAGTCATATAGTTCAGTTTATAAAAAAAAGTCATACATTCAATTTATAAGAAAAAGTCATACACTCCGCTTTATTTGAAAATTCATACACTCCAGTTCATTAAAAACGTCATACACTCCCCTTTATTAGAAAAGTCATGTATTTCAGTTTATTAGAAAAGACATACTCTTCAGTTCATTAGAAAAGTCATACACTCCACTCAATTAGAAAAGTCATACAGTCCACTCAATTAGAAAAGTCATACACTCCATTCAATTAGAAAAGTCATACACTCCACTCAATTAGAAAAGTCATACAGTCCAGTTTATTAAAAATGTTATACACATAAGTATATTAGAAATGTTATATGCTACAGTTTATTAGAAAAGTCAAAATTTGAATTTATTGGAAAAGTCCAGCTCAATTGGCTGGGGTTACAGAATACACCGACTACATCTCTGCAAGGGATAAGACCCCCCACCCAAACAATATGACAGTAAACAATCTGATGGCGAAGTTGCAGCCTTGGAGCTTTGGGGAATGTGAAGTACCCCTTCATTGCCATTCCTCGAAGGTCCACTCTGACCCAGTATTGTAGCACCTGATAGGGTCCTATCTATGGGCCAAACAGAACAAACTGTTTGCAAACAAATGACTGATGTTAGATTGTGACTGCTATATAGCAATACTTGAAACCATTTAACTGTGTGCAAAAAAGAGATCAGGTCCGTTTGAGAATGTGTTTATAAATCCTATGTATATCTAAAATATAGGGGATTTGGCATTAATCAACCTACAATGGTTGATATCCCATAAAGCTAAACCAAACCAAAACAAATTGGAAAAGTCATACACTCCAGTTTATCAGAAATGTTATGCATTCCACCTTATTAGAAATGTCATATATTCCAGTTTGTTTTTTTTTTGGAAAGACAGAAAAACGACGTCTCAAGGACTAATCAACTTAAAATAATTCACTGATTCGAGATATCTTCGTGTGGTCTATTACCATGATCGACCCCCGGAGATTTAAAGAAAAATCCCTTCCTTACTGACAGACACCTGAAGATGACTGAAGAGAACAATAACAGAAATGTTGTGACTAAAGTTTTTCATTGAAGAATTTTCTCTGAACAATGGCTTACAATCAGGTATGTTGATAGCGATCAGATCAATACAATAGTTGGGAATAAAGAAGGGTATGTCATGCGGTAGAGAGCCAACATACGTAGTGTGATCAAAGGGTTTTCTAAGCTGTCTTCCCCGACGATCAAAGCACAGAACAGTCATGCGCACGCTGCAGGAAGTGAACAATTATCGTCGCATGTCATCGAGTCACGTGCTGTCTTTCTATTAACATACGGGGCCTGTCTTACACGAAATTTTGTGACCACGTTCTCGTGCTCCTTTTCGGTTTCAGGATGAACCTTGAACTTGAACATAGAACAAACGTCACATTCTGTTAAGTTCAGAAAATTGTTAATAGAGACGCTTAAATTATTGAGGCATGACAACCGAAAATAAACAAGTTAAATAATATCAGAATATGTACTAAATAAGTTTTAATTAGTCTGGAGTATTTGATTTTATAATTGTGGTCAAAAAGGTATTTACTAACGTGTTGGAACATCGCCAGAAACAAGGGAAGGTGGTTCCTTAAAGAAGAAGAAGTGTCGGATTTCTTCTACCGACTAGTTGGGGGAGGGTATGGTGGTTGGTTGCAACGAATTGCCTTCTCAGACGTTGTCTACAATCAGCGTATTTCTGGCCCAGTAAAGTTAATGCATTAGCGATTTACTAAGCTTTTTGCTTAGATGTGGTACAGGGCCGAATGAATGGGGCACTCAATGAGACTCGAACTCACTTATGTAGGTTTGCTAGTCCAGCTGGCTAACCATTTCACATCCCGAGGTGGCCAGTAAAGTTAATGCATTTATTTGAGTTAGTGAAAAGTCTTTCGTTTTATCCTCCCCCCCCCGTTTCATGCACATGTGACCAATAAAAAAAAAGAGTAGCGTTTAGGAGAAATTAAATTTCTCGGGTGCTTGTTCAACAATCTCTTCATGGGTTCCATCCGGTAAATTATAAAAAGGTACCCGCTAGTCATTTCAACTACAAAAAGTAATCGGTGATTGACGAACAAAAGCTTATTTGTTTGGGTTTTATCGCATATCAACCTTTATAGGTTATTTAATTTCAAACCCATTTTCATACAATAAACAGTTCTATTTCAAACTATTCAGTTTAGCATAAGTACGAAGTTTACTTCTATTTGGCCCACAAATAGTACCTTATCAGGTACTACCACTCAGGGTCAGAGTAGATCTGGGAACGTTGGCCATGAAGGGGGACTCCGAATTCCTCAAAGCTCCAGCCTTACTGTAGCCTCACCATCATACCCTTCCTAGGCATGGTTCTCTCGCAACAGTATATTAAGGGATACCAGCTGTGTAGGATCCACTTAGCCCTTTTCCTATGATCGCATTGGAAAATAATGGATTATCATCAAGCGCAGTTAACTTTGCGTCTACACTATTAAAACTTTATTAAGATGATGATGATGCTTCGTTAAATTGACGTTGCGGCGTTTCGTGTCAGTGGCGGAAAGGCCAGGTGAATATTTATTTTAAATTGTACCAAAATAAATAGATCTACGTCTTTCGAATAAAGGAGTTTTCTGTTTGATTTGTCACTGAATGATAATTTTGTGGGGCTTTAATTATTAGATTAAATTGTATTGTGGAGGTATAATATAAGATTAAATTGCATCGTTGAGGCGCACTTGTAACGTTGTAGAAAAACTCTAAATTCAACTAGAACAAAGAAGTCGCCCAGTCAACAAAGCTAGAAATACGCGGACTGCATCTCCTGAAGAGGGATGAGATAATCCTTGAAAAAAAATGGAGTAAAGAGTTCTTCAACATTGCAATTATTCCCAGGACCACTCTGACTCAGAATGGAATTACCTTTTTGGGTCTCATCTATGGATCAGATTGATCTATTTAAAAATTCTTCGTATTCGATAGATCCATATGCAAAAAAAAGGAAGAAAACCATCTCCAGAAACAACTACGCAACCAAATGCAAATATCAATGTACAATAACGTGATGCCATTGGCATTGTTGTAAAAAAAATGGACACGGCGACACGGGTTCAAATCTTGGACGAGGCTACTTGCATTTCCCATAGAACTAAGACCCTTAGGAAAGGCATGAATCTGACTTTTCTCCCTCCAGCTATGAATAAATGGTAGGGCAAATTGGACTCTTTGACCTCGGTATGGAAACCGGTTTATGAGAAAGAAAACGCTGAATTCAAATCTATTAAACTCCTCTTAAAATTGACCTTTTGTCCCATCCTGCTCGTGTATAGGGGTTGGTAAATAATGCAATCTGATATAGTAGAATCCGAGATGGGTTGATACGCCGTTAAAATCAATCACTCAATAACAAAGAAACCCGCCGATACGCTTTCACATGCCGCATGTTGTTTGCTCTACTCGACAAGAAGCGTTTATGATTTCTTTTTATTGAGCTTATTCAATCACTAAATTATATAAGAATTATTTTAAAACAAGTATAAACCTTTATCTAATAATCAGTTATGTTCCAATTATATATTGTTTGGCTCGATAACATTCATTCGCTTAAATGTTCTAATCAAGCATTTTATCTTCTAAATGCTTCTTTCTAATAAAGTCTTAGATAAAGACACAGTTTCTGCATAGAATAGATTTTTCTGAAGCCCCAAATTTACATTGTTGCTTCATATACAAAGCGGATTCAATCAGAACATTGTGGTCCACACACACAATTAAAAAGGAAAAAAGTAGATATATTCTCTAAGAAAGAAAATTCCTTTCTGAAGGTATTTCTAATCTAATAAATTTACCTTTTCTGTCCATTTCATAAAAACATACGCCTCCACAAATACACATAGGTACAATATGATTGATGATAGAAAACATATTCACACACACACACACACACACACATATGCCCAGCACCTCCCCACAAGAAAGATGCGTGAAAAGGTCAGTGTTTGAGCGTTTGAAGTTAGAGTTTTCCTTCTTCTAGACCGGTCGCAAAACCAGGATTAAAGAACCCAGTCTGCCCTACTATTTACCTATAGTTAGAGGGAGAATAGTTAGATGTATACTTTTATCAAAGTTATTAACACTCAGCATTATAAGGTAAGGATCAAGGGTAAAGTGGAGCAATCCTTGGAAAGGAGTAGTGCCCTCCCCTACACCTTGGTGTTGTAGCTATTAAAAAGGGAGCCCTCGGGTCACCCTCGACTTTGGTCACCAACTTTACTTTACTTATTAATGCTATGTGCAATGTAAAGTCTTATCCCAGCTTCGAACGCGGCAATAACCATTACATTATACATATATAAAAAAAAGTCCGATGTGGATAGGTATTTAGATAGACCCAAAATATATAGAGAGAAAGGTATAGATATGAACAAGCTGAAGTAGCACACAAATGATGTTCAGGTAAGTTATTTATTTAACAGTATATGAACTAAAAGAAGAGACGCAAAACTTTTTTTTAATAGCTAAACATTCTGACGTTATAAATATACCTTAAACTAATTCAAATTAGATAGATAGATAGATAGATAGATAGATAGATAGATAGAGTTGGTCGATCGGTTGGTTGGTTGAGTTTTATGGCATATCAACCTTTGTAGGTTATTTAACGCCAAATCCATTTTTATGCAAATAATTCTATTTCAAAAAATTCAGTTTAACATGAGTACATAGTTTAATTGTCAAAAACATTGCTATTTCAAGTTATTCAGTTTATCAAACAGTTCTAATTCAGCTAATTCAGTTTAGTGTAAGTACAGTTAAATGTCAAAACACTTCTATATTAACAATTCAGTTTTGTGTAGGTAGAGTTTCAATGTCAAAATCAGTTCCATTTTAAACAATTCAGTTTAGCATAAGCACACAGTTTAAATGTAAGTAAAGTTTGATTGTCAAAAACATTTCTATTTCAAGCTCTTCAGTTTAGCATAAGTATGCCGTTAGTTCTATTTAACCCATAGATAGAGCCCTATCAGCTACTACTACGCCGGGCCAGAATGGACCTGGGAGCGATTGCAATGAAAGGAGGCTCCATAATCTCCAAAGCTCCAGCATCACTGGAATCTCACCATCAGATTGTTTAGTGTCATATCCAGGACACTCGTTGGAGATGGGTCATACTCCTCTGCAGAGGAGCAATTGGTGTATTCTACAGCCCCGCTGACTAGGCAATACACAGAGTTAATGTCAAAACAGTTTTATTTCAGATAATTCAGTTTAGCATTAATACACAATTTAGATGTCAAAACAGTTCTATTTCGAGCAGTTTAGTTTACCATAAGTACGCAGTTTAAATGTCAAAAAGTTCTATTTTAAATAATTCAGTTTAGTATAAATGCACAGTTTAAATGCAAAAGCCAGTAAAATCAACACACGTTTTAGTTCTACTTAACCTCATCAGAGTGGACCTGTGAGCGATGGCAATAAAGGGGTACTCCGCATTCCCCAAAGCTCCAGCATAACTAGAACCTAACCATCAGATTGTTTAGGGTCATATCCTGGACACTCGTTGGGCAGAGCTTACCCCTCTGCAGAGAAGCAGTTGGTGTATTCTACAGCCCTAGTCGACGGGGCAAAATAGATAGATAGATAAGTGCTTATGTTATACCATTGATAATTCATTGTAGACATACAGTTCATGAAATAATTCAGAAAGCAAAGCAACAGTTAATTCTTATAACGAATTTATTAATGTCTAACTAAAGCAGGATTGAAGTTACAAAACAAAAAATAAACAAAAATGTGTGCAAATTTTTTTGCGCACAAGAAATGATGCTCTATTTTACCAACTCAGCAATGTTCCTTTGGTTACGTTGATCATAACTAGTTATTTGTTGGTATGTCACTATTTATAAAAGCTTTCAGCCTTGCGTCTTGTGGCCAAGATGTTTCGGCTGTGTTTGAATTGAATATTGTGCCAACAGTAAAGAAGCATTGTATATGTACTAATGGCATGAACAGAAAAAAAATGACGTTTTCACTTTACTGTATGACGAGAATAATATCTGCGCCTTTTTCCTTGTTGCTATGACAACTAATTCTGTTGCCTCCAAGTCATAGTCTAGAAAAGTTGACTTGTGATAAGGGTCGATAATCTCAAAACCAATGCATTCATTGCCATTATGAGGCATTGTTAAATTCGGTTCAATTTCTAAAAGATTTTAAAAACATTTCGTATTATTTTATTTACAAAACTTGTTTTATTTTAAATAAATTATTTGTTTCCAATGTTAACGTTCATTAGGAGGGAGTTATTACCGTAAAAAATGGATTCAACGAGCCAGGTTCAAATCCTGCTCGAAGCTCTTTTAGTCTCATTACGAGCTAATACTTTTAGGAAAGGCATAAATCCATCTCTTTTTTCCTCCATTTATGAATATATAATTAGGCAAACAACTTTTAAAACCCGAGCAAGGAACCGGTTTAAGAGAAGAAAAAAGTCTTTGAATTCAAACAAGGTATGCTCTCTTTAAAAATTGACCTTGTTACCCATTTCTTCCAATTCGCAAACTCATACACAAAACTGTATTAAAATAAATAATTTATTACATTCTAATGAAATATCAAAATAATGAAATAATTTTTAACACATTATAATTTGATTGTTATTGTGCGTCGATTATGTAAATTATTTGTTTGCTTTTTGAAACTCAAGAAAAATCTTAAATAAAGTTAAAAGAAAAGTTAATATATATGAGGGATTTTTTAGACGGAGAATTTCTGAAGTTTACACCGTCGTAAGATTTCGTCGAGAATTTTTTTTCCGTTTATGCCCGGACCTCGGCGTTCTGATTGTCCCACAAATCGAACAAAGAAAATAATCGACACGTTTTTTATTCCCATGTTAGCTCTACGCTGTAAAAGGCGTTCATGATTTCTCTTTTTATTGAGATCATTTTCCTCAATTAAATTAGCATCAATGTATACACCGATTTTTCACCATCGATAATAGTTTATATACCTGTCAATAATAATAATATACTGCTTTTAGCGTTTACGATATCGATTTGTTTGTATTGACCATTTTCACAAGAAGAAATATCTATAATTCCTTCGATATATATTAATGGTATATTTCTAGCATTGATTTAGGGGATTCTGTTAAGTTCTTTTTTTTCTTTTTCTTTTTTTTTTCCAAATTAACTATCGACGTTTTCGATTTTTTTCTTTTTCTATTGAAATCCAGAATCAATATTTCTTATTTACACCTAAATGATATTTGCTTCCTCTGCAAACACGTCGGTTTCTTTCTTCTTTCAAATAATCTACCCAAAGAGAGAGTCCCTTTGGCGTTGTGGCTAACGTTCTTGACTGCGACAACGTCGTAAGAAAGTTTGAATTAAAATCACGCAATTGCATTCCCTTTCAGACTAATACCCTTGAGAAAATTATGAACTCCCTTATCTTCGACCAATGAGTTAATAGCACTACCAGTGTCCTTCTAAAAGGATGGGTTCGGCACAAAGGTTGATATGCTATTAAACAAAAACACTAAACTAATTAGTTTTGACTTATTCCTATATGGAAACCTGCTCTCTCTAATAAAATAGAATGGGAATTCTTTAAATCTGTAGCCGTATCCGTACTACTATGTGGTTGACTAAAACGAAACGTAGCCTAATCGGCTGGGGCTGTAAAAGGGATTGACTGCGTCTCTGCAGAAGAGTAAACACCCCCAAGCGAGTGTCCTGCACATGACATTAAACAGTCTGATTGTAAGGCTCCAGTAATACTGGAGCTTTGGGGAATGCGGAGCACCTCTTCATTACCACCGCTTCCAGGTTCACTCTGGCCCGAAGAGTTTAGTTCTATTTAACCCATAGATAGGACCCTATCAGGTGCTACCACTCCGGGCTAGAGTGGACCTGGGATCGATGGGAATGAAGAGGTACTCTATATTCCCCAAACCTCACCATCTGATGGTTTAGTATCATATCCTGGACTCTCATTGAGGGGCCTTACCCTTCTGCAGGGGTGCACTCGGTGTATTCTACAGCCCAACCGACAGGGCAAATAGATAGATTTGAATTGGCTGACAAATATAGGTTTCTTTGCTTTTATGGTATATCAAACTTCGTGATTAATTTAATTTTTTTTGTCAATTTTACTATCAAATACAATTTTTTTTTTACTTACACACAATCTCTTTTGTTTTATTACTAAATAATGGGCAGATAAAAATTGATACAGTGAGGACCACAAAATAAAACGGTACATTTTAGAAATCCTAACTTTCTTGTTTGTGATTTAACTTTTATATTATTAGTCAGATAAGTCATCTTGGGAAACAGAAAAAGTGAACTTAAAGAGAGAAAAAATAAACTAAAACAATGAAATTTTACTATTCAACACGCTTGGGTGCAGAGGGATCCTATGCAGAGAAAAAACAGTCAACTTATTTTAAGCTCTGCCAACAATTTGGTTGTTACATCCATAGTGTCACCGACACATGATTTAATGGTTGCTAAACATTTAAAAGAAAATAATTGCGATGGAGCTTTGAAAATATAAGTTGTTATAATTGTAATGTGCCATTTACAAACAAATAAAGTTTCAGCATTAAATAAACCAACTGATATGCTGTAAAGCAAACACTCATTTTTAATCATCCAATTTCTCGTTATAATGGAGATATATGAAATGCTAATTAGAATCCTTCACTCCTTAAATAGCAATATGATTATCATCGTGGTACACTGTTACAACGAGTACCCAATAGTATTGCAGTTGGTCTAGTAACATTATAAAGACTCAATTTTTTAAAAAAAGACGTAAAACGAATCCTGGATCAGGGCAGATGTGAAAAGGAATTTGCTTTACGTTGAATCTGGTGCCGGTCTGAAATGAAATACCGATTTCCTATGCGTTTTTACCACTTTTCTATATTTTACGAGGAGGAAACTTTTAATGAGGTGTGTGGAATGTTATCAGGAAACAACACTTTATCTTGCTGGTATATCTGAATCATTTCCTTCCAGTTGATGATAGGTTTTAGCTAGAGCATTGAGCAGATGGTTGAGGAGCTCACTGTAAATAAGTGAAGATTTTTCACTCCTTTATTTCAGAATCTTGTTTTTAAAAAAAGCTATTGTATGGACATTTCAAGCGACAAACAAGTGAAATCTCACACGAGAAGATGTGGACATGGCTAAGAAAGGAAAACCTTAAGAGAGAAACTGAATATCTTCTAATAGCAGTACAAAAACGCCATAAGGACCAAAAACAGAGAATACACCGTCATCATTCACCTGTAACTGGTTGACCGACAACAAGTGCTTTGGCCAGACTCCTCAGAGGTCAGCTGGCCGTTCCATAGACTCTCTGTCAGCTTTTTCTTCTTATAATTTTTCTCCTCTGTCTTCTTTCCCAAGAAATTAGCTCCCCAATGTTCTCTTTACACTTGCTACAGAACTAATAAGAACAATAAAACATGAGAGTGACGGTGATACTAATTGTAAATGGTGCACTTTGAAAGATTCCCTAAGGCTTTTTTTTAAATAGATATTTTCTATATATTATAAGGGTGGTCCACTTTCCTTCTAATTCAATGTAGAATGATCATCTGCTTACGGAACAAATATTCAAAAAAGTACTCACCAATATCCCTACCCTGATCCGACGTAAAAAATAAGCTAAAATAATTTGATCTGTCTGCTTATTTGTCTTTTACAATGCTAACTGTTCGGTAAATAGGAGATCATTCCACATTGCATTAAAAATGTGAACGTGAACCCCCTTATAAAATATAAAATTGTTTTGTTCTTGCTTTGCTTTGTTTTGTTTGTTTGCGTGTTTGCTTTTAGTTGGGTTTTTTTTGGGGGGGGTTGCTTTGGGTGGAGGGGGAGTAAAGTTACCAAATAACAAAAAAATTACCAGAAATCTTTTCCCAGTGAACGTGAATGCGTGCACACTTTAAATTTTACCAATAATAATAATATGATAATGAACCATAGAAAGGGGCAATTGATGACGATGCACGTGACCTTACACACGAGAGATGACATAGGCACTTAGAACCAAGAAAGGAAAGAAGAAGAGAAATTGCCAGCATTGAGGATTACGAAGATAATGCAACAATACAGAGAATATACAAAAAATAACCAAGAAAGAATCATTACAGGAACCAACAACATCTATGCCAACAAAATGACAGACAGAAAAACAACAAAGAAGAAATCTTGAGAACAAAAATCGAAAGGAAAAACTGTAAAAGAGGTATTCCACAGTGAATTATGCAAAAAGCTGAAATTTGTAGTACAAGCACAAAACAGAACTTATACTAGAAAAATGATAGGCATAAAATTCTCTGGAAATTTTTTTATAGAAACGGATCACCTAAATCTGACCAGATCTAGTCTTCATATTGATCAGAAAAAAACTTGCCATTTAGTGGATTTTTGTTGTTCCAGCGGACTATAGACTGAAAATAAAAGAAAATTGGATAAAATTCTACGTGTTGCCAGAGAGCTGAAAAAGATGAGGAACATGAAGGTGATGGTGATACCAATCATAGTAGGATATTTTGGAATAGTCACTAACAACCTGGAAAAAAGATGGTGAACAGGAGGTCAGATGAAGTATCGAGACCATGCAGACCACAGCACTGCCAGAATCATTGAGAATACTTAGTAGAGTCCAGGAGATCTGACGAGACTTGATCTTACTCATACTTTTGGGAAAACCACCAGTTAGTGTGAAAATCAAGCAAAGACTAAGATAAGAATGAATATATGAATATTGTAACTACCTACCAGTCTTCGTCGTTTGTATTTAGGGTGCGTCACACTAAGGAAAGAAAAGATGGAATAAGCTAAGTGAAACCGAATGATAGACTGGAAATTGATTTATTATCCAAGAATATTTTAAGTATTAGGTCCTTGAATAAGTTCTCGCTGAGTTTTCATGAAAAGTAATGTTTTATTTTCAAAAATTAGTAAGAAACGTATCACTGAAAGTACTGTCCATCGTGAGCTACTACTTTTTCTCATCTGTCTGGCAGCATCTGAATTCCTCGTCGGAAAAACGACACGTCTTTAGAGGCAAACCACAAGTCGACCCATTTTTTTGGTATCTTCATAAGAATGAAAGAACTGCTCAGCCAGGCCATGTGCCATTGATCGGAAGATGTGATAACCGGACGGGGCTCGATCTAGTGAATACGACAAGTTGGGTAGTGCTTCCCATTTAAGCGTTTCCAGGTAGGTTTTCACCCGTTTTGCAACATGTGGTCTGGGATTGTCATATAACAAAATCATTTAGTCGTGTCTCTGCTCATATATTACACTTTGTGGGGTATCCAATGCCAAAGCTGTCATTGTACAAGAAGAGCAGTGGTAATATTTAACCAATAGCTGGTGAGATTAATGTGGTTCATGCCTTTCTCAAGAGTATTTGTCCGAAAATGAACATAATAGCGCGATGGGAGTTCGAACTCGTTCACTACAATGACGTTGTCTACTACATTCGCAATTACGCCCCAGAAACTCCCCCATATGTGTGTGTGTGTGTGTGTGTTTGCATGTGGATATTTGTCTCTGCCTCTACCTGACAGGACTTGACACAAGGTCGTTTTATAGTGGGGGGTGGATGTTCGTGTTGGTGTGGGTGTGACAAAAAATGAATCGAAACTGAAAGTTCTGTTCAAAATTCCCAGAGACCTAAGAAGCCAAAAAAAAAAAAGAAATACAACAGCCGTTATGTTGTGACTTTAAAAACAACGAGAATACGAATACCAGTCTGAGTACGTTAGTAAATAACAGTTCAAACTAACATTTCCTAAAGAGTAGATTTATATCATCAACAGTTGAATGCAATTTTGAAACCAGAGGTCAGACGTACATGCGAAAGAATCGATTGCCACGTCTCATAAATGCCATTATATATTTTCAGAACAAGAAATCAATAATTAAAGAACAATTAGAAAATAGGGTGATAGTTGTTCGAATAATTCGTGAAAACATAAAAATACTTCATCTGAAAACTTCAGACATTTATTAAAGAAAAAAAAAACCTTAGATCATATATATATATTTAACGATCAGTATATCTAGCATCAACTAAGTGACATTTCAGACTCGTCAATGAAATAACCTTTCAACTAAATGTAACCAAATCAAATGAAAATCTATTTATTATATTTTGACTCAGAGTAACACAATAGTGTGTCCTTCCTGTCGACAGGACTTAATAAACGTGAACTGAATTCCTTGTTGAAGGGTAATGCTTCCTGTTTATGGAGTCTCTAGGATATAACTCTAAACCGCATTTGATTGCAAGGCTCCAATTCAAGAGACCAGATGAAAATGGAGTACCCCTTGTATTTACTCCCAGGTCTCCTCTAGCACGAAGTGGGAGTATCTGTTAGGATCCCATATGTAGGTCAAACAAACCAGTTTTGAAACTATTCCAATTCGATATTCAATGTAGCTATAAATTACGTATTTGTATTAAGAATAGTGTGTCTTGTGGGGTTTTACCGCCAGGACGTGTTCAAGATTGCTCGCAGCATTCTTGAACAAGTCCTGGCGGCAAAACCCCACAAGACACCAACTGTACGGTCACCTGCCTCCTATCACGAAAATTATTCAAGTTAGACGAACCAGACATGCAGGACACTGCTGGAGAAGCAGGGACGAACTCATGAGAGATGTACTCTTATGGACCCCCACACATGGCCGTGCAAAAGCAGGACGACCAGTACGAACATACATTCAGCAGCTATGTGAGGATACGGGATGTTGTCCTGAAGACCTGCCTAGGGCGATGAACGATAGGGAGGAGTGGCGAGAGAGGGTCAGGGATATCCGTGCTATGAGCACGACATGATGATGATGATGATTAAGAATAGTTACTTGAAACTATAATTGTTTACAGAGGATTATTATTAAAATCATTTAACTGTGTGCAAGTAAATGACTGTTATTAAATAGAAATGATTACTTGAAACAGTTGTAAACTACCAAAAAGTTTACTGGATGAGAAATAACCAAAACGGAAGATGAAAATGAAATAGAAATCTTTATAGCATTAACAAAATACAACACTCGCCAGCAGTGTGAAGAAAATAAAGCACTGCTCGTAGTAACTACATAATCAGCATATCACCCCATTTACATTAGGGTCCAACGTATTCATGATTGGTTGTTTATTTGGGTTTTATGGTGTATCAACATTTGTAGGTTATTTAAAGACAAATCCATTTTTATACAAATAGTCAGTTCTACTTCAAACAATTCAGTTCAGCATGAGTACACAGTTTAATTGTTAAAAACATTTCTATTTAATTGTTTAAAACATTTCTCCTCAATGAGTCTCCTGGATATGACACTAAACAATCTGATGGTAAGGTTCCAGTGATGCTGGATCTTTGGGAATGTGGAGCACCCCTTCATTGCCATTCCTCTCAGGTCCACTCTGGCCCGGCGTGGTAGCCGCTGATAGAGCCCTATCTATAGGTTAAATAGAACTAACGGCATACTTATGCTAAACTGAATTGTTTGACTAAACTGAATAGCTTGAAATAGAAATGTTTTTGCCAATTTAACTCTACTTATATTTAAACTGCATACTTATGTTAAACTGAATTGTTTCAAATAGAACTGTTTTGACATTGAAACTGTACTTACACTAAACTGATTTGTTTAACATAGAACTGTTTTGACATTTATGAGTATAAACAAAATCTGTACTTAAACTAAACTGAATTAGCTGAATTTGAACGGTTTCAATAAACTGAATATCTTGAAATAGAAATGTTTTTAACAATTAAACTGTGTACTAATGCTAAACTGAATTGTTTGAAATAGAACTATTTGCGTAAAAATGGATTTGGCATTAAATAACCTACAAAGATTGATATGCCATAAAACCCAAACAACCAACCAACCAACCATATATATATATATATATATAATCATGTCGTGTTGCTCGCTCGGATTTCCCTGCCTCTCTCTCTCTCTCTCTGTCTCTCTCTGTCTGTCTCTCTCTCTCTCTCTGTCTCTCTCTGTCTCTCTCTCTCTTGCTCTTTTTTGCTATCTCTCTCTCGCTCTCCATTCGCTCCAATCATCCATCGTTCCCGGCAGGTCTTCTAGACTACATCCATACAGAGCTGTCGTAAGTTCTTATAAGTCAGCCAATACTAGCACGTCCGTGTGATGCGGTCCATAGGAGAACGTCAATTATGAGTTCGTCCTTGCTTCTCCAGCAGTGTCCCACATGTCTTGTTCGTCTTATTTGGTTTTAGAGATGAGAGATTCGTGGCCGGACAGCTGGTGTTTCGTGGGATGTTACTTTCAGGATTTGTTCAATATAGCTCATAGCATTCTTGTGCAGTTCCCTTCTAGTTTTTTTTCTCTATACACTTAGTCAGCGTCCATGTGGTGCATCCATACAGTAGATTTGACATAACCGCTACTTGGAAGAAATTGCATTTTATTTTATCGGATAGGTCAGACTTCCATATGGTCAATAACTTATCAATGTCAGTCCATGCCTTCGCTAGGCGCATATTGATGTCATTTTCAGTAGATGAGACGATGCTACCGAGGTACCTGAGCTTGTCCATTAATTTCAGAGAACCACACACACACACACACACACACACATACATATATATATACATGTATATATATATATATATACGCACACACATCAGGAGATGCTCGTGGCATAATGGTTATCATAGTAGGAAATGGAGTCCACAGCGCAGGTTCAAATTCTGAACGAGGATTTTTATTGAAAAAATTAACATATTGTACAATAACAGAAGCACATGAAGATAAAAGAATAAACACTGAACCACCAAAGGACTTTAACATCAAACTGAACCTTCTTTAAATAGGATGAGCAGATATGGGTTGACACATAAACACGTAAATGAATAAATGCCTCAATTAAATATCTGACAAAAAACATTTGCGGCTGATTCGAAACATACCCCAGCCACACCTAACGAATATCTTTCTTGTCTAGATCTCTCTGCCAGCTGATCACGACAGCAGAGATTATAAAAGGATCCGTTGAGAACATTTGAGGGACAAGAGATTTTTTCAGAGAACTGATATGCTACTTTACCAGTTCAGTTCTCGTGTAATATAATTAAAGCAATGATTAATTATATTAATCATTTTTGTTAATTATATTTTATTATTTAGTTTGATAATGCTTTGAACTACTCAGTATCTCTTGGTTCAAGTGTCATAATCATACGGTGCACTCACACGCCGGCGCCGAAAGGATATGACAATCATCATCTGTTATAATAAACTCCCAGACAGGAAATGAAGCTGGACGTGTAGTTGGAATCAATTGAGCGGGTGTATGACGTCATGTCCTAAAGAGACGGCCTGAGAATTTTAGGATTTTGAAAAAGACGGCAGTCGAGGTACGACGGTCGAAGCAGGCAGTTGAGTTTTTCGAATCTGATCAAAAATGAGTTGAGATCTTAGACACTAAAGGATTCGCCGAACGTAGAGAGTGTCAGAATAGTATGGTTAACATCGGCCCTTATGATTAATGTCTCTGTCCTTATGCTCCCAAGGGCTGAAGGCAGAAAGAAATAAACTGTTTGTATCATAAACGACAGAGTCCACCTGTATTATTATTATTATTATTGATATCATCATGGCTACACAACAATCGTCACTTCTTAACAGGAATATGATCTCTTTTAAATCCTCTTAAAACTCGAAAAAAATTTCTTCGCAAAAATCTTTCTCCAAATAATGATCCAATTAGCTGAAAACAATTAATTAGTGAATAAACACAAAGAAATATTCCTGTTTAATCATTTTTGTTTATCTTACACACACAAACACACACACACACACACACAGACATATATATATATATATATATATATATGCAATGATGATGTTTTGTTCCTTAGCTATAGTCACCTACACATACAGAAATAAAAGAATGTAGCAAAGAATTAAGAGACACCGACGAATTTATATCCGGTTAAAACAACGCGCTGCGTTTGTACCTTCACATACATGCCACCCACACATACACACAATAATACGCAACTATAACCCACACAAACACACACACACACTCACACACTCACACGAAAAGATTCCAACAAAATCCCAACATTTTTTTTTACTGTATTTTTTCGATTTTCGATTCATTTTATTTTGTTAACTGCTTGATGATTGTTGTTTTGCAAAAAACTCCATGAAACCCAGGGGTCGCAGTCTAAATTCCATGAATTAAATATATATATATATATATATATATATATATATATATATATATATATATATAACAATTATGAATCTTTGTGGCCTATGCTATCCTAATATATATATATATATATATATATTAGGATAGCATAGGCCACAAAGATTCATAATTGTTTGTCTCTCACTTTTGTAACAGTTACAAAGCTCTGATGACTCTATCTATATATGATAGATTAATCTTTTGAGCACTTTTTCGTTATAAGTATAGCAAACTACTTAACCAATATTGATATATATTTAGCCAGTCTGAAGTCATCTTGCAAATACAATAAACCGCAATAGCTCAAAGCTCTAAACCAATATTTGTTAAATTTAAACTCGCCCATTTCCGCTCTAGGGAAAAATTTAACTAAATGTTCTACCATTTTTAATAGTTAGTTTTGTGATGTTTTGAACTTACGAAAATGAACTGACAAAAGTTAGTAAGCAAATCAAACTAATATTTGTTGAAAACCTCTTTATTCTAATAAAAACATTTTTTTGATAATATTTATATAAACGTGGGTCTAACAACTGCTGAAAAATAGAAAATAACTAAGTTATGAAGTGAGGGAATGTCCACTTTGAATATATCAAATGAGATTTGCTGAGATTATCGAATGATAAAGAAGGCTGTTGAAAATATAACTAAGTTGAGAACTTGAAACAAAGGAAAAGACTTTAAGAACTTGTTTCTTCGAGATGAATGCAAACTAAAGCGAGTTATAGCGAAACAACCACTTTTGATTACCTCAATTCCAGCTTTTTCAAAGATCTGAACGATCTTTGAAAAAGCTAGAATTGAAGCATTCAAGAAAAACAAAAGGCGTAGAATACTTTGGGAGTTGGACTCTATAAAAAAAATCCCCTTAGCAACTTCCTCTCACAAAAGCAATTATTTTAAAGCGTCCAAATTAGGCCAAATAATACATGCAAATTGCTTATCTAAAGTAATTTTCACAGAGGAATCTTGAGTGAAATTTGACGGACCTGATGGATGGACAAAATGATGGATTTTATCCAATTCAGATGTTCCCCAGGCTAAATGAAGGTAACAAGGAAGCTGCAGTGGGATGATATAAGCAGGAATTGTCGATCAAACTATTACTAGACCCCTCAAAGTCGATAAAGGAGTTCAACTGAAGAGTGCTGAAAATTCCGGGATAAAACTTTCTTTGCATGATACAAGTCCAAGTCTCGTAGTTCAATGTGAAATGATTTTTTATGCATGACAATCTATCTAAGCTTACTCGTGAAATATTTCTGTATAAAAATGAACAGAAGAGAAGATAGTGAAATCAAGTCCTGATCTGAATCCGATCGAAAATCAATGGTAAATTGGGAAGATAAAAGTATATAAAGGTGACAAACAGTACGATAGCAAAATAGACCTATAGGATGGTTTGGTTTGTTTGGTTTTATGGCATATCAACCTTTGTAGGTTATTTAACGCCAAATCCATTTTTATGTAAATAATCTGTTCTATTGAAAACAGTTAAGTTTAGCATAAGTACACAGTTTAATTGTCAAAAACATTTCCATTTCTAACTATACAAGCAGTTATATGTAATAATTCAGTTAAGTGTAAATATAGTTTTAATGTCGAAAAACAGTTCTATTTGAAATAATTCAGTTAAGCATAAGCACACAGTTTAAGTGTAAGTACGGTTTAATAGTCAAAAACGTTTCTATTTCAAGCTATTCAGTTTACTCAATTCAGTTTAGCATAAGTATGCTGTTAATTCTATTTAACGCATAGATAGTGCCCTATCAGGTGCTACCACTCCGGGCCAGAGTGGACTTGGGAGCGATGGCAATGAAGGGGTACTCCGCATTCCCCAAAGCTCCAGCATTGCTGGAACCTCACCATCAGATTGTTTAGTGTCATATCCAGGACACTCGTTAGGGGGGGTCTTACCCCTCTGCAGAGGTGCAGTCAGTGTATTCTACATCCCCAGCTGACTGGGCAAAGACCTATGGGAAGTAATTAAAACTACTATGTTGGAAATTGAAGCAACTGAAGTAAAAAAAAATAATAACAAAATCAACGAGTAATAAATTACCGTCTGTTATTGAAAAGAAGAGTCACTCAATCAGAATGTAAAGGATTCAAATATTTATCATTGATGATTGCTATTTGTTCTATTTTTGTTGTTGATCACTTCTTGATGATTTTATTACATTTTCATTGAAGTAAAATGTGATTATTTGGTTTTGACCAATAACTTTTGACAGCAGGTTATTAGAATATATCAAATAACTTCAAGAACTTCAAAAAAATATATTGATGCTACTTAAAACATCAACTCAGGCTTTGTTTTGACACCTAAATTTATTGTTTAGAATTTGATGATTTTTTTCTAACCAAATTTGAATGAAATCGAAGTTCATATGATTTCCTTAATAACTGAAGACAGGATATATATATATATATATATATATATATATATATATATATATATATATATATATATATATATATATATATATATATATATATATATATAAGACAATATCTAATCCAGTAAATCTGGAGTTGGGAACAATTCCAAGCAGGAAAAAGGAAATAGTCAAAAATAGAATATTAAATTTAAGTATTCGCAGTCCAGAGCTCAATGTAAATAAAATCCACAGAGCAAATAATTTTCTCTTAAAAAACAAAAACCAAGAATCGGTCACATTAAGATAATAAATTTATTTCCATCCTGTTAAAAAACGTTGATATAAATCAATGCTCTAAAAAATTAACAGGACTTTTTTAGATCAAACAGTGGGTGTTTTGTGGTGTAATGGTTAAAGCGATGGACTGCGGCATCGTAGTAAACGAGTTCATACTCCAGTTGCGCTATTACGTTCACTTTCGGGCAAATACCCTTGGGAAAGGTATGGACCCCCTTACCCTCCCAGCTATGGGGTAAATAGTACCACTACTGTTCTTCTAGGTGAATGGCTGTGGCATTAAATAACCTACAAAGGTTGATATTCCATTAGACAAAAAAATCAAACAAGAAAATGGATTTAAAAAAACATTTAATCCATTTTCTTGTTTAATCTGAAAAGTCCTGTTAATATTTTTAGTGCATTGATATATATCAATGCTTTTTAACAAGATAGAAATAAATTTATTATCTTAATGTGAGCGATTGTTGGGCTTTTTTGAAGAGAAAAAAATGTGTGTGTGTGTGTGTGTGTGTGTTTGTGTGTGTGTGTGTTATGCACTTGTGGTTAATGTAGCTTTAAAAGAAATAACATAACATGATAAACAGAAAAAAAAAGTGTATTTCAAAGTATACCAAAAGTACACCTGTGTACGCAACGTTTATGGATATACTGCATATATTAGCAATTATCGAAAAACACGTGCACGTTCTCGGATTTGTTGTACACGAAAAAGCTGTCAGTATTTGTAAACACCTTCTCTTCTTGCTTTGCAAACACCCAATCATCCTGCTTATTAATTTTCTGATTTGCATCTGTGTAATACTACCACATTTTTCCACAAAAAACCAGAGCAATTTAATCATGATGATAATAATGATGATGATGGTGGTGGTGGATTTACAAAAGAGTTATATGGAGTAGCTTAAAAATCACTTACATTTTTAAAAAATAATGTTCCATGAATCTGAAAACGGAAAGCATTCGAAGGACATTATATTTCAATTAGTCCAAAGTAATTTCCAAGAGTCTAAATAGACATAATTAAAAGAAAAAATATCTTTTTTTTTTATTCAAAAGTTGTTCAATTATCCAAATAGTACGTCAATTTTGCGCCAGCCTCTATATACACCAGTTTTTGTCACTTTGTTTGATTTTTCCTTGTTTTTTCACAATTTATTCTCTCTTCAATTTCTTCTTCCCATGCTTTCTTTTTCTTTCCTTTCTTTTCATTCTTTCTTTCTTTTTTGTCTTTGATTGAACTGAAACAATTTTGACTGGTTCGCTTTAGTTTTTTTATTTAACGGCATATCAACTCCTTATGAGTAATTTAATGCCAAATTTGATTCATTTGTGAATGTTTGATTGTTATCATGACTATATTTTTAATGTTCCATTCCACTCTTTTAAATGCCCTTTTTTTTAGTTGAATATTTGTTTCTTATATGATATCAAGTATTCCTATCTAATATCAACAGTTGTATAGCTTGTTTTTTCTATTTTTGGCATATCAACCTTCGTGGGTTATTTAATGTCAAAGCCATCCTTGTAGAAGAACAGTAGTGCCAATATTTAACCTATAGCTAGGGAATAAGGGGGATCATACCTTTCCCAAGGGTATTTATCTGAAAATGAACATAATAATTCGACTGGAGTTTGAACTCAATTCCTACGACGTCCGGATCAAGATCGTTAGCCACAACGCTATATAAATTCAATAAATTGTATGGTTTCAAGTATTTCTATCTAATCCTAATAATTTATATACAATTATGTTGTTGAAAGAAGCCATTTCTATTTGATAATTTACTTGCACACATATCATTTCAAGTATTCATGTTAGGCACAAATAGTTTGCGTGTAATTATATGGTTTCAAGCAACTAATAATAATCCTTACAAAACAAACAATTATAACTTCAAGTAAATATTTATACTAAAAATCATTTGAACACAGTTATATGGTTTCAGGTATTCCTATAATACTAATAATTTCAAACATCCATTTGACCCATTGATGGCACCACAGCGATCAAGAGATTATCTGGGAATTAATGGCAACAAATGAGTACTCCTACTCCTTAATAACGCAGTATACTGAATCCCTTTGGATGGGGTGGGGCTCTTACCGCGGGAGGTACAGTCGGCGTATTCTATGCTCTTCCAACCGGGCTACAATTTTTGCTGACCGATACTTCTACCTCCTCAACCCACAAATGCACCTTGGACGGTCATTTTGAATTCAAAAACAAGCTGATGTGACGATCAATCTATAAAACTTCTTTTAAAATTCACAATTTGTGACGTGTACTATGTTTATAAAAACTGAACAGGAAAGCATTTAAGTGAACTACCAAAAATGTTTAACTTTGAACCAATTGTACGCGGTGAGAATCTAAGGTCATAAGATTTTATTCGTCTTTTAGAAAATAAACGAAACAAAAACAAAGAAAAAAAGAAGAGAAATAGTTTTACGTATAAGTTTAGCAATGGTCCTTTTGGGTGGGCGGAGGTCGGACTGGAACGTACGACGTGACGTCTACTTGGCAACTGGACTCTAGATGAGTACAATTGCCGTACTGGCATTGGTCGCTGGTTATGTAACTTCTATATGCGTGCTGTATGGCTATATTTGCATAGCACGTATGTCTACGTGCAAATATGCAGTGTTGCGTCATCGAAACGTCCCCGAATAATATTCTTCCACTGACATACAATCAGCTGATAATAAAAATATTTTAGATTAAATAACTTTCATGGAAAAACACTCCAAAAACAGAAGAAAAGAAATAAGGACGTAGAAATTGGAAAGAAGGACAACAAAACTAGCTGTGAATACAAACTAATGACATCATCTCAAGGTGACACAGGTATTCAGTTGGCAAATGAAAAAGATAGAAAAAAGAGAAAACACAGTTTCGAAGAGAAAAGAATTGCAAGAAGAAAGAAGGAAAGAAAGAAAGAAAGAAAGAAAGAAACGGAACAAGAGAAGAGTGGTGAAGAGATAGCTAGTAAATCAACTAATTTACGTTGTCAGTCGGGTAGAAAACAGACTCCAATTTATAGTGTGTTTGTTCCCAGCATGCAATGTGCTCGTTTTTGATTGGTAAAACGTTGAAGTGTAGGGTGAAGTGATTTATTTAAGCTACTTTTGAAAATAGGATGCGTATTTCGGTAAGAGAGCTTCCTGTATTGAAGTAATATGTTACGTTATAGTGTGTTTATTGATCTATAGCTTCCATGTAACTTTCCAACAAGCATATTTATGACACTTGGTTCATATTCCGTCATTAGACTCGTATATATGTTATAAATCCACACACACACACACACACACACACATATATATATATATATACATATATGGAGAATCTCATATATATATATATATATATATATATATATATGGATAATCGCTCATAATTAAGTCCACCCGTACCAATTTTTTATGAAATGTTAATTACCTTATAAACTGAGGAAGCCAGGATTTTATTATTTCTGGTAACTCATAAAAGCGGATATCATTAGTTATTATTTTAACAAGCTCTACAGCAATCGAACTGTTTTAATAAAATGGGAATATGTAAGAATTCAAAAATAGTTACACCCGTGCACAAAATTCTTTACAGGTAGTATATTTACAAACCAAAATTGATTTTTTTCTTGGTTGTAAAGATACAATACTGTGGAGATTGGTAGGAAATCCTACCTAATATCATTACAAGATAGATAGATAGATAGATAGGGATAGTAATAGAAATTTTAAAAAATCAAATTATATCCTTGATTAAGACGAAAACTTTTCAGAACGCATACACACACGTATATATAGGGAGTTCAATTAACCTTATTCTACCAAACTGATCAATAATGGGTTAGTAGGAGCTTTTAAATCAATACTAATAGCTCCAGTGAACTGAGAGTTACTCCTTTATCATATCATATTTACCAACCCCTCCGCTCGGGCAGGATTTGACACAAGGTCAATTTTTTAAGCAGAGTTTAACAGGTTTGAATTCAGAGTTTTCCTTCTCCTAGACTAGTTACCTCACCAAGGCTGAAGAACCTAGTCTGCCCAACTATTTACCCATAGCTGGGGGGAGAATAATTGGATTCATACCTTTCCCAAGGGTATTAGTGCTATATGAAATGCAATCAGTCTCGTCCAGGATTTGAACTCGTGTCGCCGTGTCCATTTCCTACCACGATAACCATTACACCACGGGCACTTCCAAAAGAGTTACTCCTTTATACTCGCTGTCCTAACTAAGTGAGAGAGAGTCTTGTTAGTTTCTTTATCAATAGCCGGGCGTTGGATTTATTCATTTCGCATGTGCATTAATACGAAGTGAACGTGTAATACTGTAAGCGAAAATACTGAGCGCTAAAATAATTTTTCTCGCAGGGTGCGAATTATCAGTAATAAAACAATTTCAGCCGCCACAAGAAGGGCGAGCCGACAAAGGTGTGGTTTGACCAGTACGCTAAGTGAACAAAATTCGCGAGAACAACCAATACGCAATACTTGATATCCTCACAAAACAAAACAAAAACAGTAATTAACGTAGTGTTATCGACATTATCAATACTACATCGTTCATCTAAATGGTAACAAGAGTGGGTTAAGCATACCACCTTCAATGACGAGGCTGTTTGCATTGTCCCTCTCATTAATGCCCTACTCTCCGAACTCTCAGATCAGAGATAAATAATAGGGCAGCCTGTGATCGAAACTAGTCTAGAAGAAGGAAAAACCTGGATTCAAACGAGAAATAATTAGAACAGCAGATTCATAATGAAGCAATCCTTTAATTTTGACATGAATTATGATATATATATATATATATATATATATATATATATATATATATATAAAGTGAATACCAAATATCACACTAATAATTATAAACCATAAGAAGAAATTATACGAACACAGGATTCTGATTTCCCAGGCAGCTGGAGTTGTAGAATACAATGAGTGCTTCTCTGCAGAGAGGTGAGACCCCACACCCACACAATGTGTGACCTGGATATGACCCTAAACAATCTGATGATGAGGTTCCAGTAATGCTGGAGCTTTGGAGAATGCGGAGTACCCCTACCTTCCCATCGCTCCTAGGTCAACTCTAGCCCAAAGTGGTACCTCCTGATAAGGGTCCTATCTATGGGTTAAATGAAACTAAACCGTGGTTTCTTGAGTTTACTGTTGGGTTTTTTTTTGCATTTAAACGGCGCATTTATGCTAAACTGAATGGCTTGAAATAGAATTGTTTTGGCATTTAAACTGTGTACTTATGCTAAACTAAATCATCTGAAATAAAACTGTTGTGACATTAACTCTTAGTCGGCTGGGGCTGTAGAATACACAGACTGCACCTCTGCTGAGGGGTAAGGCACCCCCCAACGAGTGTCCTGATATGACACAAAGCAATCTCATGATGAAATTCCAGTGATGCTGGGGCTTTGGGAAATGCGGAGCACCCCTTCATGGCCATTGCTCCCAGATCCATTCTAGCCCGAAATGGTGGCACCTCATAGGGCCCTATCTGTGGGTTAAATAGAATTAAACTGCATAGTTATGCTAAACTGAATCAGATCGGTTTGACTAAACTGAAGAGCTTGAAATTGAAATGTTTTTGACATCTAAACTGTATATTTACAATTAAATTGAGTACTTATGCTGAATAGAATTATTTGAAATAGAACTGTTTTTGACATTGAAACTGTATTGCGAATTGAATTACCATGACTAGAAAATCTGCCGAACACCCATGCACGACATAGGGAAACATTGGACAGATGTTTCGATCTTATTAGGTATAATCAGCAGTGTATACCGTAATCTCCACCACTGGAGATCGAACTAGCGACCACAGATTGCAGTGCCGAGACTCTACAACTCAGCCACCAGTTTATATTACATGCAAGTGACGCCAAATCAACTAGTCATGGTAATTGTGCGGCCAAATAACCTAAATGTGTCCTCTGGAAAGTGTACGGATGTAACTTGCAAGACACATTTATGCTATTTGGTGTTTGGCGGATTTTCTGGTTATGGCAATTCAATTCACAATATTAATTCCTCTACTTGAAAAATAATAATATGTACATCTATTCCCTTGCCTTTGAGGTCATAATAATTACGTGGATGCGTATTTCTAAGCTTCTTGAGAAGACGTGGCCCTGGAGGGTGACCGTGTCCTCTGGAAAGAGTACAGATGTAACTTGCAAGACACATTTAGGTTATTTGGCCGCGCAATTACCATGACTAGTTGATTTGGCGTCACTTGCATGCGATATAAACAGGTGGCTCAGTTGTAGAGTTTCGGCACAGCAATCTGTGGTCGCTGGTTCGTTCTCCACTGGTGGAGATTACGATAGACACTGCTGACGAGACCTATTAAGGTCAAAACAGCTGTCCAGTGTTGTCGTGTGTAGGAATTCGGCTGATTTTCTGGTCGTAGTAATTCAATTCACAATATTTATTCCTCTACTTAAAAAATAAAAATATGTACATTGAAAGTGTACTTTCGCAAAACTGAAATGTTTAATATAGAACTGTTTTGAGATTTAACTGTGTGTAAATAAAATCTATTATTGGCTGAATTAGAACTGTTTGACCAAACTGAATACCTTAAAATAGAAACGTTTTTGACAATTAAACTGTGTACTCATGCTGAACTGAATTGTTTGAAATAGAACTAATTATTTGTATAAAAAAGACTTGGCATTGAATAAGCTACCTGGGTTGATGTGCCATAAAACCTAAATAACCAACCACAGAACTTTGAATTTTACGCTCTCAAGCTTCAGGAGTTTCTTTTGGTTAATATACATATATTTTCCGCGAACAGATATATATATATATATACGGGTATATATATATATATATATATATATAGTCATCCACAGGGAGACTGTTTCGTTGTATCACGACTTTTCAGTGTAGCTATATATATATATATATATATATATATATATGTGTGTGTGTGTGTGTGTGTGTGTCTGTGAGAAACTGGAAATAAATCCGACAATGTGAAAATGTACTGGGAAGAAAAAGCACAAGTTCTTCAAGCGATAGTTTATTTATAGAATTATTTGCCAACATTAAACGTCTCAGTTTTTAGACCTTTATCAGGGTTTAAGTAAAGGTCTGGAAACCGAAACATCTAAAGGTGGCAAATAATATTATGAATAAAATCATCCGCTGAAGACCTAGTGTTTTACATCACTGTACACACAAACATATATACACACACACACACACACACACACACACACACACATATATATATATATATATATATATATATGTCTGACCTTATCGTTGAGGAGTAGTTGACAGCGTTTAAATCCTACAAACCAATAATCTGTCATTAGTTTTGATTCTTATTAGATAGCAAAAACCCGTGGCATTGTATCAGGCTGAAACAATCATAGCAAATAGCTGACTGTATTTTCTCAACTTAAATTTCTTGTATATTTTTTTCGTTCCTCCTCACTCTGCTTTAGATTTATAAATGAAGTTTCATTAACACAATGTCGTCACTCTAATTTTGGTTCTCGCTCTTGGTGAGAAACTCTCAGTCTAAGATTATTCGTATTTATTGGCAACACTACTTCCCTGTGAAACAACTAGCTTTCACCCATTTACGCCAAAGTCTATTTCCAATAGTTGATCTTATGTGTGGACAGATTTCTTGAATACTTTTTTCTCTCACATTCAGGGCAATTTCTTTTTTGGCTTCTTTAGAAAATTTCTGCTTTCATCAGTTGTTATTTTTACTTAGACTTTTTATCCCTGATTCAGAGGGAGGTGAGCTTATATCCATTTCTTCTTCTTCTTCTTCTTCTTCTTCTTCTTCTTCTTCTTCTTCTTCTGTTGCTGCTGCTGCTGTCCAACTAACGGAATCAATCCTTTTCTTTTTATTTCATTTATTTCATGTATTTACATTGAGGTTTCATTTCTTCTTTTTTTTTTATTTACTTGGTTGTTAAAAGGCTGGAATCGTTTTTTGTTTTTATGGATTATTTGACGTTTCTCGACTGCTTTTCATGCTTTGACTTACGCCTACGTCAATGAAAGGTAAAATTGGATGCTGCGATTTGACACCAAAAGGACCCTCGATTTTTGTATTAGAACTTTCTTGTGTCTTTTAATTGATAAAAAAAGAAGTAAAGTAGAAGTCCTCTTGTCTAGTGTCACTCCTACTAAAATACTGAAGTCGATCACTATTTTGGTCATTGTCATAATGGTCTGCAGACGAATTATTAAGAATGAATTAGATATCTGAATAAGTGATTCCAAAATATTTAGATATTAGAAAATTCATCAGAGGATACTGAATGTGCTCTTTATCACTGAATACACAACTTAGCGTATACCAAAGTAAATACCTTATATTTTTATGAATACTTACTTTATCCGAGCAAATTCCATATAATACATACACAGTAGTACCCAACAGTATTATATATTAAATAGGATATTACTCCTACCGGAATACTAAACTTGATAACTTGACGTTGTCGTTATGGTCTTCAGAGGAGATATTAAGTACAGGTTCTACGTCAACCAGACATGTGAACGTGAGGGATTGCAATAATTCCCGTTATTAAAAAATATCCATAAGTCAATATTGAATTCTTTATATGTTTTTGAAAACCCAATTCAGCTGATATTAGGCATAAGATAGTAATGAAACACTTTGAATAAAAAGAATTTATAACACACACACACACACACACATATATATATATATATATATATATATATATATATATATTATGAAAAAATTAAGACATTCCGTATATCCGTATAACAAACGTGTTTATAAATGCATACATACATACATACATATATATATATATATATATATATATATATATATATATATATATATATATATATATATATATATAAACACGTTTGATTGAATGTAACGAATATACGGAACGTCTTAATTTTTTATTCGACTTGTTTCCTTACTATCGTATATATATATATATATATATTGGGACTTATTTTATTCTATGAATAGAATATGTCTATGTTCCTTAGTTGAAACTAATATAGGGTCGAATACCTACGAAAATTATGAACGATAGTCTAATAATCTTAAAGCAAAAGATAAAATTTACGCATTATATCATTCCTAAACAATAGCAAAAGGCAATACTTTGATAAAGGTTGTATAAAAATTCATAAAAAATCGAACAACACATTCGTACTTACAATATATATATATATATATATATATATATATATATATATTAGGGAGATAATAACAGTAATAAGGAAAATGTATTGCGTGCCACTGAACTCAGTTGGAAAGATTGATGTAATAGTAATGAAATGAACTTTAACAACAAAAAGCTACGGTAAATACCGTTTCGTGTTTTGTATGAATACTCATTCTACCAGGGGAAATTCCATGAAATACATACACCATAATATCAAACAACTATAAATCGAATATAACGTTTCAATAAAACTAGACGAGACTGTTTTCGTTCTAATGCCCTTCGGGAAGGCACGAATCCATCTTTTCTTCCCTTGGCTATTAATACATAGTTGAATACACTGGGTTATTTAGTTTCCATATGGCAACCTGTTTAGAAGAAGGAAAACTCATAATTCAAACTCTCCTTAAAAACTGCTAAGTCGACTGCTTCTCTGCAGGGAGGTAAGACCTCTCACCCAACAAGTTTCCTGGATATGACACTGATGGTGAGGTTTCAGTGATGTTGTAGCTTTGAGGAATGCAGAGTGCCCCTTCATTGGCATCGGTCCACTCTGTCCCGGAGTGGTAGCACCTGATAGGGTCCTATCAATGGTCAAATAGAACTAAACTGTAATTACGCTAAAAAGAAGAGTGTAGAATTAACTGTTTTTACATTTAACAGTGTGTTAACATCGTTCTTATGGTAAATTGAGTTGTTTGAAATTGAACTGTTCTTGATATTTAAAAGGTATACTGATGTTAAATTGAACTGTTTGAAAAGGGGGAGACATTTAATTGTGTTTAAACAAAACTGTGCTTATACTAAACTAAATTGTATGAAACTTTTTGCTGTGGAAATATGATTATATATTAACAAATATAATGTTTAAGCATGATTTAAAAAAAAAACCTTTACCTATAATTTCTAATATTACTGAATGTTAAAGAAACGGTGAAAACTTAAGATATTAATAGTAACTTGAGAATCAATAAAATAAGATATAAATGAAAATTAATTCCTCATTTCGTTGAAGTTATTGTACGTCATAAAGATTAAAGAATATAATACACGTAGTCTAAAAGAACAAATTGATATCAATTAAACAAAAACGTCTATTACAGTTGCGAAACATATTGTAAAAGTTTCCCGTTATTTATATTAGGAAGAATGAGCGTATTGATTTTTAAGTTAACCGTAATAAGTAATGGATTAATATTGTAACTGATCGAAGAATTCCTAACTTTTCAAATAATTACTAAATCAAGTAATAGTTTCAAATAGATTTATTTAATCGAGTGGTTAAATATTCGTTTATATATACTAAAATAGCGAAGTACATAGAATAGTTCCTCCTAACATTTAGGACTATATCATTAATGATGAATCTTTTATAAAATACATATTATATTAAATTATTTTCTTTTTTTTTTTAAAGGAAGTATATTTATACTCTATCTTTTTTTAAAGAAATATACTCTTTATTTAAAAATGCGATATTCAAATTATTCAATCAGTTATATTGATTATACATTTATATTTCATCATTTAGAATTAAACCGTAAATCACCTAATTATTTGGTAATGTTAAATATATTTATCATATGTAAGATATAAAATTTGATAATACTAAGAATTTATTCCTGTGCCTACATTTTACGATTAATTCATTCCTAGTATTTAGAAAATTTCTATCTTTATATTCCAATGTACATATTTTCTCATCTAAACATAAGGTACACCGACCATGAAAATTGTTTGTCAAGGAGGGTCTTTTAATGATTTTCCAATTTATAATAGGTGCTAATCCTAACTCTTTCAAATACCAGTAGTATTTAGATTTGGTTGGTTGGTTGGTTGAGTTTTATGGCATATCAACCTTCGTAGGTTATCTAACGTCGAATTATGCAAATAGTCAGTTCTATTTCGAACAATTCAGTTTACCATGAGTACACAGTTTAATTGTCAAAAAAGATTTCCATTTCAAATTATTCAGTTTATTCAAACAATTTTAATTCAGCTAATTTTATTTACACACAGTTAAATGTCAAAGCAGTTCTATATATAATAATTCAGTTTAGTGTAAGTACAGTTTCAATGCCAAAAAACAGTTCCATTTCAAACAATTCAGTTTAGGATACGCAGTTTTATTACAAAAAACGGTAAAGTCAAGAAACCACGGTTTACTTCTATTTAACCTATTGATAGGACCCTTATTAGGTGCTAACAATCCGGTGGGTATTGTCCCTCTGCAGAGGTGCAGTCGGTGTATTCTACAGCCCTAGCCAACTGGACAAGTAGTATTTAGAAAGGGCAGTTTGATTATTTAATGTTGGATTTTTGAATGATTGAGGATAGTTGTAATATCTAAATTTCCCGTTTAAACTGGTAATACCTATGTATGCTTTTTCATGTGTATTAGTTGCTTTAGTTAAGATATTAGCTTGATATATTATATCATTTAGGTTACATTTATTCCCTATAAGGCATTTTTTTTTCAAATTTTACAATTACAAGATTGTTTTGAGTTGTCATTGATATTCCAGTATAGGTTGTCAATCAACTTTTTGTTGTGGTTGTAAATTATTCTAGAGATATTATTCATCATCATCATCATGTCGTGCTGGTAGCAAGGATATCCCTGACCCTCTCTCGCCACTCCTCCCTATCGTTCATCGCCCTAGGCAGGTCTTCAGGACAACATCCCTTATCCTCACATAGCTGCTGAATGTATGTTCGTGCTGGTCGTCCTGCTTTTGCACGGCCATGTGTGGGGGTCCATAAGAGTACATCTCTTATGAGTTCGTCCCTGCTTCTCCAGCAGAGTCCTGCATGTCTGGTTCGTCTAACTTGAATAGTTTTCGTGATAGGAGGCAGGTGACCGTACAGTTGGTGTCTTGTGGGGTGTTTTTACATTATTCCTCTTTAGTGTTTTGCTAAAGGGGTTATCTTTTTAAAAAATGTTTGTCTTCGACAAAAACATACCAAATATCAAAGAGGGGTAAAGCAGACTAAAGTAAACGCACTCTAAGAAAAAAGAAGAATAACCTCTATATAAAACCCATTGCCAAACGGAAAAATATTCAAACTGCAAACAAGAGTAAGTTCAAGTCTTATTGAGTACCCCATTAAAAAGGCCTTGTGCCACATATATTCTCTGACGAAAGCAACAAGCTGAAAACCTACACATATATAACACGTATGTAAGAACAAAAAAAATAGATTTAAAAAATACAAATCTCTTCGTGGACCTACCTATTTTAGAATATATTTTTATTCTTTCTTTGTGCCTACAACAAACATTCTCATACAAAGCTAAAAAATATTTCCCTATATTAATATTAGAGAGTTTCCATGTATTTTTAATTTGAAATTAATTATACATAGCCGTTGACATTGAGCACCTAATTGTATATTCCGATCCTCCTTGGATTATTACTTAATAGTCTAATCCTTGCTTCAAGCTGAGATCGAAACCCGGCTGACTTTACACTAGTCGGATATCATACCGCAGAGCAGCGGCAACCACAGCGAAAGCGAAGGAATTTAACGTGTATGTATTAGTTTCCTTTGTTTACATTTACGCTTAACGGCTACCAATGTGCTCAATTCATAAGAATACCTTTGCATTATGCGAGTGGCAACCGGTAATTCCTCGCGACAGTGCTCAACTCCCAGAAGAGGAGCATACGTGTTTTATATATATATACATATATATATATATATATATATATATATATATATATATATATATAGTGAATTGAACAAAACGTAAAAAATATTTTCTTAAATCAGAAAGGTGCAGAAATAATGAAATAAGATTTTGTTATTTGAGCTCATTTGTTTGCACTGAGATTGTTACAAGTATTCCTGTCTAATTCTTATAACCCTTTTTTATATCAATCATCTGTTTACACTCAGTCAGATAGTTTTGACCTTCGACCCGGTCCAAAGAAATGCTATTCCAAGGTGATGCACCGGAAGGAAGTGACACATTCCAATGGCCAGTAATCGAAAGAGATCGCGTGGGCAGATTAAGGCTTATAATATGGGACAATGTGAAGGTCCCACTGTGCCAATACAGACTGATGCACCGGAAGAGAGTAACCTCTGAACTGCATGACAGTTATTTCAGCTTGATGACGATTAAACATTCGATTTCAAAGATCCAGTGGGCGATTGTGTGGGCGTGAATTATTATTTAACTCAGTTGAGTTCGAGTCCAAGAGGCAGTTGCCAGTAGAATTCCAAACAGCTAGAGACCAGATGTGGTAGGGAAAGCCACACCCACCCGAGAGTGCCCCCGGAAACCCCGATGGAGTTTGGGGTCCAGAGAAGATGCTGATAAGATGCAATAAAGAAAGCCAGCATCCAGCAGTGGGCCCTACGCCTCCGGTTGAACAGCACTAAAGAACAAGAAAGACACAACGTGACGGTCATGACAGTGGGGTCAAGAAATTATAGTTTATGTCCGGTCTCCAGCTCCCTCTCACATGCAAACCTTGAACAACCCTTTCGAACCTTACAAATAAAGTGAGAGGTAAATATATTTGTAAAGAAGTCCTTCTTGCGTCTTTATCCTTCCAGCGTCTTTGTCACTGCGTCGTAATTATGGTGTCATTGTGATGCTGCATGAACATGTAGATGAGAATATAACATTTGTTAGATAGTTTTGAGTATTGGTTTTTAACATTAGTAATTCTATTCATCAGCTGTTCCGATGTAATATAAATGATTTGCACACAGCTACATGGATTCAAATAACTAATAATAAGGATCGTTCGTAAATGATTGAACAGCTCTATTTCAACTATAGATAAAATCCAAATAGGTACTACCAATCCAGGTCAGAGTGGATTTGAAAGTAATGGCCGTGAAGGAGTACTTCACATTCCTAAGAGCTCCAGGACTGGAGCCTCACCATCAGATCCAGGTTAGTGCCATACCAGGACATTCTTTGGGATGGGGGTCTTACCCCTTTTGCAGGGATGCAGTCTGCGTATTCTATAACCCCAGCCGACAGAGTGGCAACTCAGTTTATACGAAGACAACATTCTTGTTTTTGACAATGGCCAAAGAATGACCGAAAGCGCTTGGACTCGGAGGAAAAGACTATAGAGAGTTTTTAATCATTAGATGTGTTCCCACATAAATAAATAAGAAAAGTTGAATAAAAAATTAATAAGGACATTCCCTGTCCGTCACACTCAATAAAACATGTTTGCACACACACACACACACACACACACACATATGCATGTATGTGTGTGTGTGTGTGTGCGTGTGTGTGCGTTAGACTGTTCATGAGCTGTAAATATCTGAAAATTAACTTGTATCACAGCTCTCACTTCACTGATTTCGTTTATGACTTGCAGGTAATAAAAAAAGGCGGCAAAAAAGCCAAACATTCATCCTGTGTTTGTTAATGTCTCCAGAAACAAACACTTTGCTAATTTCCGTCTTTGTGCGGACAGGAATGAAAAAAGAACAAAAAAAAGAGCCAATTCCACTTCAAAGACAAGGCAAAAGAAAAGAAATTGTGTGTGGATTTTCGGCTAAAAGCACATTAAATAATCGATGGATCAATATCGGTTTCGGCTGGGCGCTATGCGGCTTCAAAAAAAAAATCTAGCCAAAAAAAAAATGTTAACGTAACCCAGTTTTATAGTTGTATGACGATCAATCATCACTCCCTCTCCCCTCTCTCTCTCTCTCTCTTCCTCTCTCTTAATCTATTTTTCTCATCCTCTCACTCTCTCTCTCTCTCTCTCTCTTTCTTTCTTTTTTGTCTATATATATATACATTGATAGATAAATTGACAGATAGATATAGAAATAGATATGTGCAAATCGGATGTGCATATAGGAACAAGATATTTTTAAATACATGTAAACGTATATACAAACGTATGAATAATCACATAGATAGATAGATAGATAGATAGATTATCCAACAAAAACGTTATAAGAAATAAAACTGTATATACGGATATATGATGATAGGAATATGCGACAATCAATCAAATCTCTCTCTCTCCATATATATATATTTATATATAGAAACATATTTTCATATACATATATACGTACGTACATATTTACATGATTTTTTGTTTGTTTGTTTGGGTTTTATGGCATATAAACTTCTGTAGTTTAATTGTCAAAAACATTTCTATTTCAAGCTATTCAGTTTGGTCAAATAGTTCTAATTTAAACAATTCAGTTTAGCGTAAGTATAGTTTTTGTTTACATACAGACAAATGTTAAAACAGTTATATTTCAAACAATTCAGTTTAGCGTAAGTACAGTTACAACATCAAAGACAGCTCTATTTCAAAAAATTCGGTTTAGCATAAGTACGCAGTTTAGTTCTATTTGACCCATAGATTGGACCCTATCAGGTGCTACCACTCCGGGCCAGAGTGGACCTGGGAGCGATGGCACTGAGGGTTTACTCCAAAGCTGAGGGTACAGAGGTCAGCATAGTATGATTATTACTCGAACCACACCATCAGATTATTTGATCATATCGACGACACTCGTTTGGGTCGGGTCTTACTCCTCTACAGAGAAACAGTCGGTATATTCTACAGCCCCACCCAACAGGGTAATATTTACTTAAGGACATGGGGATATTCAGATAGATAGATAGATAGATAGATAGATTTGATATAATGCCAGACAAATTGATAAAAATGGGACTTGAAAACCTGAAGATGGTACTGAAATTGTTTATATTCCTGTGTAACGTTTCTGTCTTCATCAAGAGTGTTCAAATTCAACTGAAAAGTTTTTAAAGCGTTAAAAAATATACTGATACAGTTCTTTCATTTATCTATATGATAATGTGTGGTGTTATTGTGTAAATATCCTGTGTGATTAAAAGTTTTAAGAAGAACTCTAGTTAATAAAATCTAAAAATAAAAAGCAATTCTTAAGCCGTAATATACATAATTCCATTTACAATGTTTAAAAAGTTTTACGCTGGTAAAGCATAAAGATATTTAAGAAAATAATTTAGCGAATACAGAAGATCAATAAAACAGGAGATCATTTTTATATTCTAGTCAGTCACCTTCACGATAAAGACCATTTGTTTAACTTTAGAAAGGCTCAAATGAAACTATATAAGTATAGTAAATGAGCTAGAAGAATCATCGACTCAGAAGCCATCTCTTGATTTAAGACGACAAAGCAAAGAACAGGTTTCAATAATGTTATATAATTAACGTAATGATTTTTTATATTAATCAATTTTCGTTAACTATATTTTATTATTTATATTTTGTTATCTAGTTTTGTAAGGCTTTAAACGACTCAGTGTCTCTTAGTTCAGTCATGATGATTGTCATAATAAATTCCCAGACAGGAAATGAAGCCGGATAGCCGTTGGAGTGAATTGAGTTGGTGGTTGACGTCGTACCCGAAGAGATGGTTTTGAGAATTTGAGGATTTTGAAAAGATGAGTAATTGAGGTTCGATCGTTGAAGCGGGTGATTGAGTTTTTCGGGTCTGATCAAATCAGATCAGTTTGGGTTTCTACCGGCAGACATGAGTTGAGATCTTAAACACCACAAGATGCGTCACGCGTGGGAGCTGTGGTGTCAGCATAGTATAGTTGGCATTGGCCCTTAATAATTGTGTCTTTCTCGTCGTGTTGCCTAGGACTGAAGGTAGAAAAAAATAAACTCTTTCGTACCGCCTATATTTTTATTATAATCATTTATATTGATATCATTATGGCTATAAAGTAAAGTTGGCGACCGTAGTCGAGGGTGACCTGAAGTCTCCCTTTTCGGTAGCTACGACACCGAGGTGTAGGGGAGAGCGCTACTCCTTTCGATAGATTGCTCCACGTACCTTATTTTGCTGATTGTTAAGCAAGGAAGTATCAAGTACCATTTTTAAAGTTTTTGGTATGACGCGACCTGATCATTGGCGAACACTCTACCCACTGGGCCAATGAGCCAATATCGCCTCATCTGTCTAATATAAATAAATGTTATACAATTAATGGGTTAGATGATTTAATAATTATACTTTATTGATATGTCCAAATAGATTTTATGGCATGAAACATTTTTATTTACAAAATAGTTTGCTTGAATATTTTTTCAGTAATAAAATATATTTTTTTAATAATTTTCATTTTTCAATCACAGAGTACGATAAAAAAAATTACAACTTCAAACAGATTTAATAAAAACTCAAATCAAAGATTTTCAATTTAGGAATTTCAATTATGAAGAGGTCTTTAAAACTCTTATTGTCACAATATATTTAGATTATGTCTCACATTCACATATAACAAATAGAACAAAATTATCAGTTTCTTCGACAGTTTCGATAACCTACTGAAGGACCTTGGAATAAAATGCCCAAGCATTGTTGGGTATTTGATGCCAAAGACAGCCAGATTTTTTTTTCTTTTATGAAATAATTTTTTCATGTAACAATTTCTATTTAATAATATTCTTGAACACGGCAATTAACGATTCCAATATAACACTAATGATTTTCAAACAGAATTATTTGACCAATAGATGGGACCCTTACTTACAATCACTTAACTTCTGAGATAGTTGAGGGACACCAACCTCCTGCGCCGCCTGCGAGACAACCTCTTCCAATGACTGCCAGAGTGTGGATTGAGACCTGCTGCCTTAACTGTCAAAATCCGTCTTGATATATATATATAATGTAATGCTATCACTTACATTTAGTGCATAATAACTAAAAAATAAGTCATAAGTCTCACAATATTAGTATTAACCCTGAATTCATATACGCCTTTATGTACTGTATATGCACAATATGCACAAAATGCACACTATGCATATCGAAAAAAAAACTAGAGGTGATGAGTAAAAACGGATTTCAAATTTGAATTCAGCGCCCTCAAATTAGGTAAAAACGGGTATTTTTCTGCTTGCCTCAATTTCTTTGGAAACCAGTGTAAGTTTCAAACAGAATTATTTAACCAATAGATTGGACCCTAACTTACACTCACTTCACTTCAGAGAGGACCTGAGAGTAATGGTAACAATTGGCTGACTCCACACTCCCCAGGTGACCAGAACTGGAGACTTCCCAACGAATTCAGTTTCTTGTCTTACCCAGGACACGCATTTTTTGGGGTGAGGGGGCTCTTCATATTCTAAGTCCTGCATGGTTCACGTGTCAATCATTATATATATATATATATTGTTCAAGACCTGCCATCTATACTAATGATTTTAAACATATCTATTTGGCTCATAGATAGGGCTCTTATCTGGCACTACCATATAGGGTTAGAATTGATCTAGAAGCAACAGCAATAAATGGTTATTCCACCCAAGAACCTCATCGCTGAGTTCAGGTGTGTGTTGTACCTAGGAGACATCTCTTAGAATCTAGATAAATCCCAGACCCAGTCTCTCTTAGCGCGTGACATCTCTTATCCAATCAGTGTATATCTCGCTAAAAATCTACTTCATTTTGGGTTCTTAGATTCTCACCCATGATTGTGTCTTCGTTTGACCCCTAGGTCACATATCACTGTTTTACATAATAGTCATTCTTAAAACAAATAATTTGTTTCGTCGTGTATTTTCAATTCACGTTCTATTTGAGGATATGTTTACTATCATCTTTCTTTATTTGACTTTTCCTAATACTAATAATTCATTTTTTTTTATCGGGCTCTCAGAAATTATTCCTATCTGATAAAAATGATTCGTACATATAATATAAATAGTTGGCGACCGTAGTCGAGTGACCCGAATACTAATTTCCAATAGCTACTACACCGAGGTGTAGGGGAGGGTGCTACTCTTTTCCCTGAATTGCTACACTTTACCCTTGATACGTACCTTATATTGCTGAATGTTAAGCAAGGGGGTATCAAGTACCATTTTAAAAGTCTTTGGTGTGACGCGACCTAGGATTTAAACCCAGGTCTCCCGGACCATTGGCGAACACTCTACCCGCTGGGCCAATGAGCCGGGTTTTTTAACATATATATGTACTTAAATGTATATGTACTTTATTATATATATATGTAATGTAAATTAATTTTATCTAATATTCTGCAGGCTATTAAATGTAATTCACAATCGTTTTATAAAGGCAAACATCCCATACTTCGTTGAATATCTATGTCTTAACAAGACAGTATATTAATGCTCAGGATGACCCAAAAGTCATTTATTTTTCGGCCATGAAAAATGATCGATAGATAGATAGATAGATAGATAACTAAGAAACTCACAGTCTGGAAAGTGTACAGGGTGATACAGTAACTATGAATTTTGGACCAGCCTGTAGTTCCAAATCATTGTAAACATTATCTCAGTCAGACTCATTTGACCCATTAATTGGATCATATCAGGTACGAACACTCCGGGTAAGAGTGGTCCTGAGAGTAATGGGAAAGACAGCTGACTTCATAATTTAGCTCTATAACAGGAACCTCATCAGTAAATGCAGTTTAGTGTCATACCCAAGATACAGATGCTCAACAGGATAATACAGATATTTTGATTAGAGGAAACCAAATTAGGATGCGGATAAATCAATCGATTAGATTAGAAGAATAAATCAATTTGAAAAAAAAAGATTGTTGCGATCAGTTTTCATGAAAAAAAGAAGAGTCTCGTTTTGATTTCTCAGCAATCTTTTTTTTTTCTTTTAGTTGTTAAATAGCATAAACTTTTAGCGAAAATTTGGATACTTCTCAATTCAAATAAAAACAGGCGCTTTGTACAATTTGTGAAAACTCTAAGCAATTGATTGATTGATATTAACGACATATCAACTTATCGAGTTATTTTATTCCTTGAAGTTAAGGAATTGCATTCATTGTAAATTTATATCTACATTTTTCGCATAGTTGCTTCTTAAAAGTTGTTTTTTTTTGCTGCACTCAGTTATATATCAACTATTTCAATCAAATACAAATAATTTGTTGACAGTAGGATGGTTTCAAATATTCAAATCAAATACTTATAATTTATGCACAATTATATGGCTTCAAGTAACTCATTTAATAACAAATATTTATTTGTACGCTGTAGTAGGGTTTAAAGTATTTCTTTCTAATACTAATAATGGTATGATTTCACGTAGTTATCTCTTCAATAATAATCATTTGTTTGTACACAGTTGTATGGATTCAAGTATTCCATTCTTATTCTAATAATGATATGATTTCAAGTAAATATTTCTATTTGATAATAATTTCTTTGTATAAATTTGTATGGTTTCAAGTATTCCTATAAAATAGAAATAACTATATGGTTTCAAATAATTATTCTAATTCCCTAATTGTCATTTGCTTGAAATAAACTATATAGTTTCAAGTTACTTATACTAATCGTTAGAAACAACGGTTGCTTCAAGTAACAATTCATGATTAATTAACAACAAAAGATTTACTGCTTGAGCAACCTTAATTGAATAAATAGAAAAATGATATGAAATACTAAAAGAGCAGTATCTAGAAAAAAGTCCTATCGTGTAGTTGAAGAGATTTTGGTATTAGTTAAGTGTCCTTTATAGAAGGGAAGAATTACGTTAAGGCATGGTATCGCGTAGCATGTTATACGTAGTCTACTGGGGGTGAAACCCCCTCTGTTAGGGAAAAACACACTCATTCGGGCTTCTGAGTGTCAAGGTAGGACCGAAAAGAGAGATTTACTTTGCTGCGCCCTTTTAAATGTCACATCGTCTCGGCCTTTAGAAGTATTCGCGGCCATTAGAATTATCAGTAGAAAGGTAAGGAAACTAATCTCTACAAGCCTCTAGACTTATCATATTTACCCAACCCCTCCGCTCGGGCAGGATATGACAAAAGGTCAATTTTTAAGCGGAGTTTAACAGGTTCGAATTCAGAGTTTTCCTTCTCCTAGACTAGTTGCCTCACCAAAACTGAAGAACCCAGTCTGCCCTACTATTTACCCATAGCTGGAGGGAGAATAATTGAATTCATACCAAGGGTATTAGTGCTATGTGAAATGCAATCAGTCTCGTCCGTGATTTGAACACGTGTCGCCGTGTCCATTTCCTACGACGATAACCATTACACCTGTAGACTTGTTATACTCTTGTATAAAAATTTACTTTTTTTTAATGTATAATGCATTTACTGCATAACGGAACTGGATTTTTGAGAGGGAAGGGGCAGGGTCTTGGTTTTTGGTTTTTCTTTGTTTTGATTGTTTTGCTTGTTTGTTTGTTTTTTTTTTTTTGTTTTTTTTTTTTTGTTGTTGTTGTTTTTTAGGGTTTGCGGTGTAAAGATTTTGCGTTTTGTTTTAATGAGGGCAATATTATTAGTTCATATTTATCCTCACCGCCCGCAAGAATATGTTGCCTGTATAATTGTTAAATTGAATGAAAGCTTTTACGTATTTCTTTAATAAACCTTGTCCATTATAACGTGGGTTACACAAACAGGCATTCGCTGCAAGTTTCTTGCTGTCAAGCTGGGAAAAATAACTGTAAGGATTCGTTCTATTTCCTCTTCGAATTGAAAATATAGAAATCGAAATTAATGCAAGCATGTTTGAAACAAGGAAATTGTTTTTCTTCTTTTGAAGAAAAACTATTTTCTTTATTTGCTCTAAAACTGTTTAAAAGCTTTAAAAAAGAATAATCGAAAAATGATGGTTTAACTTTCTCATAGTATTTTCTAATCTCAGCTACGTATGGTACAAGGCCAAATTACCAGCGGGTATATCATTTTAAGACTGAATTCCAAGTGCCAAAGATCTACCTATCTATAAAATTCGTTCATTAATACTTACAGTATGTAAAACGTTTTCATGCCACACGACCTTTCGAGTTAACTCACAGTATTCTGCAATCGATTTTATATTGGCTTGAACCTGGTTTCATATAACTCATGCTCGGATCAGATTACCTTTTAGCTGATTATGCTCAAATAATAATTTCAAATGCATTACAAATCATTATATATTTGTGGAACAAATCGAATGACACCAATAATAATAATAATAACTGAGAAGAATCCTGCAGACTATAAGACTTGCTGTCACTCAGACTCCAATGGAAAACCATTAGCTAATGCTGGTGTGAAAAACTACTACAACTAATAGTAATAATAATAATCAAAGCAAGAATAGATAAGACGCAACAAAATAGTAAATGTAGGTTATGTAGTGATAGAAACCACCAATCACATAAGAAAACGCAGCAAATTAGCACAGAAGGAGTATGAGACTAGACAAGAGTGGATGGGCAAGGTGATACACTGGGAATTGTACAAGAAATTTCAATTTGAACATACGAACAAATGGTATATGCACAACCCAAGATCTGTCCTGGAGAATGTGACGCACAAATTCCTATGGGATTTTGACATACAAACAGATCACCCAATCTCGGCCAGAAGACCAGACCTTATCATAATAAACAACAAAAAAGAGAACTTGCAAAATTGTGGACTTCGCTGTCCCGGCTGACCGTAAAGTAAAGTTGAAAGAAAATGAAAAGAAGGATAAATACCTTGACCTTGCTAGAGAATTGAAAAAACTGAGGAACATGAAAGTGACGTTTATACCAATTGTAATTGGTGCTCTTGGTAGAGTAACAAAAGGATTATTAAAGGGACTGGAGAACTTGGAAATAAAAGGATGAGTGGAGACCATCCAAACTACTACATTAGGGAGAACGGCAATAATAGTGCGAAGAATCTTGGATACTTGAGGAGACTTGCTGTCACTCAAACTTCAGTGAAAAACCTTCAGCGGACGCTAATGTGAAAACTCTCTAGGAGATGATAATAATAATAAGATTTAAATTTTACCATACTAACAACCCAGAATTCGTCCAGGAAAATAAGATGCACGAATTTCGCTGGGATTTTGAGATACAAACGGATCACCTAATCTTGACCAGAAGACCAGACCCTGTGATAGTCAACAAAAAAAAAGAGAACCTACTGAATAGTGGACTTTGCCGTCCCAGCGGACCACAGAGTGAAAACTAAAGAAAGTGAAAAGAGAGACAAGAACATAGATATTGCTAGAAAACAAAACTGGAACATGAACGTGACGGTGATACCAATAGTAATTGGTGCACTTGGGACAATTCCTAAAGGATTGGTAAAAGGAATGAAATACTTGTAAATAAGAGCACAATTGGAGACCATATAGACTACAGCATTATTGAGTTCGGCCAGAATACTGAGAAGAGTCCTGGAGACTTGAGGAAACTTGCTGTCACTTAAACTTCAGGGAAAGACCATCTGCTAATGCTGAGGTGAAAAACTCTCAATAATTAAAAGATAATAATAAATCCCAACCAGAAGACCAGACCTAGTAATAGTTAAAAGAAAAAAAGTAGAACCTGCCAAATAGTGACTTTGCCGTCCCAGCGGTCTAGTCCGCTGGGACAGCAAAGTCCATTATTTGGCAGGTAAAAATAAAAGAAAACGAAAAAGAGTTAAACACTAAGACCTAGCCTGAGAACTAAAAGATCTATGGAACATAAAGGTGACGGTAATACTGATGAAATTCTAGAAGAGTTTAAAATCCAAAGAGACAGCTTCTATCTCTACACAACTATTTGTTAGATTTTGGTTTGATTTAGTTTGGTGTTGTATCAACCTTTGTATATTGATATGACATACATATAAACAGTTCTATTTCAAAAAATTCGGTTTAACATAAGTATGCAGTTTAGTTCTATTTGATCCGTTTTCAAACAATTCAGTTTAGCATAAGTAAAGTTCAAAATTTTTAAAAATTCATTTCATTTTAGCATCAGTACACATTCATTTCATTTTAGCATCAGTACACATTTTAAATGTAAACACAGTTCTATTTCAAGCAAATAGGTTTAGCTTAAGTACACTGTTTAGTTCAATTTAACCCAGAGATAGGACCCAATCAGGTGCTACCACTCCAGGCTAGAGTGGACTTGGGAGCAACTGCAATAAAGGGGTTTTCCGCATTCCCAAAACCTCCAGTATTACCGAAGTCTCACCATCAGATTGTTTAGTGTCATTTCAAGAACAATCGTTGGGAGAGTCTTACCCCTCTGCAGAGATGCAGTCAGTGCTTTCTGCAGTCCCAGCCGACAGGGTTTTAGATTGTTTAGTATCATATCCAGGAAACTCACCTTGCTCCTCCGCAGAGATGCAAGCGGTGTATTCTGCAGCCCCAGATAACTGGGCCATATTTGTTAGAGTAATGATGTGTCGGAATCATACAGATGTCAGGAGGCTACAAATTTACAAAGTCACAGGAAAAGGTAAACCATCTTATGGACGTAGATATCAAAATATTTACCAGAACTGCAAAAGAACTAGAAATCCTTGCACAAACTATAAGAATATACAGCCAGGATTTGGGAATGGAATTTGGGATTTAAAAATATACCATGCAATTAATGAAAAAGAGTAAAAGAGAAAAAATGGAACAAATAGAACAGCCAAACCAAGAAAGCATCAGAACACCTAAAATGAAAGAAAATTACAAGGACTTGGGAATATTGAGCGATCATTTCAAACGAACAGAGATGAAAGAAAAAGCAAAAAATAAAAAATAAAGGAAGTACGTTAGAACAAGAAAACTTCTCGAAGCCAAACCCAACAACAGAAACGTCGTAATAAACACCCAGGCGATTCCTTTGTAAAATACTTTGGAGGATTCTTAAAATGGACATAGGAGGAACTCAGAAAAATGAACCAAAGGATAAGGAAATTGATGACGATGCAAAATGTCTTACACCCAAGAGATGACATAGATATTCTCTATATGTCAAGAAAAGAAGGGAGAAGATGACTCGCCTAATTTTGGATTCGTTCCGTTTCGTTTCGTTTTATGACATATCAACCATTATAGGTTATTTAATACCATAAGCGTAAGTGCCCATTTTGAATGTCAAAAACATTTCGATTTCAAGCTATTCAATTTAGTCAACAATCAAATAGTTTCAAATATTGCTGTGTATCACTAACAATTCAATTAAACATTATTCATTTATTTACACACAGTTAAATGTAAGTTCTATTTCAAACAATTCCATTTAGCATAAGTGCACAATTTAGATGTGAAAAATGTTCTATTTCAAGCAATTCAGTTTAGCATAAGTACACAGTTTAGTTCTATTTGACCCATAGTTAGGACCCTATCATGTGCTACCACTCCGAGACAGAGTGGACCAGAGAGCGATGGCAATGAAGAGGTACTCCACATTCCCCAAAGCTCAAGCATTACTGAAGCCTCACCATCAGATTGGTTCGTGTTATATCCAGGACACTCGTTTGTAGTCGGGTTACCACTCTGCGGAGAAGCTGCCGGTATATTCTACCACCCCAGTGTACTGGGCAGCCAAATTTTGTGTGTTGCATAGAACCAATTATCCAAACACGCGAAAAATATACAAAAATAAAAAGAATAATATCAAGATCGGGTCAGACAAAAAACAATAAAATTAAGAAAACAAAAATAGGAAGAAAAACAAGACAATGGATACTTCAAACGGTTAACTGCAGAGATTGCATATGAAATGATCCGGATATGGCTAAGAAAGAAAAATCTCATCAGGGTATCTGAATCTCTTTTGATAACAGCACAAAAAATGTCAAAACGCGAAAATTGATTATACGCAACAAAATAACAAGTGTAGTTTATGTGGAGACAGAGATGGAGACCTGAAGAGACATAATATCACTCAGATACCAGTGAAAGACTACCACTGAACGTATGGATGAAAATCTTGTCAGAAGAATACCTCAGGAGGACGAGGAAATTACTCGAAACCTAACTACCAAGCAGAAATCTCATCAAAGAGATGAATACCTGGGCTGTCCTTCTCGTAAGATACTCAAGACCATTATTAAAGTGGACCAGAGAAGAACTTCAACAAATGGACCGGAGAATAAGAAAACTCATGACGATGGATAAGACCTTACATCCGATAGATGACGTTAACAGATTGTATGTGTCAAGAAAAGAAAGAGGAAGAGGACTTACTAGCATGGAACATAAAGTCGATGCATCGATACAGCGACTAGAAGACTACATAAAAAAAGCGCGGAAGAAGACTGATTACAACCACTAAAAACAATACAGACAACACAAACATCAACAGAACAAATATAACCAGGAAACAGAATTGAGAAGAAAAACAATTGTATTAACATATCAAGCGACAAACAAGCAAAATCTCACACAAGAAAATTTGGACATGGCTAAGAAAAAGAAAGAGAGAAACTTCTTTCGCAGCACAAAACAACGCCATTAGAATTAAGTCAAAGTAAGAATAGACAAGACACAGCACAATAGAAGATGGAGATTATATGGTGACAGAGACGAAACAATCAATCACATAATAAGCAAATGCAGCAAACTAGCACAGAAAGAATTTAAGACAAGACACTGATCCATTATGAATTGAGCAAGAAGATTAAATTTGATCATATGAACAAATGGTATATGTAAAACCCAGAATCTGTGACACACAAACTCTTCTGCGATTAGAGATACAAATGGTTATGTGGTGACAGAGACGAAACGACCAATCACATAATAAGCGAATGCAGTAAAATAACGCAAAGAGATTATAAGACTAGACACGACTGGGTGGGCAAAGTGGTTCGCTGGGAATTGTGCAAGAAGTTTAAACTTGACCATACAAGCAAATGGTATATGCACAACCCAGAATCCGTCTTTTAAAATGAAACACACAAAATTCTTTGGAGTTTTCGAATACAAAAGAATCATCTAATCCCAACCAGACGACCAGACCCAATGATAATCAACGAAAAAAAAAGAGAACCTGCCGAATAGGGAATTTTGCCGTTCCAGCTTACCACAAGGTAAAACTGAAGGAAGGAGAAAAGAGAGATAAGAACTCAAACCTTGCAAGGGAGTTAAAAAAAAAACTATGGAACATGAAATTCACGGTGATACCAATTGTAATTAGAAGGTCTGGTGCCATCACCAAAAGACTGGTAGAGAGAGTTGAGGATTTGGAAATAAGAGGATGAGTGGAGACCATCCAAACTTCAGTATCGTTGAGATCGGCTAGAATACTAAGAAGTGTCCCTGAAGACTTGAGGACACTTGCAGTCACTCAGACTCCAGTGGAAAATCATCAGCTAACGCTGGTGTGAAAAACTCTCAAATTAGTAAAGTAATAATGATAATAGTAATGAAAATAAAAATAACATATAAGAAAAATATTTTTTAATGTTAATGAATATTAATATTTCTTTTTCTTTTTGCACTTTCCGTTTTTTTTTATCTTGTTTGTTTTTTGTATAATGTTGTTTTTTGTTTCTATTTTTTGTTTGTTCGTTTTTTCGTTTTGCGAGAGTTATTAAAATCACAATAATAATGTACGCGTTTATTTTTATGTAAATAAACATGAGGGAAGGTTATGCCATGGTCTTCTCCACCGACACTTCCACCGTTGTATAGTCACAACCATGACCAACTATACAAACACATAATGCATATACATCTACATATGCATGCGTAAACATAACGACGACACAATAAAGACGAGCGACATATCTTTTAGAAAAATATACCTTTTACTTTATTTGAAAGGGTTGTGTGTGAGAGGGAGTTGGAGACCGAACAGAAATGCAACATATTGACCTCCCTACTCTATTGGCCATAACCGCGTTTCTTTCCCGTTCTCCTGGGCTGCTCAAACGGGGGCCTGTGGACCCAGCCTCTCTGGGTGCTGGTTTTCTCTACGGCATCTTATCTCTAACTCGTCTGATCCCCAACTGCTCAGTCGGGGGCCCAGGGACTCCCTCCGCTAGGTGCTGGCTTTCTCTACCGCATCTTGTCACCAACTGGTCTGGTCTCCAAACTGATTGAATTTCCTGTGCACTGCGTTATATAATAGTTCAACACCCACCTTCTTCTTGTGGGCATCACAATTTTGCACTCATTCAACCTGTCCACGGTCAAGGCAATAATATCCTGATTATTCCTCGACCGGATGCACCTATTATTTACACGGGTGCATTTCCAATTTTGACAGCCCGGCCGGGTCGTAGGTCAATGTACAACACCACCAGCCTGGTGTGGTGAACTTTCGTGTGAGAGCGATCAACAGATGTCGTATCAAGTCCATCCCTGACCATAAGAATCTATGAGAAATGACAATGAGAAAGTCGAGTGAGTCCTTCTGGACACTCACCAGCGATCTAAATAAGTAAAGTTTGGAATTGAATCTCATATGCCAAGAGAAACAGACGTATATTTGGGGACTTCAACGTGAGCGAGCGGCGATTTATAAAAGAATGAATCATCTAATGTAAACTGAACCCTCACTTTATGAACAGCTCACTCGAGCCTACTTTGATTTTTTTTTTTTTAAATTGAAAGATTCCCAAAGAAATCAAAATCAGTTCAGAATAAAGCAGTCCCCCACCAAAAGAAAAAAGAAAAAAAAGTTTTTTTAACGAAAATAATTAAGTGCGTCTGTTATCCGTATCTTAACCCTGAAAGATTGTGTAGCGCTAATGTTCTAAGTAGGTAATTTAGTGTGCTTTGAAAATTCACTGCCTCGCCAAAACAACGGATCGTCCACTCAACAACGAAACAAGGGCATTTTGCGTGGTATAATAATCAACAAGCTCGAAGAGCAACCAATCTTTGAGAGTTCACAAATATCTTTGGAAAGATTTTAAAAAAAGGTTCAAGAAATACTTCTGAAGACAAATATAGTTGATATTGTATCAGGTGTCTTAAAAGACACAAAATACTCTCACATTCATTAGACTTGAAAGCTCCGGATATTTTCTCTTATCTTTGGGATTATGTCAAAAACCCTCAGCCCACTATCTTAACTTTGTTTTGGCACTAGGCCATGAGTACGAGCGCTCGCGGTGTAACGTATATCATCGGAGGAACTGAATTCAAATCCTGGACGTGGCTGTTTACATTTCACATACCCTAGGGAATTGTGTGACTCCAAATATTCTCCCGCCACATATGGGTAAATAGTAAGGCAGACTGGGCTCTTTAACTTTGGTATGGCAACCAATCTAGAAGAAGGAAAACTCTGAAATGAAAACTGTTTAACTCCGCTTAAAAATTGATCTTGTTTCGCATCCTGCTTGTGTGGAGGGGTTGGTGAATACATACAATAATGCAATCTGTTAACCCCTCGGGGTCGTATTATCCTAAATGGATTGACTTGCCGTTAAATCAAGTACGAGCAATCCTGTAAGATTCATAAGAATAACTACACAGTCCAACCCTTCGCTCCACGAGATATAAGCTTCAACTACGAATGATACTGAACTATATATATAAATACATATATAAGAAACGGCTGTGTGATCTTACTAGGGCAACCGCCCCAGGATAAGAAAACTCAAATCAAAACCAAAAACTTGAGTTCCCAAGGCGGTTTAACGTTATCTTAAACCTCGCCCTGGCAACTTCTGGAGCGACACTGATGCTATGTTGAATGGCGCCTTTTTCTTTCTTTGAACAATAGTAATGTCGTCAAAATTAGATACTTACGGGATGAACAATTGCTGGTCTTTCATCAGCCCTTGTCAAGATCCCTAGTCTTGCGAAACCAAACACACACACACACACACAAGTATATATATATATATATATAGTTTGATATATTTATAAAGAAAGATTACTCCATATTGGCTAAAGAGCACATGTAAGTCTAGAGTACATTTTTCTACGTAAAGGAATTCAGCGACCAATCTGTTTTCACCTCAGACGCCATTTATCAAACAACTGCTCAGCTGCCTATCAGTAACAAACCCCGAAAAATATGATGAATTGGTGGTCATGTTCAAATTGTTCTGTTTTACCACCAACACGAGCTTGACATTGTGAACCAAGGTAATGAAATTAGAGACATTACTTTCTTTACAGCCTTTGGTTTATTAATGGCGAAAAAAATCATTTTTTTTCATGTCATCATCAAGTCGTGCAACAAGCACAGATTTCCCTGACCCTCTCCCGCCACTTTTCCCTATCGTCCATTGCTCTCAGCAGGTCTTCCATGCGACATCCTAAATCAGTACGGAGCTGTTGTTGATAGGTTACAGCTGGTCGCCCAACCCTTGCTCGTCCGTGTGAAGGGTTCTACAAGAATATATCACTTATGAATTCATCCGTATTTCTCCACTAATGTACCGCATGTCTTGTTCGTCAAACCCGGATGGTTTTCAAGATGGGTGGTAGGTGGTCGTACAGCAGCTTTTTTGTGAGGTGTTGCCTCCAGGATATATTCAATACAGCTTGCAATATCCTTGTGCAATTTCGTCATTCCTATTTAATAATTAGAATTATTTATTTGCACACAGTTATTTGGTGTCTGGTATTCTTATCTAACATTAGCACTTTAATAGATTTGTTCGGTTTAATAGCATATCAACCTTCGTTTTTATTTAATGCGAAACCTATCCTTGTAGAAGAACAGTTGTGCTATCATTTAACCCAGAGCTTGGGCGGACAAGTACCCTTTCCTAAGAGTATTAGTTCGAAAGTGAACGTAATAACACGAATGGGGTTCGAATTTGCTTAATACGATGTCATAGTACGATATGTTACCCACTAATCCACGGGGAAACTATTTCAATAATATAATCTAGTAACAAATTTGATTTTATGATCCAGTAACATTCTGAGAATATTCGCCATACCGGTGGAGGTTAGTATATCTGACTGAACCCCCTGTAGCGAAGTAAGATCCCTTCTCTAAAAAAGGGGTGTTCTAGGTATGATACTAAACTGGATCTAATAGTAAGGTTCCATTTCTGGAAGTTCAAGAAGTGTGGACTGCTACTTTATTCCCATTACTGCTTGGTCTACCCAAACCACTCCGGGTCAAATTAACTTGGGAATAACTACAAAAAGAAAGTGGTGACTCCACGCTCTCCAAAATTCGAAAACTGGAGCCTCACCACCGAAAGCAATTTAATAGCACACTCAGGACATAATTTTAGAGGGTCATAAACCTCTGCAGGGGACGCAGTCTATGCATTTCAGGCCTCGATCACAAATTGAGGTGTTATTGTGTTTACTGTGTTCGTTGTAGTTTCTGTGGAAATAAATGGGAGCTACTACTTTTGGAGAAACTCTTTTATCAGTGAGTTGAATGAGGTCTTGTTTATTGGAAGCGAGAATCCATAGCTGTGTGAAAAACTGTATTTTGTAACCGAAAACCCGTTCTATACCACGGTGTAATAATGTTTTCTGTAACTGTTGTCGTTTCAGTGGAAATGAATACGAGACATTATTTTCGGAGTTTTTCTCCTACTTAGTATTGTATGACGTGTCCGAGAAGACACTTAAAACACTCTCACACTGAAAGGAACAGATTCTTTTTTTTCTTTCTCTTTTTCTTTTTTTTTAGATATTTGTGATTATGTCAAACTGCCCTCCAACAACATAGCAGCTTTAATTTATTTGGTCGTTAAGCCATGAGTATGAGTGATCCAGTATGGAAAATATTGTAACACCCCGACCTTATCCGTGATGTAAATGTCCCAAGATACATAGAAGATGGCTGAAACCACAAATAGTATCGAACACAATATACACGATATTTTTCCGAAACATACATTCTTGTCATAAGGTTCGATTCATTAATTAGATATAGAAAGATATTTATAATTATCAATAAAAACCAGAACAATTTTAAACTGTTTACATCTATATATATATATATATATATACTAGGTGCATACGATAAGTTTCCAGACTTTTTAGGTATGGGTACTTTTATTGATAGTACACACATGAAACTCTAGTCCCCTTCGAAGTAATCTCCTCCGGCTGCAATGCACTTTTTGTACCGTTCCAACAACTTCTTCAAGGCCCCATGGAAGTCCTCTTGTGTGAGCGTGTTAATGACCTTCGTCACAGCCTCTTTCATCTCCTCAATTGTCTCATAACGACAGCCTATGAGCTTAGGGAATAACCAAAAGTCACAGGGAGTAAGGTCTGTACTATAGGTTGAGAATTTTTCGTAGTTGTGTTGTTGGGCATGAATGTTTTTTTAAACAACTACGAAAAATTCTCACCGACAACACAACAATACTCGAACATCAAAATAATAAACAAAAACTTCAGATTCTCGAAGTACTATATATTAGAAACTTGCAACCAGCACTTAATAGAATTAATTTTCAAACCAGTGCTAATGTACTTAAATGTCTTTAGTTACTGGCACTATTTACAGAATTACATTTAAAAGCAAACGCCATAATCTTCAACGGCAAAGACGTCCTTACACAGTAGTAATTTGCTAAAACAAAAGTTACATCACTTTTGTCATAGATTCTCCCCTGATGATGGCCCAAAGTCGGGCAGAAAGTACTAGGGATACATGCAACTATGGACAATACCTAAATCAATTCCCCCCGAATACGGTAAAAGTAATACGGGAATTCGAACGGATCCAGAAGAAAATATGTAGGCATAAAATGTCTATTATGTTTAATGAAATTTGCATTAACGAGGAAATGCTGCCTAAATACACACACACACACACACACACACACACACACATATATATATATATATATATATATATATATCATCCACATCAAGTCATTGTGGTACCAAGGAGTCCCATAACTGTCTCTCTCTCTCTGTCTCTCTATCTGTCCGTTCCGATCGCTCGCCGCTCGAGGCAAGTCTTTTAGACAGCATCTGATGTCTGCACAGAGCTGATGTATGAAAGACTTTGCTACTCAGCCAGTACTGGTGTATCCATGTGAGAACGTCTCTAATGACTTTGTTCTTATTGCGTCAGTAGTGCTCAGTATGTCTTACCTGGATGGTTTGTGAGATATGAGGCTAGTGACCGAACAGCTGCCCTTTTGTTGGATGCTTCTTCTAAGATTTATTCAAAACAGCACATAACATTCTTTTCTTCTTCAGTAAGTGTATCAATATAAAAAAAGAGTACTCAACATCAGTAATAGAGCAGATTTAGATCTAAATTAGAATAGTAAAGACAGTTCACGGTGTTTAGTGGTTGTCAGGTTCCTGCCTGTGTGATCATCAGGGCAGTTGTCGAGAAAGTGACAGTCCCCAAGTGCCACGTTTTCCCAGTCGGCTGAGACAGTAAAATACAACGACTGCATCTCTGCAGAAGGTTAAGATCCTGCCAACGAATGTCCAGATACACTAAATAATCTGAATGTGAGATTCCATGTATGCTGAAACTATGGGCAATATGGAGCAGCCCATCATTGCCATCACTCCCAGGCCCACTCTGACCCGGAGTGAGAGCACCTGATAGGGTCATATCGATGGTTCAAATAGATCTAAACTGTTTACTTATGCTAAACCGAATTGCTTAGAATAGAATTAAACTGTGTACTTATGCTAAACTGAATTGTTAGAAATGGAACTGTTTTATGACATTGAAACCGTGTACTTATGCTAAACTGAATTATTTAAAATAAAACTGTTTATATGTATATGTCCTACCGGGCTATTGGCCTATTGAGGAGAGTGTTCGCAAGTGGTCCTGGAGACTGGGGGTCAATCTCAGGTCGAGTCAGACCAAAGACTCAAAAATGGTACTTGATACCACCTTGCTTAACCTTCAACATTATAAGGTACGGATCAAAGGTAAAGTGGAACAATCCAGGGAATGGAGTAGCGCCCTCCCCTTCACCTCGGTGTTGTAGCTATCGAAAAGGGAGCCTTCGGGTCACCCTCGACAAAGGTCACCAACTTTACTTTTATTTTATATGTATAAAAATAGATTTAGCATGAATAACCTACAATGTTTAATTTACAATTATATAAAACCAAACCAAACCAAACCAAACCAGACCAGACCAAACCCAAAAACCGCTGACTCTGTGCCTATACTATTCTATATATATATATATATATATATACTGCTGCAAAAAAATGATGATTCCGATGTCAGACATATCTTGGTACTGAAGTATTGTTACTATTAACCCAGACCGCACAAGCAGTATCTTAGAATACTAACAAAGCCAATAGAATAAACAATTTTTTACATTTTTAATGTAGTTGTGTCAGCTACGATAGTACAATCAACAGTGATCGTTTTTTCATAAATTTAGTTTATCTAAATATTGCTATTCTCTTGGGTATAAAACTAAACTGTATCTGGTGGTTCTGATCCATGTCTGGAGCTCTAGAGAATGTGGAATTACCTTTTCGTCGTTATTACTCCCAAGTCCACTTCGACCCAGAATGGTAGTTCCTGTTATGGAACCATCTATAAGCAGATCTCTTTGAGCTCACGTTCAATATGATTATAAACAACAATGGATCTTAAAACTTATATATCGTAACTAAGTATGACGTGTTTACCTGTTTAAAATGATGTGAGGAAACATTTTCTACCGTATTTAATTGGAGACAAGTATTATTACACTGAATTTGGTTCAAAATAAACCAAAAGGGGTTTAAATGCTGTAAATCCAACCAACCTACCAGCCAACATGCTAACAAACAAGCTATATAGAACGATATTTTTGGTAATCATTGCAAAGTACCGGTGTCGCGATTATTGGTTGTGAATTTTAAAAAAAGGTGGTTTTCCTCCCCATTGGATTGTAACATCTGACTGAAGTCTTCTGTCGAATTTGTTACAGTTACCATCTCGGCGCTCGTGGTGTAACGGTTATTGTCGGGAGAAACAGACTCGGCATTTAGAGTTCCAAACCTAGACAAGGCTGTTTGAATTGCGTTTTTATCTTTAGGAAAGGCATGGGTCTATCTCTTCTACCTCCCTCCCTCCCTCCGCTTTGTGTAAATACCGGGTGCGGAAGCAAAATACGTAATAATCTTTTAAACAATTTTGTCTGATTAGTCCAATTTTTTAAAAAAAGGAAAGCAATAGATCTAAATTTTCATGATTAGCTCTATTATTCAAGTATTTTTTTAAAAGAAATTCAGCCAATATGAGTGAGCAAGAAAAGAAACGACAAAGAATCTACGATTGGCTTAGCGCCGAAACCAAACCAAAGTTTATTTGCCATGTACAAAGCAAAGAAAGTTTTTTACAGAAAATGAGCTGTGAGGACAGCAATTAAACACGATTTAAGCCAAGACTTTAACCTCCTTGATTACTCTATATGGGGTGTTTTAGAAAAAAAACCTGCAACTTCCCATTCAAATATTCGTTCGTCTAATGCCACTATTGAGGATGAATGGAATAAAATGGAATTTATTTTGAAGGTACGAAAATCGTTTCGACGGTGTGATGATACAATAACTGAAAAAATAGCGGCCATATTGAGTAAATTTATTGTTTTGTGTCTATCTCATTTTGTTGGGTTTTTTAAAAATAAAAATTAATCTTGTTTTATAATAGAGTGGTTTATTATTACACTAGAATATTCCTAATTTTGCTTCCGCACCCTGTAGTGTACACTGGACTCTTTAAACAACCAATCTAGAAGAAAGAATGCTCTTATTTCAAGTTTGGCCTTGTGTCCCATTCTGCTTATGGCGGAGGTGTTAGAGGAACACATATCAGGACGGTAATTCTTAGGAACGGAGAGCAAGATTTATTCTTTGATTGACTGATTTATTGATTTTAACAGCATGTCAAACCGTCTAAGGTTATATTATGCCTAGATGTTAGGGAATTGCTTTCATTGCTCGTTCATGATAACATCTTTGCTGTAGTTGTCTATAAAGAGTTTTATTTGCACATAGTCCTATCGAATGCAAAAAAAAATTAAACAGACATTTTACTCATAGACGGGACCTTCACCGATTAAACTACGTCGGGTCAGAGTAGACCTGGGAGTAATGGGAATAAAGGAGTACTCCAGATTTGTCAGACTTCCAGAATTGGAGCCTCACCACCAGATTCACTTTAGTTTCATACACAGAATACCACTTTTTTGGCAAAGGAATCTTACCCCTCTACCGGGGAGACAGTATATTCTTGCCTCCGCTGGCATTGCGATTATTCTTCGAGTGTTGCTGGATCATAAAATCAAATTATATCATTAAAATAGTTTCGATATCCCAAAGGAGTGTCCCCGGACTCCATGGTAATACTTTGAAAAAGGCTGACATAAATGATGACAGATGCGAATATAATAGCGACGAAAGAAATTAGAGAACGTCTGCAGTTTTGTAAAAGTGAATAAAGTTATTATAATAGCAATAATCCCCAAAGGACTGAATTGAGTGCAGTGACAGACAAGGCGTGTAAGAATACTGCTTTTCTTGTACAATCAAAATTTGTCTCTTCTGGTGTATAACCTTCGACCTATCTTTTCAATCGGCTGAGCAGGTTATGGTGCGGCGCCAAGAAGATCGAGCTTGACACATCGCAGACTGACTTCTCATCACGCAGACAGATTTAACAGTGACCCACAAGTGATAATCAGGGGTGATGTTGGTCAAGGACTAATTTAACTCTACAAAGACATCCGATGATAGATGCTAAGCAGAAAAAAAACTGATATTAGTGGTCAGTCAAGCCGAATCTTATACCGAGGCGACTTTTTTTTCTGCCAACCATTGCAACAATGAAACAAAAAAATAACAAATGACTTTCATGTCTGGTAGGTCCGAACAAATTATAATTTATCTGTTTTGAATAGAATCATAGACCTATGGTGATTACTGATATACGAGGAGGCGCTCCCCAACAGAAAAAAAAAATTGAATGTAGCGTGCGAAGTGGACGTAGCTGTATATTTATTAGGCTGCAAGTCGATACTATTCTGAACCAGTCGCTATTTAGCGACCCCCTTCAAAAGCAGTGTGCAACACATGGTCAGACGAGACTGTTTGTGTTTCACTTCACGCTAAATTCCCTAGGAAAGGCATGAATTCATCTGTTCACCAACCAGCTATGGGTAAATAGTTGGCCAAACTGGGTTCTTTAGATGAGATTAACTAAATGAACTTCGATTAAAGAAAAATCATCTTTTGTCACCCCCTTCTCGTTGTGGAGGAGTTGAGTAAATACAAAAATAATATGGTAAGTTTGACATAGTGAGCATTAGCGAAGACAATAATTGTCCTCTCTTGGTAGTAAATCTCAATGCTGACGTGAGACTATTCTGATTCCGACTTTTGGTGCAATGGAGGGATGTTCCACCAATATTGAAATCCGTACTTTCACGCTTGCCTCGTTTTTTGTTTGTTTGTTTTAATTCCTGCCCAAAGACAAGATCATGACTAAGAGCTATGTGCAGATACGCCACTTTAATCCCTGGCCAAAACTAGTCTGATAAGTGTCGTATTTTTAAATCTGAATTAAACTTATGTATCTACTGTTTTCAGTGTTTGAAAATCCGTTTGGTAATTTTCAAGATGCCTGAAAAAATAGGATATGTGTGAAATGTTGCTTTCCTATGTGAGCAATTCTGCTGGTGAAACGTCTTTGATAAATCAAGAAAGAAGCTCTTTTCTTTTATTGGCTCGATGGAAGAGTCCCAAGCGAAGGTCATCTTCATTTTGCTACGATTGCCACAAATGACTTTCGATCATTTTCGCCGAAAACAAAACTGAATTTGTGAAAGAAATCTGTCAAAAATGACAAAAAACTGAGAAAACAATATATTTGAAAAAGTGACACGTTTTAAGAAATAAGTAAGTTGGCAGACCGTAGTCGTGGGCAACCTGAAAGCTACCATTTCAATAGCTACTACACCAATGTGTAGGGAAGAGCGTAATTTCTTTCTCTGTATAACTCCACTTACACTTGATCCATACTTTATAATGCTGTGTTAAGCAAGGAGGCACCAAGTACTATTTTGAGTCTTTGGTATGACTCCACCTGGCATCGAGCCCCGGTATCTCGGACAATTGGCGAACACTCTAACCATTATACCAATGGACCGGGGAAAGTGACCAAAATTATCCAAAAAATAAAACATAACACAACCATCACTTTCACTCCCTTAATCATCTCCATTCTCAATGTCAATGTATAAATGATAATGCAATCTTTGTTGTTTTTTTGCACAACGCCCCCTCTGATAGTTACTCACTTTATCCTGGTAAATATTCATACAAAGTTTTATTATAACCCATAGAGTATTTTTGGAGGAGGCGGGTTGGTAGGTTAATAGGTTGACGGCATGTTGGATTATTTTATGCTGAAGTCTTTATATAAATAGTGTCTCAATATACATAGGACGCATGTGATTCCAAATAACTCTATGAATAATAAAGTTGTGTTTTTTGTTTCGGATTTGAAAATAGTATATTATAACAACTATTAATCCTCGATAATGATGGCTGGGACTAAAGAGGAAAAATATGTTGCGTCACTACTTATTGGGAGACAAAATCATTCAAAACTGTCTCAAAATAAATGCAACCTATTAATATGATAAGGATTAATTACTGAGACAAGAAACTCAAAAATAATTGCGTGTCATGGAAGCTGGTATAATAACAATTAAGAAAATACTAATTTCATATCTCTAGCTCAAAGGATGCATTTTTTACGGGACATGTTCCAAATCTCAGTAATAAATCATTATCATATTAGTGGGTTACATCTATTTTGAAACTTTCTTTATTATAAGTAAAGTTGGCGATTATAGTCAAGGGCGACCAGAAGGCTCCCTTTTCAATAGCTACTACACCGAGGTGTAGGGTTGGGCGCTACTTCTTTCCCTGGATTGCTCCACTTTACCCTTGATACGTACCTTATATTGCTGAATGTTAAGCAAGGAGGCATCAAGTACCATTTTAAAGTCTTTGGTATGACGCAACCCAGGATTGACCCCTGGTCTCGAGGACCATTGGCGAACACTCAACCCACTAAGCCAATGTTTCCAAGAATATAAGGTGATTAAAAAATTTCGAATGGGAGCACCTTAATTTCGAAGTCTCCACATGTTCACAATTCCGGTGAGCACATTCTTAGAATTGCTGGTGATTTAAAAACTGTTAATTAGCCTAGTGGTTAGTGTTCGCCAATGGCTCGGGGGACCGGGGTTCAATCTCAGGTCGAGTCATACCAAAGACTCAAAAAATAGTATTTAATGCCGCCTTGCTTAACACTCTGCATTTTAAGGTATGGATCAAAGATAAATTGGAGCAATCAAGGGAAAGGAATTGAGCCCCTCCCTACACCTGGATGTAGTAGCTATTGAAAAGGGAGCCTTCGGGTCACCCTCGACTATGATCGCCAACTTTACTTTACTTTTAATTATCTCTATCATTAAAGTCGAACCGATACTGAGGAGACTATCCGGGAAAGATTCCAATAATTGGAATGATGAACAGCTGGAGACTTTAAAATCTTAATATCATGGTTTGTCTTTTATTTAATATTACAAGCCTTCACTAACCAGAACGCAACACATATAAATTCTGAAAATGTTTTGGTTGGTTTCTTTGTTTAATGGCATATCAACCTTTGTAGATTATTTAATCCCAAAGCAATTCTCCTAGAAGAACAGTAGTGATACTATTTAACCCATAGCTGAGAGGATAAGGGGGTTCATACCTTTCCTAAGGGTATTTGCCCGAAAGTGAACGTAATAGCGCGACTGGAGTACGAACTCGCTTACTACGATTCCGCAGTCCATCGCTTTAACCATTACACCACGACGACACCCCTGAAAATGTTTTGAAACACCCTGTATATGGTACAAAAATATACCTTCACAATAATTTTAAATTGGTAAATACATTTTCGGTTTCAGTTTCCGTGTTTAATGGCATAGCAACCTGCATGTGAGAGTAACAGCAACGATAATGTGATTTCCCACAATCGAAGCTCCAGAAACGAAGCCTCTTTACCGCATGCATTTTTGTGACATACCAAGGACATGCATTTTTAGAGGGGTTGAGTTTTACACTACTACAGAGGATACAGTCAACGTACAGTATGCCCCGCCTTCAGGGCACTTCTGACGGAGCTAACAAAATTCATTCAAACAGGTTCTTATGTTGTCTATTCAGTCCAAATCCTTAAGATATATTCCTCACTTTACTCGAAATCGATGTACGCTTTGTCAAATGTGTTTCTGCGTTTATTTACAACATTTTTATCACTTTCTTGACAAAACGAAGATAGCGATTTATATTCAACGTTCTATCTTTCTTTGTCTATTTTTAGAGTGAATATAAAGCCTTGTGTGATCACTGCAAAAATTATGCTGTCGAGCTTTTAGAACTTTGCCGAACCAACGAGGAAGTAATGGCAGCCCTTCACGGAGGAGCGGATATACACGATCTTTCCAGGGTTCGCATGGCCATCAAATACGAACAAAAACGGGTAAGCCTTTTATCTTCTACTTCGACCCTTAAAGTGTGTTAAAAAATAAGTAGGAATAAGAGAATCGACAGTAATACTTTAAGATCTTTGTGCAGTTTAGAAGAATCATCCTTAAAGGATCATATAAGTGTACCGATGTACCACAACTCTTGAATAACAGAACACTTTTTTACCTAGTCGGCTGAGGTCGTAGAATATACCGACTGCATTTCTGCGAAGGATTAAGACCTGCCATGAGTTTCCCGAATATGATACAAAACAATCTGACGGTGAGATTCCAGTAATGCTGAAGTTTGGGGGAATACGGAGTAACCCTTTTTATTGCCATCGCTCCCAGGTCCACTGGGTCGCGGCGTGATAGTACCTGATAAAGTCCTATCTATGGATCAAATAGAACTGAACTGTGTTCTTATGATAAACTGAATCGCTTGAAATAGAACTGTTTTGACATTTAAACTGCGTACTTATGCTAAACTGAATTGTTTGAAAATGAACTGCTTTTGTATGCTAAAATAAATTGTTTGCAGTGGAACAGTTTTTGTATGATAAACTGAATTGTTTGAAATAGAACTGTTTTTCGACATTGTAACTTTACTTACGTTAAACTAAATTATTTCAAATAGAACTATTTTGACAAACAAAAACTACACTTATACTAAGCTGAACTGTTTGAATTAGAACTGTTTGTTTAAACTGAATAGCTTGAAAAAGAATATTGTAGATCTACATCGACAGATCTACAGATCTGCATCTACATATCTGTAGATCTACATCTGTACATCTGTACATCTACATCTACATCTGTAGATCTACATCTACAGATCTGTAGATCTACATCTGTAGATCTGTAGAGCTGTAAACCCTTAAAACTCATAAGATGCCTTAAAACGGCTAAAACGAAGTAAAAACGTTAAAATGATCGATTACCTATTGATATATCTTAGCCAAGCTAATATTTACCCTTAAAACTTAACTGAATCGTTAAAACGGCTAAAACGAAGTAAAAACGTTAAAATCAGTTAATTACCTCTTGCTATATGTTCTTCAAGCTAATATTTCCCCTTAAAACTCCACTGATGCATTAAAACGGCTAAAAAGAAGTAAATGCGTCAAAATCATTGATTGCCTATTTCTATGTTTTATCCAAGCTAATATTTCCCCTTAAAACTCCACTGATGCCTTAAAACGGCTAAAAAGAAATTAAAAAGTCAAAATCACTTGATTACCTATTGCTATATCCTCTCCAAGTTAACATTTTCCTGTAAAACTCAAATGATGATTTAAAACGGCTAAAAAGAAGTAAAAACGTCAAAAATCACTTGATTACCTATTGCTAAATCTCATCCAAGCTAATATTTGCCCCTAAAACTCAACTGATTCCTTCAAATAGCTAAAAAGAAGTAAAAACATCAAAATCATTGATTACCTATTCATATATCTACTCCAAGCTAATATTGACCCATAAAACACAACTGATTCCTTAAAACAGCTAAAACGAAATAAAAACGTTCAAATCACTTGATTACCTATTGATATATCTCCTCAAAATTAATACTTAACATTAAAACTCAAATGATGACTTAAAACGGCTAAAAAAAAGTAAAAACTTCAAAATCACTTGATTACTTATTGCTAAATCTTCTCCATGCTAATATTTACGCTCAAAGCTCAAACTGATTCCTTAAAACGGATAAAGGGAAGTAAAAACGTAAAAATCATTTGATTAACCTATTGCTATATATTCTCGAAGCTGATATTTACCCTTAAAACGGTTAAAACGAAGTAAAAACGTTATAATGATGATTACCTATTGATATATCTTCTCCAAAGTAATATTTACCCTTAGAACTCAACTGAATCCTTAAAACGGCTAAAACGAAGAAAAAACGTTAGAATCCCTTAATTACCTAGGCCTCTATGTTAATGCACACAAAACAGAATATATGTGCTATAATCAAACGGGGGACATCTCCACTCTAGACGAAACCCCTCTTAAACTAGTAGACAAATTCACTTACCTAGGAAGCAGCGTCGAATCAACCGAAAAGGACATCGACACGAGGTTAACGAAAGCATGGAGGCTATCAAAAGGCTATCGATTATATGGAAATCAGACCTAAGCGATAAAATGAAACGCAGTTTCTTCCAGGCAGCGGTCACATCGATACTGCTATATGGGTGCACTACATGGACGCTAACAAAACGGCTGGAGAAGAAGCTAGACGGCAATTACACAAGAATGCTGCGTGCAATCTTGAACTAGTCCAGGCGACAACACCCCACAAGACACTAACTGTACGGCCACCTGCCTCCAATCACGAAAACTATTCAGTTTAGACGAACCAGACATGCAGGACACAGCTGGAGAAGCAGGGACGAACTCATACGAGATGTACTCTTATGGACCCCCACACATGGCCGTGCAAAAGCAGGACGACCAGCACGAATATACATTCAGCAGCTATGTGAAATTACGGGATGTTGTCCTGAAGACCTGCCTAGGGCGATGAACGATAGGGAGGAGTAGCGAGAGAGGGTCAGGGATATCCGTGCTACCAGCGTGACATGATGATGATGACCTCTTGCTATATATCCTCCAAGCTAATCTTTACCCTTGAAATTCCACTGATGCCTTAAAACGGCTAAAAAAAAAGTAAAAAAAAGTCCAAATCACTTGATTACATATTGTTACAAGTTATCCAAGCTAATATTTTCCTGTAAAACTCAAATGATGACTTAAAACGGCTAAAAAGAAGTAAAAATGTCAAAATCTCTTGATTACATTTTGCTATATCTCCTCCAAATATATATTTGCCCCTGAAACTCCACTGATTCCTCCAAACGTCTAAATAGATGTAAAAACGTCAAAATCATTGATTACCTATTTCTATGTCTTCTCAAAGCTAATATTTACACTTAAAACTCAACTGATTACTTAAAACGTCTAAAAAGAAGTAAAAACGTCAAAATCATTTGATTAACCTATTGCTATATATTCTCGAAGCTAGTATTTACCCTTACAACTCAAATGATGACTTAAAACGTCTAAAAAGAAGTAAAAACATCAAAATCATTGATTACCTTTTGATATAACTTCTCCAAGCTGATATTTTCCCTTAAAACTCAACTGATTTTTAAAAACGGCTAAAAAGAAGTAAAAACGTCAAAATCATTGATTACCAATTGATATATCTTCTCCAAGCTAATATTTACCCTTAAAACTCCACTAATGCCTTAAAACAGCTAAAAAGAAGTAAAAACGTGAAAGTCACTTGATTACCTATTGATATATGTTCTCCAAGCTAATATTTTCCCGTAAAACTCAAATGATGACTTATTATGACTAAAAAGAAATAAAACGTCAAAATCACTTGATTACCTATTGATGAATATCCTCCAATTTAATATTTACCCCTAAAATGCCACTGATGTCTTAAAACGGCTAAAAAGTAGTAAAAACGTCAAAATCATTGATTACCAATTGATATATCTTCTCCAAGCTAATATTTACCCTTAAAACTCCACTGATGCCTTTAAACGGCTAAAAAGAAGTAGAAACGTCAAAATCACTTGATTACCTATTGCTATATATTCTCCAAGTTAATATTTACCCTTACAACTCAAATGATGACTTAAAACGGCTAAAAAGAAGTAAAAACGTCAAAATAATTGATTACCTATAGATATATCTTCTCCAAGCAAATATTAATCCTTAAAACTCAAACGATTGCTTAAAACGGCTAAGACGGAGTAAAAAGACTTTATTACCTATTACAATATGTTCTCCGAGCAAATATTATCCCATAAAACTCCACTGATGCCTTAAAACGTCTAAAAAGAAGTAAAAACATCAAAAACATTGATTACCTTTTGATATATCTTCTCAAAGCAAATATTTACCCTTAAAACCCAACTCATTCTTAAAAAAGGCTACAACAAAGTAAAAACGTTAAAATCACTTGATTACTTATTGCTTTATGTTCTCCAAGCTAATATATACGCTTAAAATTCCACTGATGCGTTAAAACGGCTAAACAGAAGTAAAAACGTCAAAATCATTGATTACCAATTGATATATCTTCTCCAAGCTAATATTTCCCCTAAAAACTCAAATGATGACTTAGAACGGCTAAAAAGAAGTAAAAACATCAAAATCATTTGATTACCTATTGCTATATCTCCTCCAAGGTAATATTTGCCTCTAAAACCCAACTGATTACTTAAAACGTCCAAAAAGAAGTAAAATCGTTAAGATCACTTGATTCACCTATTGCTATATATTCTCGAAGCTAATATTTACCCTTAAAACTCAACTGATTCCTTAAAACGTCTAAAAAGAAGTAACAATATTAAAATCGCTTGATTACCAAGTGATATATCTTCTCCAAATTAACATTTACCCCTAAAACTCCACTGATGTCTTAAGACGGCTAAAAAGAAGAAAAAACGTCAAAATCATTGATAACCTTTTGATATATCTTCTCCAAGCTAATATTTACCCTTTCAATGATTTTTAGGGGGAAATATCCCCCTAAAACCCGAATGATTTAAAACGGCTGAAATGAAATAAAAACGTGAAAAATCATTTCATTACCTAATTTATTGAGAAGATATCTTCTCCAAGCTTATATTTCCCCTTAAAACTCAAATGATGACTTAAAACGGCTAAAAAGAAGTAAAAACGTTAAAAATCACTTGAATACCTATTGTTGTATCTTCTCCAAGCTAATATTACCCCTTAAAATTCAAATTATGACTAAAAATTGCTAAAAAAAAAGTCAAAATGTTATAAATCACTTAATTACCTATTGCTATATGTTCTCCAAGCTAATATGTTCCCGTAAAACTCAAATGATGACTTAAAATTGCTAAAAAGAAGTAAAAACGTTAAAATGATCGATTACCTATTGATATATCTTCTCCAAGGTACTATTTACCCTTAAAACTGAACTGATTACTTAAAATAGCTAAAACGAAGTAAAACCGTTAAAATCACTCCATTACCAATTGCTTTATGTTCTCCAAGCTAATATGTTCGCTTTAAAGTCCACTGATGCATTAAAACGGCTAAAAAGAAGAAAAACGTCAAAATCATTGATTGCCTATTTCTATGTCTTCACCAAGCTAATATTTACACTTAAAACTCTACTGATTCCTTAAAAGGGCTAAACAGAAGTAAAAACGTTAAAATCACTTGATCACCTATTGCTATATGTTCTCCAAGCTAATATTTCACCTTGAAACTCCAATGATTCATTTAAACGGCTAAAAAGTTGTAAAAACGTCAAAATCATTGATTACCTATTTCTATCGGTAGATCTGCATCTGTAGATCTACATATCTACAGTTCTAAATCTGTAGTTCTACAGATTTAGATCTACAGATGACTTTTTTTTTTCGTTTTAGCCGTTTTTAGGAATCAGTTGAGTTTTAAGGGTAAATATTAGCTCGGAGAAGATATATCAATACATAATCGATCATTTTAATGTTTCTACTTCGTTTTCACCGTTTTAAGGAATCAGTTCAGTTTTAAGGTTAAATATTAGCTTCGAGAAAATATAGCAATTGGTTAATCAAGTGATTTTGACGTTTTTACTTCTTTTTAGCCGTTTTAAGTCATCATTTGAGATTTGAGGGGAGATATTAGCTTGGAGATGATATATCAATAGGTAATCAAGTGATTTTTCCCGTTTTTACTTTATTTTAGTCGTTTTAAATCATTTGAGTTTTAAGTTGAAATATTAGATTGCAGAAGATATATGGATAGGTAATTAAGTGATTTAATGTTTTTATTTCGTTTTAGCAATTTTAAGGAATCAATTGAGTTTTAAGAGAAAATATCAGCTTGGAGAAGTTATATCAATAGGTAATCAATGATTTTGATGTTTTTACATCTTTTTAGAGGTTTTAAGGAATCAGTTGAGTTTTACGCGAAAATGTTTGCTTGGAGAACATATTGAAAATAGGTAATAAAGTGATTTTAACGTTTTTACATCGTTGTAACCGTTTTAAACAAGCATTTGAGTTTTAAGAGTAAATATTAGCTTGGAGAAGATATATCAATTGGTAATCAATGATTTTCCCGTTTTAAGACATCAGTGGAGTCCAAGAAAATATTCACGCTTAAAACTCAAACTGATTCCTTAAAACGGCTAAAAAGAAGTAAAAACGGTAAAATCACTTGATTAACCAATTGCTATATGTTCTCCGAGCTAATATTTAAACTTAAAACTCAACTGATTCTTAAAAACGGCTAAGAAGAAGTAAAAATGTCAAACTCATTGATTACCAATTTATATATCTTCTCCAAGCGAATATTTATCCTTAAAACTCCACTGATGCCTTAAAACGGCTAAAAAGAAGTAAAAACGTCAAAATAACTTCATTACCAAGCTTATATTTTACCGTAAAACTCCACTGATGTCTTAAAATGGCTAAAAAGAAGTATAAATTGGCTAAAAAGAAGTATAAACATCAAAATCATTGATTATCTTTTGATATATCTTCTCCAAGCTAATATTTAACCTTAAAACTCAAATGATTTAAAACGGCTAAAACGAAGTAAAAATGTGAAAAATCATTTGATTACCAACTGATATATCATCTCCAAGCTAATATTTAACCTTAAAACTCAATTGATGACTTAAAACGGCTAAAAAGAAGTAAAAACGTCAAAAATCACTTGATTTTTTTTCACTATTCCTTTATGTTCTCAAAGTTAATATTTACCCTTAAAACTCAATAGCTTCCTTAAAACAGCTAAAATAAAGTAAAAACGTTACAATGATCGATTACCTACTGATATAACTTCTCCGAGCTAATATTTTCCATTAAACTCAACTGATTCCTAAAAACGGCAAAACGGAGTAAATGTCTACAGATGTAAATGTCTACAGATGTAGAGATCTGTAGACATCTGTAGACAGGTCTACATCTGTAGACAGGTCTACATCTGTAGGTCTACATCTGTAGGTCTACAGATGTAGACATTTGTAGACCTGTCTACAGATGTCTACAGATTTCTACAGAATGTAGGTCTACAAATGTCTGTAGACCTACAGATGTAGACCTACAGATGTCTACAGATGTCTACAGATGTAGACAGGTCTACAAATGTCTACATCTGTAGACAGGTCTACATCTGTAGGTCTACAGACATTTGTAGACCTACAGATGTAGACCTACATTTGTAGACCTACAGATGTAGACCTACAGATGTAGACCTACAGATGTAGTCTACAGATGTAGACCTACAGATGTAGACCTACATCTACAGATGTAGACATCTGTAGATGTAGCTTGGATCTGTCTGTAGACAGATGTAGATGTCTACATCTGTAGATGTCTACATCTGTAGATGTCTACATCTGTAGATGTCTACATCTGTCTACATCTACATCTGTCTACATCTACATCTGTCTACATCTACATCTACAGATCTGTAGATGTAGACATCTGTAGATGTAGACATCTGTAGATGTAGACATCTGTGTCTACATCTGTAGATCTGTAGATGTAGACATCTGTGTCTACATCTGTAGATCTGTAGATGTAGACATCTGTGTCTACATCTACAGATGTCTACATCTACAGATCTGTAGATGTAGATGTAGACAGATGTAGAGTCTACATCTACATCATGTCTACATCTACATCATGTCTACATCTACAGATGTCTACATCTACAGATCTGTAGATGTAGATGTAGACAGATGTAGAGTCTACATCTACATCTGTAGATGTAGATGTAGACATCTACATCTGTAGATGTAGACATCTGTAGATGTAGACATCTACAGATGTAGATGTAGACTCTACATCTGTAGATGTAGACATCTACAGATGTAGACACAGATGTCTACATCTGTAGATCTGTAGATGTAGACATCTGTGGCTACATCTGTAGATCTGTAGATGTAGACATCTGTGTCTACATCTGTAGATGTCTACATCTACAGATGTAGAGTCTACATCTACATCTGTAGATGTCTACATCTACAGATGTCTACATCTACAGATGTCTACATCTACATCTACAGATCATCTACATCTACATCATCTACAGATGTCTACATCTACATCTACAGATCATCTACATCTACATCATTTGAGTTTTAAGGGTAAATATTAGCTTGGAGAAGATATATCGAAAGGTATTCAATAATTTTGATGTTTTCACTTCTTTTTAGCCGTTTTAAGACATCAGCGGAGTTTTAGGGGCAAATATTACCTTGTAGGAGATTTACCATTAGGTAATCAAATGATTTTGAAGTTTTTACTTCTTTTTAGCCGTTTTAAGTCATCATTTGAGTTTTAAGAGGACATATTTGCTTGGAGACCATCTATCAATTGGTAATCAATTATTTTGACGTTTTTACTTCTTTTTAGCCGTTTTTAAGGATCAGTTGAGATTTAATGGTGAAGATATATCAATAGGTAATCGATCATTTTAACGTTTTTACTTCGTTTTTGCCGATTTAAATAAGCTTTTGAGATTTAAGGGTTAATATTAACTTCGAGAACATAAAGCAATAGGTTAATCAAGTTAATTTTTAGCCGTTTTAAGGAATCAGTTTGAGTTTTAAGGTTAAATATTAGCTTGGAGGCGATTTAGCAATGAGTAATCAAGTGATTTTGACGTTTTTACTTCGTTTTAGCCGTTGTAACGAATTTGTTGAGTTTTACGGGAAAATATTAGCTTGGAGAAGAGATATCAATTGGTAATCAATGATTTTGACGTGTTTACTCCTTTTTAGCTGTTTTAAGGTGTTCATAGTTTTAAGGGTAAATATTAGCTCGGAGAAGAGATATCAATTGGTAATCAAGGATTTTGACGTTTTTACTTCTTTTTAGCCTTTGAAAGTCATCATTTGAGTTTTAAGGGGTAATATTAGCTTGGAGAAGATATCTTCTCAATAAATTAGGTAATGAAATGATTGTTCACGTTTTTATTTCATTTCAGCCCTTTTAAATCATTTGGGTTTAAGGGGGAAATATTAGCTTGCAGAGATATATCAATTGGTAATCAAATGATTTTGACATTTTTACTTCTCTTGAGCCGTTTTAAGCAATCATTTGCGTTTAAAGCGTAAATATTAGCTTGGAGAAGATATATCAAAAGGTTATCAATGATTTTGACGTTTTTTCTTCTTTTTAGCAGTCTTAAGACATCAGTGGAGTTTTAGGGGTAAATGTTAGCTTGGAGGAATTGGTAATGAAGTTATTTTGAAGTTTTTACTTCTTTTTAGCCGTTTTAAGTCATCATTTGAGGTTGAAGGGAAATATTAGCTTGGAGAAACATATAGCAATAGGTAATCAAGTGATTTTGACGTTTTAATTCTTTTCACTTTTTTAAGGAATCATTTGAGTTTTAAGGGTAAATATTAGCTTGGAGAAGATATTTCATGAGGTACATCTACAGATGTAGATGTAGACCTACATCTACAGATGTAGATGTAGACTCTACATCTGTCTACATCTACATCTACAGATCTGTAGATGTAGACATCTGTGTCTACATCTGTAGAGACCTACAGATGTAGACAGATGTAGAGTCTACATCTACATCTGTAGATGTAGATGTAGACAGATGTAGAGTCTACATCTACATCTGTAGATGTAGATGTAGACATCTGTAGATGTAGACATCTGTAGATGTAGACATCTGTGTCTACATCTGTAGATCTGTAGATGTAGACATCTGTGTCTACATCTGTAGATCTGTAGATGTAGACATCTGTGTCTACATCTGTAGATGTCTACATCTGTAGATGTAGATGTAGACATCTACATCTACAGATGTAGACATCTACAGATGTAGACATCTACAGATGTAGACATCTACATCTACATCTACATCTACATCGACATCTACATCTACATCTACATCTACATCTACATCTACAGATGTAGACATCTACAGATGTAGACATCTACATCTACAGATGTAGATGTCTACATCTACATCTATGTCTACATCTACATCTACATCTATGTCTACATCTACATCTACATCTATGTCTACATCTATGTCTACATCTACATCTACATCTATGTCTACATCTATGTCTACATCTACATCTACATCTATGTCTACATCTACATCTACATCTATGTCTACATCTGTCTACATCTGTCTACAGATGTCTACATCTGTCTATTTTGACGTTTTTACTTCTCTTTAGACGTTTTTAGCAAACATTTGAGTTCAAAGGGTTTGAGAGAGATTGGTAATAAATCACATGTCTACAGATCTACAGCACGGAGAACATATAGCAATTGGTTAATCACCAATTAATTACCAATTGATATATCCTCTATATCTGTAGACAGATGTAGACAGATGTCTACAGATGTCTACATCATGTCTACATCTGTCTACATCTGTCTACAGATATAGAGGATATATCAATTGGTAATTAATTGGTGATTAACCAATTGCTATATGTTCTCCGTGCTGTAGACCTGTAGACATGTGATTTATTACCAATCTCTCTCAAACCCTTTGAACTCAAATGTTTGCTTAAAACGTCTAAAGAGAAGTAAAAACGTCAAAATCAC